>CAWUFW010010220.1:0-716149 GCA_963921515.1 Calotriton arnoldi | reverse complement strand
GAGAACTAATGTAGGTGAAAGATCATGCCTATATTAGGGCATAGGAGATCATGACTATAATAGGGCATAGATGATTATGACCAAAATGGGGCATATATGATTATGACCATAATAGGGCATATGCGAATATGACCATATACGGCATATATGAATGCATCTATATTAGGGCCTCTATATGAAACATTACAGAACTTGCACAGACACTTACAGGTGACCCAATTCATTGTATGGAATATTGTATGTCTTATATTCTTTACTCTTTTTCCAGTTCTCTTCTTTAGGCGAGGTGAGAGCATTTCACAGCTCTTTGCAAGTTTAGTACATGAGCTTGCTCGAGTATGGCACGCATATCAAACGTGCTTGGCTGATGCGTGTTTTTTTCCTTTGTTCTCCACCATTTTCATAATATCCCTGCATTATATTACCACCAGTTACTGCACAATATGTTGTCCTTCTCAATAAACAAGTTATAACACTTTCATGGAGTTTCAGTAACTTATATTGCACAACTGCTCACCAAAATAAATCTTACAACAACAAATTGATATTAATCGCAGATGCGAAACCTAATGTATTTACCAATGCTTGTTAATCTCCGTGGTGGTTCCTTCCAATAGGGCAGCATCATTAAAGGAGCAGCAGTCTCAGTGACAGTTTTATAAGATGGCATTGTCTATGACCAATGGCATCCCTTGCATAAACAGACAAAATCATTAGAGAGTGAACAGTGCACGAACTCCAACACTGGCCTTCAGTGCAGTTACGTGAAAAATAAGACCTTGCTCTTCTCCTAAAGGAGCACAGATTTAAGATTTAGAGTAAAAGCAGGTGATTTCAGGACAAGGCATTACAAGGGGCACATGGTGGCACAGTGAAACAACTGTGTATGTAAGTGGTGCTTCGACCACCCTGAAGCATAACCCGCCTTCACATTTGCAGGATTAGCCTCGTCTACCATATATGAACGAGCGAGGTTTCCCCTCATTCCTAAGGCATCGATTCTTTACAGAACTTAGCTGCTCGAGTTCTATCACCTTGAATGTTATTTACCTAATAGGAATTTGCTCACAAATGGCCTTGCGCAAGCAGTAATTGAAGGCCATTCACAGTGGCCTGTTTTAAACTGGCCCAATTGGCTGACTATTAGCTGCCGATAAATAATTCATAACCCCAAAAACATATAAAATGATCTGGTCAAGTAGTCGCTCTTCATGTTCTTAGATGTATTGCTGCTATAGAACCAGCTGAAACAAACATTTTACCATATGTCTACAGAATGTCATCACCAGCTGATCATGTGACCTTCATGGCCTCATCCATTATCACACTGGTCCACCACACTCCCATTTCCCCTTCTTTTGCGCAGGCATTTGATAGAGCAGGCAAAAGTGACTGCTGGTAGTATTTTATTTAGTTCTGTACGAGACTCCCTCAGTTGGAAATGTTAAGGCCGATAATGGAACAATGGTAGCATCCTGCAGCCCACCAAATTAGTCGATTGGCCGAAGGATTGCATTGGCCAATGGTTATTTACTTTTTACAAGCGCTTGGAATAGACATTAAAAGTGAAAAAATAAAGAAGTAAAGATGGCCCCATCTAAAGGTGACATGCAAATGTTTGAAAAAAAAGCGAAAATGTACAGATCGCAAAAATAAAGAAACTAAATTAAAGCAGATATGAAAGCAATCAGCCATGGCACTGATGTGGATTGCTGCGCAGGCGGATGTGCGCATGTGCAAGAACAAAATGCCACAACTCCCAGTGAAGAGAGCATATGGCTGAAGTGGGCGGAACCATTGCCCATGCCACAAACCGGGTGGGAGGAATCAAAATCTGAACGATAGTTGAGCAGTCAAACGGATGGAAAGGGGTGACTGAAAGCCCCTCTAAGTCTATATCAAGGTTTGTATTTTTATTATATATATTTTTTTAAATATAAAGATGGCGAAATAGAGAAATCTCTCTCTATGCCAGACCTAAAAATAAAACAAACTTCAAAGCTCCATTCTAGATGTGTAAAAGTGAGGTTAGAAATGACAATTTGCAGCACGGTTCATGGTGTGAAACTTATCAAATTGATATGGTCAAAACTGAACATGCGGGAATGAGAACACAATCTGTTACATCTCAAAATACTTTTATTATACCCCTAATGCAGAATTGGACTCTGAATTCAAGTTATGCATCTAAATTACTGATCAGGAAGATGATCAAAGATGGCTTCTTGGCCTACTTAATGCTGAGCATCAATCACAACGAATATCATAAAACCTGCATGGGCAAAATATTTATGTGAGCAAAAATTATTTGTATGGATGTGTGCCGAAGGACCTAGCCCTGTTTCTTGAGTGGGTGGGTAGTTGTCTACTGACAGGCCTGTGCAAACTATTTTATAGACAGATATTAACTAGTTAAGTAAATAGCTATGATACAATGTTATGTTCATTAAGGTGCGGTATGTTGTAAGCTAACTTTATCTCAATGGTTTTAAGATGCATGTTGGTGGGATGAAGGGAAGTGCTGTTCAGATGGCAATGCTATTCAATGTATGGTTTTTGCTGCAGTGTGCGCCAGAGACGTTTTAATGCATGGGCAAAGTGGGCTCTGGCCCAGGGTCCCAGCCTTTCAGGGGCCCTATAATAGAGCCAGCTCTGTTCTGGGGAGAGTCTTGCCCTGATGAATTTGAATAATTTTTAAACAGATTATTGTAAATAGCGTTTTTCTATCATTTATTTTTAATGTGTGAGAGTCTATTACAAACATTTTGCAGACAAAATGTGTTTACGTTTCATGCAACATCCATATAAAAAGTTTCCTTTAGATCAATACAGGACCTCACATGTGAGGAATGGTGACAGAGATTATTTGCAGTAATATTAGGGAGCTGCTGCTGTGTTGTGATACTGAAAACACATCACTATCCCTGAAAATCAGATGTACTCACATTTAGAATTTGACCAAAGAGGGCATGAAAGAGCTGAAACTGGATCATAAAATCAAAGCTGTTCGGAACAGGGGCCCCAAAATACATTTGGCCCAGGGGCCCCCAAATCCTTGAAACATCCCTGGTGTGCGCACTAAAGTTTAAGGTTCTCGCTATTGTGTTATGTTTGGGAAAGACGAATACGTGTGATTAGAAATGTTTTGTGCAATGGGCATTGTTGAATGGATAGTGCCCTTGGGTTTCCGAGAACCGAATATGGCATTTAGGAACATTTTTGGCTGCCTGTGACATGCTGTGTCTATTGTGTACCAATCTGGTGATTGTGTGATATTTCTTGAGTTTGAGTAATATTCATATAATCGGATGGTCGACTGTGCGTCAACCCTGAACAGTGTTGAATGCATATGGGGTGTTCCGTCAAGTAAGAGCTGTTGTCCTGTGAGGCAGAATCATAGGAGAGCAATCTGTAGCAGCAACGAGCGTCTGCAAACCATCAGGTTTAGCCCATCACGTGGCACAGCAGGAAGTATAAAATAATGCAAGCTGCAGAAGCAACAGTGCAGAGCCACTAATGATGTCATGAGCTCCAGAGAGTAAATAGAGTGTGTGAACTGGAACCGATTGCAGCTTGTTCAAATGTGTGGAGTTGTCATTGGGAAGTACTGTGTTTGTCATGCGTATATGGGAGGTGTTTGGTCGGATGTGTGGTGATGAGTGTTGAATATGTCTGTGGCCCTTCTGGTGTGCAGACCTTCAATGGTCAGTGTGGTAGCTGTCTGCACATTGTAGACCGTCAAAAGTGGAGATCGCTGTGTGACGTTTCCTGGTAGTCTAGTGCGTGATGATGGAATGTGCTATTTGTGTGCTTCCTGGAAGCTGCATGTGTGGTGTGTCTGGGACTGACCTGCATGAACAGTTCTTCTGAGTCTTTCATTTGTCAGCTCCCTGGGAAGTTAAAGCCTCGCATCTAGACGAGCAGTAGCAATACTGAACTGTGCACGCATCACTTTCCTTATGGTGCGTCAGTCTGCTGGAATCTAGCTGTCACGTGCAGTCGGTCCTGTACATTTCAACAATTGTAAAGATCATGTGACCCATGTCTAGATCGGTCCTATGTAGGGTGATCTGAACCCAGTCCGAGTCAGACCGTCCTCCTCCAGTGGTGGGCCAGGGAGCACAGGTATGGCCTGGAGAGAGCGCGGTCTCAAGCCCCACTTTCCAAAGATGAGGGATAAAGGTAAGGGGTGCTCTACTGAACGTGTGAGAGTGTGGTCTGCAAGGGTTGAGTTAGGCATAGGAGGGACACCATAATCATAGAGTAAAGCAATGATCTGGGAAGGCAGTTGTTTCAGATGAATCGTTAGATCAATCCATCGGTGTAGTGTGAGGTGTATGAGCGGTGTTGGTTATTAGCATGTAGCATCTGTTAGTGGTTGTTGTTGGGACCTGACTGGTAACTGGCTATAAAACATATCTCTGCTGGGGTTGGAGATATGTCATAAATTCGATACAACATGTTCTGATCGATGTTGGACTCTACTGCACGGGCAATGCAAAGTGTATAAAAATGGAAGCCTTACAGGGAAAAAGCATTACATTAAATAAGTGAATGATTAACCCTTTCATAACAGGGAAGATGCACAGACATCTTTGAACACCCCGGGCCACGGTGTACCTTGCATCAGTGGCGTTTCTATGTCCAGTGTAGTCATGGATTGTGACAGAGTTGGGGTGAGGGAAAGCGGAGGCAGTCTGGGGCCCGTAGGGGTCAGGAGAGCAGGGGTGGGTAAAAGGTGGACTGCGGAATATGCTTAAGAGAGCAGGGGGCCGAGCTCTTAGACAAGTGTGAAGAAGAGTATAAGAGTTTCACACACTTTGCTCTCTCAAAGCACAAACCAAGGCCCGCATCAAATGGCATCTCACCCGGCCTACTCCGGACGCACCACTGGCTGCCCTCACCCCGTGCGCACCCAGACAAAGAGGGCAGAGTGAAACGGCCCGCACAGGCCTCGCCAGTGGACAGCAAAGCAAGGTCTCCGGCCACACCAAATCCTGGTTCAGACCCGAGGAAGAATATGCATGCTGCCACAAAGCTTGGGTTGTAGGCAGCACCGCCAAGCATCGGGTTTCATACAACCAGGGCTTTAAGTGGGATGAAGAAACTGGGGGGTGTCTCTCAAAGGGGCGTGGCAATTGTAATTAAGGGCGTGGCTTAAAAACATGTAAGCTAAAAATCTGTGCTTAGCATAGTGTGCCGCCCGACTTGTATTTTGCTGTTTCTGTCATTGCATCCAGATATATGACACAACAAGTAACATCATACCTACAACAAGTCAGGACTATTGGCTTTGTCAATGGTTGTTAGTTGCATAAGATAAATAAGCAGCAACTATGGCTTGTATATAATATTGAAAAAGCCCTGGTGACCGCACAACAATGTTGCTGTGCCTGAGATTCAATAAGAGAAGGGAAATCCAGAGAGAAAATGACTCTCTTTAAAGGATTTCCCTTCCCTTACAACGCTCACCTTGCGTGACGTCATGCCGTAACTTCTCCACTAGTGAGAAGTGAGCAGTGTGAGCACTCGCACATGATGTGCCTGCTGTCACTGCAGTCCGGAAAAAAACGGACCGCCTGTGCCAGGGCACAAAACAGAGCCCGATAGAGACCCGTTTCGAGCCCCCCTTTAAAAAACTGCCGGTGCTCAGCACCGGCGAGACCCGGCCCACTTAAAGCCCTGCATACAACCTGACCCGATGGCCCAGGCCTCCCACCGCAGAGGCAACCTCAGGTGGCTTCACAGGGAACAGCTGTCTGCCTTGATTAAGCAGATGTGGCAAGTGTTAGCTTTTAGACAGAGCAGTTATACGCCGGGCTTCATAAATCTTGCAGGTCCTGGCCTCCCTCAGAAGAGCCATCCATCAGAGCACAGAAGCGTGGCCGCTCTGACGGGAGGCTCCAGAGCTCTCTCAGCGCTAAACCGAATTTACAGGTCCAGGCCTCGGGTAGCAGAGCGGCTACAAGTGACATAGGCACCGAAATTAAAAGTATCCTCATAATGCATGGCTAGGTTCCAGGCTCATGACTCTGATCGCTTTGACCAATATGGTGGGGCTCGGAAGGAGAAAGTGCAATACGTGCTACTGGAGGGTGGGTAAGACAGATCGCAGGAGCCATGGACAATAGGCCCGGTTCGACTTGGTTGGAGGGGGGGGGGGTAAACAACCTGTGTGGTTTCTAGTGCATATAGAGGGAGGCATTGCAGGATTCCTTGTTGGTTACGTACGGGGAAAAAACGGCCCAAAAAAGGTGTATGGCCTTGGGTCCGGGGACGAAATATCAAGGATAGACCCTAGGGCAAGGAGTTGAGACACCACAAGGATGGGGTAAGGGAAGAAATAAGGGCACAAGTCCTAAAAAAGAAGTTGGGGACTAACCAAGTTAGGCAGTATGCAAGTGACATCATGGAGCTGACATAATGTGTGACATCACAGCGTATGACAACGCACGTGGCATCACAGGAAGTGGCATCACAACCCATGATCTCACAGGAAGTGACATCAGATCTTAAGACCTGTTAGAATTGGGGGTCTCTAGTTGGCACAGGTAGGTACTTGTGACAAATAGGGACCCTCGCCTCTAGTCAGGGTAAAGGGGTACACTCCTAAAATAACCCCTGCTCACCCCCTTGGTAGCTTGGCACGAGCAGACAGGCTTATCTCAGAGGCAGTGTGTAAAGCATTTGTGAACACATACAGTAATCTAGTGACACACTACAGATGGACACCACACAAGGTTTTATATCAAAAATAAGTATTCTTTATATAGTTTTAACACAAGACCATAAACGACAAAAATCCACAATACTGTACTTAAAATGGTAGTTTTAGCTTAGTTCAGTTCAGTTCTTAAGATGCGACACTTTAAGTCAATGTACCTTACGATGCGGGACGCTTCCACAACAAGCAATGTTGCAGCGATGGAAATGCGACAAAGTTCTGGTGCAAAGAAATAAAGACGTCAAGTTCTTCCTGATGCGGCACGCTTCTCCGAGGTTGCGAGAAGTCTCGACTCGATGCGTCAGCTACAGCGGCGACACCCTTGTTCCGTGATGCGACGGCAGCGGCTTTGGCGGCGACCCTCTTCTCCGACGTTGCGAGACGCTTCCGCTCGATGCGACAACTGCAGCGGCGACACCCTTGTTTCGTGATGCGACGGCAGCAGCTCCGACGGCGGCACGCTTCTCCGTGGATGCGAGGCGCTTCTCTTGATGCGGTGCAATGCGACAGCTACAGCGGCGACACCCTCCTTCGGAGTTGCGACGGCAGTGGCTGCGACGGCGACACGCTTCTTCCTCGATGCGAGACTCTTCTCTTGATGCGGTGCAATGCGACAGCTACAGCGGCGACACCCTCCTTCGGAGTTGCGACGGCAGCAGCAGCGACGGCGACACGCTTCTTCCTCTTGAGTCGCGCTTCCAGCTCCTTGCGACACGCAGTCCCTTCAGAAGGCCCAAAACAGCAGCAGGCACTTCCAAAGGATTCTTGGGGAGCTGGTGGTTGAAGTCTGTTGTCCCTGAGACTTCAGCAGGAGGCAAGCTCTTTTCTCAAGCCCTTGGAGATACTTTACAAGTTGAATAAAAGTGCACACAAAGTCCTTTCTCCTTCCTTTGGCAGTCAGGCAACCACTGCAGGCAGATCCCTCTAGCTTAGGGATAGTCTTCTCCTCAGTTCCTTCTTGGTTCCGCTCCTCAGCAAAGGCTTCTTCTTGTTTTCCCAAAGTGATCTAATTTCCTAGGGGTCTGGGTCCCCTTTTTATACACAGTTTTCCTTTGTTCTCTGAAGGCAGAGAGGCCTCTGCCTAGTCAAAACCAGTTCTGGTCAGTCCTGGAGCACTTTGTTTTTCTGACTCCTTCTTTCCTTTCAGAATGTGGGGCAGAGTGCTCAGCCGCCCGGCAGGGGGTGGAGCCAGCATTGTGGAAGGCAGGCACAGCCCTATTCAGACCCAGGTGCAACTCCTCCCTCCACTCTGGATGCAGATCTTTCTATTCAGCCCTGTGCTGACTCACCCTGTCTCCTGTAGCCACCCCCAGCCCCTGTCACTCAATCTCCAGACAAGGAATACACAACCTAGCAGAGGCAGGCTTGGAAGTTTAGGCAAGAAAATACCCACTTTCTAAAAGTGGTATTTTCAAACACAGAATGTTAAAACCAACTTCACTAAAAGATGTATTTTATCATTCTGAGTTCAGGCATACTAAATTCGTTTTTCTACCATGTTCCCTGGGTCAGTTCTGACTATAAGGTGTAATAGTCAGTCTGCCCATTCTGGCCTATGGGGAGCAGGTAGCCTTGCAATAGTGAAAAACGAAAATGGCTGTAATTCACTATTAGGACATGCCACACACACCAGGGCATGTCCTACCTTATACTTACAATGCACCCTGCCCTAGGGCCTACTTTAGGGGTGACCAACATGCAGTAAAGGGAAGGTTTAGGGACTGGTAAGTGGGTGCACTCACCAAGTCGACATGGCAGCCCTAGGCTGCACACAGGCTCTGCGATGGCAGGCCTGAGACACATTTTACAAGCCGCTCCTGTGGGTGGCACAACCAGTGCTGCAAGCCCACCAGCGGCATTGGATTTACAAGCCCTGGGCACACTCAGTGCACTGTACTAGGGACTGACAAGTAAACCAATCATCCAATCATGGAGTCACTAATACATCACAATTTATCATAGGGAGAGCATATGCACTTTAGCACTGATCAGCAGTGGTAAAGTGCCCAGAGTCATAAAACAGCCAACAACAGGTCAGAAAAAATATAGGAGGAAGGCAAAAAGTTTAGGGATGACCCTGCAAAAAGGGCCAAGTCCAACACAACCCCCTTCCAGCCAAAACGCAGGGTAGACCAATCACTACCTTGATGGGCTTCCCTGCTTTGGGCCATAGAACCTGGACCCTGGCCCACAACAGCAGGGGCATACTCCAGTTCTACGCCAATCTGAACCTATTTGGATCCCTCTGTCCATACTCTCAGGGTCCACCAAGCTAATCCATGGGGAACCCTTCTCCTCACCTGTGGACACCATCTGTGCAGCACCTAACCTTAACTTGCTCACCGGTGTGTCCCCACAGACAGACAGCAAGCCACAGTGGCCACTGACAGTGGTCAGGGATGAGACCCAGGCATTATGCCTCTCAGGGCTCTCAAACATCTGTGGCGTCAGAGAGCGGGGGCAGTAGCCCCAGGTGCCTGGCACCCTTTGTCCACTCTCCCTCCTCTCAGGTCAGGTATGATATCCTGACACTGACCCACCAGCCCCAGGCCTGTACCCGGCGGCTGGACTGGAGACTGGGGTGGGCTTTCCCACACCCGGTCCTCCTCCTTGGGGCTCTGCACCCTCCCACCTGGAGCGGTACCCCCTTCCAGAATTGCCAGGGCACCTGTGGCAGGTGTCCTGCACACTCGCCCACCAGTTCAGGGGTTCTATCCTGCAAATGGGCGTCCAGGTCAGGGGGACACCCTGAACCTGGTCCTCCAATCTAGGGTCTAAACCCTCTAGTTGAACCGGGGTCAGAGGCGAGGACTCCCTCCCTCTGCACCCCCTTCCAGAGTACTGCCCCCTCCCATCAGGAGCGGTACCCCCTACCAGAATTGTCAGGGCACCTGTGGCAGGTGTCCTGCACACCCGCCCACCAGTTCAGGGGTTCTATCCTGCAACTGGGATCCCAGCATAGGGTCTGTACCCTTATACTGGGCAGAGGCCAGGGGTGAGGCTGTCCTCTCCCGCCCCCTTACTGGGGTCCTGCACCCTCCCACCTGGAGCGGTGCCCTCAGAAGACAAACTGGTAGGGGCACTGTTAGCAGCTGCCCCTTCCTCCAGGTCAGGGGGACACCCTGAACCTGGCCCTCCAACCCAGGGTCTGTACCCTTAGGCTGGACCTGTGCCTGGCAACCCAGGACTTCCGGGAGGGTACACCAACCCCCTTAAGGGAAACACACTCCTCTAGAGTTGTGTAATAATCTGCCTGGCGCACCAGGACTTCCTGGGGAGCACGCATGCCCCCCAGAGGGTAACACATCTCTCATGTGTTGTGTGACAGTCCGCCTGGCGCAGATCTCCTGACCCCTGTCCATCTGACAGCGCGGAAGATCCCCCAGGACAGAAGTGGTGTTACCATGGTCATTCACTGGTGACTCAGCCCTTCTGGCTGGTCCCTGACCCACTGGTTCTTCCACTGGGGACTCTCTCCCCTCTCACCCCTCACTCTGGACTTCTGCACCCTCCCAACTGGAGCGGTACTGCCAGATACCAGGACCACTGGAGCTCCACTTACAGATGCTCCAGGTCCTTCTGACACTAGGAGATCCTCCTCAACAGGCGGCCCATCAGGGCAGCCTAGGCTCCCTACCTGGTGTTCCCTTAAAGAACCATCCAGGCCCTGAGACTGGGTTTCGGGCACCTTGGGACCTGCAGCCCCACACTCACTCCTTCTCCTCAGAGACAGGACGTGAGCCCCTACACCCCTCCCATTACCACGGGACCTAGCTGGGCTACACTGAACCTCTCCCACCACTCTGGGTTGGAAGACACCTGAGCCATTCCTCTTAGGGTCACTCCCCAATGCCTCTTCAGACCCTCTGGAATCCACCAAAAGGTCTGCCTCCAATGTGAGCTCCCTGGGGTCAGAGAACTCACTCTCCAACAGGTGTTGGCATAGCTCTGGAAAACAGGGACTTACAATATGCTCTCCCACAATTGGATCACACAGCCCCTACAGGGGTTAACCAAACTATCCTTCACCTCACCATCCAGTGCCTCGCACACGTACTCCACACCACTCTCCTGAGATTGGCAAGACAGTAACTGACTGTCTCTGTCATTCAACCCACACTCTTCTGGGCGGTCTTCACACTCACATATCAGGACTTCAACCATGGGGGAACCAACCGCCATTAGACATGTGCATATGCCTATCAATCCCGCTATGGTGTCTTGGGCCATGGCGGTGACACACCGCTGGTGGCATGCAGTAGCTTCCGCGATTCCGGGCACATGCATTGCTATGAGTGACCGGGATCTGGGTGTCGGAGCATGGCAACCGCCATTAGACATGTGCATATGCCTATCAATCCCGCTATGGTGTCTTGGGCCATGGCGGTGACACACCGCTGGTGGCATGCGGTAGCTTCCGCGATTCCGGGCACATGCATTGCTATGAGTGACCAGGATCTGGGTGTCGGAGCATGGCAACCGCCATTAGACATGTGCATATGCCTATCAATCCCGCTATGGTGTCTTGGGCCATGGCGGTGACACACCGCTGGTGGCATGCGGTAGCTTCCGCGATTCCGGGCACATGCATTGCTATGAGTGACCGGGATCTGGGTGTCGGAGCATGGCAACCGCCATTAGACATGTGCATATGCCTATCAATCCCGCTATGGTGTCTTGGGCCATGGCGGTGACACACCGCTGGTGGCATGCGGTAGCTTCCGCGATTCCGGGCACATGCATTGCTATGAGTGACCGGGATCTGGGTGTCGGAGCATGGCAACCCCCATTAGACATGTGCATATGCCTATCAATCCCGCTATGGTGTCTTGGGCCATGGCGGTGACACACCGCTGGTGGCATGCGGTAGCTTCCGTGATTCCGGGCACATGCATTGCTATGAGTGACCGGGATCTGGGTGTCGGAGCATGGCAACCGCCATTAGACATGTGCATATGCCTATCAATCCCGCTTATGGTGTCTTGGGCCATGGCGGTGACACACCGCTGGTGGCATGCGGTAGCTTCCGCGATTCCGGGCACATGCATTGCTATGAGTGACCGGGATCTGGGTGTCGGAGCATGGCAACCGCCATTAGACATGTGCATATGCCTATCAATCCCGCTATGGTGTCTTGGGCCATGGCGGTGACACACCGCTGGTGCCAGGCGGTAGTTACGGCGAGGGTGCAGCATGACATTGTTGACTATGGGCGTGACAGTGTTGTCTGAGCACGTTTAAGGCACCAATAGACTCATCGTGCTGTGTCAATGTCATGGGTCATATCTGTATTTCGAACAGTGGTCACTTACAAAATATCATGGCATTTGATGGAAATCAAATGGGCTATAGTAAGTAATGACAGCCTAAATTTCATACCTAACACCAAATGCCACACTGTAAGTACCAATGGGGCACATTACTCCTACACAATTTCATATGTGAGCCCACATTTACACACATCTTCATATCTGACCCCCAAATTTGGCCCCAATTTCATATATGTCACCACATTTTAGCCCCAATTTCATATCTGACCCCCAGATTTCGCCCCAATATCATATCTGACCCCCAAATTTGGCCCCAATTTCATATCTGATCCCAATATTTACACACATGTCCATGTCTCACACAATATGTCACTATACAGTACATGATTGTAAAAACATCTCAGCATTATTTTCATGACTCACCACATGTGTCACACTGTTGTCTGTTTGGTATCACCTGTTACTGCCTTCATGAATGTTATTGTTCGCAGTAGCAAATCCTACAGTATATGTCCACATGGACATGTGTGTGCTCTACATACTCAAGGATGTTAATTACATCACCGGCACACTTTGCATTCTGTACATCCTTATCATTTTTCACTTGTATCCCTGCCTTGGGTATGTTTTGCCTCCATATCTGCCAAATGTCATCACCATTACTTGTGACATTGTGTCTGGTATGTGCTCATGTTGTTCGGCCTGTCATATGTGATTTTGTTACATGTATATTTCCACAGTTGTGAGTGTGTTGATAGTGGATTTGATGTGTGTGGTGTGTTACATTGGTGCCCACCAAGGACAGGTGCATTGACCTTGTCCACATGAAGAATGTTGGCTTGGTGAGGGACTGTAGCCAAATGTGGGGCTGGGGCTCACTGACTGTTAAATTTGACATGGCATCTGTGACCAGTGGAAGGTGACCCACAATTGGCCTGGACAGTTCAGCATTGCGTGTGCTTTCATGTGCAGTAAGTGTTTGCAATTTTGGCAGGGCGCACACCTAGGACACGTGTGCAGTGATATTGAACTGACACGTGTGGATAAGCCTGCTATGGTGTGGTAGCCTTTCGGGGGCACAAGCTGGTCCTGCGCTGTGTGGGTGAACTGAAGGTGCTTTTGACTCAAGCTAATGATGGCATCCAAGACAGGTGAGATATACCTTGATAGGGCTGGCTGTGGCACCCATCTAACTCCGACTTTTGTTGTTCTAATGGTATCAGAGGCCAACAAGTGATGCACAGCCAGCATCTTTGTCTGCAGAGGAATGTTGAGAGTCCGCTTTGTTGTTCCTGACAGGCTGTGTGGCATGTGGCTCAGGATGCTTTTGATAGTAGTCCTTTGGTACCTGTGTCGTGCGATGACATCCCCTGTTGTTATGTGCATGAGGCTGTTGTGTCTTCGGTATTTACTCAATATGTCCATGCGCTGACTTTTAGGTGTAGTGGTGTGGCTTTGTCCGGGTGGTGGTGTAGGTTGTTTCTGTGTCACTGTTGTGTGTCCAAGCAGCTGGAGTATTAGCTCCATGGCAAATGTTGTACTTCAGTTGTGTGTCTGGGCAGTGCTAGCTTCATACTGCATGTCATAGTGCAACTTTAGTGCAGATTGTCGTTTGTCTACAGTCCTTTTGGATCACGTACCTTATCCACTTTTTGTGTGCCACATTGACAATCTGTGTGCCTGCTGATGATATTGTGCAGTTGTGTTGAGTCTTGATTAACGTCAAGACTGCATATGCATATGCTGTTCATTATTAGTCATTGACTGACTTAGAATTGTGTGTAACAGCATGTATGGCATGTCTACTGATGACAGTGGATATTGGCACAGGCTTGTGAATATGTCTGTGAGTGTCTCTAGACTTGTGTGGATTAGCATTGGCTCACATTTCATGCTGAGTCCTTCATAACTGGATAAATTGTGTAGTTCATGTGTCCCCTGTCATGTTTGCACAAGAATGGGTGGCACGTACAGCAGACATTTTGAAGCCAGCAGTGTTTCTGTTTCACACATGTCCTGTATCATTTACTGTCCGTGCTGTTTGCACCAGATTCTGGAATGTGACTATTACCATTCACAGACACAGTTTCCATGTTTGTTGTTCTCACAGTGGTAATACTGAAGAACTGTAGTACAATGTGATCTCTATGTGTCACGACTATTGACTTGCACTGTATGGTGCATTGTGATGCCAGTCAATGTTTGCGCTGTGTGAATCAGAAGCCACGGAGTTGTGCACATCTCATGGTCTGTTGCAATGACGTGTCCCCTTTCATCTCACCTAGGAGGCGACCTAATGTGTATCGTCCTGTCACCCTGCTGGCTAACATTGAGGATGATGACGTGATACGCAGATTCCGTCTGGACCGCACGAACATCCAAGACCTGTGTGCCATGTTGGATCCTCACCTGCGGGCTGGCAGGACATACCCAACAGCATTGACAACCGAAACAAAGGTGATGGCGGCACTGCATTTCCTGGCTAGTGGGTCATTCCAGGAGACAGTGGGCATTGCAGGGGGGATGTCTCAGCCCACCTTCAGCATGGTGCTAAGGGATTTCCTGTTGGCCATGATGCGATACAAGGACCAATACATCAGTTTTCCAAGGCGTGTGGCTTTGGCGGATGTAAAGGCGGATTTTTATGCCCTTGGCCACATCCCGAATGTTGTAGGGTAAGGACAGTGTTCAAAGTCAATGGCAGGGTGAAGAGTGTTGCTATCATGGCTGGCTCCTTGACTGGCGTTTGGCAGGTGCTTTGCCATGGGTGAGTCCCAAGTTTTTCTTTGGACGGCCCCTCCTTCTTTTGGCAGGGGGGGCATCGTCTGCTAGGCCACTGGGGTCTGAGGAGTCACCCCTCTCCGTGCCCGCAGGGGTGGATGATGAACTGTCATCCTGCGGGACAACGGGGGGAGGTGGAGGTGTGTGATGTGGCACTGGCCTATCCCTCAGTACCCCCACTAACTGGCCCATGAGGTCCACAATTTGTCCCATACGGTTGTCCATGGACCTCAGCAGACGTTGGAGCTCCAGGGCATCTTCGTGGGCCTGGCCCATTTGTGCCTGTGTTCGTTCATAGGCACCCACGACTCTGGTGATGTTAGCCAGGGCTTCGGTCACAGTGTCCGGTGTTGTTGGAGTCCCACTTGTCCTCCCACCTGCTCTGCTATCACTGGCCTGTTGCCTCACCACTCTAGCCACACGCCTGCCCTCCACAGTTATTGGTGTTGGCTGGGCATCCTCTGTGGCTGGGCGTATGTTGCAGGCAAAGGTGGTAGTGGTGGTGGTGGTGGTGGCGGCACAGGTCGTTCCAGCAGGGGTCAGCGTTGTTGTTGTTGCTGATGGTGGGGGGGCAGTGGGGTCATGTGACCGGTTGCGCCCTGGCACACCAGATGGGCCGGCTTGGAGTTCCTCATCCAAAGAATCCAGGGACTCCGCATCCGAGTGTCCATGTTCCGGGGAGGAGACTGGCTCTGCAAGTTGAGGTTGTTGTCCTCTGCAGTCAGTTGTTGGTCACCTGTGGAACAGAGGGTACATGGTCATTGACTTACAGCCATATGGCTTGCTGTGTTTGATGTCTCTTATTTACATGTTATGCAACACACAGTTACGTATTTCATGAGTTGAATTTCTGCACAGTGTTGTTCGTCATGACATGATGTGGAGGTACATACATCTTGTTCCATGGTGTGACAAGTCATTGGATGCCATGGCCAACTTGACACTCTTTGTATGGGACTGATGAGTTGTCATCTGACAACTGGCTGCCATGCAACTTGATGTGATGCATCGAGGATGATTACTCTTCCCGACAGATGTTACATATGCACATGTACTAGACATTGTCACATTGCTATCTCATGCATACCTTTGTAATGTTCTGTGCTTGTATTTATTTGCTCGACAGACCATGCCTTTTTATTGTTACTAGGGTCCTTCATGCTCAGCAGCCATGGAATTTGCACATGTCATTCTGTGCATGGCATATTTGGTCCCTGATTTGCTTACACATGGGTTGAGTTGAGTCACAGTTCTGTTTCTGTCACAGTTACATACGCATCGCTGTCTGCATTCTATCAAATGGTATGTAATTGGGGTGTATTTTGTTTTGAGGTGTGGCATTGTGTTTGCATTAGCTCAATGCTTTCATTGAAGAATGGTGGGGTGCTTGCACTGGCTGATTACCTGTACAGTTGGCATCTTTTGGGTGGACTTTCTACCACATGCTTCTGGGTGGGAGGGAGTGCTCCTTCATGCTGAGGGATGGGGCAGGGTGTGCCTGGTGGGAGTTGTGGTGCAGGCCTCCCTATTCCAAGGACACCTCCCTGTAAAGATGGCTACCTACCTGTTAGGTGAGGGTGAGGCACACAATGACTGCCACATGGTTGTGGGTGGGGAGTAGTCCATCCTGCTCAGCTCTGGGCCAAGGGGGCCTGGTGGGAGTTGTAGTGCTGGCCTCCCTATTCCAAAGACACCTCCCTGTGAAGATGGCTACCTACCTGTTAGGTGAGGGTGAAGCACACAATGGCTGAGCCATGCTTCTGGGTGGGAGGCAGGGCCGGACTAGTCATTCCGGGCACCGGGCAATCCCCCGGTAGGCTGGATGGGGTGGGGGCCGGTTTTGCGCCAGGGGGCCGGTTCTGTTGTTGGGGCCGATTTGGACCACGGTCGGTCCAAATCGGCCCCAACAACAGAACACAGTGAGTGAGTGACCACCATTGACTTACATTATTTATGCACAAATCAGGCCGCCTGGCTGTCTGACTGAGGCGGCGGCCTGGTGATGACTGTGAGCACAAAAATGCTTGCTGGTGCTCCGACGCATGTGACGTGTCCGCCGATTTTCATTGCAAGGCAGGCAGGCTCTATGATCAGGCGGCAGGCCGCCCGCCCTACTCATTATAATTTATTAAACAAACAACACCACCTGACCTGTCACCTGACCATGATGATCATTGATGACATCAATGATCATCATGGTCAGGTGACAGGTCAGGTGGTGTTGTTTGGTTAATAAATTATAATGAGTAGGGCGGGCGGCGGCCTGCCGCCTGATCATAGAGCCTGCTTGATGATGACGCGCGCAGCGCGCAGATGTCACCGCCTCCGCGTCTGCGCGCCTGTTTTTTTTAGGGTGGGGTGAGGGTCTGCTGCCTTGTAGAGTGGTAGTGATGATCAGGGGGCAGGGCTCATCAGGGGCTCATGCGCATTGGGGAAAAAGTGCGCGTGACCAGACACTGACTCTGAGCCTAGGCGAGGTTGAGGCAGGCTGAGGCATTTCAGAGGCCAGAGGGAGACAGGGACTGGAAAGAGAGCGGCTGCTCAGCACCCCATAATTTAATTCCCCCTGTCTGCCAGTGCCGCCCGCAGGTGAGTGCTATGCTATTTGTTCCTTCCTGGCCAGATCTGTTGATTTATGGGTGGCGTGGTGGCACTGTAGTGTCTGGGCAGTGGGCCTGGGCTGGGGGGCGCGACTCGCGACCGGGCTGGGACGGGCCAGAAATTTCAAAAGCAAAAGGGGCCTAAGGAAGGAAGGGGCAAGGGGGCTACTACTAGGCCCCGGCCCGGTTCCACAGCGCAGTGGCACTGCACTGGCTTTTGTTTGTTGCTGTTGCTTGCTTAATTTGAATGTGAGCAGGGAGCGAGGTGGTGGCTGGCCTCAGGCTCAGGCCTGGCACTGCAGCCAGCACGGGTTTATGATTATCGCCTACTGCCTGACACGCGACGCGGAAAGCCGTAGGACTGAGTGACTGTGCAGCGCTGATTGACAGTCTAGTTCACGGTGCGATGTGCGTCCCCTGTCTCTTTCCTCTCCTTTCTTTTATTTGCTCCCCTGTGAAATGGATCCAAAAAGAAAAACACTTTTGCTGGAAATGTCGTATTTTTCTGTTATTTTAATTCCAAGGTGCAGCATCGGGAATAAAAGGTTAAAAATATGATAAAATAACTAAATAATGTAAGACAGAATGGTAGCAAACTGGCCAGATTGATTTTATTTACACCCAAACACATTAGCGTCACTTTTATAGAGTTTGCCAGTGAAGCGCTATTTTTGTTTTCTTGTCTTTGTTTTCCCTGGGCTTGCAACTAGTACACCAATCCTGGAGGTACTGCAATGTGTGGATTGGAAAACAAAATGTGTACTGCGGCTCTGCGTCCAGGGATGTGGTCTTTTTTACCATACTGCTTACATTTTGTAAGGATATAAGCAATGGACATTAAAATGGGTCCATTCAGGGCCCTGTAGTCATGTCCTCAACTTTTCAGGCAAAAGCACTCACTGATTTCTGAATAGTGAGTGTAAAAGCGCTAAGCTAACCATGTTGTTCCTGCTTACATTTCACATGGTTTGCTAATTTTGCATTCCCTATGAGTGTTTGCTTTTCCAGGATGTTGTTACTTTTTTTTGTAGGCCACATATTGCTCTTGTCTAGTGCGTCATTTAAATTGAGCCGCATCCAGGTGTTTATAGCCGGCAACAATTGGGTTGTAATTGAAGGCATTGTGAGTTTTTCTCAGTGGGGCAGTATGGTGTTCAGTGGGGGAGAGGATGTGGCACTATGGCCAGAGCTGCTGAATTTGGAACTGGTGAACCAGGTTCAGCCTTAATAACCAGTCCATCAGACCACTCTCCTGAGAGAGCACAATCCCATGCTAGACCTTAGAAGGCTTCGCAAGACCTTAGAAGCCCTGGTGTCTTAGCACCAGCAGGTGGACCCTAGCAGTGGCAAGTGTGGTTTAACCTTCAAGGCTTGTCCACCACAATCCATACTGAAGTTCACCTCCAGTCTTGCGGGCAGGCCTATGAAGCAGCACACCCTAGAACAACAGTGACTCTGTCACTGAGGTCACAGGACCCTTGAGAAGGGCCAGCTCTAGGGCAGTGCAACTGGTGTGACCGCACCGGGTGCTGACTTTGAGTGGAGGCATTATGTTTGCAAGTATATTAAGGTTTTAAAAGCGCTTGCTGCCTCCTTCCTGGCCTCCAGCAATTTTCGGCATCAATAAAAATGCCATGACGACTCTGGTGTTTAATGTTCTTCCTAGAGAGAGATCGGAATTTTGTCTAGTGGAAGTTTTGACTCATGGAAAGGTAGCTCAGAGGGTTAATGTGCCTGCTGCAAAGAACATGTACCATGCAGATCACAAAGTGCACATATTGTAAATAGGTCAGTGGGCTACTGCTTTTGTCAGAGAGACCCTATTGTTACTTGCAGTTAATAAGTTAAAATCCTAACATAGAACAGTGAGCTATTAACTGTCATGTAAGAGCTGCATATAAACTGCAAGGTATAAATTAGAGCATTGTTTTTTCCCCCAGTCTTTGATTATCCTAAATGCATCTGAGAGAGAGTGTGGTTATGGTGACTTGAGGGGCACTGTTAAAGGGTGGTAGTGGGAGAATCCATGGCGGAGGTGGTCATTGGGGGGCAATAACAAACATTAATGCACAGGGCACCACCAGTGCTAAGGCCGGCCCTGCCCTTGAGGGCAATCTGCCTCACCCATAGGTACCTCCATTGGCCTTGTTTCAGAAGTAGTTACTGCAACTCATCAGGGATCGGCAATGCAGGATTTGCACGCACACCAGACTAAGGGGCCTATTACGATGGCGGTCAGAAAAACAACCCGACCGCCATGGTAGCGGAAACTCACCGCCCGCCGCTACCGCGGGAAAACCGACGGCTCGATTAGGATCCTCGGCGGTAAAAATCCAACCGCGGCGGAAAGGAGACCCGAGAAACCGCCCGTCGCGTGCGGAGAAGCCCGAAACCCGTCCGCGGCGTTCGGATTCGCTGCGGAAAGAGCCCAAACCACCGCAACCACAGCAGAGACACCGCCATGGTAATTATGATATCCCCGACATGACTGCGGTGCAGAGCGCTGTTTACGACCGCCGCGGTCAACAATAGTGAGGAATGAGAGAGCCCGCGGAAGCGCCGGAGCATTGCCACCGCTGCGTACGCTCCGTGAAATAAATGGCGGTCGGAAAAAATACACACAACATGCCCACAAACTGCATCAAGCAAACAAGTCATGCACCCAAAAACACCTAATACAGCCCAAAGACACACCCCCATGGTAAACTCAAAAACTACAAATCCCAGGACTACACACACACCACACCTGCAACCAATACCCCATCCTGACACACCCACATAGCCCAGTATAAATCCAGTCCTCTACCAGACCACAATCCTTTGCAAAACTCCAGAACTGAAGGGACATACACCACAGCTGACAGGAGAGGCAAATCTGCACAACACACACACACATCACCACCACCACCACCACTTCTACACCTGCACCTCTAACCCCTTTGCAAATCACACACCATACACATCACCACCACCACCACCACCTCAACACTTGCACCTCAAACACCTTGGCACATCACACACCATGTCACCACAGAAAATGCCCAAATTCACTGACAGTGAGTTGAGGGTCCTGGTAGATGAGATAATCAGGGTAGAACCCCAATTGTTTGGTAACCTGGTACAACAGACACCAGTAGCCACAAGAACGCTAATGTGGAGAAGGATAGTAGATAAGGTAAATGCAGTAGGGACCATGCCACGCAATAGAAATGAAATTATGAGGCGCTGGCACGATCTGAAAGCAGTGGTCAAGAAAAAGAGAGCCAAGAACCATGAGCTGGCTCACAGGACAGGCAGTGGCCCTCCCGTTCCACTCAAGACATTCACCGAATGGGAGGAGAAGGTGCTTGGCATACTGCATCCAGAGAGTCTCACAGGAATACCCGGGGGAGTGGAGGCTGGTAAGTACAAACAAATGCCTAACATCACACTGATATGTACTGTCTTGCACCACTACTAAGCTATACCTCCCAGGTACAAATGCAGTCATGTGCACCACACTCTCACCAACACATCTCTCACACATTAATTCAACAGTCCCTCAGGTTCACCTCAAAGGTAGCTACAAACATCACCATGGGTACATGTTTACATGCTGCCAGCACTACAACTCCCACCAGGCCCCCTTGTCCTACAACTGCGCAAGATGGAGCCCTGACCCCCCCACCCCCATGTGGCAGCCATTGCATTGCTCACCTTAACCTAACAGGTAGGTAGCCATCCTCACAGGGAGGTGTGTGTGTGCTTTGGAAGTCTGCACTACAACTCCCACCAGGCCCCCTTGTCCTACAGATGTGCAAGATGGAGCCCTAACCCCCCACCCCCATGTGGCAGCCATTGCATTGCTCACCTTAACCTAACAGGTAGGTAGCCATCCTCACAGGGAGGTGTGTGTGTGGTTTGGAAGTTTGCACTACAACTCCCACCAGGCCCCCTTGTCCTACAGATGCGCAAGATAGTGCCCTGACCCCCCCCACCCCATGTGGCAGCCATTGCATTGCTCACCTTAACCTAACAGGTAGGTAGCCATCCTCACAGGGAGGTGTGTGGGTGGTTTGGAAGTCTGCACTACAACTCCCACCAGGTCCCCTTGTCCTATAGATGCGCAAGATGGAGCCCTGACCCCCCCACCCCCATGTGGCAGCCATTGCAATGCTCACCTTAACCTAACAGATAGGTAGCCATCCTCACAGGGAGGTGTGTGTGTGCTTTGGAAGTCTGCACTACAACTCCCACCAGGCCCCCTTGTCCTACAGCTGCGCAAGATGGAGCACTCCCCACAACCATGTGGCAGATATTGAATGTGACTCATCAAACTTACTGGTAGGTAACCATTTCAGCTGGGAGTGGTGTGTGTAATTGGTGACACTGCAGTACAACCCAGAACAGGCCCACTTCTTCAACAGATCAGCATGATGGAGCACTTGTCCCACTCGTAGGCCTGTGACGTTTGTTCCCCCGCACATTACACCATACCACTTTGTCCACAGTCACCTACACAAATTATGCTAAACAGTCGTATTGTACTCAGCATGCACAAGTCTCACTGCAAACATTTCCCACATTACTGTCTACTGTGCCAGGCATCACACACCGCAACACTAACACCTATCATGCTTCCCTGCAGCAGTGTCTGGCAGGTTGGCTGTCAATGTGCTAATCACCCATGTCATACCACAGTGTTGCAATGTAAACAGTGGAAGTGCAGATTACCAAAAAACTCTACTGGACCTGGGACTCACACTGCTAAACTATGCACATCCCAACTGTCTTGCAACAGACCCAGCTGCCACAGTGCTGCACTGAATTGCATAACAAGAGTACTTTGTCTGACTACAATGCACAAATGTGTCTGCTTGGGACCAGCAATGTGTGTATGCATTGACAATGTTCACATCTCACACTGTCTGTCTGAACAGTGCTGTTATAGTCTGACCCCAAAAGCACACATTGTCTGCACATGGATGACTGTATCTTATACACACACCACTGTTGATGACAACATGTAAGTGTATGGATGCCCCGGAACAACTGCATCACCAGTACTTTGCTCATGTTCTCAGGTCCACAAATACCATGAAACCATGATAGTGTGGAAATGTTTGCTGGGTGAGATGTTCAACCTGCTGTATGTCACCACAGTGATAGGAGCCTATACCACATGCCCCATTGTGCCTTCAAATGTTGGGGGGAGTGGACTCCACAACCAGATACTTGGGACAACAGTGATGGGGTGGATATACCCCATGCCCTATTTTGCCTCCAAATGTTGGGGGAGTGAACCCCACACCCAGATAGTTGGGACAACAGTGATGGTGTGGCCACACCCCATGCCCTAATGTGATGTGAAAAGTTTGGGTACTGACACCCACACACACCTTCTGCTCACCACAGGCACGTTCCTCCCAAGAATGACTCTTAAGTCACATAGCCATGTCATTGCTCACCTTCACCTCAACCGGTATGTAGCCATCTTCACACGGAGACGGTGTTGTGGGGATGGCAAATTGTCCCACAAATCCCACTATGCATGCTGTCCCACCCCTGAGTAGGATGGGCCACTCCACCCCCAATCAGAATCATGTGGTAGGCATTGTATGCCACCCACTCAACTAACAGGTAGCTAACCGCATCTCACAGGTCGGGGTGTGTGGGGGTGGGAAGCTTGCACAACAACTCACACAAGCCCACATGAGCTCCAGCCCCCAAGACTGATAACACCCTTGCACTAAGATGCATGTGTCAGTCATTGCAATGCCCACTTCCAAATCACTGGTAGGTAGACATATCATGCTGACTTGTCCCACACTGGACCAAGATGGAAGCCTCCTCACACACACACAGAGAGGTCTTACAAATACAAGCCAAAAACAGCAAACAGAACATATCACCAGCCACTACATGCAGCCAGATATGCCTCACGACAAGCATGGTGGCATAGGACACCAGGCCTCACATTGCACAACTGCACACCCAGATAGCATTGGCCACTATAGTGTGCACACACCTAAGCAAATGAAACCATGACAGCAACCAAAGTGTGACATTCAGATCCACATGTAGATGTAACTCAGTGCACAACCCTGCACACCACTGCATGCCATCTGAGAATGGCAGGGGACCAGACCAGCAAGGACCAAATGAAAGCAAAGAAAGCATGGCTGGAAGTGCAAATACAGATATGTACACCACATGCCAAAGGTATGGCTGCAACTACAATGTTCTGCCAATGTGCACAGAAAACGGCTGCAAGGGCACAACAAGTGACATACATGCGTAACTGGATCACATATGATTAAACACTCACTAGATGCCAACATGAACCTGTCAATGTAAAATAATGTAAATTGTGCATGTCATGTCTTGCCAACTCCCAATATGAACGAGTAATGCATGTACCTCAACAGCTTGTAATGCATCACTGGATGTCGGTAACTGTAAATGAGATCAGTGAACAACTGCTGGATGTACAAACAGTTGATGTAACAGTGCGAACAGAAGCTTTGCTGGTTGCAACACAATGACCATTTCTAATCTGACCCACAGGTGACCAAGAACTCACTGCAGAGGACGACACCACCAACCTGCAGAGCCAGTCCCCCTCCCCGGAACAGAGACTACTGGATGAAGACTCCCTGGATTCCTTGGATGAGGAGCCCCAAGCCAGCACATCTGTTGTGGCAGGCCGCAACCAGGCCCAGGCACCCATTGTCCCCACAACCACATCTGCTGCAACCCATGACCTTCCCCAGACCGCTGTTGTCACGGCCTGTGTGGCAACCACTACCACCACCACCACCCCCACCCCCACCACAGCTGCCGGCAACACCCTCCCTGCCCCAGGTGATGAGCACGCCACGACATCTACTGAGGAGGCCAGGGAGAGGATGCAGCGGAGCAATGTGGGGAGCCAACAGGCCCGTGGCAGCAGTGTAGGTGGGAGGGGCAGGGTCATGCAGAGGGGAACTGAGCCTGGGACGGAAGCCCTGTCCCACATCAACAGAGTCCTTGGGGCATACGAACAGGCCCAGGGACGAATGGGCCGGTCTGAGGAAGATTCTCGG
Organism: Calotriton arnoldi; assembly: GCA_963921515.1. Taxonomy (NCBI): domain Eukaryota; kingdom Metazoa; phylum Chordata; class Amphibia; order Caudata; family Salamandridae; genus Calotriton; species Calotriton arnoldi. The sequence continues at coordinate 691,710 of CAWUFW010010220.1, read as the reverse complement.
GAGCTCCTCCTGCTGATGAGGTCCATGGACACCCGCATGGGACAAATTGTGGACCTCTTTGGGCAGCAAGTGGCGATTCTGAGGGACAGGCCAGCGCAACATTCAACATCTCCGCCTCTCCCTGATGGGCAGCAGGATGACAGTTCGTCATCCTCCCCTGCGTCCACAGAGGGGGGTGAGTCCTCAGATACCACTGCCCCTGCAGCACAGGCCCCTCCAGTCAAGCGCAAAAGGGGCCGTCCAAGGAAAGGCCAGGAGGCATCACGTGCCAAAGCACCTGCCAAAGGCAAGTCCCGGAGCCAGCCATGATGGCAGACCACTGCACCACTGCATTTGCCTTTTGGACTATCCTTCCCCACACTGCCATGTGAATGGCATCTGTCTGTTGGACTGGGTCTCCACATCACTGTGGTGACTACTCAATTATCTCATCTACCATGACCGTCAACTCATTTCTTCAAATTTCCCCCCCCTGTACATTTTCTCGACCCTCACATGTCGCAATTGTAAATAAATACACCTTACACACATGTTGTTGTGTCTGCTCTGTCTTTAATACAGGATGTGCAACCTTCACCGTGATGTAAATGTCCCAGGGAAATGGAATGTAGGTAGGTAAGGAGAGGCTGAAGGGACCTAGGAAAATCTTTAGAACAAGAGTCACTTGTTTTGGTGTGGCATCACACACATCCCACAACACTTGTCAACAAGGTACTCCAATCTTCACACATTACACAGAGCAACAGTCGCCATGGAGACATCCTGTATCTGTGTCAAACTACCCTATCCCCCAAACATTGCCAACCAGCAATGAGTGAACACAAGGCTGCAGTCACCAAGCTCACATACACCCTCACAGCAACTGCAACACCATCAGACCATGTGTCCCTCCTACATCGTCACTCACCTTCAAGTGAAGTAGCGGTTGATGAGCTGTTGATGCATGTCGACACCTTCCTCCTCTCCACTGTCCTCGTCACTGGACCCGGGTTGGTTTGCAGGCGGGGCCCTTGGCTGCTCATCATCATCCAGGATCAGGGGTATTGCCTTGCGAATGGCCAGGTTGTGGAGCATGCAGCATGCCACGACTATCTGACACACCTTCTTTGGCGAGTACATCAGGGCACCTCCGGTACGGTCCAGGCAGCGAAATCGTGACTTTAAGAGACCAAATGTACGCTCTATTACACGCCGTGTCCTCCCATGGGCATCATTATATCACACATCAGCTGCTGTCACAGGATTCCGCAGTGGGCTCAGCAATCACGGAAGGTTAGGATATGCAGAGTCACCTGGGTGTGAGAAACACAGATTAACCTTGATGTTCCACAATGCCACAGGACAGCATGTCACACACACACCACGCTACTCCACTAGGCATACTCACCCACAAGCCATGCACGCTCAGGAAGCAGATTGGCCATCAGCTGCGGGACGATGCTGCTGCGCATGATGTGCGAATCATGGGCTGACCCGGGATACCTGGCACACACGTGGGAGATGATCATGTCCGCCCGGCACACCACTTGAACATTTACTGAGTGGTAATGCTTCCGATTTCTGTAAACTTGCTCACGTGCCTGTGGTGGCACAAGCCCAACATGTGTGCAATCAATGGCACCAACAACATGGGGGATGTGTCCAAGGGCATAAAAATCTCCCTTCACAGCCACCAACTCTGGCCCCCTGGGGAATTGAATGTATCTGTCCTTGTAGTTCACCATAGCTTACAGTACATCCCTCAGCACCATGCTGAACATCGGTTGTGACATCCCACCTGCGCTTGCTACCGTGTGCTGGAATGAGCCTGTCGCAAAGAAATGCAGGCACGCCATCACCTTTGAAGTCGCAGTGAAAGCTGTTGGATATGTGCGACGTGGCTGCAGGTGGGGCTCCAACATGGCACATAGGTTTTGTAGGGAAACTCTATCCAGCTTGAATTTGCGGATGATCTCTTCATTCTCCATGTCAGCCAGCACTGTGAATGGACGATGGATATTGGGCCTCCTCCTAGGTCAGATGAAAGTGCACATATGTCAATGAAACACACCATGAGATGTACAGGACATTTCACATTTCTACAGACACATTGCCAAATGTTACAGACTGCACCATCAACCAACAGAGCACTGCACAAGTCGGTACACATCAGGCACACTACTCGTACACTTGTCCCCTTACCCGCAGCAATGATCTGTGCACACCTCCTGCTCATTGGCATGCACAGTGGGATATGGCACCACATGTGTGCGCACACCTGTGAGTATTACCCCCAGCATATGTGTCAAACTACAATACTAGCCTCAGCACACCGTGCTGCTGTCCATTATACACCTCCCAACACAGGTTGCACATGGCACACATCAAGTACACACTGACCACAGGCTGAGCGTGGTGAACACGTGTGTGCATGTGCAGTAGACAATGTGACAGTCAACTATGCCCCTAGTTCACACAATGAGCATTGTGCGTTACATTGCACCTGCACACATTCACCATTAGCTACATATGCTATGCAACACAAAAACTGTACAGTCTACATGCCCTTACACATCACATGTGACATGTGCGTGTGTATGTGTCAATGCTATTTATCACATACACATATATGGCATGTGTAGGTGACATGGAGTTAAATGTCCCATTCGTGATGTTGGCCTCATGAGGGTCCTTCAATGTTGGAGACACTGGGCACTGTTCATGTTGGGCTATGGATAGAGATGGATGACTCCATATGTGCAGCAAACCTGCTCCGCAAGTCCACGGACGGTCACTACAGGCACTGTATGGCACCCATCTGGCGGTGCCTACCGCCTGGCCCCTGCGGACTGTCACCGCCAATACCCCAGACACGATCGCGGTAGTCTCAGCCATATCTGCATGTGTATATGGCGGTTGGCATGCACTGCTACCCAGCTCACGGTCACTACAGGCACTGTATGGCACCCATCTGGCGGTGCCTACCGCCTGGCCCCTGCGGACTGTCACCGCCAATACCCCAGGCACGATCGCAGTAGTCTCAGCCATATTTACATGTGTATATGGCGGTTGGCATGCACCGCTACCCAGCTCACGGACACTACAGGCACTGTATGGCACCCATCTGGCGGTGCCTACCGCCTGGCCCCTGCGGACTGTCACCGCCAATACCCCAGACACGATCGCGGTAGTCTCAGCCATATCTACATGTGTATATGGCGGTTGGCATGCACCGCTACCCAGCTCACGGTCACTACAGGCACTGTATGGCACCCATATGGTGGTGCCTACCGCCTGGCCCCTGCGGACTGTCACCGCCAATACCCCAGACACGATCGCGGTAGTCTCAGCCATATCTACATGTGTATATGGCGGTTGGCATGCACCGCTACCCAGTTCACGGTCACTACAGGCACTGTATGGCACCCATCTGGCGGTGCCTACCGCCTGGCCCCTGCGGACTGTCACCGCCAATACCCCAGACACGATCGCGGTAGTCTCAGCCATATCTACATGTGTATATGGCGGTTGGCATGCACCGCTACCCAGCTCACAGTTACTACAGGCACTGTATGGCACCCATATGGCGGTGCCTACCACCTGGCCCCTGCGGACTGTCACCGCCATGGACCAGGCCCTGGCAGCCAATGGGAAGCACCCTCGCGGTAGCCTGATGAAATTTTGAAAATAGCGGTAGGCGTGTTCCGCTACCGCGTAGCCGGTCATTGGAAGCATTCAAAAGATGCACCACCGCGGTAGCGCGCGCCTGGACCCTGCGGTGTGTCACCGCCATGGTCCATGCCCTTGCAGCCAATGGGACGCAAACTAGCGGTTGCTTTATATGGCTTTGAAAATCGCGGTAGGCGTGCACCGCCACCGCGGAGGCGGACATTGGATGATTTTAAAAATAGCAGACCTGGTACACCAATTGCAGCAGCGTGGGACCCATATTTCCACTGCTACCAGGGACTGCTGCTTGCCACCCTCCACCTGCTGCTGCTGCCTCCAGGGACTGCTGCCTACCACTCTCCACCTGCTGCTGCTGCCTCCAGGGATTGCTGCCTGCCACCCTCCTCCTGCTGCTGCTATATCCAGGGACTGCTGCCTGCCACCCTCCACCTGCTGCCACCTGTCCACGATGATGTCTAGGACACAGAAGATCCGGGCCAGTCCCTTCACCAGCGAGGAGCTGGAGGTCCTGGTGGACGGGGTGCTTGCACAGTACCCAAGGCTCTATGGTGCCCCTAATGTCGTGGTAAGTCTACAACAGTGTGAGTGAGAGTGCAGGGGGGCACACGTGAGGTGGAGGTGCTGCAGTATGTGTCAGTGAGTGTGGGGCTCTGACATGCACTACCTAGCATGTTTTCTCCAGGGGGAAGGGCTGTGTAGCCTCTTTTACACGTTTCCCTGCATGCCCATCCATATTTGAGGGACATGTATTGTCCTGTCAGCCATACAGTGAAGCAGCAACTTGGTAATGCAGGAGTCAGGCCAGTGATTGCTTGTGTGAATGGCTGTGTGGGTCTCAAATGTCCCTCTCAGTGTCAGCTCACCTGGCCTGCACAGTCGCCGCCCAATCCCACTCAGTGCACAACCCTGCACACCACTGCATGCCATCTGAGAATGGCAGGGGACCAGACCAGCAAGGACCAAATGAAAGCAAAGAAAGCATGGCTGGAAGTGCAAATACAGATATGTACACCACATGCCAAAGGTATGGCTGCAACTACAATGTTCTGCCAATGTGCACAGAAAACGGCTGCAAGGGCACAACAAGTGACATACATGCGTAACTGGATCACATATGATTAAACACTCACTAGATGCCAACATGAACCTGTCAATGTAAAATAATGTAAATTGTGCATGTCATGTCTTGCCATGTACAGTGTGTTCCATGTACAGTGCATGTACAGTATGTTCCATGTGTCTTTTGTTCACACATCTTCATCAAAGAGCCATCTCAGCCCTGTAGATTGCACACGACAAGCCTTGTGACAAGGGTGTGTGTATAAGAGTTGATGTGACTGTATGTGAGCTCCATGACACAGTGAGCCATTCACAGGGCTAGGACATTGGGGGCTGCGCAGTGTTGGACACAGTGAGTCCACCAACAACCATGTGTTGCTATGTGATCTATGGGTTGCTCTAGCTAACAGCGGGCAGTAGATGTGGGCAGACTACACATTGCTTGATGTGCTGGCATCCTGCATGTGAATGGGATGTAGAGGTACTGTGTCCACCCTCCCACCTTCATGGATTCACGTGTGGTTCTCCAATGCGGTTGTACCATGTGCCATGCATTCTTGGCTCTGTTCCACATATCTGTTGATTTGGGATGAGTGAGTATCGTGCCACTGTATTGAGAGATTTTGGTAGTATACATTGTGTAACTGATGTATTAACCCTCTTGTCTCCCATGCCTGCAGCTGAAATTCCACCAGCGTAAAGCCGTGTGGAGGGCCATTGCCTCCAAGGTGCGTGATCTGGATGTGTCAAACCGACGGCACAGCCACTGTCATAAAAGGTGGGACGACATCTGCCGGCTGAGCAAGAACGTGGCCGAGATGACGCTGGGGCTGATCCCGCGGAGCGGCAGGTTGTCCCGACGCAGCATGACCCCACTAATGGCCCGCATCTTGCCCGTTACACAGCCTGAGTTGGATGCACAATTGAAGGAGCATCAGCAGCAAGCTTGGGGTGAGTATTTGTTGACGGGTGGCTTTGGCAGGGAGTGGCTGCATGTGTCCACAGATTGGACAAACTCTGAGCTATCTGACGTTGGTAGTGTGATGCAGTGGATTGTAAGTGGCGTCTGTGCTGGGTGCATCTGACATGCATTTGTCCCACCTGTACTCACTGATGTGATCTGCGCAATGTGCATTGCCATTGCATTCAAAGTTGGGGCATTCAGGTAGCTTGTGCAGTGGGGTACTGTGTGAATTCATATTGATGTTGACGGCAGTGTGCATAATCTGAGTGTGTTTCAATAAATGCGTGCAATGCCTGACAGCAGTTTTCAGCTGCTACAACTTCTGAGGGCAATGTGCTACAGTACTTGTGCCCGTGCAAGCAACATGGTAGCTGCATGCGCTAATGGCCATTGTGGGCTACTATGTTGTGGTCTGTGTGTGTGTGCTCCCCTAATGCTCCATCCATGTACGTAATTGACACCATGTTGTGGTGTTCATCCTTGCCATCCTCGGCACCCTGTGTGGTCAGAGAGATTTTTGTGCCTGTGTCTGAAGTGGGCCACAAGCAGGATGTTGTGCTGTGTGAGTCACCGGGATCACTTATGGCTGGATTAGTTCTTTACATGCACTGTTGGGTTGATAATTGAGGTGGCAATGTATATTTAGTCAGGGTGATGTGCAACGCGGATAACACATCTTCTTGAATGGTTATTTACTTGCACATGTTACTTCAGTTGGTGCCACTCCACTAACACTACCTCTCTCTCCCATGTAGCATCTCCCGTGTGCGTTGAGGGACAGGGGACGGACACCAGCGGTGAGGCATCCAGTGCAACAGCCGCACCGGAACAGAGTGACACAGATGTGACCAGTGCCGAGGAGGGGGACAGGAGTTTGCTGGAGGAATCACAACCCAAGACGCAAAGCTCTACGTCATCTGATGCCAGCAGTGACACATCCATGTTGGGGGCCACAGGGAACGGGGACTCTGCCTCCTCTTCCGCCACACAGTGTCCAGTGCCCAGCCTCCCATCTACTTCCACTGGTGCTGCACGTGTTCGCACAAGTCAAAAGGGAAGAGTGTCCTTCACCCCAGGCACTGCTGCCCCGGCCCATGTCAGCCCTGCAGCCCTCAGTGCTGAGTCAGTAGAGCTATTGCGCCAGCTGTGTGTGGGGCAGACAGCTCTCCTCAATGCCTTCCTAGACCACGATAAAAAGTTGGGCCAGGTGATAGCTTTCATGGAGGGCATACATTCGGATGTGGGTGGGCTACACCGGACTGTACAGTCATTGTCCTCAACAGTGACGGCAGCCCTGCAACAGGCACATTCGCAGGGAGCAGCTCCTGTCCCTTTTGTCCACCCCCTGTCACTGTGCACCTCTGACGACAGTGACAATGCTCAACAGACCCCAAAGTCCAGATACAGCACACGCAGCACACAGCAGCAGCAACAGCCCAAACGGTCCAGGCCGCAGACACCATCCCCACAGAAAACTAAGACCACCCCAGAGCACAGAGATAAAAGCCCGTCAGGCGACGCCAAGGGCCAGAGGGGCAAAAAACAGGCCTCAGGGTCACAGGCCTCAGAGTCATCCCCCGCCAAGGACTCTCCTGTCCCAAGGACCGCTCGCAAAGCAAAGAAGGCAGTTTCCCTGCCCACTGAGGAGGTGTTACCTGCAAGGCTTACACTGGATGAGGGCTCTATGGCTGATCCACCCACAACCTCCACTCCCATCCCGAGCCCTGTGAAGCAGGCACAAGGGGGCACTGTGGGGGCTAAACATAGTAGAAAGGGTTTGGAAGGGCGGAGACAAGCCCCAGGGAAGCACACAGCTGGATCCAGCATGTCCCCGGAGGGGGCCCCAGAGTCAGCACCAGGAGCAGGTTTGGTGGTGGGGTTACCTGTTGTGGCCACACCAGTTCCCATTAGTCCCCAGACAGTGAAGCCTTTCAGGATCCCCAAAAAGTGGAAAGGCACCCCTCCACAATCTCCTGCACACACTGTGTCTCACCACAGCATCAGTCTACCTCCCCGTGCCACCACCCCACCTGGTCCAAGCAGCCCTCCAGCTTCCCAAGCCAGAGATGTCTCTTCCACAGATGTTCCTCACACTCCCCGGGGCAGTCCTCCTACTGACCGCGACACACAGTCACCTACAAGTCCCGTGTCTGTGATGCCCATTGTTATCCCCATGACTCTGTTGCTGAGCATGTCATGGTATCTTTGCACATATTCGCTGTGCATCTTCTGATGTAACTACTCTGCACATTGTACTTGCCTTGTTGATCACTAATGTTTGCCCCCTTCCTGTGCAGCTTCCGATGTGACTACTCTGCACATTGTACTTGCCTTGTTGATCACTACTGTTTGCCCCCTTCCTGTGCAGCTTCTGATGTGCCTCCTCTGCACATTGTACTTGCCTTGTGGTTCACTGCTGTTTGCATCCTGCCTGTGCAGCTTCTCATGGACTTCACCTGCACATTGGACTGGCCACTGGCCTTGTTGCTCACTGCTGTTTGCCCCCTTCCTGTGCAGCTTCTGATGTGACTACTCTGCACATTGTACTTGCCTTGTTGATCACTAATGTTTGCCCCCTTCCTGTGCAGCTTCTGATGTGACTACTCTGCACATTGTACTTGCCTTGTTGATCACTACTGTTTGCCCCCTTCCTGTGCAGCTTCTGATGTGACTACTCTGCACATTGTACTTGCCTTGTGGTTCACTGCTGTTTGCATCCTGCCTGTGCAGCTTCTCATGGACTTCACCTGCACATTGGACTGGCCACTGGCCTTGTTGCTCACTGCTGTTTGTTTGCCCCCTTCCTGTGCAGCTTCTGATGTGACTACTCTGCACATTGTACTTGCCTTGTTGATCACTACTGTTTGCCCCCTTCCTGTGCAGCTTCTGATGTGACTACTCTGCACATTGTACTTGCCTTGTGGTTCACTGCTGTTTGCATCCTGCCTGTGCAGCTTCTCATGGACTTCACCTGCACATTGGACTGGCCACTGGCCTTGTTGCTCACTGCTGTTTGCCCCCTGCCTGTGCAGCTTCTGATGTAACTACTCTGTACATTGTAGTGGCCACTGGCCCTGCAGTTGCCCACATTTGTTATCTATCTATGCACAAGTGTGAATAAAGACAGTTGTTCCTGTTGTCAGTTCTGTCAGTGTAATTTCTCAATGAAACAGTTTCTGTGTGTGCATGGTTTACTGTGTCACATGCTCAGTATGGCACTTCAACATTGGCAATGGGTTGTCTCACGTTTCCATGTTTTTGCAGGGGTGACAGGGACTTCAATTCTTACTGACTCTTATACTTGTGGGTGCAGTGAAGGTGTTTTTTGAAGATGTTCTTGTTGTCATCATCCTTCTTTGTCCATGTTGTCTATGGTGTAGACATGTTGTGTTTGGAGGCAATGTCAGCACAGGGTGGAAGATTATGCACAGGCTTTCATGCAGGTTGGCACGGGTCATGGTGTCTGTGTGAGCTTACTTACTGTGTGCCCAGCAATGTATGTGTACGGTCCTCTTGTGGTGGTCAGTAATCCTGGTCCCATGCCTTACTTCCAAAATGTACACTTTGGTGGTGGAGAAGTGTGTGGTGTGAAGGGGGTGACTTTGTGGTGACTGTTGATGTGTGTGCACCTGCATTGTCAACTACACCCATGTGTCACCCTGGAGTGATGTACATGTATGTGTTCTTGTTGTGCCCTGCAATTGTGATTTGGTGCACATGGGAGTGTTGTGTGCTGCTGATGTGAGAGGGGGGATGTGTGACGTATCCTACTTGTGCTTCTCAATCATGGAGTGTGTGAATGGGGCCTGTGTGTTGTGGTGCAGAGATGCTATTGTCAGGTAATTGCATACCTATGTGTGTCTGTTCAGTATTTGACTTCATGGCCTTCCTCTCATCCCTGTGCCTTAACATGGGTGGCCTTGCTGTCTCCCTGAGTTGTTGAATTGATGTGCTTGTGTTTTGGGTTGACTCACTGTGGCAGCCATGTGTGATTTGATGGGCTGTGGGTGTTCTCAGATGTCTGTTGTCTTGCATGTGATGTACACATGCTTGATAGTTGTGTCCTTGTCCTGCCATTTGTGGGCACATCACTTTAGCTTTCATGTATGTTGTCCTCCATTGCTGCTAGCATGTGGTCTATGTATGTGGCTGTGAGGCAGGGTAGGGTGTGTCTGTGTAAGTTGGTAGGCTGTGTGTGCAGTGAATTGTTTGATCATCAATATGTGTGTGTGTGTACATTTTGTGCTGGGGCTCAGTGTTCTTGGCATGTGTGTGGTGTTGTTGTGGTGTGTGTATTGGCTGGGGCCTGGCCTTCTGTGGTATGTGTTCCTGTGCAACAACTCCTGCTGTGGCTATCTCTGCAGTTGTTAGTGATGTGGGGCAGGGTGTGTATTCACCTGTGTTGTTGTTGTGTAGGAGTGGCACATGGCAGGCACATGATATGTCCCTTCAGGGAGAGGGCTAGTGTGTTGTGTTTTGAGTAGTGATTTTGTGTTGTTTGTACAGTGGCCATGGCTGGCGCTGGCACTGGCCTCTGCGTTGTGTGCATGTTTTCCTGCACACTGACCGCGGCGGTGACGACACCGGGACATTTGTTCATGATCGCGGTACATGGGTAGCCAGGTTGTGGCGAGGTGTTTTTGTGACAGGTGGGACATGTGTGGATGCAGTTATGGCTGTGTGCCTGTCCCCACAGGGGTGTCTGGTGTGGACATGCACCGTTTTCGTACCCTTGACTTGTGTATTGTGTAGTATGCACAGTTGTGTGTGTACGTACCTGCGGCGGCGTCCGCGCCGCTCAATGACTTGCAGGTGGTGTATCATATACAGCACCGGAAAGGCGTGTAGAGCTGGGTCCATCGCGGTGTGAGCCGGGTGTCTATTTTCTTGCTCCTCTGTGGTGTCTCCGCCGTCTTTGACTATACGGTTGCTCCGCTGCGGTGTGCTGCCCTTTTTCCGGCATCGTGATTCGTTCGGCGGACGGGACGTCATTCCGCACGGCGGTGAGTGCTCATTGGCTCACACCGCCGCGCTGGCGGGCGCACTTTGATGGCGGTCGGCGTCACACCGCAGCGGACGGGAAATGGGCTCTGTCTAGACATGCTAATATGGCAGGCGTAAGGACCGCTGCCGGTGCGCGGTAAATGGCGTTTTCTCCCACCGCCAGCATCGCGGAGGTGCATCCGCCAGTCATCGTAATGGACCCCTAAGTTCGCAAACTTCACAGTGTCTCTGCTTCATGCAAAAGCACTTTTTGCAATTTCTTATTTGGAGTTTATTAAAATGCTTTCAGTAGAAGTGATTGCAATTTACATAGAGACTTCTACTGAATGCAATGTTGCGAACTAACAGATGTATTAATAAGTTGGTTCACAAAATACAGAATCGTACTGGGTTGAAACTCGACCTACCTAATTAATATGCATGACACAGGTCGCAACTTGTGACACACTACAGTTGACTAGAGTCATTGGCATGGTGGCTTGCTGAAGTCAGCAGACCACAATGTATATGTCTGCTTTGGGGCCACTGGAATCTTGCAGCAAAGGAGGACAAAATGATGCCGCAGTGTTGACTAAATTATGCATTAAAAAAAGGCTGCAGCGTAATGCTGTATGTTTTCTGATATTTTATTATTTTTGACATTTGTACACATGCTAACAGTCTCTGGAAAGATTTTGCCTCATTAGTACCAGTGGAACATACAAATGCAGCAGTGAGAAAGGTGACCAGTCAACCTTTGCAATAAGCCATCCACTCCGCAGCAACACAAGTCACATTTTTTATTAACTTTTGATACGTTTGAGCTTTAAACAATTTATTAGTTTAAATGGTTAGATCATGCAGCAGATCTTGCATTATGAGGCAAATATGGCAGAGCCATGATTATATAGAAAACATTTGCAAACTAGGATATTTTGCCATTCATGTTTGAACTGCTGTTGTGGAAAAAGGGAGAAGTGCTGATGACAGAAACTCCATGGCTCGTTGACAAATGGCTTGTGCTTCCACATTTTATCCTATTTGGGACAATCTGTGATTAGAAGCATATCCCACTTTGTGAATGTATTTTAATGTCAATAACTCATTATAACCTTAAATAATCATGTGTATCCATTGGTTGATTAAACTGGGCAGTGAAATGCCAAACAAATACAAAAAATTGGGATGTTTGCGCATTCTTGCCACACCTCTGGCTCTGCCAACTGATCCAATCCTTGGGTTATTCCTGCCCTCTGATTCTCCGCCCACAGTTCCCCTACTTTTTTTCCCCCACTTGGTAACCTGGTGCTCTTTAAGGTCATCATCTACTATTTACTGTGCTTTGAAAGTTGATACAATTGAATATGTAATGAAAAATGTGCTGTAAAATTCAACATTTTGGTCTGTTGTTTTCCAAAATTTTCTTGGGGGGAGAACCCCCCCAAACCCTCCTATTAGCGGTCGGGCTCGCTCGCTACGTGCCGGACGGGGGCTGGTCTGGCAAAATTTGCCAGGGCTGCTTTCAGTTCCCAGTCCGGCCCTGGTGGGAGGGAGTGCTCCTTCATGCTGAGGGGTGGGGCAGGGTGTGCCTGGTGGGAGTTGTAGTGCTGGCCTCCCTATTCCAAAGACACCTCCCTGTAAAGATGGCTACCTACCTGTTAGGTGAGGGTGAAGCACACAATGACTGAGGCATGCTTCTGGGTGGGAGGGAGTGCTCCTTCATGCTGAGGGATGGGGCAGGGTGTGCCTGGTGGGAGTTGTGGTGCAGGCCTCCCTTTTCCAAGGACACCTCCCTGGAAAGATGGCTATCTACCGGTTAGGTGAGGGTGCAGCACACAGTGACTGCCACATGGTTGTGGGTGGGGGGAGTAGTCCATCATGCTCAGCTGTGGGCCAAGGGGGTCTGGTGGGAGTTGTAGTGCTGGCCTCCCTATTCCAAAGACACCTCCCTGTGAAGATGGCTACCTACCTGTTAGGTGAGGGTGAGGCACACAATGACTGCCACATGGTTGTGGGTGGGGGAGTAGTCCATCCTGCTCAGCTGTGGGCCAAGGGGGCCTGGTGGGAGTTGTAGTGCTGTTTGCCTGGACACATACAACACAGTAGATGTGGTCTACCTTTGTGATGTTTGAGGTGGTGTGGATGTAAAATCAGTGTGACCTGTGTGTGTTTTTGGGGTGCAGATGTGTGTACTTGTGCCTCAGGGATGTATCTTTGTAGTTGTGCAAGACAGTACATGGCAGTTTCATGGTATACATTAGTTGGTACTTACCAGCCTCCACTCCCCCGGGTATTCCTTCAAGACTCTCTGGATGCAGTATGGCAAGCACCTTCTCCTCCCACGCAGTGAAGGGTTTTGGTGGGATGGGAGGGATGGGAGGGCCTCCACCAGTCGCATCAGCCAGCTCACGGTTCTTGGCCCTCCTCTTCTTGACAACACTCTTCAGGTCATGCCACCGCCTCATGATTTCATTCTTGTTGCGGGACACATTCCCTACTGCATTGACCTTGCCCACATGGTTGTCCTTGTGGCTAATGGTGTCTGTTGGACCATGTTGCCAAAGAGTTGTGGTTCTACTCTGATTATCTCATCTACCATTACTGTCAACTCAGTGAATTTTGGCATTTTGTGATGTGCCATGGTGTGTGCTGATGTTTTGGGGTGCAGTTGTGAGGGTGGTGTAGGTGGTGTGTGTGTGTGTTGTTGTGCTGGTGAGATGTGTGGTGTTTTGCCTTTCCAATGTGCTGCAGGGTTGTGTTCCTTCAGGGTTGGAGTAGTGCAAAGGATTGTGGTCAGGGAAGGGGCTGGTTTTATGCTCAGCTATGTGGGTGTGTCAAGATGGTGTAATGCAGTCAGGTGTGCTGTGTGGGTTGTCCTGTGATTTGTATATTTAAATTTGCCATGGGGGTGTGTCATTGGGATGTTTCAGGTTATTGGGGGGCAGGGCTAGTTGCTTGTGTGCATTTGCTGGCCTTATTGTTGTTTTTTTTACTTGGCCGCCATTTTTTTTGCGGAGCATCCGCAGCGATGGCTGTGCTGCAGGGCTTCCGCCGTATCTCACATTCATTACTGTTAGCGACCGCGGCGGGCGGAGATAGCGGAACATACCGCTGTGACATCGGGGATATCATAATATCATTGTCGCTCACTCCGCGTGTCTGGCGGCGGGTTGATGTGTTTCCGCTATGTTACCGCTCGTCGCGGTTGCATTTTCACTTTCTCTGCCCTCTTCGGGCGGTTTTTAGATGCCTCCGACCGCCGCGGATGGAATATTTTGGCGGTTGATCCTAATAGGATCGGCGGGGTTTCCGCGGTACCTGCAGACGGTGATTTTCCGCTACCATGGCGGTCGGTTGTTTTTCCGTCCGCCATCGTAATGACCCTCTTAAACAATGTAATTATTAATATTATTAATTATATACATATTAATAATATTAATAAAAATTATCTCTTGTGTATATGGAAAAAAAATTCTGTAAAAATAATATTATGTTTTGTTAAATACAAGTATATTATAATGCAATATTCTTTTTCAACAAATTATATTTTATATTATAAAATGTGAAACATTGAAAAATAAACTTATAAGTAATATACCAATATTATTTTGTATAAAAAATATTTGTCACAAACATGCAAAATACTATTTTATGTTACTAATTAACAATACATGTATTATAAAACATAACAATGTATAAATTATATATGTTAAAAAATATATATTGTAAACATTGTAATGTGTTCAAAAATGTTATGCAAAAAAATAAAATATGTAAATATTTTCACCATATGTCTTCATCTATATAACATTATCAAAATAAAATATAAGTTTTTCATCTAACTATATCCTAATAAAAATAAAATGTTTGTTTACCCTATTTGAAAGTCTGATTATTTTACAATGTATGGGGTCGATTACGATGGCGGGCGGATCAGCACCGCCGTGGCTGCGGTGGCTTCCGCCGGCCTAGCGGGTGCAGTTTTGCCAACGACGGTCGCGAATCCCCGCCCGCCATATTACGATGGGCAGACATAGGCCAAATCCCTACCGCCGCGGAGTTTCCAGTACCGCCAGCACCTTGGTTCCGCGACGACGGCGGACGTAGCCAATAGCGGGAGACCGCTGTGCGGAATGACGTGTAGACTGCCGCCTGAATCACAATGCCTCAAATAGGCAATCGGACCGCAACGGAGAAACCACCCATTCAAACACGGCGGAAACAATACTGCGGAGGAAAACGGCAATAACACACAACTCCACGCGTTCGCTACCTCAATGGATCCTGCTCTACAAGCCCTACCGCTGCTGTTCCGGATCTTCCATCAACAAAGATGCTGCCGCCGTCGACCACACCCCAGGTACGTCAATGCCACACCTCCGCATCGGGGCCATCCATCAACAACGTCATCACTGCATCCTCCCGGTCACGTCACCGCAGCGGTGAAGACGCGGGAAAAGTTCCGCACAATCCAGTAGGCAGGGCCAGCGGCACGCATCGGCAGTCACAGGGATGTGTAAGGATTTTGTTGGCCCTGGCCCAAATGTACATTGTGTGCCTCTGTTGGTAGCAGCTGACATTACCTGATACCATCACAGCTCCTACCATCCCACCCTGTTCAACATCAAAATGTGTGCCCATCTGACATTCAGGGATAGTGATGTATAGGTGTATTGTGGCAAAACAACACCTGCAAGGTAATGCCAAAAAGCTGCCTGTGGTGTGAAACCCCCTTCATGCCACTGCCAAGATGAGTATTAGGGGGCAAACCCCACCTGCAAAGTAATGCCAAAAAGCTGCCTGTGTTGTGAAACCCCCTTCCTGCCACTGCCAAGATGAGTATTAGGGGGCAAACCCCACCTGCAAAGTAATGCCAAAAACCTGCCTGTGTTGTGAAACCCCCTTCCTGCCACTGCCAAGATGAGTAGTAGGGGGCAAACCCCACCTGCAAAGTAATGCCAATAACCTGCCTGTGTTGTGAAACCCCCTTCCTGCCATTGCCAAGATGAGTATTAGGGGGCAAACCCCACCTGCAAAGTAATGCCAAAAAACCTGCCTGTGTTGTGAAACCACCTTCCTGCCACTGCCAAGATGAGTAGTAGGGGGCAAACTCCACCTGCAAAGTAATGCCAAAAAGGTGCATGTGTTGTGAAACCCCCTTCCTGCCACTTTCAAGATGAGTATTAGGGGGCAAACCCCACCTGCAAAGTAATGCCAAAAACCTGCCTGTGTTGTGAAACCCCCTTCCTGCCACTGCCAAGATGAGTATTAGGGGGCAAACCCCACCTGCAAAATAATGCCAAAAACCTGCCTGTGTTGTGAAACCACCTTCCTGTCACTGCCAACATGAGTAGTAGGGGGCAAACTCCACCTGCAAAGTAATGCCAAAAAGGTGCATGTGTTGTGAAACCCCCTTCCTGCCACTGCCAAGATGAGTATGAGGGGGCAAACCCCACCTCAAAGTAATGCCAAAAACCTGCCTGTGTTGTGAAACCCCCTTCCTGCCACTGCCAAGATGAGTATCAGGGGGCAAACCCCACTTGCAAAGTAATGCCAAAAAGGTGCATGTGTTGTGAAACCCCCTTCCTGCCACTGCCAAGATGAGTATTAGGGGCAAGCCCCACCTGCAAAGTAATGCCAAAAAGGTGCATGTGTTGCGAAACCCCCTTCCTGCCACTGCCAAGATGAGTATTAGGGGGCAAACCCCAGCTGCAAAATAATGCCAAAAAGGTGCAGGTGTTGTGAAACCCCCTTCCTGCCACTGCCAAGATGAGTATTAGGGGGCAAACCCCACCTGGAACATACATGTTTGTAGTTGGCATGTACAGGGCCACATACACCTCAACACCACTGACAAGGACAGGCCAAGCACACTGTGTGACCACTCAACTGCACACATCCAAATATACCCATGTGAGTACGAAGACAGGCCTTCACAAGATTACCACACACACACTGCTGTCCACACATCCAAACACATCACACAGACATCACCAACCTTGGACACCCCGCAAGTTAGATTGTGTGTAGAATTCACCTCTGTTGTGGTATAGCCCCCTAACATGATATGTGTACAATCATACTGAAATCAACAGCAAATGATGATTGCAAGAGTACATCAACACCCACAAACATCATTGCACCCCCAAACCTCAGAGTAAAGCAGACCAAAAGTGTGTGTTACGTTTGCCAAACAATGACAAAGTGAATGAAGTCAATGGCAATGTGGAAGTGCCATGCAGAGCATGTGGCACATTCATCCATACCCACACATCAAAATGTTTAATTAAGCAAGGGCAGTAACAAACGATACAACAGGAGTAACAGTGTTTATTGCAAAATAACCTGATAGGCACAAAATGACAAACAAATAAAAGGCCATTGGCCAGTCCACAGTCCAAACAATGCACATGTGTGCATGAAAATGTTTACAGTGAATGTGGAACACCGTACACTGCCATGTGAATGAACAAAGCACCGGGGCTATCAAAGCGCAGTCCAGGCACCGCTGTGGGAGAGATGGGTATGGGAGGGGGTCTGTGCCTCAGACTTGCCTGTCAGTTGGACTGGGAGGTGGCTGATTGTCGTGGACACTGGCGGAACTGGACCTGGGCGAGAGAGGCTCGTCAGAGTCAGAGTCAGCAGTGGCTGTGGCAGGCGTAGGGCTGCTTGGACCGAGTGGCATGGTGGCACGTGGAGGCAGAGAGATGCTGCTGTGAGACACAGAGCCAGTAGTGGCTGTGGCAGGTGTAGGCCTGCTTGTACCGGGTGGCATTGTGGCACGTGGAGAGATGCTGCAGTGAGACACAGAGCCAGTAGTGGCTGTGGCAGGTGTAGGCCTGCTTGTACCGGGTGGCATTGTGGCACGTGGAGGCGGAGAGATGTTGCCGTGAGACACAGAGCCAGTAGTGGCTGTGGCAGGTGTAGGCCTGCTTGTACCGGGTGGCATTGTGGCACGTGGAGGCGGAGAGATGCTGCCGTGAGACACAGAGGCAGTAGTGGCTGTGGCAGGTGTAGGGCTGCTCGGACCGGGTGGCATGGTGGTACGTGGAGGCGGAGAGACGCTGCCGTGAGACACAGTGGGTGAGGGTGAATGTTGAGGGCTGCCTCTACACTTCTTGGGTATACGATATTGCATAAGTGTCTTGGGAGTAGTGGGAAGTGTGGCTGGCACAACAGAGTCCCTCGCCACCAAAGGTGTGACAGGTGCAGGTGGCCCTCCTTGTGGGGATTTGCAGGATGTGGACTTCACCTTGCTTTTTGCTTGCCTTTTGCCCTCCATCCCCTGTGGCCCTGGTGAACGACTCACATTGCTCTCCTGACCACGCTTCACAGGGGTGTGGGTGGGAGTAGAGGTCCTGGGTGAAGCAGTCTTAGGTTGCTTTGTGGGCTTTCCCTTCAGCGGCACCAGCACCACATCAGGCATGCCAACTGTTTGTCTGTCACTTGGAGCAGTTGTGTGGATGGGAGTCTCTTGTGATGGGTGCAATCTTGTGGACCGTGAGCTAGAGGCCTGCTTCTTTGCCTGATGCCCCTGAGTGTCATGTGAAGGGCTTTTTTCTTTGCGTCCCTGTGTGACTGTGTCACTTTTTGGGGATGGTGTCTGTGGTCTTGCACGCTTGGAGCACTGCTGTCGTGTGCTGGGTGTCGACGACTCGGGGCCTGAGGGCTCAGTTGTGTGGTCACTCCCCTCAGGCGTAGCCACTGGCAGGGTGGTTGGTGAAGGCATTGGGGCTGGACTTGGATGCTGTGATAGCTGAATGGCTGCCGTCACGGTGGAGGACAAACCCTGGACAGTCCTGTGTAGCCCACCCACGTCTGAATGAATGCCCTCCATAAATGCCAGAACCTGTCCCAACTTCTTGTCCTGATCCTGGAAAGCATTTAGGAGAGCTGTCTGACCCACACACAGCTGGCGCAAGAGTTCAATCGCCTCAACACTGAGGGCAGCAGGGGAGACAGGGGCAGGGGCAGCGGTGCCTGGGGTGAAGGTGACTCTACCCTTAACAGCCCTGCGGGCACGGACAGAACTAGTGGTAGTAGCCGGGATGGTGGGCACTGGCCGATGTGTGGTGGAGGAAGAGGCAGCATTGTCATTCCCTGTGACCACCATTGTCGCTGACTCCCCACTGGAGTCCGATGATGTTGAGGTTGTGCTTTCTGCGCGTGAGTCCTCAAGGAGACTCCTGTCCCCCTCCGAGGCGCTGGTCACATCAGTGTCAGTGATCTCATGGCTATCATGCGTGCCACATGCTTCAGCACTGGTGTCCGTATCATGGCCTTCCGTGCACTCGGTAGATGCAGCAATGGCCAGAGACATAGGTTCAGTACAGTGCCATACACACAAACATCAAATGCAAGCACAGAACTAGACTAGAAAATGACAACCCCAAGTTGCACAACACCCTGTGCAGTCTGCATGTGCAACAATCATGCTGAACACAGAAGATGCATGGAAATATGCATTGTTTACATCAATGAGCCATGTGAGGTTCACACCGGCAAATAGCAGGTCCCTGCCTCCTTGTAATGTAACCTAAACATCTCTGCAAGCATACCTACGTGCCTGTATGTGAGAGAGGCATACATCTCAGCATGTTGCCTCTGTCACATATGGAGTCACTGTAAGGGGACAACACAGATACAGATTCAAATTTCTACTTAATAATGTCCATGAGCTACTGATGTCTGACAAGGTGAGCAATTCATCTTGCAAACTGATGCACGTTGGTGTCAGATGTGTACTTCACACCATAAACAAGTCCTGTAGTGCACACATCGTTAAATGCACACTGACATGATGCACACTGCTGTACACTGCCTGGTGATGTCCATGACACCCAGAATGCAGAAGATGTCATAAGGCCACATCTCATCATGCAATGGCAAGGGCCATTGTATGAAACACATGATCAAGTCCATCTATGGGAAAATACATGACACCTGCACTGAACACATAGGCCACTGAGAAGTAGTTCCTAAAAATGTACACAGCAGCAAGATCAGCAATGTCTCACGGTCGCCATTCATGCAGTCACTCACACCCAAAGTCAGCCTACGCAGAATACTCACCAGTTACTCCCTGCTGATGGTCCCTCAAACGTTCATACAGCTCTGGCTGTGTCACAGACAAGATGCGGGACATTAGTGGAGTCATGGTTCGGTGTGCCAACCTGCCACTGCGAGGGACCAGCCCCACCGTCATCTCTGCCACGGTCCTGCTCAGATGGGAGATGTCGTCCCACCTCTTGTGGCAGTGTGTGTGCCGTCTGTTGGATACACCCAGAGTCCGCACCTTCCGTGCAATGTTCTTCCATGCAGCCTTACGCTGGTGGACCTTCAGCTGCAGGCATAGGAGACAAGAAAAGGAAGTATCAGAGACCCTGTGTCATTCACACTGTGTGTCAGCACAGGAGAACATAAATGCATGGCACATCTTCATCAGAGGCCATACAGCATGACACATAGTACATGTTCATTACAATACTACACAGAAATGAATGCATGTATGGCAAGGCACACAGTACATGGCCATCTCATACACATGCACAATGGCAGCACAGACAGCCATGTGCAGAAGGCCCTCATCTGTGATGCAGTATGTGAGTGAGCATGACATGCAATACAGTAATAATGAAGTGTAGTGGCAGACTCACTGTGTCCACCACTACACACCCCACGATGCCCTTGGCCTGTGAATGGCTCAATGCATTTCTCAGGAAACATATTGGGACATAATCAGATTTATCACGCACTTCTCACATTGTTAAGTCCTCGATTGTGCAATTCTCAGTACTATGATGGCTCAGTGAGTATTAGGTGTGTGGACTAAACACATGTTTGACTCAGTCCAGTTAGGCATGGCTCAGAGTAACATTGGACAGTGTCTGTGCAGGCCAGAGGAACTCACAGTGCGGCTCAACATGGTCCCTCAGATAAATCACATGGATGTACAGCATGAGAGGGTGAAAAGTGCCAACACATGCCAGACTGAACACATGTTCAAATCAATGTAAGGATGACATCTACTACTTACATTGATGTGAAGTGTTATTGTTGCATTAACATCAAGTGGGTTCCACTCATGCATTGGACTATTGTGCATGATGCTCACATCAACATAGTGCACTTAAGAAATAGTCAACACACATAAGTTAGTGCTCCATACCAATATACATTTCAACAGTCACATATGAGGTTGTGATGAGTGAGTGGACAGTCACATAACATGGCACAGTAAAAATCAGTCATGACTTGTGCTGTTTCAGAACACTATCGTATCTGTGCGGCTGTTTAAACAATGCATGTCTCACCCTACCTACAATCAACTTATGTAGGTGTGGAAATAAGCCTACAGACACCATTCACATGAAGTTAGCATGCATGGCAGTGTAACACACATTTACATCACCTAGTCTCAGACCAACATGTTCATTAAGTTTGTGCAAGAATGGCTGTAGGAGTGTCCATTTACTACACATAATCAAAGTCAAGTCCCACAGAACATGTATGGAGCATGCCATGTCAACTATTAGGATGCCTGTACATCGACTTGCACTCACAGGCACATACTACTGCACAGCAACATCATGGTATCATTTTGATCACTCTCACACTTGGAATCAGGGACACTTACCAGTACATCTGGTGCACCAAAAAGCCTAATCATAGAATAGAGGCGCACTCTGAGAAACAATAATAATCAACGTTAAAGTATCTAAACCAAGGGTGCAACACTACCTGTGTGTGTTGACATCACACACTCATGAAACAGATAAACTCACAGGATGGTCCCTGATTGTAGTGTGCACTGTTCCTATTGAACAAGACGTTCTATGATCTGAAACTCTATTCTTTATCTTAACAAATCGTGCAGAAACAATATCTTCTTGTATTCATTTTATATTCATTTTTTCAAAGACTTAGTATTCAACAGAAATCATATGACGTAATACAATTCTCACGTTCATCCATATAAAGTAACACACCCATCTGCCAAAAACAATGGGTTATTATGACAAAACAAATTCTTATATCAAAAACAGTTAATATAATACAATACAATTTCTGAGTTCAATAAATTCTTGCATATTAATTCACAAATTCATCAGTGCGTATCTGTCTCGTGGCCCATAGATGTCACAAGGCCCGTAGCCCGATGCATTTCGGGACTCGCAGGTCCCTTCTTCAGGGGCAATGTTCTGTGAACAGAGGAATAATCGTCATGTGTATTACATATAATACATTATACTGGGACAAACAAATTAAATGTGTGGAGAGTCCCATGTCCAGCTTAGCAAAAAAGAAAAAGGGAAAAAGAAAAAGAAAGAAAAAGAAAAAGAAAAAAGAGTCCACTGTGATCTATATGAATCAATTGAGCAATAAGACACTTAACCATACTGTGTCACCCTAAAAACCCTACTGTGCCGAAACCATGAAAAAATGTGATATCCCAACGACGGTATTAATCACAAAAGTAGTGCATAGTCAAATGATGTCAGTGACCAACCATGGAATATAATGAAGTTAATGTTTAATATCCAAACCTAGAGGATGATGAGTAACGCCAAACGGTTCTGCCAGTCAATATCGATGAATCGGAATCTGCAGTGTGAGTAATACGAGTGGGTAAACATGTGATTAACGCTATAAAACATCAGCCTACAAAAACTATCGCGTGCACCCTGCTGCAGTGCCAGAAACTAAATGGCATCGAAATATCTTTACATACGAATTCGTGAACAGGCAGATTAATACATCCAAGAAACACGACATGTCATCCTGCAACAATATCGTTACCCGAGGCAGCATCCAAGTATCTCTATGACCAATCTTATATCAAGACAAGTTAATGCGCGCAAAGAATACAGCGTAATACCCTGAAATTCACTCACCTAGAAGAAAGATACAGCATTCGTACCGTAGAATAAAACAGTGACTCGGGGGATATGAGTCCCGTATCTTAACCAAAACACAGTAGCTGAAAAAACACAACGAACACCCGTTGTACAACTGCAGGGTCCGACTCGGTCACAAGAACGTTTCCAACATGCACAGAAAGTACTAAGGAAAAATACACAAAAAAAGGCCAAACAAGCAATTACAAAGCCAATAAATACTGGGGGGGTGGGGACAGAGAACAAAGACACACCCACAACTCCACCCATATAAAAGACACAAATCCCAACCATGATCCTTTGCAAATGCTATTCTACTGCCAGCACTCAACAGACAGCAACCACACACCCACAGCTCATCCCTCACACAAGCCACACGCCATCAGCACACCAACAAATAGCTACCTCACATACACCCAGCAAAACACACACTCACACACCCTCACCTGCACACCAACACACACATCACTCACCATCACCACCCATCACCATGCCCCCCAAGAAGAATCACAAGTTCCTAGATTGTGAATTGGAAGTCGTGGTAGACGAGATCATCAGGGTAGAGCCACAGCTGTTTGGCACACTGGTCCAACAGACACCCATCTCCCAGAAAACCAAGATGTGGGAGAGGATCATCAACAGGGTGAACGCACAATCACCATGTCTGCGCACAAAGACTGACATCCAGAACAGGTGGTATGACGTGCGCAGGAGGGTACGGGAGCTGCTCAAGAAGGACTACCTCCTGAGCCAATACACCGGCAGTGGCCCTCCTGCCAAGCCAGTATACCTCAGGCCCTGGGAGGAGAAGGTGCGGGCCATCCTTCCGCCAGTGAGCGTCTATGGACTAGAGAACATCCCAGAGCCTGGTGAGTACACAACAAATGTACACAATATTCTGCCACAATACACACACACATCACTGTCAAGGGAGAGTCAAACCATGCACTCATAGCAATTACACAGCAACCAGAACAGAATCATCCCAAAATGTGTATGTCAGTCAGATAAACACAACACATGCCATCTCAAAGTTACATTTAACCGTGTCATCACATGTATAAACACAACTACAACTACAGCTAGGCAGTGGCACAAATATAACTAACAAACACATCCAGACATGTAGCCACCACTACAACACCAACACACAGTGAAGACCACTGAAAGAAAGGAATTTTGTGTATGCTGGGCAAGTCAGTGTAGCCAATAGCATCATGGGAGTCGTAGTCACAGATATTGCTCACCCCCAGAACTGTCCCATCAACACCACCATGAACCATGCGCACATCACAGGGAGTGGAAAAGGACTCACAAGATGGCTGACACTGGCTACTGCTGTGGGGAGCACAAGGCCCTGCTGGCAACTGTACAACAACCAACAGCAGGACACCACTGACTGACATCCTGAGAGACAACTTCCACTCCCTGCAATGGAAGCACGTTCCATGGTGGGATATCTGGCTGGGTGGGAAGGAGGACTCGCAGCACTGACCATAGTCACAAGCACCTCCCCTCACACACCCCCTCAACACAAACTCCACAGAACCCACCTGGGAGAATGCAATGCCTCACATCCTAACTCAAGATCCCACAAAGAACCTCCACCCTGGGTTATGTTGTGTGAAGCACAGGGACACTCTTTGGACTTTTAGCCAAACAACTGCCAGGACAACACTCCCAGCCATCCTGTCAGCACAGGCAGCCCACCCCACAGGGAAGCAGAGTCAAAAGGAAGGAAGCATGGGCATGCTGGGAAGGGGGTGGAGGCAATAGCATGATGGGAGTAGTAGGCACAGATATTGCTCAGCCTCACAACTGGCCCATCAACACCACCCTGAACCATGCTCACATCACAGGGAGTGGATAAGGACTGACAAGATGGCTGACACTGGCTACTGCTGTGGGGAGCACAAGGCCCTGCTGGGAACTGTGCACCAACAAACAGCACAACACCACTGCCTGACATCCTGAAAGCCAACTTGCACTCTCTGCAATGCAAGCACGTTCCATGGTGGGATATCTGGCTGGGTGGGAAGGAGGACTTGCAGCACTGACCATAGTCACAAGCACCTCCCCTCACACACCCCTCAACACATACTCCACATAACCCACCTGGGAGAATGCAATGCCTCACATCCTAACTCAAGATCCCACAAAGAACCACCACCCTGGGTTATGTTGTGTGAAGCACAGGGACACTCTTGGGACTTTTAGCCAAACAAATGCCAGGACAACACTCCCAGCCATCCTGTCAGCACAGGCAGCCCACCCCACAGGGAAGCAGAGTCAAAAGGAAGGAAGCATGGGCATGCTGGGAAGGTGGGTGGAGGCAATAGCATGATGGGAGTAGTAGGCACAGATATTGCTCAGCCTCACAACTGGCCCATCAACACCACCCTGAACCATGCTCACATCACAGGGAGTGGATAAGGACTGACAAGATGGCTGACACTGGCTACTGCTGTGGGGTGCACAAGGCCCTGCTGGGAACTGTGCACCAACAAACAGCACAACACCACTGCCTGACATACTGAAAGCCAACTTGCACTCTCTGCAATGCAAGCACGTTCCATGGTGGGATATCTGGCTGGGTGGGAAGGAGGACTTGCAGCACTGACCATAGTCACAAGCACCTCCCCTCACACACACCCTCAACACATACTCCACATAACCCACCTGGGAGAATGCAATGCCTCACATCCTACCTCAAGATCCCACAAAGAACCTCCACCCTGGGTTATGTTGTGTGAAGCACAGGCACACTCTTTGGACTTTTAGCCAAACAACTGCCAGGACAACACTCCCAGCCATCCTGTCAGCACAGGCAGCCCACCCCACAGGGAAGCAGAGTCAAAAGGAAGGAAGCATGGGCATGCTGGGAAGGGGGGTGGAGGCAATAGCATGATGGGAGTCGTAGGCACAGCTCTACATCCCCCACCACATGGCCCAGCAAGCTCACACTCACGCATGCACATCCCACAGAGAGTGGAAAGGCCCATCAAAGATGTCTGACACTGTTGCTGTGTCGTGGGGAGCACAAGGGCATGCTGGGAACTGCACACCAACCAACAGCAGGACACCACTGTCAGCCATCTTGCCATTGCTCTCACACCCACACACACTGAACTCCCCACAAAAGCAAGTAAGTATGGGAATGCTGGGAAGTGGGGTGGAGGCAATAGCATGATGGGAGTCATAGTCACAGACATAGCTCACCCCCACAACTGTCCCATCAACACCACCCTGAACCATGCTCACATCACAGGGAGTGGAAAACAACTGACAAGATGGCTGACACTGGCTACTGCTGTGGGGAGCACAAGGCCCTGCTGGCAACTGTGCAACAACCAACAGCAGGACACCACTGACTGACATCCTGAAAGACAACTTTCACTCCCTGCAATGCAAGCACAGTCCATGGTGGGATAACTGACTGGCTGGGTGGGAAGGAGGGCTGGCTGTCAACCAAATACAACCAATGCAGACCATGTTCACACCCCAACAAATACATAGAAATGCCCAAATAATGCAGGACAATGTGCTACACCAATATCAACCCCTGACTGTGACAACTTAGGACAATGCAATGTACAGGCCCGCACCCAGAGGCACAGTCACAACTGTCAGGTGTGTCAACCATTGATGCCTGAAGAAACATTAAATACATTGTGTGTGTCTCCCAAAAACAGGTGATGATGGGGACACAGCAGCAGACGCTGAGGAGTCCCAGTCCCAGGCTCAAGAGGATACGGAGCTCACTGGTGTCGTACAGCCTCTGCCCTCCTCGGACGAAGAAGACCAACCTGGCACCTCCGGTGCAAGTCAACATGCAGCACCAGCAGGACCACCAGCTGCACCCCTGCACCCACCCCTCCAACGACTGTCACCACAAATACCATCCCTGCCGACATGGACAGAACAAGGAGCACCACCAGCACAGGGACCCTGGACCAACGTGGGGCCATGGACACCACCACCACCACCAACCCCCAAGGGGGACCAGGGTCATCTGTGCGTGCCACTGCACGCACTGCACATGTCGGCAAGGGTGGTGGGAGGGGTGGGAGACAGAGGTCGCTGCTTGCAGAGGTTGCTGGTGTGCATGATGACCCACAACTGGTACGCATAGCCGATGCGTACCAGTCCAGCACCGGAGATCTCAGCCAGGTAGTGGGGCTCCTCAGAGACATGAAACAGCAGCAGGCTGCCCATCATGCCCGCTTGGACTCACACATGTCCCGCGTGGAGTTCAAGTGGGACGCACTGCAAGAGATGACGGCGGTGCACAGGGACATATTACAATGCCTCCGCCAGATGAACAGCAACCAGTCCACACCTCCCTGTGTGCCAACAACATCTGGTGCTGAACAAACTGCAACTGCCACAGGGAGGGAGGATGACTCTGGCGGAGAGTCCCCTGCACCGCAGCAGCCTGTACTTGAGGGGCCCCTCCCAAAGAAGATGGGTCGTCCGAGGAGGGGCAAGTGAGAGGCCGATGGCCAAGTGCAACCCCCAGGAAGCCTGAACCTGTTCTGGATGTTCACCTTTGTGCACAAACTGTTCACCCTGTTGACGGCAACACAACTCCCACACATGACATGGGGAGTACAAGTTGGACCAATGTCTCAGACAACTGTGGCCCCGATACTGGGGATTTTGTCTACCAGGACTTTCAATTCACCTAGGAACTTCTGATTGCAATATATATGTACAGCACTAACCATCCTATGCACTATTCACACAAATGTATCACAATAAACACACTAATACACCATACTTGCCTCTGTTGTGATTCCAACGTGGGTGCTGTCATGGGGATGATGAACTGCAAAATTACACTGTGTATGCGAACTGCAACAGCAAGTACAACACAGGCATGTGAGTAAAGGCAACGTGACACATATGAGGGAGACACACCACCAGGGCTACACAACACATACACACCTAGGCCATCTGACTCATTGCCTACACTGATGTTGCCAGGGAAGACGGTGCAATGCACAGACACCACACCTATTCCCAGTTGTAGTCAAGTAGCCCACAGGTGCAGTAAGCAAATGGCAGTCAAATGTGTGACCACAGACAACGCACATCACAAAGTGAAGCACTGGTTTATTACACAGTTGCAACATGTCATAACCACTACAGATGCAAGGTAATCCCACCTGGCAGTGGGCACACAGTCAACAACTGTAGAAGGAAGGAAGTCCATGGGTGTGGCGCAGATCACCTGTAGGGACACAACAGCTACCACCCTGGAAGTACAATCACGTCGTCGGTGGACACAGTTGACCAAACGAATCTGAAAGTATCCTGTGAAGGACAGAAATGACACACAGTCAAAAGCAATGGAGGACAGGACAGAACAGCAAAACTCATGCACAATACATGTTACAAGATACCCACCCAGAACCAAGTTAGCATGTCAACACTGTTGGGGAGTACAGACCACCTGTAAGCACACATCGCTACACACATCCAGTCAAGTAGCCCATGGACACACTCCAACAGCACCAGAGCACCACCTACACATATCATGCCAACTCACATCATTGACATGACACCTCAGGATACTCACATTCAGCTAAAGAAGTTGGTGATGAGCTGTGTGCGGACATCACCCTCATCATCATCATCATCACTGGCATCGTGGTCCAGGCCAGGATCCTCCACAGGTGGCGGATGTTGGTCATTGTCATCCTGGATGAGAGGCAACTCCTTCCGCACTGCCAGGTTGTGGAGCATGCAGCAGACGATGATAATCTTGCACACCTTCGCTGGGGCATATGGGAGGGACCCTCCTGTCTTGTCCAGGCAGCGGAAGCGGCTCTTCAGGAGACCAAATGTCCGCTCAATCACTCTCCTGGTCCGACCATGTGCCTCATTGTAGCGCATCTGGGCTGGTGTCACAGGGTTCCTGAGGGGTGTCAGCAACCACGGCATGTTGGGGTATCCCGAGTCACCTACGGACAGACAAGTGCACATTAGCTGACTTGGAAAAGTGGGCGGAATACTACAGATCAGATCACACACAATGGCACAAAGTCAGTACACACCGACAAGCCAGGCACGCTGGTTCTGCATCTGTGCCATCATCCTGGGGATGCGACTACTCCTCATCACAAAGGCATCGTGTGCTGAACCAGGGAAACGGGCACACACGTGTGTGATGGTCATATCTGCAAGACACACCACCAGTGCATTGACCGAGTGGTAGTGCTTGCGGTTACGGTAGGCCTGCTCCTGGGCCTGTGGTGGTACCAAAGCCACATGTGTCCCATCAATGGAGCCAATGACATGCAGCATCCTCCCCAGGGCATAGAAGTCACTCTTCACGTCAGTGAGTCGTTGCAGTCTAGGGAAATAGATGTACCGGTTCAGGTATAGCAACATTGCCTCCAAAACATCGCGGAGCACACGGCTCAACATGGTCTGTGACATCCCACCAGCAGTCGCCACAGTATGTTGGAAGGTACCGGTGGCAAAGAAGTGTAGGGCTGCCATCACCTTCACCTTGGGGGTCAGCGCTGTAGGATACGGCCGGCCAGGCTGCAAATGTGGGGCCAACTGCACTGCCAAATCCTCAATCAGCTGCCTGGTGAAGCGGTACCGTCGGATGCTGTCCCATTCCACCATCGTTGCCAGGTCTGGGAATGGTCTATGGACAGCAGGAGCCCTGCAGTGCAGAGGAGAAGAAAGCAAGATTGTCAGTCACCCCACATATGCGGCATTGAACACACTCAATATCACATCATACATCATTATGAGGCACAACTACATGAAGTGTGCAGTTCCGTAAGGACATGTATGGTACATACATGGCCAACATCTGTCATCACGGTTCAACAAGTGGCATCAATAAGTCCCAGGTTGGCCCATTGGATATCATGAGGCCGTGTCACAGTTCCCATCTCCTGCTGCCATGTCACAATCACCCCCCACAGTGACATGTGAGGACAGATGTGCCCCAGGCATCACAGCTCAACGACAGGTACATTCCCAGGGACCCTGTATTGCCACATGGACACTGGCATTACATGGAGTATCATGTATACACCACAGCAAAACAACCATGACCCCCACAGGTAGTGGTACCACTTGCCACTGCAGGAAAGACATGGACGTCTGTGACACACACACGCACAACATCAAAGTCCATGCACACACAAGGTGGATGTGGAGACTGTCTCCCATTGTGCACATGAAATCAGAGACATTGTAAACACTACATGCACACAGACTGTGGAGGACCATCACTATTGTGCCACTGGGACACTCTGGCTCAAACATACCGTCCCACATGGGACTCACGGGGTATGTGACATGACATACACATACACCATCGTGAAATGTGACCATGGCACATGCACAGATATGAACAGTTGCACATCACAGTGGTCATGTACACGTAACACCCAGGATCCTGTCCCCATGAACACGTGCACAGCCTGGGGGTGGCTGCCCCCAGGTGACACCCACAGGACAACATGTACACCAACATACACACAATAGGAAATGCAGCCTTACATGCCTTATGATACAGTTTGGACAGGCTGTCGTGTTGTAGGTGTGCCCCTCACTCCCTGGGAGCTATCTGTGGCTGGCATATGTTCATCTGAGACAGGCATGGTGACATATGCCAGTCACTTGTACAGGGATGCGTTGAACAGCAATGGACCGATCGGTGCACCCGGCCGGCCCATTGCATTCAATGTGTGCGGGTACGCGTTGTACCCCTGTACGCGTTGTACCGCAATGGACCAATCGGTGCACCCGGCCGGCCCATTGCATTCAATGTGTGCGGGTACGCGTTGTACCCCTGTACGCGTTGAACAGCAATGGACCGATCGGTGCGCCCGGCCGGCCCATTGCATTCAATGTGTGCGGGTACGCGTTGTACCCCTGTACGCGTTGAACAGCAATGGACCAATCGGTGCGCCCGGCTGGCCCATTGCATTCAATGTGTGCGGGTACGCGTTGT
This sequence comes from Calotriton arnoldi, assembly GCA_963921515.1. Classification (NCBI taxonomy): domain Eukaryota; kingdom Metazoa; phylum Chordata; class Amphibia; order Caudata; family Salamandridae; genus Calotriton; species Calotriton arnoldi. The sequence goes on along the minus strand of CAWUFW010010220.1, from coordinate 661,154 downwards.
ACCCCTGTACGCGTTGAACAGCAATGGACCGATCGGTGCGCCCGGCCGGCCCATTGCATTCAATGTGTGCGGGTACGCGTTGTACCCCTGTACGCGTTGAACAGCAATGGACCGATCGGTGCGCCCGGCCGGCCCATTGCATTCAATGTGTGTGGGTACGCGTTGTACCCCTGTACGTGTTGTACCGCAATGGACCGATCGGTGCACCCGGCCGGCCCATTGCATTCAATGTGTGCGGGTTCGCGTTGTACCCCTGTACGCGTTGAACAGCAATGGACCGATCGGTGCGCCCGGCCGGCCCATTGCATTCAATGTGTGTGGGTACGCGTTGTACCCCTGTACGCGTTGTACCGCAATGGACCGATCGGTGCACCCGGCCGGCCCATTGCATTCAATGTGTGTGGGTACGCGTTGTACCCCTGTACGCGTTGAACAGCAATGGACCGATCGGTGCACCCGGCCGGCCCATTGCATTCAATGTGTGCGGGTACGCGTTGTACCCCTGTACGCGTTGAACAGCAATGGACCGATCGGTGCGCACCCATTGTCAATGGCCTAGCCTGGCAACGGACGCGTTTTCGAAATTCGAACGAGTCGGTTGCTGGAAATTCAGTTGGTCACCCACAACAATGTTGCAAAATCATGTATGTCATGAAGTTGAAGATTTGAAGGATGCTGTGGGCGTGTATTGGTGCTGCTATTCCATGGATTGGCCAGATTCAGAAGATGCAAACGACTTGGACCTATCACTTTGGACACATGGGACAGTATCTGCCTCTGCAGCACATATATATTGCTGGCTGTTCCCCTGAGAGCTCACTTGCCTGCACTACATGCTCCAGGATGACATCTGACACTGCACTGCTGCTGTCTCTGCCCCCTCTGGACTCGGCAATGGCACGTACTGTGGAGAGAGCCCCAGCCTTCAGCCTTGAGGAGAACCAGGCCCTGCTGGACAGCTACTTCCACAGTACAGCAAGCTGTATGGGACACCAGGGGAGCAGGTGAGTGTTCTGTGCACTGCCTTTCTGAATGTGCATTTTGTCTGACTAGCAAGGCTGAAAGTCTGCACGCCACTGGCTAGCAGGCTCACTGAGTAGTTGTCACCCCCCATAGTGTGTAGTGACATGCACTGGACAGGTATGGTGCAGTGACAGTGCATTTGAACAAGGTTTTACTTCCCATGCAATGATACCATGTAGTGACTTCTGGCAAACTGTCCATGGGCAGCGTTGCACTGCCTGTGTACATCATGTGCCCCTGTGATTGAGACATGTATATACAACTGTGTCATGCACGGATATGTTGCATGTGTAGTAATGGCCTTTTCACTTTGTCATCCTCACAGGTTAATGCCCATCGGAAGCAGGAGATCTGGAAGGACATCGTTCGGGCTGTCCGGTCCGTGGGGGTCTACAAGCGCCGGATCCGCAACTGCCAGAAGAGGTAGCAGGACCTTCGGGGCTGGACCCGGAGGATTGCACGGGTCCAGCTGAAGCTGTCGCCTCCTTGCAGGAGGGGCGGAACACGGACCCTGACCCCCACATGCTCCAGATCCTGGCGGTGGTGTTTCCAGACCTGGATGGGCAGCTGAAGGCCAGACAGCAGCAAGGAGGGGTGAGTCAAAGACTGCACTGTGAACTCTGTATTACATGCTATGTGCCCTCCTCTGGCCTGGTTAAACTGCCACAGTACAGCAGTCATGTTGTCCAGGAGCCATGTCCCTCTATTGTGCACTGCCCACTCCTCATCTGATACCCATGTGTGGCCCTTACATTCAGGGAATTGTGTCACTTGGGACTGTGTCCTTGCAGTTTGCTTCACTCAAGGTGGGGGACAGCATCTGTTTCCCTAACTCTGTTGTGGGCATCATGGGTGGGTCCATTGTTCACACAATGCCTGTGTTTGGACATGTAATCTGCGTGTTGCTTTCATATGCGGTCCACTTGCTGAGCTGAGCCACCACATGTGCCTGGGGTATCTGGCACACACCCATGCAGCGGGTGGGAACAATGTTTGGGCCCCAGGAGTGTGCAGATTACGTGTGTCACACATACATAGCCAGCTATCCACTGTCCAGGGCTCATCCCTCATTCATGTGGGGCAGGACAGTCATGCCTACTCCAGCCCATCCAATACACCTGTACTCCCACTCCCGGGTATCAGCTGACACGTTGTGCGCAGTGATTTGACCCCTCAGGTGTCTGCCTCTGTGTCAGTGTGCTGTGGATTTGTTGCCAGGACTGCTGGGGTGTTTCTCGGTAGGGGCTCAGCATGCCACTGGAGATGTGACCATAGGAGACGATACTTGTGTGTCACATAGGTGTTTGATCAGCTGCCCGTGCAGACTGGGGTATGCGAATGTGAAGTTCAGGCAGCTGTTTCCCATTCACAGCAGATTGTGAGGGGCTCAGGTTCAGAGGGTAGTGTCACAGGTCTCCCATATGTCCAATCGGTATGACCTGGACAGATGAGGGTTAAGATGATGGGTTGGGTGGGGGATGTACATGTGCACTTGTGCAGCTCCAGGACTTGCATTCCCCATGACCTACTATTGTGACACAGTGCAGAGTGTTGTTGTCTGGCTGCCAAGTCATACATCACTGAGACAGTGATGTATGACTTAGCAGTCATGCCTCCGCCATGGCATGTGTCTACTTGTTGGTGATCCTGCAGGGGAGTGACATGTGCTACATGCACACCATTGTGGCGATGGCTATCAGGACATGGGTGCATCATGGTGTCTGTCGCTGGTATGCATCACATGCATTTCCTATTTGACTCTGGGCATCCCTTTCATCCGGAAACCTGTACTGACTCAATGGCAAGAGTTGTGATGTGTGCATGTCCACATGCTACACCGTGTCCTCTGCACTGTCCAACTACTGTGTAGTTGGTGCATGTGTCCACACTGGGGTGTTGCTATCCAACAGACACCAGACAGATGGGTGCAAGGCCATGTGGGATGTGAGTGCCATGGTTGGCATCAGACTGACAATTGGCTTCTCCTGTTCAGTTAGGGCACTTTTAGTAATGTTCAACTAATGATGCCAGGGCTTGCTCTGTAATGTGCTGTGCTCACAGTGGTGTGTGCGTTTGGTGCAGGTGACTGATGTCTGTCTGTTTCCCCATTGTTTGCAGATACATCCACGGCCACGGAAGGGGACAGCTCCATGGACCAGGAGGAGCCGGAGAGCCAGACTGGGTCAACAGCCGAGGAGTGGTCGGAGGGACCCAGTGGCACGCAGGGCGAGGGGAGCCACACCGAGGAGTCCTCAGCAGCATCCACCTCAGCTGAGGACCACAGCGGCTCGGAGGATGACTCCCTTATGGAGGCGGGTGTCAGCAGCCACCACACCCCAGCTAGTGTTGCTGTCCCCGCCACCACCAGCACCACCACCGCCCTCCCATCGGCTCCCATTCCCCAGGTCCGTGGAGGCTCCCATGTTCGGGAGCGTGTCTCCTTTGGGCCAGGCACCGCACCCCCTGCCCCTGTGTCCCCTGCTGCCCTGAGTGAGGAGTCTGTGTACCTCCTTCGCCAGCTCCATGTAGGGCAGACAGCCATGCTGAGTGTCCTCCATGCGCACACCGCTCTGTTGACTCAGCTGGTGTCGTTCATGGAGGGCATCTCATCGGGCATGTCTGACCTACAGAGGGGCAATAGGTCCATGGACTCCTCCCTGACGGCAGCAGTGTCCCTCCTCAGACAGTCCCTCACCCCTCCTGCCTCTGCTCCATCCACACTCCCCAGCACCTTACCCGTCCCAAGCACACACACGTCCAGCACACAGACACACACGCCACAAACAAAACGCACACGCACGCACAGTCAGGGGACTGAAACCAGACTCACAGGGGATGGGGCCCTGGAACACACACACGCATCCACGAGCACTGCGCAGTCCTCAGTTGCCTCTCCCTCCAAAGCACCCTCCCTTGCCTCACCTGCAACCCCAAAGACCCAGAGGCTCTTCCTCAGTGACCTCGGCCTCTTCCCCTCCGATCCAGCTGATACAGCATTCAGGGGGAAGAGGAAGCCCACCCACACGGAGCAGAGTGCCCCTCGCCCCCGGACACCCTCCCCCAGGCGCAGACAGACTGAGGCCCCCACCCGCAAGTCCCCCTGGAGTCGTAAGAGCAAGACCCCGCCGCCGCCCTGCAGCTCAGGCACCAGGTCTCCTTCCTCCATCCCTCAGGCCCCCACTCCACAGGTGCCCCCACCACACCCTGCCCCAGGTTCCCCCACCCACAGATATACCATCCCCAAGAGGATCCGGCCTTCTCCCCCTGCCACTTGCTCTCCCGGCACCACACCCCCCGCTGCGCTTGTCTGTGCCACTGCTGTGGTGAGGGTGTCCTCCCCCTCTGTCCAGCCCACCTTGCCTGTTCCCCATTCTCCTTCCCTGGTGGTAGGCACTGCAGTGGAGTCCACTACCACCCTGTCTGACTTGGGCACTGCAGTGGCGGACCTGTCCACTCCATCTGCAGGGTCCACTGCAGTCGTGCCGGCACCCACAACATCTGAGTCATGCCCCCAGTTGTGCCGGCACACACCATGTCAGACACCTCCACTGCAGTTGTCAGTGGCTCGCCAGCACCCACCACCCCTTCCCTGCTTCCTCCTGGTGAGCCCTGATCCTGTCCCTGCGGTGCCTGGCCTGCCCCCCGGTTGCCCCTCCTAGTGGATTGTCCCTGGTTTTGTGCAGTGCAGGCATGCGTAGGGTGACATCTGCCACTGTCACCCTGTTTGGACTTTGACAATGGACTGGCCATTGGCCTTTGTGTTTATTCTGGACTTTCACTTTTAAACACACATATGCTGAATAAAGCAACTTTCTGTTCTCTAGTGCTTATGCTTCTGATGTACATGTTGTTGATGATGCTAACCATGCCCTTGCTGCAGTGATGGTGATATTTGGTCTCATGATAATGAAGTGTTACTGTGCAGGAACACATGTGGTCCAGGGGGAATGTGTCCTATCCTGTGGTGTATCCATGTCATCCATAGCAGCATCTGAGGGTGTCATGTGTTCAGTATTTGGCAATGGGATTTCCTACTTACATTAGCAATTTCACATCTGTGGCTTCCACCCCTGCACATCTGTTGTGCCTGCCATTGTTCAATTCGTCTACTTCCCTGACCGTGTGGCCATCTCCACTGGACATGCAGGTTTGGGCATCAATGGGGAAGGACTCATCTGTGTTGTCAGTGCAACATTGCTATACAAGTGTGTTGGATCTGTGCTGATGATTTCGTGGGCACTTCCATGACCAGGCTGATGTGACAGGAGCCTTCATTTGGTGCTAATTGTTGATTGTGTGACCAAGTGCTCAGCTGACATGATGGGGCCCTACTGAGGCAACATATGGCACAGCTTTCCTCACACAGGAGTGGAGTCCCCTCATGGCAGTGTGTACTCCTGTGACATTGCCTGCGCCCAAGGTGTGTGTTGTATGAGCATGTCTGTGTGTTCACTTCCGTTTTGCTGTGCATGCTGTGATCCCTAGTGTTGTACCTGTTTGTGATGCTTGCTGAGTTGACCTATGTTCCCCCAAAGTCTTCTCCCTGGGTTCTCTGTGATGTGGGTGCATGGCACATTACTGGTCATCAGGGTGTCACCCATAGGTGTGTTTGCTGTCAGGGCTGAGTTTGTGTGCAGACGCAGATGGGTCACAGTCAGGTTTCCCCTTGGCACTTGTTGTTTGCACCTGTCATGTGATTTCCAGTTTGTGTTATCTTTCAGTGATTGTGACACGTTGTGTGTGTGACTGCTGGCACTCCTCAGGGTCCGGGCTGCAATGTTGGTTGTTGTCTATGTGTGTTCTTTGTGGGTGACCTTGGCTTCTTCATTGGTGTGTGACTGTGGCTGGGATCCCATTGGTTGGTGTGGTATTGCCGTCATGTCCATGTACAGCGTAGTGTGCAGTGTGTCAGACATTCAGGAGTCTTGTTGAGTGGCCATGTGTGATGTGTTTCTGCACCTTGGTTCCCACCCACCACCCTGGAATTGTCATGGGTGCATGTGCAATGTCACCAGTGCATGTGTGCTTCACTGCTACACATTGTTGGAGGTCGAGGTGTGTGGTGTTGAGTGTGTGCAGATGAGAGTTGTTGCCCGGCTAGACCCCTGCCTCCATGTTGGCCTTGGCTTACTGGCCGTGCTGATTGATTTGTGCTTGTCTAGGTGTGATGGTAGTTTGTTGCTCAGGACACATGACTGTGGTTCACAGTGTGAACGACATTTAGCTTTGTCATCACAGTGGGATTGTAATGCAGCCCAGGGTCACCACATTGTGGGGGCCCTGGGGGTAGTGCTGTGGTGTGTCTGTGTCTTGCTGTGTCAGTTGCTGTTCCTACGTGCCTGTGTGACATGTGTGATTTGTGCTCCCTCTCATCTGACAATGCCTGATTGCCCACATAGGGGATTTGGATCCATGAGTTACCTTTGTGTGGCACTGTATGCACATCTGTATGATTGGTATTCAGGCCTCCTCATGTGTTGTGTGGTTGCCTGGGGACACTGGCACCCCCCTCACCTGTTGTGTTTGATGTGCAGTGTGGGTCTGCCTGTTTGTGTTTGTGCATCTGCACCACTGCATTGGCATATCTTAGGTGTGCCATTGGCTGTATGTAGTTTGGTGGGTTTCCCCTGCTGTCCCTGGGACTCCTAGGTCATCAGTCAGCACAATGATCATGGTTTGTGTGTCCCATTGCTGCCATGGTATGGTATCTGTTCACCTCACATCTACAGTCTCCACAGGGTATCTGCATTTGTGTGCCCATTGGTACAAATATGTGGGTCTGCATTCTGATGGTCACTTCTGTCATTGTGTCATTGATGAATGTTGACTGTGTCAGCCCCCATGGGTGTTGTTTGTCTGCACATGGCCAAAGGTATGTCTTATTTGCACTGCAGTATTTGCCTCCCCCAATCTATGTTGCAAAGGGACACATGCACTACTTTGCCACTGATGTGTTTTATGTTCTGTGACCAGGAATCATCCATGCAGTTTGGCAGTTGCAGCTTTTTCTTTGTCAACACTTACATTTTGGTCACTGTGATGATGGGGGTTTGGACCCCATTGCCACAATGTTCAAAATGTGCTTCAGCTATGGACCCCACACTTACCTTTTGGTCACTGTGATGATGGGGGTTTGGACCCCATTGCCACAATGTTCAAAATGTGCTTCAGATATGGACCCCACAGTTACCTTTTGGTCACTGTGATGATGGGGGTTTGGACCCCATTGCCACAATGTTTGAAATGTGATTCAGCTATGGACCCCACACTTACCTTTTGGTCACTGTGATGATGGGGGTTTGGACCCCATTGCCACAATGTTCAAAATGTGCTTCAGCTATGGACCCCACACTTACATTTTGGTCACTGTGATGATGGGGGTTTGGACCCCATTGCCACAATGTTCAAAATGTGCTTCAGCTATGGACCCCACACTTACCTTTTGGTCACTGTGATGATGGGGGTTTGGACCCCATTGCCACATTGGTCATGGCCTGCTTGCGTTGTGGGGGCCACACACATATATGTGTGGCACATGTGATAGGGGGTCACATTGTATGTTCAAAGACATGTTCAGTGTTGTAGGCATTTGACACAGTCTACACACGCTTGTCATGGTGTTGGGGGATGTCTTTTTCTTGCATTCCCTAGGTTGTGGTGTGCTGGTTGTGTCATGCATTGTCCATCCTATGAGTGGGGGTGGTGTTGGTGGTAGGCATCCAGCCCCCATGGGTAGAGGTGATAGTAGTGGTAGGCATCCAGCCCCCCTGGGTAAGGGTGGTAGTGGTGGTGGGCATCTGGCACCCCCATGGCTAAGGGTGGTAGTAGTGGTAGGCATCCAGCCCCCCTGGGTAAGGGTGGTAGTAGTGGTGGGCATCTGGCACCCCCTGGCTTAGGGTGATAGTAGTGGTAGGCATCTGGCACCCCCTGGCTTAGGGTGATAGTAGTGGTAGGCATCCAGCCCCCTGGGTAAGGGTGGTAGTAGTGGTGGGCATCTGGCACCCCCTGGCTAAGGGTGGTAGTAGTGGTAGGCATCTGGCACCCCCCTGGCTTAGGGTGATAGTAGTGGTAGGCATCCAGCCCCCCCTGGGTAAGGGTGGTAGTAGTGGTAGGCATCCAGCCCCCCCTGGGTAAGGGTGGTAGTGGTGGTGGGCATCTGGCACCCCCCTGGGTAAGGGTGGTAGTAGTGGTAGGCATCCAGCCCCCTGGCTTAGGGTGATAGTAGTGATAGGCATCCAGCCCCCTGGGTAAGGGTGGTAGTGGTGGTGGGCATCTGGCACCCCCTGGCTAAGGGTGGTAGTAGTGGTAGGCATCCAGCCCCCCTGGGTAAGGGTGGTAGTGGTGGTGGGCATCTGGCACCCCCCTGGCTAAGGGTGGTAGTAGTGGTAGGCATCCAGCCCCCCCTGGGTAAGGGTGGTAGTAGTGGTGGGCATCTGGCAACCCCTGGCTAAGGGTGGTAGTAGTGGTAGGCATCCAGCCCCCCTGGCTTAGGGTGATAGTAGTGGTAGGCATCCAGCCCCCCTGGGTAAGGGTGGTAGTGGTGGTGGGCATCTGGCACCCCCTGGCTAAGGGTGGTAGTGGTGGTAGGCATCCAGCCCCCTGGGTAAGGGTGGTAGTAGTGGTGGGCATCTGGCACCCCCTGGCTAAGGGTGGTAGTAGTGGTAGGCATCTGGCACCTCCCTGGCTTAGGGTGATAGTAGTGGTAGGCATCCAGCCCCCCCTGGATAAGGGTGGTAGTAGTGGTAGGCATCCAGCCCCCCCTGGGTAAGGGTGGTAGTGGTGGTGGGCATCTGGCACCCACTTGGCTAAGGGTGGTAGTAGTGGTAGGCATCCAGCCCCCCCTGGGTAGGGGTGGTAGTGGTGGTGCGCATCCAGGCCCCTGTGTGCATATGTGGCATTGGTGATGGGCATCCCGCCCCTATGGTGCTGCTGTTGCTGGTGTAAGTAAATTCTGCATCCCTCTGTGTGTGTGTGATGTGTCGTGTACGTGTTGTATGTGTTTTGTGGTTGGTGTCTGACTTACCTTCTGTGCCGTACGCGTCCGTGCCTGTTCCGGTGGTAAATGTAGAATATTGGTAGGATCGGGACGAAGGGATTCATGGTTGGTTCGTGTCGTTCGTCTTTCTCGTTGCTTCGCGTCGTCCTCGTCGCTGGCGTGTTCGCCTCGTAGCCGCTCGTCCTGTCGCTGGCGTGTTCGTCTCGTAGCCGTGGATCGTGTTGTGGCACGAATCGGAGCTTATGTGCGCCTCTCCCGGATGCTTTGACGTGCCGTGCAGCAGCAACAGCAAAGAATCCGGCCGAGCCGTACTCACCCAAACCAGGTCCTGTTCCCCGACCGAGGCGAATCCGGAAACGCTGAATCGAGTCGCACGGAAGGGAAAATGCAGCTCCGTCCGGCCGAACGAGTACGATGCGCTTTCCGTACGCGCCGAACCCATCGCTACGCACGGCACGTCAAAGCATCCGGGAGAGGCGCACATAAGCTCCGATTCGCGCCACAACACGATCCACGGCTCCGAGACGAACACGGCAGCGACGAGGACGACGCGAAGCGACGAGGACGACGCGAAGCAACGAGAAGGACGAACGACACGAACCAACCATGAATCCCTTCTTCCCGATCATACCGATATTCTACATTTACTACCGGAACAGGCACGGACGCGTACGGCGCAGAAGGTAAGCCAGACACCAACCACAAAACACATACAACACGTACACGACACATCACACACACACAGAGGGATGCAGAATATACTTACACCAGCAACAGCAGCACACCATAGGGGCGGGATGCCCATCACCAATGCCACATATGCACACAGGGGCCTGAATGCGCACCACCCACCCCTACCAGGGGGCTGGATGCCTACCACTACTACCACCCTCACCCAGGGGGGCTGGATGCCTACCACCACCACCTAGCCAGGGGGCAGGATGCCTACCACTACTACCACCTCACCCAGGGTGGGCAGGATGCCTACCACTACTACCACCCTTAGCCAGGAGGGCAGGATGCCTACCACTACTACCACCCTCAGCCAGGGTGGGCAGGATGCCTACCACTACTACCACCCTTACCCAGGGTGGCAGGATGCCTACCACTACTACCACCCTTAGCCAGGGGGCAGGATGCCTACCACTACACCACCCTTAGCCAGGGGGGCTGGATGCCTACCACTACTACCACCCTCACCCAGGGTGGGCAGGATGCCTACCACTACTACCACCCTTACCCAGGGGGCAGGATGCCTACCACTACTACCACCCTTAGCCAGGGGGGCAGGATGCCTCACCACTACTACCACCCTTACCCAGGGGGCTGGATGCCTACCACTACTACCACCCTTACCCAGGGTGGGCAGGATGCCTACCACTACTACCACCCTTAGCCAGGGGGCAGGATGCCTACCACTACTACCACCCTTAGCCAGGGGGGCTGGATGCCTACCACTACTACCACCCTCACCCAGGGTGGGCAGGATGCCTACCACTACTACCACCCTTACCCAGGGGGGCAGGATGCCTACCACTACTACCACCCTCAGCCAGGGGGGCAGGATGCCTACCACTACTACCACCCTTAGCCAGGGGGGCAGGATGCCTACCACTACTACCACCCTTACCCAGGGGGGCAGGATGCCTACCACTACTACCACCCTTAGCCAGGGGGGCTGGATGCCTACCACTACTACCACCCTTAGCCAGGGGGCAGGATGCCTACCACTACTACCACCCTTAGCCAGGGGGGCAGGATGCCTACCACTACTACCACCCTTACCCAGGGGGGCAGGATGCCTACCACTACTACCACCCTTAGCCAGGGGGCTGGATGCCTACCACTACTACCACCCTTAGCCAGGGGGGCAGGATGCCTACCACTACTACCACCCTTACCCAGGGGGGCAGGATGCCTACCACTACTACCACCCTTAGCCAGGGGGGCTGGATGCCTACCACTACTACCACCCTTAGCCAGGGGGGCTGGATGCCTACCACTACTACCACCCTTACCCAGGGGGCTGGATGCCTACCACTACTACCACCCCCACTCATAGGATGGACAATGCATGACACAACCAGCACACCACAACCTAGGGAATGCAAGAAGAAGACATCCCCCCAACACCATGACAAGCGTGTGTAGACTGTGTCAAATGCCTACAACACCGAACATGACTTTGAACATACAATGTGACCCCTAGCACATGTGCCACACATATATGTGTGTGGCACCCACAATGCAAGCAGGCCATGACCATTGTGGCAATGGGGTCCAAACCCCCATCATCACAGTGACCAAAATGTAAGTGTGGGGTCCATAGCTGAAGCACACTTTGAACATTGTGGCAATGGGGTCCAAACCCCATCATCACAGTGACCAAAAGGTAAGTGTGGGGTCCATAGCTGAAGCACATTTTGAACATTGTGGCAATGGGGTCCAAACCCCCATCATCACAGTGACCAAAATGTAAGTGTGGGGTCCATAGCTGAAGCACATTTTGAACATTGTGGCAATGGGGTCCAAACCCCCATCATCACAGTGACCAAAATGTAAGTGTGGGGTCCATAGCTGAAGCACATTTTGAACATTGTGGCAATGGGGTCCAAACCCCATCATCACAGTGACCAAAATGTAAGTGTGGGGTCCATAGCTGAAGCACACTTTGAACATTGTGGCAATGGGGTCCAAACCCCCATCATCACAGTGACCAAAATGTAAGTGTGGGGTCCATAGCTGAAGCACATTTCGAACATTGTGGCAATGGGGTCCAAACCCCCATCATCACAGTGACCAAAAGGTAAGTGTTGACAAAGAAAGAGGTGCAACTGCCAGACTGCATGGGTGATTCCTGGTCACAGAACAACAAACACATCAGTGGCAAAGTAGTGTATGTGTCCCATTGCAATATAAATTGGGGTAGCCAAATCCTGCAGTGCAAATAAGACATACCTTTGGCCATGTGCAGACAAACTACACCCATGGGGGCTGACACCGTCAACAATCATCAATGACACAATGACAGAAGTGACCATCAGAATGCAGACCCACATATTTGCACCAATGGGCACACACATGCAGATACCCTGTGGAGACTGTAGATGTGAGGTGAACAGATACCATACCATGGCAGCAATGGGACACACAAACCATGATCATTGTGCTGACCGATGACCTAGGAGTCCCAGGGACAGCAGGGGAAACCCACCAAACTACATACAGCCAATGGCACACCCAAGATATGCCAATGCAGTGGTGCAGATGCACAAACACAAACAGGCAGACCCACACTGCACATCATACACAACAGGTGAGGGGGTGCCAGTGTCCCCAGGCAACCACACAACACATGAGGAGACCTGAATACCAATCATACAGATGTGCATACAGTGCCACACAAAGGTAACTCATGGATCCAAATCCCCTATGTGGGCAAGCAGGCATTGTCAGATGAGAGGGAGCACAAATCACACATGTCACACAGGCACGTAGGGACAGCAACTGACACAGCAAGACACAGACACACCACAGCACCACCCCCAGGGCCCCCACAATGTGGTGACCCTGGGCTGCATTACAATCCCACTGTGATGACAAAGCTAAATGTGGTTCACACTGTGAACCACAGTCATGTGTACTGAGCAACTAACTACCATCACACCTACACAAGCACAAATCAAACAGCATGGCCAGTAAGCCAAGGCCAACATGGAGGCAGGGGCCTAGCCGGGCAACAACTCTCATCTGCACACACTCAACACCACACCCTCGACCTCCAACAATGTGCAGCAGTGAAGCACACATGCACTGGTGACATTGCACATGCACCCATGACTATTCCAGGGTGGTGGGTGGGAACCAAGGTGCAGAAACACATCACACATGGACACTCAACAAGACTCCTGAATGTCTGACACACTGCACACTACGCTGTACATGGACATGACGGCAATACCACACCAACCAATGGGATCACAGCCACAGTCACACACCAATGAAGAAGCCAAGGTCACCCACAAAGAACACACATAGACAACAACCAACATTGCAGCCCGGACCCTGAGGAGTGCCAGCAGTCACACACACAACGTGTCACAATCACTGAAAGATAACACAAACTGGAAATCACATGACAGGGGCAAACAACAAGTGCCAAGGGGAAACCTGACTGTGACCCATCTGCGTCTGCACACAAACTCAGCCCTGACAGCAAACACACCTATGGGTGACACCCTGATGACCAGTAATGTGCCATGCACCCACATCACAGAGAACCCTGGGAGAAGACTTTGGGGGAACATAGCTCAACTCAGCTAGCATCACAAACAGGTACAACACTAGGGATCACAGCATGCACAGCTAAACGGAAGTGAACACACAGACATGCACATACAACACACACCTTGGGCGCAGGCAATGTCACAGGAGTACACACTGCCATGAGGGGACTCCACTCCTGTGTGAGGAAAGCTGTGCCATATGTTGCCTCAGTAGGGCCCCATCATGTCAGCTGAGCACTTGGTCACACAATCAACAATTAGCACCAAATGAGGGCTCCCGTCACATCAGCCTGGTCATGGAAGTGCCAACGGAATCATCAGCACAGATCCAACACACTTGTATAGCAGTGTTGCACTGACAACACAGATGAGTCCTTCCCCATTGATGCCCAAACCTGCATGTCCACTGGAGATGGCCACACGGTCAGGGAAGTAGACGAATTGAACAATGGCAGGCACAACAGATGTGCAGGGGTGGAAGCCACAGATGTGAAATAGCCAATCTAAGTAGGAAATCCCATTGCCAAATACTGAACACATGACACCCTCAGATGCTGCTATGGATGACATGGATACACCACAGGATAGGACACATTCCCCTGGACCACATGGGTTCCTGCACAGTAACACTTCATTATCATGAGACCAAATATCACCATCACTGCAGCAAGGGCATGGTTAGCATCATCAACATCATGTACATCAGAAGCAAAAGCACTAGAGAACAGAAAGTTGCTTTATTCAGCATATGTGGCATTAAAAGTAGAAGTCCGGTAGAACATAAACAAAGGCCAATGGCCAGTCCATCAACAAAGTCACAAGTGGGTGACAGTGGCAGATGCCACCCTACACATGCCTGCACAAAACCAGGGACAATCCACTAGGAGGGGCAACCGGGGGGTAGGCCAGGCACCGCAGGGACAGGATCAGGGCTCACCAGGAGGAAGCAGGGAAGGGGTGGTGGGTGCTGGAGAGCCACTGACAACTGCAGTGGAGGTGTCTGACATGGTGTGTGCCGGCACAACTGGGGGGCATGGCTCAGATGTTGTGGGTGCCGGCACGACTGCAGTGGACCCTGCAGATGGAGTGGACAGGTCCGCCACTGCAGTGCCCAAGTCAGACAGGGTGGTAGTGGACTCCACTGCAGTGCCTACCACCAGGGGAGGAGAATGGGGAACAGGCAAGGTGGGCTGGACAGAGGGGAGGACACCCTCACCACATCAGTGGCACAGACAAGCGCAGCGGGGGTGTGGTGCCGGGAGAGCAAGTGGCAGGGGAGAAGGCCGGAGCCTCTTGGGGATGGTATATCTGTGGGTGGGGGAACCTGGGGCAGGGTGTGGTGGGGGCACCTGTGGAGTGGGGGCCTGAGGGATGGAGGAAGGAGACCTGGTGCTTGAGCTGCAGGGCGGCGGCGGGGTCTTGCTCTTAACACTCCGGGGGACTTGCGGGTGGGGGCCTCAGTCTGTCTGCGCCTGGGGGAGGGTGTCCGGGGGCGAGGGGCACTCTGCTCTGTGTGGGGGCTTCCTCTTCACCCTGGATGCTGGAGCAGCTGGATCGGAGGGGAAGAGGCCGAGGTCACTGAGGAAGAGGCGCTGGGTCTTTGGGGTTGCAGGTGAGGCAAGGGAGGGTGCTTTGGAGGGAGAGGCAACTGAGGACTGCGCAGTGCTCGTGGATGCGTGTGTGTGTTCCAGGGCCCCATCCCCTGTGAGTCTGGTTTCAGTCCCCTGACTGTGCGTGCGTGTGCGTTTTGTTTGTGGCGTGTGTGTCTGTGTGCTGGACGTGTGTGTGCTGGTGTGTGCCTGTGCCGGTGTGTGTGTGCTTGGGACGGGTAAGGTGCTGGGGAGTGTGGATGGAGCAGAGGCAGGAGGGGTGAGGGACTGTCTGAGGAGGGACACTGCTGCCGTCAGGGAGGAGTCCATGGACCTATTGCCCCTCTGTAGGTCAGACATGCCCGATGAGATGCCCTCCATGAACGACACCAGCTGAGTCAACAGTGCGGTGTGCGCATGGAGGACACTCAGCATGGCTGTCTGCCCTACATGGAGCTGGCGAAGGAGGTACACAGACTCCTCACTCAGGGCAGCAGGGGACACAGGGGCAGGGGGTGCGGTGCCTGGCCCAAAGGAGACACGCTCCCGTACATGGGAGCCTCCACGGACCTGGGGAATGGGAGCCGATGGGAGGGCGGTGGTGGTGCTGGTGGTGGCGGGGACAGCAACACTAGCTGGGGTGTGGTGGCTGCTGACACCCGCCTCCACAAGGGAGTCATCCTCCGAGTTGCTCTGGTCCTCAGCTGAGGTGGATGGTGCTGAGGACTCCTCGGTGTGGCTCCCCTCGCCCTCCGTGCCACTGGGTCCCTCCGACCACTCCTCGGCTGCTGACCCAGTCTGGCTCTCTGGCTCCTCCTGGTCCGTGGAGCTGTCCCCTTCCGTGGCCGTGGATGTATCTGCAAACAATGGGGAAACAGACAGACATCAGTCACCTGCACCAAACGCACACACCACTGTGAGCACAGCACATTACAGAGCAAGCCCTGGCATCATTAGTTGAACATTGCTAAAAGTGCCCTAACTGAACAGGAGAAGCCAATTGTCAGTCTGATGCCAACCATGGCACTCACATCCCACATGGCCTTGCACCCATCTGTCTGGTGTCTGTTGGATTGCAACACCCCAGTGTGGACACATGCACCAAGTACACAGTAGTTGGACAGTGCAGAGGACACGGTGTGGCATGTGGACATGCACACATCACAGCTCTTGCCACTGAGTCAGTACAGGTTTCCGGATGAAAGGGATGCCCAGAGTCAAATAGGAAATGCATGTGATGCATACCAGCGACAGACACCATGATGCACCCATGTCCTGATAGCCATCGCCACAATGGTGTGCATGTAGCACATGTCACTCCCCTGCAGGACCACCAATAAGTTGACACATGCCATGGCAGAGGCATGACTGCTAAGTCATACATCACTGTCTCAGTGATGTATGACTTGGCAGCCAGACAACAACACTATGCACTGTGTCACAATAGTAGGTCATGGGGAATGCAAGTCCTGGAGCTGCACAAGTGCACATGTACATCCCCCACACAACACATCATCTTAACCCTCATCTGTCCAGGTCATACCGATTGGACATATGGGAGACCTGTGACACTACCCTCTGAACCTGAGCCCCTCACAATTTGCTGTGAATGGGGAACAGCTGCCTGAACTTCACATTCGCATACCCCAGTCTGCACGGGCAGCTGATCAAACACCTATGTGACACACAAGTATCGTCTCCTATGGTCACATCTCCAGGGGCATGCTGAGCCCCTACCAAGAAACACCCCAGCAGTCCTGGCAACTAATCCACAGCACACTGACACAGAGGCAGACACCTGAGGGGTCAAATCACTGTGCACAATGTGTCAGCTGATACACGGGAGTGGGAGTACAGAGTGCATTGCATGGCCTGGAGTAGGCATGACTGTCCTGCTCCACATGAATGAGGGATGTGCCCTGGACAGTGGATAGCTGGCTATGTATGTGTGACACACGTAATCTGCACACTCCTGGGGCCCAAACATTGTTCCCACCCGCTGCATGGGCGTGTGCCACATACCCCAGGCACATGTGGTGGCTCAGCTCAGCAAGTGGACCGCATATCAAAGCAACACGCAGATCACACGTCCAAACACAGGCGTTGTGTGAACAATGGACCCACCCATGATGCCCACAACAGAGTTAGGGAAACAGATGCTGTCCCCCACCTTTAGTGAAGCAAACTGCAAGGACACAGTCCCAAGTGACACAATTCCCTGAATGTAAGGGCCACACCTGGGTATCAGATGAGCAGTGGGCAGTGCACAATAGAGGGACATGGCTCCTGGACAACATGACTGCTGCACTGTGGCAGTTGAACCAGGCCAGAGGAGGGCACAAAGCATGTAATACAGAGTTCACAGTGCAGTCTTTGACTCACCCCCTCCTTGCTGCTGTCTGGCCTTCAGCTGCCCATCCAGGTCTGGAAACACCACCGCCAGGATCTGGAGCATGTGGGGGTCAGGGTCCGTGTTCCGCCCCTCCTGCGAGGAGGCGACAGCTTCAGCTGGACCCGTGCAATCCTCCGGGTCCAGCCCCGAAGGTCCTGCCACCTCTTCTGGCAGTTGCGGATCCGGCGCTTGTAGACCCCCACGGACCGGACAGCCCGGACGATGTCCTTCCAGATCTCCTGCTTCCGATGGGCATTAACCTGTCAGGATGACAAAGTGAAAAGGCCATTACTACACATGCAACATATCCGTGCATGACACAGTTGTATATACATGTCTCAATCACAGGGGCACATGATGTACACAGGCAGTGCAAAGCTGCCCATGGACAGTTTGCCAGACGTCACTACATGGTATCATTGCATGGGAAGTAAAACCTTGTTCAAATGCACTGTCACTGCACCATACCTGTCCAGTGCATGTCACTACACACTATGGGGGTGACAACTACTCAGTGAGCCTGCTAGCCAGTGGCGTGCAGACTTTCAGCCTTGCCAGTCAGACAAAATGCACATTCAGAAAGGCAGTGCACAGAACACTCACCTGCTCCCCTGGTGTCCCATACAGCTTGCTGTACTGTGGAAGTAGGCTGTCCAGCAGGGCCTGGTTCTCTTCAAGGCTGAAGGCTGGGGCTCTCTCCACAGTACGTGCCATTGCAGGGTCCAGAGGGGCAGAGACAGCAGCAGTGCAGTGGCAGATGTCGTCCTGGAGCATGTAGTGCAGGCAAGTGAGCTCTCAGGGGAACAGCCAGCAATATATATGTGCTGGAGAGGCAGATACTGTCCCTTGTGTCCAAAGTGATAGGTCCAAGTCGTTTGCATCTTCTGAATCTGGCCAATCCATGGAATAGCAGCACCAAAACACGCCCACAGCATCCTTCAAATCTTCAACTTCATGACATACATGATTTTGCAACATTGTTGTGGTTGACCAACTGATTTTCCAGCAACCGACTCGCTCGAAATTCGAAAACGCGTCCGTTGCCAGGCAAGCCCATTGTCAATGGGTGCGCACCGATCGGTCCATTGCGGTACAACGCGTACAGGGGTACAACGCGTACCCGCACACATTGAATGCAATGGGCCGGCCGGAGGCACCGATCGGTCCATTGCAGTACAACGCGTACAGGGGTACAACGCGTACCCGCACACATTGAATGCAATGGGCCGGCCGGAGGCACCGATCGGTCCATTGCAGTACAACGCGTACAGGGGTACAACGCGTACCCGCACACATTGAATGCAATGGGCCGGCCGGAGGCACCGATCGGTCCATTGCAGTTCAACGCGTACAGGGGTACAACGCGTACCCGCACACATTGAATGCAATGGGCCGGCCGGAGGCACCGATCGGTCCATTGCAGTACAACGCGTACAGGGGTACAACGCGTACCACGACACATTGAATGCAATGGGCCGGCCGGAGGCACCGATCGGTCCATTGCAGTACAACGCGTACAGGGGTACAACGCTGCACCCGCACACATTGAATGCAATGGGCCGGCCGGAGGCACCGATCGGTCCATTGCAGTTCAACGCGTACAGGGGTACAACGCGTAGGCATCGACCGCACACATTGAATGCAATGGGCCGGCCGGAGGCACCGATCGGTCCATTGCAGTTCAACGCGTACAGGGGTACAACGCGTACCCGCACACATTGAATGCAATGGGCCGGCCGGAGGCACCGATCGGTCCATTGCAGTTCAACGCGTACAGGGGTACAACGCGTACCCGCACACATTGAATGCAATGGGCCGGCCGGAGGCACCGATCGGTCCATTGCAGTACAACGCGTACAGGGGTACAACGCTGCACCCGCGACACATTGAATGCAATGGGCCGGCCGGAGGCACCGATCGGTCCATTGCAGTTCAACGCGTACAGGGGTACAACGCGTACCCGCACACATTGAATGCAATGGGCCGGCCGGAGGCACCGATCGGTCCATTGCAGTACAACGCGTACAGGGGTACAACGCGTACCCGCACACATTGAATGCAATGGGCTGGCCGGAGGCACCGATCGGTCCATTGCAGTTCAACGCGCACAGGGGTACAACGCTGCACTCGCACACATTGAATGCAATGGGCCGGCCGGAGGCACCGATCGGTCCATTGCAGTTCAACGCGCACAGGGTACAACGCGTACCCGCACACATTGAATGCAATGGGCCGGCCGGAGGCACCGATCGGTCCATTGCAGTTCAACGCATACAGGGGTACAACGCGTACCCGCACACATTGAATGCAATGGGCCGGCCGGAGGCACCGATCGGTCCATTGCAGTTCAACGCGTACAGGGGTACAACGCGTAAACGCACACATTGAATGCAATGGGCCGGCCGGAGGCACCGATCGGTCCATTGCAGTACAACGCGTACAGGGGTACAACGCGTACCCGTACACATTGAATGCAATGGGCCGGCCGGAGGCACCGATCGGTCCATTGCAGTTCAACGCTGTACAGGGGTACAACGCGTACCCGCACACATTGAATGCAATGGGCCGGCCGGAGGCACCGATCGGTCCATTGCAGTACAACGCGCAGTACAGGGTACAACGCGTACCCGCACACATTGAATGCAATGGGCCGGCCGGAGGCACCGATCGGTCCATTGCAGTTCAACGCGCGTACAGGGGTACAACGCTGTACCCGCACACATTGAATGCAATGGGCCGGCCGGAGGCACCGATCGGTCCATTGCAGTTCAACGCGTACAGGGGTACAACGCGTACACCGCGCACACATTGAATGCAATGGGCCGGCCGGAGGCACCGATCGGTCCATTGCAGTTCAACGCGTACAGGGGTACAACGCGTACTCCGCACACATTGAATGCAATGGGCCGGCCGGAGGCACCGATCGGTCCATTGCAGTACAACGCGTACAGGGGTACAACGCGTACCCGCACACATTGAATGCAATGGGCCGGCCGGAGGCACCGATCGGTCCATTGCAGTTCAACGCGTACAGGGGTACAACGCGTACCCGCACACATTGAATGCAATGGGCCGGCCGGGGGCACCGATCGGTCCATTGCAGTACAACGCATCACTGTACATGTGACTGGCATATGTCAGCATGCCTGTCTCAGATGGACATATGCCAGCCACAGATAGCTCCCAGGGAGTGAGGGGCACACCTACATCACGACAGCCTGTCCAAACTTTATCATAAGGCATGTAAGGCTGCATTTCCTATTGTGTGTATGTTGGTGTACATGTTGTCCTGTGGGTGTCACCTGTGGGCAGCCACCCCCAGGCTGTGCACGTGTTCATGGGGACAGGATCCTGGGTGTTACGTGTGCATGACCACTGTGATGTGCAACTGTTCATATCTGTGCATGTGCCATGGTCACATTTCACGGTGGTGTATGTGTATGTCATGTCACATACCCCGTGAGTCCCATGTGGGACGGTATGTTTGAGCCAGGGTGTCCCAGTGGCACAATAGTGATGGTCCTCCACAGTCTTTGTGCATGTAGTGTTTACAATGTCTCTGATTACATGTGCACAATGGGAGACAGTCTCCACATCCAGGTTGTGTGTGCATGGACTTTGATGTTGTGCGTGTGTGTGTCACAGACGTCCATGTCTGTCCTGCCGTGGCAAGTGGGGCCACTACCTGTGGGGGTCATGGTTGTTTTGCTGTGGTGTATACATGATACTCCATGTAATGCCAGTGTCCATGTGGCAATACAGGGTCCCTGGGAATGTACCTGTCGTTGAGCTGTGGTGCCTGGGGCACATCTGTCCTCACATGTCACTGTGGGGGGTTATTGTGACACGGCAGCAGGAGATGGGAACTGTGACACGGCCTCATGATATCCAATGGGCCAACCTGGGACTAATTGATGCCACCTGTTGGACCGTGTTGACAGATGTTGGCCATGTATGTACCATACATGTCCTTACGGAACTGCACACTTCATGTAGTTGTGCCTCATAATGATGTATGTTGGGATATTGAGTGTGTTCAATGCCGCATATGTGGGGTGACTGACAATCTTGCTTACTTCTCCTCTGCACTGCAGGGCTCCTGCTGTCCATCGACCATTCCCAGACCTGGCAACGATGGTGGAACGGGACAGCATCCGACGGTACCGCTTCACCAGGCAGCTGATTGAGGATTTGGCAGTGCAGTTGTCCCCACATTTGCAGCCTGGCCGGCCGTATCCTACAGCGCTGACCCCCAAGGTGAAGGTGATGGCAGCCCTACACTTCTTTGCCACCGGTACCTTCCAACATACTGTGGCGACTGCTGGTGGGATGTCACAGACCATGTTGAGCCGTGTGCTCCGCGATGTTTTGGCGGCAATGTTGCTATTCCTGAACCGGTACATCTATTTCCCTAGACTGCGACGACTCACTGACGTGAAGAGTGACTTTTATGCCCTGGGGAGGATGCCGCATGTCATTGGCTCCATTGATGGGACACATGTGGCTTTGGTACCACCACAGGCCCAGGAGCAGGCCTACAGGAACCGCAAGCACTACCACTCGGTCAATGCACTGGTGGTGTGTCTTGCAGACATGACCATCACACACGTGTGTGCCCGTTTCCCTGGTTCAGCACACGATGCCTTTGTGATGAGGAGTAGTCGCATCCCCAGGATGATGGCACAGATGCAGAACCAGCGTGCCTGGCTTGTCGGTGTGTACTGACTTTGTGCCATTGTGTGTGATCTGATCTGTAGTATTCCGCCCACTTTTCCAAGTCAGCTAATGTGCACTTGTCTGTCCGTAGGTGACTCGGGATACCCCAACATGCCGTGGTTGCTGACACCCCTCAGGAACCCTGTGACACCAGCCCAGATGCGCTACAATGAGGCACATGGTCGGACCAGGAGAGTGATTGAGCGGACATTTGGTCTCCTGAAGAGCCGCTTCCGCTGCCTGGACAAGACCGGAGGGTCCCTCCCATATGCCCCTGCGAAAGTGTGCAAGATTATCATCGTCTGCTGCATGCTCCACAACCTGGCAGTGCGGAAGGAGTTGCCTCTCATCCAGGATGACAATGACCAACATCCGCCACCTGTGGAGGATCCTGGCCTGGACCACGATGCCAGTGACGATGATGATGATGATGATGATGGTGATGTCCGCACACAGCTCATCACCAACTTCTTTAGCTGAATGTGAGTATCCTGAGGTGTCATGTCAATGATGTGAGTTGGCATGATGTGTGGGTGGTGCTCTGGTGCTGTTGGAGTGTGTCCATGGGCTACTTGACTGGATGTGTGTTGCGATGTGTGCTAACAGGTGGGCTGTACTCCCCAACAGTGTTGACATGCTAACTTGGTTCTGGGTGGGTATCTTGTAACATGTATTGTGCATGAGTTTTGCTGTTCTGTCCTGTACTCCATTGCTTTTGACTGTGTGTCATTTCTGTCCTTCACAGGGTACTTTCAGATTCGTTTGGTCAACTGTGTCCAACGACGACGTGATTGCACATCCAGGGTGGTAGCTGTTGTGTCCCTACAGGTGATGTGCGCCACACCCATGGACTTCCTTCCGTCTACAGTTGTTGACTGTGTGCCCGCTGCCAGGTGGGATTACCTTGCATCTGTAGTGGTTACGACATGTTGCAACTGTGTAATAAACCTGTGCTTCACTTTGTGATGTGCGTTGTCTGTGGTCACACATTTGAGTGCCATTTGCTTACTGCACCTGTGGGCTACTTGACTACAACTGGGAATGGGTGTGGTGTCTGTGCATTGCACCGTCTTCCCTGGCAACATCAGTGTAGGCAATGAGTCAGATGGCCTAGGTGTGTATGTGTTGTGTAGCCCTGGTGGTGTGTCTCCCTCATATGTGTCACGTTGCCTTTACTCACATGCCTGTGTTGTCCTTGCTGTTGCAGTTCGCATACACAGTGTAATTTTGCAGTTCATCATCCCCATAACAGCACCCACGTTGGAATCACGACAGAGGCAAGTATGGTGTATTAGTGTGTTTATTGTGATACATTTGTGTTAATAGTGCATAGGATGGGTAGTGCTGTACATAAATCTTGCAATCCGAAGTTCCTAGGTGAATTGAAAGTCCTGGTAGACAGGATCCCCAGTATCGGGGCCACAGTTGTCTGACACATTGGTCCAACTTGTACTCCCCATGCAATGTGTGGGAGTAGTGTTGCCGTCAACAGGGTGAACAGTCTGTGCACAAAGGCGAACATCCAGAACAGGTTCAGGCTTCCTGGGAGTTGCGCTTGGCCATCGGCCTCTCACTTTCCCTCCTCGGACGACCCCTCTTCTTGGGGGGCCCTCAAGTACAGGCTGCTGCGGTGCAGGGGACTCTCCGCCAGAGTCCTCCTCCCTCCCTGTGGCAGTTGCAGTTTGTTCGGCACCAGATGTTGTTGGCACACAGGGAGGTGTGGACTGGTTGCTGTTCATCTGGCGGAGGCATTGTAAAATGTCCCTGTGCACCGCCGTCATCTCATGCAGTGCATCCCACTTGGACTCCACGCGGACATGTGTGAGTCCACGCGGGACATGTGTGACTCCACGTGGGACATGTGGGAGTCCAAGCGGGCATGATGGGCAGCCTGCTGCTGTTTCATGTCTCTGAGGAGCCCCACTACCTGGCTGAGGTCTCCGGTGCTGGACTGGTACGCATCAGCTATGCGTACCAGTTGTGGGTCATCATGCACACCAGCAACGTCTGCAAGCAGCGACCTCTGTCTCCCACCCCTCCCACCACCCCTGCTGACATGTGCAGTGTGTGCAGTGGCACGCACAGATAACCCTGGTCCACCTTGGGGGTTGGTGGTGGTGGTGGTGTCCATGGCCCCAGGTTGGTCCAGGGTCCCTGTGCTGGTGTTGCTCCTTGTTCTGTCCATGTCGGCAGGGATGGTATTTGTGGTGACAGTCGTTGGAGGGGTGGGTGCAGGGGGTGCAGCTGGTGGTCCTGCTGGTGCTGCAGCTGGTGGTCCTGCTGGTGCTGCATGTTGACTTGCACCGGATGTGCCAGGTTGGTCTTCATCGTCCGAGGAGGACAGAGGCTGTACGACGCCAGTGAGCTCCGCATCCTCTTGAGCCTGGGACTGGGACTCCTCAGCATCTGCTGCTGTGTCCCCATCATCACCTGTTTTTGGGAGACACAAACAATGTATGTTATGTTTCTGCAGGCATCAATGGTTGACACACATGACAGTTGTGACTGTGCCTCTGGGTGCGGGCCTGTACATTGCATTGTCCTAAGTCGTCACAGTCAGGGGTTGATATTGGTGTGGCACATTGTCCTGCATTATTTGGGCATTTCTATGTATTTTCTGGGGTGTGAACATGGTCTGCATTGGTTGTGTTTGGTTGACAGCCGGCCCTCCTTCACACCCACCCAGCCAGTCAGTTATCCCACCATGGAACGTGCTTGCGTTGCAGGGAGTGTAAGTTGTCTCTCAGGATGTCAGTCAGTGGTGTCCTGCTGTTTGTTGGTGCACAGTTGGCAGCAGGGCCTTGTGCTCCCCACAGCAGTAGCCAGTGTCAGCCATCTTGTGAGTCCTTCTCCACTCCCTGTGATGTGAGCATGGTTCAGGGTGGTGTTGATGGGACAGTTGTGGGGGTGAGCTATGTCTGTGACTACGACTCCCATCATGCTATTGCCTCCACCCCACTTCCCAGCATTCCCATACTTACTTGCTTTTGTGGGGAGTTCAGTGTGTATAGGTGTGAGAGCTATGGCAAGATGGCTGACAGTGGTGTCCTGCGGTTGGTTGGTGTGCAGTACCCAGCATGCCCATGTGCTCCCCACGACACAGCAACAGTGTCAGACATCTTTGATGGGCCTTTCCACTCTCTGTGGGATGTGCATGCGTGAGTGTGAGCTTGCTGGGCCATGTGGTGGGGGATGTAGAGCTGTGACTACGACTCCCATCATGCTATTGCCTCCACCCCCTTCCCAGCATGCCCATGCTTCCTTCCTTTTGACTCTGCTTCCCTGTGGGGTGGGCTGGCTGTGCTGACAGGATGGCTGGGAGTGTTGTCCTGGCAGTTGTTTGGCTAGAAGTCCCAAGGGTGTCCCTGTGCTTCACACAACATAACCCAGGGTGGTGGTTCTTTGTGGGATCTTGTGTTAGGATGGGGGCATTGCATTCTACCAGGTGGGTTCTGTGGAGTTTGTGTTGGGGTGTGTGTGAGGGGAGGTGCTTGTGACTATGGTCAGTGCTGCAAGTCCTCCTTCCCACCCAGCTAGCCAGATATCCCACCATGGAACGTGCTTGCATTGCAGGGAGTGTAAGTTGTCTCTCAGGATGTCAGTCAGTGGTGTCCTGCTGTTTGTTGGTGCACAGTTGGCAGCAGGGCCTTGTGCTCCCCACAGCAGTAGCCAGTGTCAGCCATCTTGTGAGTCCTTCTCCACTCCCTGTGATGTGAGCATGGTTCAGGGTGGTGTTGATGGGACAGTTGTGGGGGTGAGCTATGTCTGTGACTACGACTCCCATCATGCTATTGCCTCCACCCCACTTCCCAGCATTCCCATACTTACTTGCTTTTGTGGGGAGTTCAGTGTGTGTGGGTGTGAGAGCAATGGCAAGATGGCTGACAGTGGTGTCCTGCTGTTGGTTGGTGTGCAGTACCCAGCATGCCCTTGTGCTCCCCACGACACAGCAACAGTGTCAGACATCTTTGATGGGCCTTTCCACTCTCTGTGGGATGTGCATGCGTGAGTGTGAGCTTGCTGGGCCATGTGGTGGGGGATGTAGAGCTGTGACTACGACTCCCATCATGCTATTGCCTTCACCCCCTTCCCAGCATGCCCATGCTTCCTTCCTTTTGACTCTGCTTCCCTGTGGGGTGGGCTGGCTGTGCTGACAGGATGGCTGGGAGTGTTGTCCTGGCAGTTGTTTGGCTAGAAGTCCCAAGAGTGTCCCTGTGCTTCACACAACATAACCCAGGGTGGTGGTTCTTTGTGGGATCTTGTGTTAGGATGGGGGCATTGCATTCTACCAGGTGGGTTCTGTGGAGTTTGTGTTGGGGTGTGTGTGAGGGGAGGTGCTTGTGACTATGGTCAGTGCTGCAAGTCCTCCTTCCCACCCAGCTAGCCAGATATCCCACCATGGAACGTGCTTGCATTGCAGGGAGTGTAAGTTGTCTCTCAGGATGTCAGTCAGTGGTGTCCTGCTGTTTGTTGGTGCACAGTTGGCAGCAGGGCCTTGTGCTCCCCACAGCAGTAGCCAGTGTCAGCCATCTTGTGAGTCCTGCTCCACTCCCTGTGATGTGAGCATGGTTCAGGGTGGTGTTGATGGGACAGTTGTGGGGGGGCAATATGTGTGACTGCGACTCCCATGATGCTATTGGCTACACTGACTTGGCCAGCATACACAGAATTCCTTCCTTTGAGTGGTCTTCACTGTGTGTTGGTGTTGTTGTGGTGGCTACATGTCTGGATGTGTTTGTTAGTTCTATTTGTGCCACTGCCTAGCTGTAGTTGTAGTTGTGTTTGTACATGTGTTGGCACAGTTGGATGTGACTTTTTTGATGGCATGTGTTGTGTTTATCTGACTGACATGCACATTTTGGGATGATTCTGTTCTGGTTGCTGTGTAATTGCTATGAGTGCATGGTTTGACTCTCCCCTTGACAGTGATGTGTGTGTTTTGTGGCAGTATATTGTGTACATTTGTTGTGTACTCACCAGGCTCTGGGATGTCCTCTAGTCCATATACGCTCACTGGCGGAAGGATGGCCCGCACCTTCTCCTCCCAGGGCCTGAGGTATATTGGCTTGGCAGGAGGGCCACTGCCGGTGTATTGGCTGTTGATGTAGTCTTTCTTCAGCAGGTCCCGTACCCTCCTGCGCACGTCATACCACCTGTTCTGGATGTCGCTCTTTGTGCGCCGACATGGTGATTGTGCGTTCACCCTGTTGATGATCCTCTCCCACATCTTGGTTTTCTGGGAGATGGGGGTCTGTTGGACCAGTGTGCCAAACAGCTGTGGCTCTACCCTGAGGATCTCGTCTACCATGACTTCCAATTCACAATCTAGGAACTTGGGATTCTTCTTGGGGGCATGGTGATGGGTGGTGATGGTGAGTGATGTGTGTGTTGGTGTGCAGGTGAGGGTGTGTGAGTGTGTGTTTTGCTGGGTGTATGTGAGGTAGGTATTTGTTGGTGTGCTGATGGTGTGTGGCTTGTGTGAGGGATGAGCTGTGGGTGTGTGGTTGCTTTCTCTTGGGTGCTGGCAGTGGAATGGCATTTGCAAAGGCTCATGGTTGTGATTTGTGTCCTTTATATAGGTGGAGTTGTGGGTGTGTCTTTGTTCTCTGTCCCCACCCCCCAGTATTTATTGGCTTGGTAATTGCTTGTTTGGCCTTTTTTTGGGTGATTTTTCCTTTGTGCTGTTTGTGTATGTTGGAAACGTTCTTGTGACCGAGTCGGACCCTGCATTTGTCTCGTACGGTGTTCTCCGTTTCGTTCACGCTGTGTCTGTGCAGTTTTCTATGCTGCGTACGCGTCGGTCGCGGTGTTTTGTGTTGCTTCGGCTCGGTTTTGTATGCGTGTCGGTCGTACGGCTTGGCCTCCGTCCGACTCGCTCGTGGTTTTCGCGCCTTGCATCGTACTTTGCGGTTTGGAGTTCGCGTGTACGTTTCGGTCGGATTTGTTCCGGGTGCGTGTCGGTCAGTTGGATTCGCGTGTTTTTCCGGCCGGATTGCTGTTTTCCTTGCGGCTCGGTCGGTCGACTTGGTTTCGGTACGTGTCGGTCGGATTTTTCACGCCTTGCATCGTACTTGGCGTGTCGGGCGCCACGGGTATGTGTCGGTCGGTATTATTTCCGGATCCGAGTCGGTCGGTGCTTTTTCCGGCCCGAATCGGAATCGACCCCTTAGTAAGTAAAACTGTATTTAAAATATAACAATACTACTACCCTTCAACAATAATTATTTCTGAGACCTAATTTACTATTCTTTCATTTCTTACATTTATATCAGCTCTACAGATATCTTACAAAGCCAGAAAAATATTTTCAAAATTCTCACCAATAAAAGAACAATAAATGTAAGTATATTATATTTTTGCCAAACCTACCTAAAATTATTTTTCAAACGTTATTCACTAATATATATTTTCTTTTTTATCTATCTCCTCTGCAGCCAACAGCAAAAGCATCCAAAATAATTCTACAACCACTAACCAACTAAATACAATTAAAAAGTAAGTATATAATTTTCAATTATTAAACACCCTTAAATACCCACCCAAATAACCCTTTTCCCCTAAAATCCCTATCATCTACAAACAATATAATCAAATTATTAAAATGTTTGTTTTCTCTTCCCAACAGAAATTACATCAAAAAATAGAAAATAAAGCTTGAAATCATTTCCTGGACAATTTTATTTACATCAAACTAAACATTGTAAGTATATTCACTGAAATGTAACTGTATTTAATAAATATGTGGTATTTATTATATTAAAAATTTTGTTTTTTTAATTTTCCCTAGCATAAAACAAAACAACATGACTGAAGGTGCAGAATTTGTAATGTCACAAAAAAATAAAATGTTATTATGTTATATGGGGTATGTCTATACACAGGAGAAACAAACTGGCCTTAAAGTGTTTTGGAAGTGTAGCAAATACTACTCTAACAAATGCTATGGAAGAGCTACTACTCATGAAACTACTGTTCTTTCTGTAAAAGAACATAATCACCCCCAAACATAACAGAGATTGAGGTTAGAGATGCTCTTGAAAGTATAAAAGAAGCAAGCACTAGTACTGATAAACCAACTACCCAAATACTAAAAGAGCAACTATTAAAAGTACCTCAACATGCATCAGGACAATTACCATCCATAGCTTCTTTAAAAAAAACTATTGCCAGACAAAAAAAGCAACTACAAGTACCATACCTGCCCCTAAAACGTTTGCAGAAGTAGTTATTCCACCAGAATTAAGCATTACTCACACTAAAGAACCATTTATATTTTTTGATAACAAATGCCCAGATAAAAGAATAATTATGTTTGCTACTGCAAACAATTTAGTTAAATTACAGCAATGTTACACCTGGATGATGGATGGAACTTTCAAAGTCTGTCCAAAACCATTTTACCAGCTGTACACAGTGCATGGATTGTACCAACATTCAAATATTCCATTCATCTATGCCCTATTACCAAATAAACAGCAAACTACCTACATAGATATACTCACTAAAATAAAAGAAGAAAGCAATAATTATTTTCCTTCAAAAATAATTATTGATTTTGAAATAGCCATGATAAATGCTATACTGAAAAATTATCCACACACAGCAATCCAGGGTTGCTATTATCATTTTAACCAGAGTCTCTGGAGACATCTACAAAAATCAACCCTAAGTGTACAATATGCTACAGACAGTACTTTCGCCTACCAAATTAAAAAGCTAATAGCACTAGCATATGTACCTGTAACTGATGTAGCAGAGTACTACAATATTCTAATAGAGAGCCCCTATTACAAAAGGAACAAAGACAAAATAAGCCCACTACTAGACTACTTTGAGGATACCTGGGTGGGAAGACTGCATAGATCAGGGCATAGAAGGCAACCTAAGTTCCACATTCCTTGGTGGAACGTGTACCTATTGTACCTTAAACAAAGAAGCCAAAACAAATAATAGTGTTGAAGGATGGCATAATGCCTTCCAAGCAAAAACAAGCAGAGGTAAACCTACCCTACAAAAACTACTACAATCTATACAAAAAGAACAAAGCTATCAAGAATTACGGATGGAACAATCTGTAACTCAAATATGTCCCAAATTAACTAAACAAACTAAAAAAATGTTTGAGCTACTGCAAAGTCAAGTTACCCTATACCCATCAACAAGAGGCCTAGATTACCTATCCCTAATAGCCAAAAGCATATTATAAACTACAGTTCCACAGCTATTATACATTTTTTCGTTCACAAAACAAACACTTTACACACATATATTAATATTATATTTTCACAATTATTACTTATTTGTGATATATATTTTTTAACTAAAAAAATATATTTACAAATAAATAATATTTATCAAAATATACTATATATCACAATTAATTTTAACAACATTTCCCACCCAATTAATTTAAAAAAAATAGACTTACGGTTTATGTAGCTGTAGAAGATGTATTCCAACAAGTAATAATCCTTACATTTGTCTGTTAATCCATGTTAAAATTTAAAAAAGCCCCCAAAAAAATGCAAAAATCCAACAGGTCCTATATAAATCCATCCTTGCGAAATCCAAATAACGGAAACCCTCAAAAACCCGAAAAAGATATAAAAATATAAAAATCGCTCCAGGAAATTCCGGAAAATAAAAGAAACTGTGAAAATAATATTAGTTTAACAAACTAATACACAGTTCTTTTTTTTTTAAAACGCGTCTGTCTCTCCAACGTAAAGTCGATTAAAAGTAACCTGCAAAAAGATTGAAAGCATACCCACCCACACAAATACACCAAAATACATTCATTAAATACAATAACATTAATTTATATCAACAAAACAACACATATTTAGTCATATTATCATCTGTCTACACAACGCCTCAAACACTAACTCACGACATCTCACTAAAATATAACTAACAAGTACAGCACACCAAAAACGCAACGACCTAACTATAAATACAATATATATATCCTAACTAGACTAAAACATAAGTATTAAGTTATAAAAAGAATTAAAATTTCCCTTACCTTGCTCGACGCGATGCAGCTTCCAACCGCGAGCTTCTCCGGTCCTCAATGACCCAAAATAACAGTACGCGGTTACAAAATAGTCCCTGTGAACTAAAAATGGCTGCTTAAATAAATGTTTAAAAAAGGAATAATGTTAAAAAAATGCATTATATCAAAGTATAAATGTCAGATATATTTTTCTTATGTTGTACAATTTTTTCTCTATATTTAAAAATTATTATATATTTTATTATACTTTGTAAAGTTATAATAATAATTAATATAAAAATATATTTATTATTATTATAATTATATATGTATTTTTTATAATTATATTAATTATAAAAAAACATATTAATTATATAGAAATGTTAAATAAAACTTACCTGTTTAAAAAAAATTATTTCATGCAATACAACAATGTAATAATTAATATTATTAATATTTTATATACTAATAATATTAATTAAAAATTTATTAACATGTAATAAAGTGATAATTATTTGAAAATGATAAACAATATTCACTACAGCATTATAATGTTACAATATTAAATAATAATTAACCATACAATGCTTTATTTTGTGTATATATATGCCAAAAATGGTTATATTATTTGTATAAATATATTACAATGTTACAACAACTCTTGTAAAATAATAACAAAATATTGTTTGTATATCAAAATAAGAATACTTTTGTTATAAAATACAATTATATCATAAAATGTTTTTTTCCTTAAAAAATTCAATTAACTAATAAATGTATGTAAAATAATTTATGTTCCTTAAATAAAAATAGACATATTTTGTGTATTTTTATTAATTTCTATTCCATACTATAAATAAAATAATTTTTTTCTCTTTCTACCTACTTATACAAAAATAAAAGTTGTTTGAAAATAAAAAATGTCTAATTTTTTTATATGTATATCTTATTATTGAATATTTTACTTAAATATATTAATTTGATAAATGTACCATTTTAATTTACTATAAATAATCAGATTGTTTTTTTACTAGTAAATTATAAACTATACATCAATTACACAATAAAAATTCATTATCACTGCACATAATAAAACACATTTATATTTCTTCACATATAAAAACACATACTGTAATTTTCCTACAACTCTTTATATAAAATTAATAAATACACAGCAAAAAACATATATGTAATCTAAAATTTTTAGATAAATTATAAATAATTTTAAAAATATATTTGTACATAAACATATATCACTCACTATTCCCAATACAATTAAACAATATTCATTGAAGGTGGTAAACATAAAAAATATATAATTTACTCTTCCCACTACATTTAGAATTAAGTAACAAAAAATGCTAAACATTAACCATATATAATTTACTATTCCCAATACAGTATGCATTAAATAATAAAAACTGCTGTACATTAAACAAATTTAAATTACTATTCCCACTCCAGTCAATATTAAGTCAGGGAAGGTGCTGGACACTAAACATAGAACAATTACTATTCTCACTCCAGTGAATATTAAATCAGGGAAGGTGCTGGACATTAAACATATATAAATTACTATTCCAACTCCAGTCATTATTAAGTCAGGGAAGGTGCTGGACATTAAACACATATAAATTACTATTCCCACTCCAGTCAGCATTAAGTCTGGGAAGGTGCTGCACATTAAACACATACAAATTACTATTCCCACTCCAGTCAGTATTAAGTCAGGGAAGATGCTGGACACTAAACATATAAAATTACTATTCCCACTCCAGTCAAAATTAAGTCAGAGAAGGTGCTGGACATTAAACATATATAAATTACTATTCCCACTCCAGTCAGTATTAAGTCAGGGAAGTTGCTGGACATTAAACATATATAAATTACTATTCCCACTCCAGTCAGTATTAAGTCTGGGAAGGTGCTGGACATTAAACACATAAAAATTACTATTCCCACTCCAGTCAGTATTAAGTCATGGAAGATGCTGGACACTAAACATATAAAATTACTATTCCCACTCCAGTCAAAATTAAGTCAGGGAAGATGCTGGACATTAAACATATATAAATTACTATTCCCACTCCAGTCAGTATTAGGTCTTAGAAGGTGCTGGACATTAAACACATAATAATTACTATTCCCACTCCAGTCAGTATTAAGTCATGGAAGATGCTGGACACTAAACATATAAAATTACTATTCCCACTCCAGTCAATATTAAGTCAGGGAAGGTGCTGGACATTAAACATATATAAATTACTATTCCCACTCCAGTCAGTATTAAGTCAGGGAAGGTGCTGGACATTAAACATATGTAAATCACTATTCCCACTCCAGTCAGTATTAAGTCTGGGAAGGTGCTGGACATTAAACATATATAAATAACTATTCCCACTGCAGTCAGTATTAAGTCTGGGAAGGTGCTGGACATTAAACACATAAAAATTACTATTCCCACTCCAGTCAGTATTAAGTCAGGGAAGATGCTGGACACTAAACATATAAAATTACTATTCCCACTACAGTAATTATTAAGTCAGGGAAACTTCAGGACACTAAGGGGCCGATTCCGATCTCGGCCGGTAGGGCTCCGAATCGGATTTGGCTTTACCGGATCCGATTCGGAGCCCTGTTTCCCGACCGATTCGTACGTGCGACCGGGTGAGCGAGTACGATGCGAAATCTCCGACCGACTCGTTCGCGAGACCCAACCGCACCGACCGACTCGTTCGCGAAAGCCGACCGCTCCGACCGACTCGCACGGACGCGCCTCGCACCGCGCAATGGAGACGTTCCCCGGCCGGGTAAGTACGATGCGCGCCTCGAGCAGTCCGACCGACTCGCGCCGTCCGGCTCAAAAGAGCAGTCGGAGCCGCACTTTAGGGGTCCGTGTCAGACCCCCCTGTACGCCTAGCCGCGCGAGTCGTACACAGGGGGGACCCATGGGTTCCCCTACCTGTGCGTGTACGGCGCGACCCGCTTCGACGCGTACCCGCTGTAGGGGGCGCCCTTGTTCGCCTCGCACCCATTGAGTCAATGGGAGCCCGCGTACGCGTTGTACGACCGGCTCCCATTGATTTCAATGGGAGTCCGACCGAATCGAGTCCGATAGCATACGAACGCATCGTACTCGTTCGGTCGGACTGCTAGGGTCCGATTCGGTCGGAAATCTCTCCGGGTCCGGCTCGGTCGGAGAGATTTCCGGCCCGAATCGGAATCGGCCCCTAAATATATATATTTTACTATTTGAACAACCTCACCATTTTCCCCTAATAACCCAACATCCCAGTACTAAAAAAAAACTATAATTTCTATTTTTAATTAACTTTATTTCTTCAAATTAATTCCAAATTTTTAATTTTTAATTTAATAATTAATTTTAGAATAATATTTAAATAACACTCCCCACCCTTATCCCCTAATAACACAACATCACACTTCTAAAAAACAAAATATATTTCCTTTTTATAATTTCACTTTCTAATTTTTAAAAATTTGCTATTTAAACTTTTTTATTTAAATATATCAATTCATATAACTAATTTTAAAACACTCCCCAACCTTCTCCTCTAATAACACAATATCCCACTCTAAAAACAAAAATTTATTTTCGAATTTTAAATTTACATTTCATATTTTAAATTATTTCTAAAATTCGAAATTTTAATTTCATATATAAATTTTATACTAATATTTTAAAAACACTACCCACCCTTATCCCCTATTAACCCAACATCCCACTCCTAAAAGAAAACATATTTTTTATATTTTTTTTCTAAATTTCGTTTTTGTAAATAGTTTCTAATTTTAAATAAATTTTATTAATATGTAAATTTTATCCTAGTATTTTTAAAACACTACCCACCCTTATCCCCTAATAACCCAACATCCCGCTCCTAAAACAAAACATATATTTTATATTTTTAATATAAATTTCGTTCTTGAAATTAATTTCTAATTTAAAAAAATTTAAATTAATATCTAAATTTAAACTAATATTTTTAAAATACTCCCCACCCTTATCCCCTAATAACCCAACATCCCGCTCCTAAAAAAACCCATATATTTTATATTTGTAATATAAATTTCGTTTTTGAAATTAATTTCTAATTTAAAAAAAATTAAATTAATATGTAAATTTACACTAATAATTTTAAAATACTCCCCACCCTTATCCCCTAATAACCAAACATCCCGCTCCTAAAACATATGTTACAAAAAATTTCTTTATACAATTTCAAACAAATATTCAAACAATTAAAATAATACAAAATTAATAACAATACAGAATATTTAAATATTAACAAAAAAATGATATTTTACACTTTCTATATTTTTTTGTCGATATTTTTTACAACACTAACTATTCGATATTATCTATTGATGATATTACTTGTTCGATATTTTATACTTCGATATTTTTTAAATTAAAAAAAAAACGATATTTTTGACTACGATATTCATTAATACGATATTATGAGACATTCGATATTACAACTTCGATATTACTGCAAGTCGATATTTAGGATTCGATATTATGTCTATTCACCAGTTGCACCCGCCATTTTTTCGGAGACTCCACGATACATGGGGCCCTTTCTCGGTGGACCTTTTCGCGTCCCGGCTGGACCATTAACTCCCACGTATCGGTCTGCAAATTGTTGCGAGGTATTCGCCGTTCGCTCCCTCCGGAGCCCCGATACTCTTCCTTATGGGACGTTAATAAGGTGCTGCATCTGTTCCAATCTTGGCAGCCCAACAAGTACCTATCCCGCAAGGAACTTTCAGCCAAATTGGCTATGCTTTTATGCTTGGTGTCCTGCCTTCGAGTCTCCGATGTCCGAGCACTAGACATCTCGGGTAGAGTTTTTACACCCGAAGGGGTCACTTTCCATATTATGCGCCGGACTAAGTCGGATTCCAGGATTATGTCCTACCCAGTGTTCGACAAATTCCCGAAGCTGTGCGTAGTTAGATGCCTCAAAGAATACGAAAATATGACGGAAGAGACTCGCCCTCCTGGGGAGCGTCAGTTATTGATTTCCTTAAGGAAGCCCTTCAAGGCGGTTTCGCCACCAACCATACCACGTTGGATCAGATGGGTGATGCAAGAAGCGGGTATTAAT
Organism: Calotriton arnoldi; assembly: GCA_963921515.1. NCBI lineage: Eukaryota > Metazoa > Chordata > Amphibia > Caudata > Salamandridae > Calotriton > Calotriton arnoldi. Next base: position 625,025 of record CAWUFW010010220.1, on the reverse strand, counting down.
ACTTCGCAATTTGGTGCGCATTCAGTGAGAGGAGCAATGGCTTCTAAAGCCTTTTCACTGGGCGCTAGACTGGAAGACATCTTAAACGCCGCAGACTGGTCTTCAGACTCGATGTTTAAAAGATTCTATTTTAAACCAGTCGTGAATATGGCATCGTTGGTGGTGGATGAGCTTTGAACAAGCATAATCCTCGCCTCTGGTCCTGACATAGAATGAAAAATTTCCTAGTAATCATGACGGAAAGTTTCAATTCTATTAAGGACGCGGAGGCGAGGATTATTCCCGCCCGAGGCTCCCTGGAGACCTATACCCACCCAAATCATAGAGTTATATGAGATTCATCAAGATGGGTTCTCCAACGTATGGGATAAGAATATGTCTTTCGTTGGTTTATTACTGTACAGTATTTTCTTATCTGTTTATAGTACTTGACTTGTTGATATGGTAACATGTGTTTTACAGTACCCTCTACTTGATTCAAGGTTTCGGGGAATAGATTCATTAGTTTCCACATTTCGTTTTTTCCTAGGCTCTGACGGATCGAAGACTGAATAACATGCCTCGATGTTTTCAAGGTCGCAGTCAAGAAAGAGGAAAGGTGTTGGCAGCAGCACGCCCTCGTCACCCATAGGATGTACTGATTGGTGGACTGTGCATAACCCTGAACTACAGGGTTCATGGGACTTGAAGTTTTTTTAATGTTAAGTTGAAGTTGCTGAGAATGGAAAATAAAGAAAGATGAGCATAATCCTCGCCTCCGCGTCCTTAATAGAATTGAAACTTTCCGTCATGATTACTAGGACATCTTTCATTCTTCTGGACGACATTTTTAAAAATGGTGGATGCTGTTCCTGTTTTTGTCAGTAGGGGCTGGTGTCTGTGTCCGCATTGAGGGGAGGGAGGAGAAAAGGAGGAGACTAACGACTACAACTAAAAAAACGAATTAAAAAATTAAAAAATAACTTACCTGTTCGTCCTGCCGCATCGCCGCGTCACCACTCTTCTCCTCCTCACCAGCACAGACTCCCAGAATCTCCAACAGCCAATCCTGATGCTGCTTTCATTCATGAGAGCAGCGTCAGGATTGGCGTGAGCACCAAGGATTTGCGCTCCCAGGGAGACTGGGAGCTTGTGACTGCTGTCTCCAACCCAGCAATGCTGCTGGGGTTGGAGAGAGCTTCAGTGCGCTTGATGCTTTGGCCGGCCTCAGACGGCCGGCTTAACCGTCATGCGCACTGATCACAGTGCCCACCACTCTCCCTCCGTGACTGGCCATCCCCCCACGATGGCCCCGCCACCAAGCCTCGCCCGGGAGAGAAAGATAAAATGATAATAAACTTGGTTTATTATCATTTTAGTTTTCAATTTTTGCTACTGCTGGTAGGGGGACGACGCTTCTCCGCCATTGTGGAGGCGCCACTGCTGGCTTTTGTCGAGAAAGCATGCACTGCTGCTGTCTGTCCTGCAAGTGAAGGGAGTTTTCACTTTTGCTACACATGTGCTGTATCTTTACTTTGCAGAGAGAGATCTTGCACTACTGCAGCTAGTGTTAAAAATGTTCTGCAGGTGTGGGGGAAGCTTCACTTCTTCTTTTCCTGTTGTACCCTTTCTGTCCATCAGTCAAGTTTGCATCAGTGCTACCCATAACCATAAATGTTTTGTGTGATGAGGAAGATTACATTTCTCCTGCCCACACTATTTCTGTTCTGTGTGTACACATGTGTGGGCATGTAAGGATAGTCTGTTTAGTTGCTGTCCATGCTGTATCGATTATGTGCCCTGTAGGAAGGTGTCTGCTGCTGTTAACTATGATGTACTTGCTCTTCGAGAGAACTCGCTTTTGTGTCTGAATGAAGGATGCAGTGCTGCCTATGTATTACTTGATCAATGTGAGAGGGGAACATGCCCAGCTAAGGCCAGAGGTTATACTTGATGTATGCATGAAGAAAATTGACCAGCTCATGCCCATGCTTTGCCTGTTGTAGTGTGTGAATGCCATGGTGCTGCCTCTGCTGTATGTGGTCTGGAGAGGTGAGGGAACATTGACCTGCTGTTATATATCTTGTTTCTGTTCTGTGTTGTAAGTAAAGTTATCTCTCCTGCTGCTGCTCGTACTGGAGCGAGGGAGGCATTTTGAGATGCTACACCAGGATTTAATAACACTAAAGACACACAAACCCAATGCAAAGTGCTGTGATGGTATTTACTGTCCAATGTAAATCATGATTTGTGTTGCAAAGTTGTCTAACACAAAGTAGCACTATGTGCCAAAATGTGCTATTTTGAGTCAAGGGGTTGTTCCATGGGTGGTACGTGGGCTTTCCTAAGCAAGCAACCTTGGGTTTTGATGCAAATCCCTATATATTAATTAATAGACAGGTATTTGCATCACAATCGTATGCCTCCTTGAGGCAGGGATAACAGTGGAACAAGTTCTAAAAGTCTGCATTTTTCGAACTCTGCATTTGTGCTGCACTGTACAGTACACATACAAGGTGGGTAAAGTAATTGTACAGGAAGAGTCCCCTTCCAATACAAAACCTATGTTTGACAGAACACACATACCATTGCATTGTGGTTTGAGGGTGTGTGTGCATTGGAACATGGCAGCATAAAGTGCACCTGAGCTGGGGGAGAGAAGCACAGCACCATAACTTAGCAGATATGGTGATGTTTTTGTCTCATCCTTTGATGAAACGTAACATAGAAACATGCACTGGACCCAATCACAATGCTGCATTACAGCGTTGTGGTTGGCTATGGGGAGCCTGGGTGCTTCCTGGTTCCTGGACGGAGAAGCGGAGGAAAGACGCAAAAAAAGTAAGTTGTATTTTTATTATTTTTTAGTTTGTCGCCTCTCGGCCATCCCCGGCCCCCCACCCCTCCAACCTCATTCCCTGCCAGGCGCTACTGCCTGAATCCAGCATTTCTGGATCTACGTTGGGCTTCCCTACACCATTTTCACAATAATAAAAGTCGCCCTCTAGTTTGTTGAAAAAGTGAGAATAAGGAAGGTATTTTTGATGGGCTAAGAGAAAAATGTGTGTTATGTGAGATGTCATTGTGTACAGATGAGCTCATCTTTGCAGGAATTGATTTTGCTGTTAGAGAACTAAAATAAACCAGAGCCTCAATCCCAGACACCATATCTGCCCACATTGTCCCCACCCAGAGCAAAGGCTCTCAGTCACGTCTCATCAGCGGAGCACACAGCTCCTGTAGGAACGTGTAAATAATTTCATGGTAAGGTCACGGATGGAAGTGTAACATTGCCTGTTTGGTCACGGGTCGCCACAATCTACGGCTGACATCTATGTCTTGTGTTTGAGTCATCAGGTGCTCGACGATGTACATTTCTTCCTCTTTTATCATTGGAAGAGAGAACAAGAGGACCTTTAATTAAATGTGTTTGATACGTTGCCAGAAAACACTCATTTTGCTGGGGGGGCACATCTTGACGCTGTCCGAGTTAAGCCTGCACCAAGGTGCATCAGACCAGACTCTTTCTTCATTTGCATGTTTATATAATCCAAAAATTACGTTCAAAGGACCACTTTGAGGATCAGTCTAGCATCGGTCGAAGGGAAAACCTTTGTAGGAGAGGTCAGGACTTCGCCTTTGGTGAAACCAGGCTAGGTTTTTGCACTTAGGTTTACCTTGCAACAAGTAAAGTAACTCTGTGTGGCTGGCCCACTGCAAGGCATGATTTCTTGTTCCAGGATGTCCTTGAGGCCAGACATCTTTCAGCAGGGAATCTGCAGCAGCTAGACAGATACGCCTTCCACCACAAGTATGTGCTGGCGGGGTGAGCTAACATTGTGTTGTGGGTCTATGGGGAGTATAGAGACCAGTCGGACCTGGATGGCTGTGAGAGGCTGTTGGTAGCCAAGGACTGCTCAGGTCTAGTTGGTGATGGAGCCATGTGGCTACCAGGGCTGATCATGACAGTGATCGAAGGCCGGCGCTGAACTCCAAGGGCCGAAGAGTGCGGAGTTGTCTGTGGTCAGGCAGGTACAGCTGTCTTATGGGCTTTACGGTGCTGCATGGCAGTTGAGGTGGGGGCACCAGAAGGCCTGGACTTAGAAGGGGGAGTGCTGCTGAGCACTGCCATTGGAGCAGCTGGAATGGTTCCTCTCCACAGGGAAGGGCTGCCGATGGTGCTATTTTTTTACCTCTCGAGGATCACACATTGTGAAGCTTGCAAAGTTAAAAACACATTTGCAAACGTACAAGCCGGGAGACTTTCCAACTTCACACTACAGTAGTGTGCTACCAGCTTGTTAGCCATTAAAATCAACTTCCCAAAACGTACAGTTATCAGGTTTGATGGTGCGATATGTTTGAGCATTTACATCAGAAAAGTGTGCACACATAACAGATGACAGAGTGAATTCCAATAATAAGGTACTGTTGAGTTGGTTAATTCATAATAGTAGCCCTTGTTATTAGGAGAGCTATGAAGCTACTGTGGTGGCAGAACAGACATAGAAGACATGTAACAGATCAATGGCCATAAAATATAGGGCAAATTTTTGTTGTTCATCAATTCCTACTTTTCCTCACATAAACCTCCTAGTTATTCGAATATAGAGATTTAGGTCACACTCTCAACATTGTGTGAAACAACCGAAGTCCTAATACAGAGTGTTTCATCACTTAGCCTCTCATTGCAAATCCTGTCCTTCCTCGTCCAAGCCTTTCAAATTCAGAATTCCCCCCTTGAACTTGGCTGAAAGAGGTATTGTTTGAAGAGGAGGGCCATCAGGTTCTTCCTGAAGAGTAGAATCGAGTGAGCTTGCAGAATCGTAGAAGGTAGAGGGTTCCAGATCCTAGGACCATGGGAAGAGAAGACTTGACGTCTTCTTGTTCCTGCAGTTCAGCCTAGGAGAGATTTTGAAATAAACAATCAATATATATTGACGCCTTTAAATGTAGAGTTTAGGATATGTGTTTCCATCTATCATTCTCTTCCTAGCTAATGACTAACAAAACATTAATTAAATTATCCCAGAAGTCGGAAGATGCGTGCCTTATGAAGATATATCTTATTTAATTCATTGAGGGCACAATTCACAAAGATAAACTTAGACATGACGCCCAAGTTTGGACCTAAATTCTAACTTTAGACCTCAAGTCTAAGTATGGACCTAAAGTCTAACTTTAGACCTTAAGTCTAAGATTCGACCTAAAGTCTAACTTTAGACCTGATGTCTTAGACATTTTTTTAAATGACCATAAAGATCAGACTTAGACCTCAGGTCTAAAGTTAGACTTTAGTTCTAAACTTAGACCTCTGGTCTAAGTTTACCTTTGCAAATTGGGCCCTGAGCTGTTAAATAGCTCACAGAGCTGGAAACATGCTGGTGAGAGCCATGAATACATTTTGGGAATTATGTTGAAATTCTGTCAATGCTACTCATGTTTTAACCATTGAGGTTGATTACAAATGTTAACTTCAGTTGCATTTCATTTATTTTTTTCTTTTGTATCTCCTCCACCCTTTTATTACCCACCATCCTCTTTTCATATGTAATACATGAATACCAAGACGCTATTTAGTTTGGGACTTGTCAACCCATCTACACTGTGCCCCAGATGATAATAATTTTGTAAGATTTACATAATGTCGACCATGGTCTAGCCGTATTGCCTTTATAGAGGCACCACACTGTTGGGAAGTTGGGAGATGTTCCTCTGGACCAGTCCTTCTGTGCATATTTGGCCATCAACACTTTTGTGGTGACACAAATTAATCAAAGCAGTTTAAAATGAATGAAAACAAATGTATGATGGGGGAGTGTGCCTATGTACGCCACCCTTTGTGTTCAGGTATGTGGTGAAATTGTATCGACCAGGGTCATAACACCCCAGTCCTTATTTGTTCAAATGCATATTCCATGAGTGTTATTACGCAGTAGACTTTAATTACAGCCTCCGAGCACTATTTTCTCAAATTGCTTTGTCCTGCCTGCTGTCACGCTCTCTCCCCTTTCGCTTTTTTAAATTTTTATAGCATGAACGCATTTGCAAAGCAATAGGTCTCGCATTTGCAAGAGTTTAAGCTATTGGCATTGTAAATGACAATGACCTTTATCTCTTTTAAAAACAACACATAAATAAAAGGCATTGTCATTTACGATGCCAATAGCTCAAACTTTCGTGAATGCGAGATCTATTGCTTTGCAAATGCTTGTTAGGAGATGTGGTTAGGATGCCTTTGTAACACAGAAATATCTAATGGCAAGTTATTTACACATATGAGATAAATCTGCATGACTACCATTTGTGGCACTTTTGAAGCTCTGTGAAGCTGCGCTGTTTGATCCCAGCATTATAGTTAATCTCCTTTTCGCTGTTATCCCCAAGCACCTTCAAAGCTCAGCTGGTCTGAGGGGGCATGACTGAAGTGCTGATGGGTTCCTAGGCTTCTCCACTCTCTCCCCTGCTCTGACAGCTGAAGCAAGTGTGGGCACAGGGAGCCGATCGCGCCTTAGTCTCCCGACATCTACAACTGGCCCCTTTCTCACACCCTTTCATTAAATATCTCCATGCCCATCTCTTTACTGTCTACTACTACCCCTGGATTGAACCCCTCCTGGCTCCTTCTCTCTACACTATCCCTTGGTGTACCGATCTCAGCAAGCACTCTTTTACTCTACCAGCTTATCATCCAACCCTGCTACTATGTACAGCACTCGCTCCCCCTAAGGACCAATCTGTGGACTAGAAATGCATTCAATAAACACAAATCCAATTATAGGAACAGAATATTATTGGAGATATTTGCCACCAGGCCTATTCAGTCTACCCCTTCTCAGTGTTACTTTTGTTTTGTAGATGCTAAGTGATCTACCTATCCTGCCTGGCTAATAAGTGCCATTGCACCTACTTTCCCGCCTCTGGTTATTTAAATCATTTTCTTCCAATCATCAGCTCATCAGCTTGCTCCATGTATTCACTAGCATTACATAAAAGAAATGCTTCACCATATGGGCGTCTTTGTACGCTGGAATTGCAGGAGAAGCACACAGTGCGTTAGAAGGATGCAGGATGCTTCCTAAAGTAGGGCATGTATCAGAACAATTGATCTTTTTGGCTTCAGATAACATAACACAAGGATATTAATTACATTTCCAGCACCCATATTAAATATTCAAGTCAATGATGATGAGCAAGGCCCACCAGGTCCACAGTACTAGCCCCTACCCGCACAAGAAAGGTTTTACTGTCATAATTCTGCTATAATTGTGTTGCACCCTCTTTTGGCTGGTTGTTAGGTCTTGAGTGGAGTCAATTTTATATGCTGTGTTTGTGATTATCTTATAAACCACTCTGTTATTGGATTCCAGGTGATGTTGAACATATGATGCAAATGCTTTAGTATGTTAAATAAAGTATTTAACTGTTTCCCACTTATCTTGTTTCCTCTCTAGGTCGTCCAGGGCCACTGGCTGGAGCCATGAAGCGGTCACTTTTGCCGTGCTGACATCATGAGAGGATATCATGGAGAACGCACCCAATCTCAGCACTGTACAGGGCACCCATGTCGCTGCATTCCCGAAGACTGTGACCAGTTCCTGGACTACGCGCACCACAGCCAGGACCCTCGACAGATCTATCCCCATAGCCCTTCCAAGTCTTGTTCCTTGGACCACCACTACTGTTCTTCACGGAGTGCCGCTATCCCTATCGAGTGCCCAGGCGGGCCGATGAGCATGCCAGAGCCATTGACCGCCAGTAGTAGCACTTTCCCCAGGATGCACCACAACCAGCAGCAGTACGACTCCTGCGATGAATGTATGGCAGCGGTGGCGCACACCTCCAGTAAGATCAACCGCCTGCCACCCAACCTCTTGGATCAGTTTGAGAAGCAGCTCCCTCTCCACCATGATGGGTTCCACACCCTCCAGTATCAGAGGACCAGCACCTCGGAGCAACGAAGCGAGAGCCCAAGCCGAATCCGCCACTTGGTGCACTCTGTCCAAAAGCTCTTTGCAAAGTCCCACTCTCTGGAGGCCCCTTCCAAAAGAGAATACAATGGCACCAAGATGGACCCCCGGGGAGCAGACTACCACCACCACCACCAGTCCCGACACAGCAAGAGGAGCAAAAGCAAAGATCGTAAAATGGACTCCAGGCACCGAACCAAGATAACAGGCTGGTGGAGCTCCGACGACAACCTGGACAGTGACAGCAGCTTCATGGTCTCAGGTCGGCACGCGGTGGACCAGGGCACCCAGTATTGTGTGGACACCCCTGAAAGTGCCTTCAGAGACTTAACCTTGAAGAGTTTAAAGAGCGGGGCTGAGGGGAAGTGCCTGGCTTGTGCTGGTATGTCCATGTCCCTGGATGGGCAGACCCTCAAGCGGAGCGCCTGGCACACCATGACCGTCAGTCAAGCACGGGAGGCCTATCCCAATTCAGGAGTAAACCAAGACAAGGCGATGATGCTCCAGGAGGCCAAGGCCAAAGACAGGGGATACCATTACTTGCAGGTAAGAGCCAACACAAGTGCACTCTCCTCATAAACTCAACATATAATGGAAGTGAAAAAAAGACCACGACAAACAGTGTCACACGAGAAGCTATTATTCAATTCACAAAGATGTGGAAGTTGTCTGAGTATTTTAATGATTTTGCAGAGCAGGCTGTGTGCCAGAGTTCAGGGGTGACTGTGCAATGTGTAACTGGATGTCCTCGCTGTGACCAGTTTGGAGACTTGAGATCTATTGCTCAATATCTTCAAAATTGGATGTGTTTTTCAATCATTTTTCAGAGGCCTCTTCCAGTACAGGGCATGGTTGGCCGCTTTTAAGTTTCACAGTTCTGGGTTTAGGTTGATGATTCTCTGATCAGCCTAAAAATGAGGGTGGGTTCACATCTGATCGGAACACATGCCTAGATATGTGAAAGTCACACCAATGTTCCACAGTAAAGTTGTGATGGGGCATTTCTGTCCATATTCTGGCAATCTTCTTTGGTGAGTGAGGAAATTTGAAGTGAATTATCTGTATGTATGGACTGTAGACCTTAGTTGGTTAAGACAAGGAGAGCAGCATAAGGTATGGGAGTTCTTATCCCTACCCCCTGCATGAGACTCCTTTCTAGTTCCCATGAGAAATGCTGCCTTCAAGCATGGGACCAAAGATAGTCGTTGCCCCCACATTGGCAGCTTTATTACCTGGCCTCGAGACTGACATCTCTGTTTAGAAATGGATTAATGCACAACAGAGTATGTTGCATGTAGGAAGAAGCATTAATGCTAAACAATCCATATACACATGGAGTAGTTGCTTTGATTTTCGCATCTTTTGCCTGCAGTTTTTACAATTGCTAGAAGAATCTCATGTGAGGATTCCCGCCTCTGCCCATTTCAGTTCTTAAAAGTGGCCCTGGAAAGTAGCAGTGACCCTCTCCTTATACGCTTCCGTGGGTTTGCACGGTAGAAAGCATGTGCCATAGAAAATATTACTCTACCTGAGAGTATCTCAAAGGGCCAGAGGCAGGCTACTGTAAGCACCCCGGACACCTTGGAATCTGTTTATATTTGCAAAACATGGCATAACACAAAACAATATAGCACCATTGTTCTAATAGTAAGGATTTGTGTCATTCACGGGCCGCCTCTGCCTGTCCTCTTCATATGATCTCTAGTAACTGCATTAGAATTTGTCATCCGTGTCACCCATCTCACCACTAACTACCTGATGGCAGAGTTTGTTGATCTTCCCAGGACCTGTCAATGTACTATGAAGTAGCGACTGCTACCGGATGGGGGTAGTGGGACAGCGGAGGGGGGTGGGGAGTGAATGAAAAAAATGGACTTACCTGGAACAGCCGGCCGGCCTACCGGCCGCCGCCTCTCTGTTTAGTCGGCCCAAGAGGGTCGACCAAACAGTTATGAGCAATTAGGGAGTGCAAACCACCCCTCATCCAGCTCAGGCTAAACCCCACCCCACCACTGACTGCAATAGGAAAAATAAAATGATAATAAAGTTATGTTATTATCATTTTATTTTTATTTTTGAGTAGTGTGGCGACGCTCCTCTGGCTTGGTGGAGGAGCCGCCACTGGTACTATGTCCCTTCATATGGTTCTATGTGGCTCTTTGGCTATTTAGCTGTAGCATAGCCAATGGTAAGACCCTATGGCGTTCATGGCTCCTCGTGATATCATAGTTCTGATGGTGATGCTCACGTATTGCCATCTCTACAATAACTTGCCTTTTTGATGGATGCATTCATTATTCACATGCACCTTCTAATTGTGCTGCTTTTGAAGTCAGTGGATTTTGTGTTCCTCTTGTTGCATGCACTCTATATGATCCTTATTAGCACTTCCTTCGTGCCAGGTCTGAGTCACATCTTCATGGCTGGTGAAACTGCTCATGGCTGATGGCTCGGCTCTATGGTCTCTTTCCTTAATCTCCCAGAGTACTCTCTATGTCCTTTTGACCACTCTTCATCTGCACTGTCTAGAGGCAAACTCTATGGCCCTTCTCAAGATATTCCTAGTCTACTAGGTAATGGCAAAGCTATTTGGTAATCATGAACACTCTCCCAGTGCAATCCTTAATTGCAGAGATCTATGATCTCTTTGCCCGCTTTCATAGTTTCCTAGCTAAAGGAATGGCCGTATAATACTATTTAACATTCTCTCTGTGCAATGGCTACTGTGACGATGATCTGTGCTCTCGCGACAACTTTCCCTAGCAATTAACTAATGGAAAGGATCCTTCATCCTACTGACCACTCTCCATCAACAGGGCTCTATGACACTCATAACCACATTACCATAAACTAACGTATGGCCCAGTCTGATGCATATTGACTAACTGTTGATGGAACTCTATGTTCCTTGAGGTCCATTTTAGGTTAACACGCCGTAGGACCCTATTGATCTAAGACACCGCTCTAAATGTTTACTGGATGATGGTAGAGATCAATGGTCTGTTGTTCTTTATACAAACTGATGGTGAGGCCTTATGGTCCACATGGGCCAACCTCCTTCATATTGCTTTAAGGCTGCATGGTCATTGTGGCCCATTAGTCTGACCCTTGGTTGGTGGCATGGCTCTCCACTGTTTGCAGTGGTAGATCATAAAGTTATTTTGTCGTCATAATCTTCTCTGGGCATATCATAGTCATGTATCCATTTGTTTATTTTTTGTGATGCTACATACACATGGCGTGTTTGACTGCTTTGCAGTTACTGCCACACAGAGCAATGTCCAACAAATACAATTAATTAATCTAGGCCCATCCATCATCTGTGTCATCACAGGAACCAATCATGTGTGAATCCTTCTTGTTCACATCAAAAGGGACAGCCCTGTCTCAACAGCTAGGGAACATCCCCTCTGGATGAGGTCAAAAATAAAACCTAGAGACAAAAGGCCACATTCACAAAGGTAAATATGGTTGTAATGTGTACAACCAAGTTTACCTATTTCATCTGCTAGGATTTCATAAAGGAATGGCTCTTTCTCCCCCATGACTTCGGAGAAAACCACAGTAGTAAATTCCACTCAAGGGATCGAAAGTGCGTGCCTTGAAAGTTTGTGAACACCCTCGAGCATGTACGTATGTGGGTACTGACAAACTTCGATCCCTTTCCGAACAGGAAATGGGTGGACATTTACTCTAGCCAAGTGCTGGAGTAACCCTGCTTCTGGATAGGAAGGGAAACACATCACAACATTTGGCAACAAGAGGGTATGGGAAAGGCTTTCTCAAATGGGAAAAAAAAATTCCCTAAAAAATAAAAATATGTGCATTTGACTGGGCTTTATTCTGCTGTGAAGAGCTCTGCGCAGCTGGAAGAGTAACCCGAGGGACTTGTCACCTTACGTTACACCACAGAGGGATAGGTGGAATTCACGAAACCCGTCCGAACCACTGGTAATTATTCTGCGCACATTCCTTTCCATTGTTTTTTGTACCGCCTTTGCTACTGCAGACAGTGATCGACCATATGCACACCAGTGCTTGTCCACCCAAAAAGGAACAGTCCAGCTTGAACTGCTGTGCCACTTGCCTTCTGAATGGGAGCACACGTCACCGCTGATTCGGCTTTGTGTCTTATTGGTAGAGTCTCTCTGGCACCAGGAATTTGGAACTCACGTTTGGGACAATCTAGGCCGTTTAAGCAATGGTTCAGTGGCTTTACATACATTAAAGTGTTTGAAAGGAGCTGTTCGACTACAGAAGATGAAAATGTCACGGCTAGTTCTAGATGGAAGATTGCTTTTTGAGTTAAATGCTCACCGCTGACATCTGAAGTGATCTGCAGGTTATGAGTTTGGGTCTTAGCAACGTCAATTCAGCTTTTCATCCTTCTATAAAATTGAGTGATTGCAATACCAGCTATTAACAGTGCTTAGGGACTGCAGCATAAAACAGTAAATAAAACAGTTATTACATCTATGTTGGCGCTCTCTAACTAGAGAAGGGGGCCATGTGCATCTTCCCCAGCACGGGAAGAGAGGGTGGGCTCTTTCACTTGCACTCTCAGTGGTACTCCGAACACGTTGCCCTTGTTCTGCATATTTCTATTAATGTTCTTTAAAAAGTAGAACTTTCTGGACTCGAGGCCCCTCGTGACCCTCCTGCGTACAGTACATGTCAGCATGCACTGCTCCCATCCCATTGCATGGACTTTCTAATGTTCTTCGGCGGAAACAACTTTCCTGTGGAACGTAACTCTAAGCCCCGCCCTCCTCTCCATCAACGTCCTTTTGCCGAATCATCACATCTTTGGACAGAATTTTCTGCATAGGTAATGGACCAGCTGCTACCCTTCGACAGCCAACAGGGTTGACAGGATGTTTAAGATATGAGTGTGTGGGACTACGTCTCTGTAGCTGAATATAAATGTGAGTGTGTGCACATCTGTCTAACTTCAGGTGTGGATGTATTCACTTCTGTTTCTGTGATTTGTCGCGACTGCGTTTCTTTCTAGATGTGAGACTTTGGTTTATGTACTTATATTTGTGTAATTAAATGAACATGGTGGTGCCTGCATTGCTTGTGATTAAATGTCCTTTTAGTTATGTTGCTTTTTTGTTTACCGTGATGTGTGCATGCTCCTATATGTCTAACTTGGTGCCTATACGTTTCTGTTTGTACGATATGGTGCGCATTTCTCTTTTCTTTTACTCAGTTGTGTGTGTTTCTGTTACTTTGCATGTACATGGGTGTGTACCTATTTATGTGATTACTGTGTTTTATTGTGTGCGAGTAGCTGTTTGTAACAGTTTTTTTGATTTGAGGTATGTGTCTTATAACAAAGTTACAATCACACCTAGCCATGTCACTGACTTTGTTATGTGCACCTTTGTTTTGTGTGTGCTTGGGTTTCTTGACTCGCTTTTCATTCTTATTTCTGTTTTTTGTGTATTTCTCTTTCAGTACATGGCGTGTGCCTGTTTTACTATGTCATGGTATGTGCAGGGGTGTTTCAGTGATTGTTCTGCATTTGGCTTGAGTATCTTGATGAGGTTTATTGTTTCTGTGACTTTCGATATGTGTTTGGGTTCTTGGTGCACATGTGTGTTTCTATGATTTACTTTGTCTGTACAATTGTTTGTGTTTCACTTGCGGTATCCCATTTATTTCTATTACTATAACTTGGTGTGTGTGTGTGTCTGAAACTTGATTTTAAGTCTGTTTCTATGAATTGGTGCGTGTAGCGCACGTGTGTTTGCCTGTGTCTTTATGTGTGCACGTGAAGTAGAGAGGAATCGAAAGACTTGCTTTCTGTGTGTATTTCTCTCTGTATCTGCAGTGAAGTTCTGTTTAGTGAACTGGCTGAGAGGTTCTGGAACTTGGTGGGTCCGTTTTTCTCTTATTTGTGGTGTTTATTTATTGGAATGTGTCTGACTTCATGTTGGCCACCTTTGTGTCTTGATGTTTATTTTTATTTTTGAAAGTTGTTTTTTTGTGTGTTAGGGACTTGGTGTATGGATGTTTTAAGTAGGACTTGTTTATCTGTTTTGTGTTGGTGTGACAAAGTTTGACCGTTTGCATGACTTGCATGTGTATTTATCCGTTGTGTTGATTTTTGTAATCAAAAGTGCTGCAGTTAGAGCATTCGTTCAAAGATGACAAGACACTGTGCAACACACCAATACAGCAGCGGTTACATCAGCCAGTCGTGGGTTCGAAGATCACACAGAGACAATAAGGAGCAAAACAAGCCTTTGTTTACTGAGAACTTAGGGTCTTGTCCATGTTTAATTCAAGTGGTGTCATTTGGCTCTTTTTGAGTTGTTGAGAGAGTTATTTGATTTGATAACCAAGGTCAGGGTGTTCCAGAGTAGGTGAGTCAGGCGTGAGAAAGACCCAGACTCTGTGGTTAGGATAGGGGTGCGGTCTGGATGACGTGTTATTAGAGGGGTTTTCATCTCTGATGGCAACATGGGATGCAGAAGATGGCTCTTTGGGCTAGGTAGAAGGGAGTATGACTGATGATGGGTTGTAATACTAGAGTTAGGACCTTTTAGGAAGATCAAGTGCTATGAAGTCAGCCTCAGTAGCTAGAGATTGTGGGTGATTATGCACTTGGAGAACTTGAAGACTTTGTTGAGGTGCTGGGATGCGTAGGTGGTGGGCAAGGAGGCCATTACAGTTTAGTGAGCATCTCAGTATAGATGAGAGTTTTAGTAGATGTCGGAAATGGGCTGAAGTATGAGCCCTGGGGATTAGATGAGAGTTTGAGTATACTTACTAAAAGAAGTCCAAGTTTTCAAACAACTTGAGGGTAAAGGCTGGAGTGGTCTGGGGCTGTTTGAAAATGGAAATAAATCAATCTTAGTCTAAGGTGACCATTAAACATTCTAGAAATTCCATGTTTGACCACTGTGTGCAGGAGTGTGGTGGCCAACTGTGTAAAACCTATAGAGGTCCGGAGGGACAGGGATGGAGAGAGTGAATGTTTCTATTTGGGAGACTTTGTGTGTGTTTCTGTTTATGAGAACTGATTGAAGTCTTTGAGGTTTTAGGATGCAGTGTACTTGTGTATGTGTGTGAGGAGTATATCTGGTAGGTCTGGTATGAGTCTTTCTAGCTGATTTGTTGTATACTTTCCTTTAACTTGAAGTAGATGTGTCTGAGTGATTTGATGTTGTGGCTCTGATTGATCTGGCGTGTGTTTCTGTGACCTGATGAGTGTGTGTTTGTTTATGCATGAGTTGGTATGTGCGTGAGTGACTTGACGTGTGTGTGTGTTTTTACCTGAGTGACGTGTGTGTCTATGCGGCTTGGAGTATGTGTGACTCCTTTAGTGTGACTTGATATATATGTGTACATTTATTTTCAGGGATTGATGTACGTATATGTCTTTCTTTGTCATTTTTTGGGGGTATGTTCTCTGTGCTTATCTGTATCGCTTACTTCATGCATGTGTTGGTTTGGCATGTCTCTTTTGGTGAGTTGTGTTTTCAAGTGTTTGCAAGTGACTTGTGAATGTGTCTCTTATTGTCGGTGTGTTTCTGTGTCTGTGCTTGCTTGTGTGTGTTTTACTTAATGTGCATGTGTGTCTCTGAATTGGTAAGTATATATCTCCAATTGTCTTGCTGTATGCGTTTTGGTGTGTACGTGTGTATCTGACTGCCTCAGTGTGTATGTGTTGTCAAGTGTTTGTGGATATCTCTTTTAGAGACTGTGTGTGTGTGTGTCTGTGCGTGTGTGTATGTGCGCGTGTGTTTCTTTGTATGTTTATTTGGCTTATGTGCACACGTGTGTGCCTGACTGCTTTATGTACATTGACTGCTGATTGCTTGCTATACTTGTGTGCAGATACGTGCCTTGTACTTGTTGATGCGTCTCTGAGAGATGTGATGTGTGTGTATGTCTCTAACTGCCCGTGTGTCTGTGTGCAACAGAAACATCTTATTAATGCCAAGCAGGTTTTGCGCATCACTGCAGGCAGGGCCAGAAATCTATTACTATGGCGCACAGCTCCCCTGACCTTGAGAAAAGACGGCTGTCCTGATGTGAGAACAAAAGAAGTCATCAAAATAAAATAAAGCCCTCACCGCCCCTCCTCCTGGTGGCTGCTTCCGCTTTAAAGAGCCGCTTTAAGAGAGATGTCTTTAATCTCGGCCTTTCATTTTCCCGGGCAGATATCCTTCAAAGTATCGAGCTGTGGCTCCCAGATCTGCACTGGCAGGAGCCAACGCGCTCTGTAGAAAGTGGCTTTGTGCAGTTGTAATGGCGCGTGCTAACGAAGAATGGGCAGGCGCAGTGGCGTAGCTGAGGGGGGAGGGGCGGTCTGACCCAGGCAGCACTGTTTTTGGGGGTGGCGGCAAGGGTAAGGTAAGTTTTCTTTTTTTTAAAAAGTCTCTCTCGTCGTCTGTCAAGCCCCCCACTCATTGTCATCTGTCGCCTGTAAACCCCCCCTCTCATCGTTGTCTGTCGCCACCCTCCCCCGCTCTTACATGCTCCGGCTGTCACTGGGTCACTGGCCGGCAAACACAGGGATCGCCCCGGCCGGCAAAAGCTCTAGCTACGCCACTGAAGACTCTATGTAACCCCATTCGGGTTGTGACATCCTTATCTGCCTTGGAAATGAGGACCTGGCTCGATTTGGATTGCATTCACCTTCGGCCATACGTTGTCTTGCTCTAACACAGACCTTGTTAAAGCATCTCTCATCAGCACGATTATTAAATAGGCTTTATCCGCATGGGCAAATCTGGAAGACCTTCTGGTGCATGAACACCGACCAGTAAGTGTTAGTGATTGCCAACTCAAACAAGATGAAAGACACCTGACCCAACACTCGACTCTCAGGCCACCACAAATACTTGCTCAGTTGCCCTAAGTCGCTAGAGATCCTGACTGCTAAAAGAACCTAGTTGTCAGAATTGGTCTCTCTATCTGAGCCATGGCCCAGATGAAGAGGATTTTTCCTCACCTGTGAATACCTGGCAGGACTAGCCCAGCCACACCTCTGTTAGAGGTTCAGCCGGTGCATCCTACAAGATCTCTCCGATTGGCCAACATATGAAGGATCAACAGCCCTAGGCCTTAGGAGACCTATACTCCCTTCCTTCCTTCCCTCAACACCAACTGTCCACTCCTGTCTAAAATAAATATTTCTGCATGACCTTCTTATGGAAATTGTTCTGTAAAACTCAATCACGAACATGGTAGACACTGTGCCTACCATCATCACCTTTATGTAATGACTTATCAAAACTAAAGAAAACCATTCCTATCAGACCCTCCCTGATGGAACTCCATTGGCTTCCCCTGCCAGCCCTCATCAACTTCAAAGCTAGCTGCATCATTTACAAAGCCATTGCAACCAGCACCCCTGCTTATCATGCAGATCTCCGGTGGTTCTCAGCACCCCTGCAGCCAAGATACCATCTAACTGCAGACTAAGAAGTATTAAAAGGAAGAAACAAGACAACAGGCCTTTTCCGTTTATGCACCCAGGATCTAAAGCAGCATCCCCGACTCCATTAGGTCCGCCCTAAAGCTGCTCCAATTTAGGGAAGAGTTAAAGACTCACTTCTTTCAAGAGCACTCCATCACAATGCATTAACTGTACACAACTCAGCTTCCTCCTCTATTGCTTCCTGACTTTAAGCTCGCCTTTGATCATCTACAATGCTCCGCTGCCTTTTGACTCGGTTTTGCTATAGAAATACCCTATACATAGGTACATTACCTTGGTGGCAAATTATTAAACAGCCAGCAAAATCAAAAGTGACCTTCTTCCACACAGTATCTGGCCACTTAATTGGTGCCAATTAACTCAGAAATCCTCTATATTTTCCTCACATCTACACACATAATACCATACAACCTGTAACTCATCTAGTCACCTGCAAATCCACATCTGGCCACCAAAGATACTTCATTAAAAGCCTCTTGCTTGCCAGCAATCATGCATGATCTTGTGAGCATGTACCAGAAGAATTTATCCAATCCCTTTTGGGGACACACATTGTGTACGTCCCAGCAAAAATCACCATCCACACATGACAAAAATGTTGTCCCTCAACCTCAGGACCGTTTAAAAAACGGCCAGCCAGTCAGCATATTCGATTTGACCTACCTCAAAATCTAATTGTCTTCCTCTACTCTTTCCCACCCATCTTCAATGACTTTCCATAGTGCACCAATCCATCACAAATAGATATCACCCCTTCCACCTCAACCACTTGCTGCACCTCTAGCATGGACACACCAGTACATGTCCTTGTAATTTACAGCTTAGTCTTTCTATTCTCACTCTTGATCTGTTGTAGACATTGCAAGCATAAGTATAAATTAGACGCTTGTGATCTGTTGGTGACAAAAATGGTGCACCCCAGAGAAAAACTGATTGCAGAAACCAGTCAAAATAGTAAAGGATCAGACCGTGGTCTTCCACTTCTCATAGCCTCCAGCCCCTGTTAACTTCATTTGTGCCAGATTTGTGTTGCCACACAGCAGAGGGCCTGGTTATAATGATATACTTAAAAACACTGAGGAGCGAGGAGAAAGAGGGCAGGTTAAATCAGTCATGTTATGGTTGGGGGTGGGAGAGATAGAGTGATTTTTGGCAAAATAAGTTTGAGAGGTAAATTGCATGAAAATTGCACATCAGGCATGTCCTCGTACACAAAGTCGCTCAAGATACATACTCAGTGTATTTTCCATACAGATTTTATGCTCAGTCAGTGAAGTCTGTTAGTGTAGCTTGTGTACAAATGCTCTGGATTTGTTATAGTGCCCTTGAAATCAGGGAAATGTACTTTCTGTTCAATCCCCAAAATTGGTAGCGATGCAATGACCCAGCTGCCTCTGTGTGGCAGTGCTTTTGGAGAGGATTATTGTACTACTCCTCATGCAAGTGGTGAGGAGGAAGGATCCACATCCCGGGAGCTGCAGAAGGGGCCTCAATCCAAAGGTGAAAATGCAGCAAGGGCCATTGCTCACTCGATGCCTCATCATGCCTAAACCCAGTGACAATTCAACAGCCCATTTAGTTTTGTAATTCAAACATTTTATTAGCACTTCGGATCTATATGAAGTCAGGGTGAATTTAATCCAAACTTTCTTGTAACAGTGAACCTGCAGCAGGATAGTCGAATTTTAGGGTGAACATTTAAAATGTGTGGCAAAAAAGATGCATTGCCCATCATTATCTTTGTGAAAGCAACTCTTCCCTCTCTTCCTGGGAACAGCAATGGGGACAATGATGGCACCTCTTGCAAAATTCAGAAAATCTGAGCAAGGAAGCCTTGATCTTAAGGTCACTGGTTGTCCTGTGGCGGGAGCCTGTGTGTAACACAGAGTCAAGAACTGCACAGCTCCACATGCTATTTGTTTCCTCATACAACACTGAAATAAGTCTGTTACCTCATTTATTCAGGGGTCCAGTTTTTGAAGCTCTCTGATCTAAGGCATATGGTTTTGCCCAACATCACAACATTGTCTCCAATGGGAAAATGTAGATGTAAACTCAGATTTACTTGCTACAACGAGACAACATAGTCTCCAGACAACATCACCTCCTCATTCATCATCAAGTTTCATTTTTGCTGCGTTAAATACTTGTACTTGATGCTGGATGGCAGTGCATTACACAAACGCGCGCACACACACACACACACACACACACACACACACACACAATAATAATAATAATGTGTCTTTCATAGTGTATCTGCTGCATAGTTTGTTTCCCGTTTTGTAGTGCAATGAAATAACAGCCCAAGAAAATAAATCAGATGATAACTAGCAAAGAATATGCAACAATAATAAGCTATTTAATACGACTGCTACTGTAGTCGACTCCTTTTAGATGCTGTTATGTCCACTTTTGTTTACTGTAGTAAAATGACGTCATAAGGCCAGTATTTACTATTTTCTCAACCAGTCAGCAAACAATTGCTGCATTTTTCCACCTGTGTTATAATGATATTTTCCACAAATGGGTCTCAAAGCGCTCCCTTTCATTGTGCAATTATTTTCACAATAACCCATTATGCTGTTAACACAAACAATTTCTATCTAATTATTATTTTAGTAGCATTTTTTCAGGACGTGTTTTTAAGTAAATGCTGGATAATTACCTCTTGGGTACATAGAAATGTAATTGCGAAATTTCAAATGAAAGAGGGAGGTATTGCAAAGGAACAAACGAGGGAGCTGAATGAAGTAGCAAGTAAAAGAAAACATGGAACAACAATCATCGTCTGAATAATAAGAAATTATAGAGACCTGGGTTTATTCATATGCACAGGATGTGTTTGTGGGTGTGTTTAGTGCTTTGTGTGTATTTTTATATGCATGTTTTTGTGTGTGTGTATGTGTAAGGGTGCATCATCTTCATCAGTGTTTTTTTTGCGTTGATTGATGGTGTATTTGTATGTGTGTTGTGTGCACTCCTGTTTCTGTCTGGATACTTGTTTCTGTGAAGAGTGTGTTCTTATATAGGAGGGTTTCTCTCTAAGTAGATATGGTGTTCAGTGTATATAAACCCTCTGTTCTTGTTACAGTGTATGTCTGTGTGTAAGGGGCATAATGCAGACCCCTTCACCCACTGCAGCCCTTGCAACGCGGGGGGGGGAATCCTTCAAGGGCACACCAACACTTCAAGGGGGCACCGTGTCACTTCATCACATTCTAAAGGGGGGGCCTCATCATTTTACTTTACGTCTCTGGGTATGTGTGTGTGCACGTGTGTGTGTGTGTGCACGTGTATGTGTGTGTGCGTGTTTGCTTATTTTTTTGTTCCGATGAGTTTGCCTGTGTGTTTTGCTTGTTTTCAGTGCGTCAGGCTCACATGTACTCCAGCCCAGACTTGGAGTAAGGCCACTCCCAGGTACTGTAACCCACAGTAGAAAATATTGGAAATAATATATCACCTTATAGTATAGGAGCTAATGTTCAATTAATTAAATTAGTTCACAATTTAAATTATATATGCATGTACATGTATTAGAATATATACTATTAATTATTTTATTATTTTTCAATTTAATAATAAACTAATTTGTAACAATATACTTGGAAAAATGTATTAAAATGTCAAAATTATTTAAATTAATCCACACATTACTTTAAACAAATTGTCTAAAATAATAAATAACAATAAAAATGTTTGAGAGGTGGGATTTTTAATTGTTATTTGCAAAATTATTTCTAAATTAAATTAGGTAATTATTTAATACACATTTAATTTGAAGAGCTAGTGTGCGGTAACATTTTGAATATTAGCTCTGGTTAATGATGAGTATTTTTAGTAAGCTTACATTTATATTACAAATTAAAATATTTTTCTCTTTTCTTTTTAAGAATAATGATAATGAATAATTTTTCTTGTACTTTCCCACAGGGAGATCTCTGTCTCTGTGGCGGGAATCACCATCTATGTGTGAAATGTTGGTAGTAGTAACTCTACACTTGTGAATCCTATTGGAAGAGGCTCCATCCCCAGTTTTGAGGGGATGGGGACATGTAAATCTACTCCTAGGTGTAGCTCTACATTAAAAAATGACGAAGAGCAAACGTGTACACCAAGGTGTAGTAGTAGTAAATATACATATGGGTAAAAATACATGTATACATTTACATTTGTGTATGGGCTCCTATATTTGCTACTGTATGTATGTGTAAGTCCCTTTCTTATGTCATCCTCCAAAAATGCACAGCTGTTGCTCAAATCAATCATAATGTAGACAACTCTGTCAGGCAGCTAAAAGAATGTCTGCTGGGTATCGCGGACTGGATGTCAGATTTTTTTTTAAAGAATGGCAACAAAACTGTGATCTTAAAAGTAGGGGGTGACACCTGGTGGTAGTCCATGCATTTTTAGTCTTCCCAAGTCAGCCTTTTCCCTATTCCTGTCCTAAAGCCCAAGAACGTGGTTATTCTTTATGAACAGGAGCTTTAATTTCTTCCTCAAAGCCAGACACGCCAATCAACAGGCTTTTTAGGTCTGCCATGACAGAGAAGCTGTCATCATACCTTATGTGACCAGCATAAAAGGAGTTTTAATAAGCACTACTCAGACAGGGGCTTTGGCTCCACCCAGCTATTGGTACTCTAAGTCCAGCATTTTGTTTGGTAGATATTGTGCACTTGTGCCAAAAGAGTGCTTGTAATGCAATGCTTTTGGCTTGTGGATAGATTCCACCCATCAGATATGATCATCTTGTTAAAAAGTAATCTTGTGGTGGTGTGAAAGGGAAGCCCTTTGTCAAGCTACATATTAGGCATGGACTAAATTTAAATTGGCTAATCATAATTCTCCTAAATTTTGCTGATTTCATGTTACGCTTGTTACATAAAATGTGCAAACTTACGCCATTATGCCACGGCACATATTTAGCCACCATTTATGGCAAAATTCCACAGCGAGCATGCAGGAATAATGCCGACGGACAGAACGTGAGCCGCTGTTGCTCGCACCACTTGTGTTTTTTGTGTTATATTTTTACTGCAAAATGCATCCTCATGTCATAAATCGACACAAAGTTGCATTTTGCACTAAAATATAGTGATAAATGATGGACTTTCATTTTGCATAATTACACTCAATTTCGTGTAATTTTTCCCCAAAAATTGTGTGATTATGCAAAAGCAAACTGTGAAATTCGCACACCCCATACTACAAATCTATTTGATGAGATTGCTTTTCTTTTTGATTCCATGTGACCTGGCAGCATGTATGAAGGTGGAGTATTATGGGGTGACGCTGGTTAGGCTTTACCATGTAATACCCTCACAGACCCCCAAGATGGCCCTTGGATTCACAATAATAAATCCTTAGCTCAGTTCTGGTAGTGTGGCAAAGAGCAGTCAGGCCTTACTAGAGGAACATGTGTTAAGCATTTCAGAGTACCAACATGGATGATAAGCAGGGGAGGCTCCTCCGCTAAGGTGGAGGAGCGTTGCCCCACTGCTTTTCAGCAGTGTAAGGAAAAATAAAATGATAATAACTGAAAGTTATTATCATTTTATTTTTTCCTGTTTGTGGACGTGCCAACTTTGCCAGGCGGGGCGGGGCTGCTCTGCTGGCAGAGGATAGGGAGGGGAGGAGTAGTTTTCACTCCCTAAGTGCGCATGAATGTTTGACTGGCCCTCTCGGGCCAACCAAACATTCATGAGCACTTTCCCTGTACTCCTGCAGGCTGCATTGCAGCCTGCGTGGAGAACATGCACCAGGCCCCCATTCCCTGGGAGCGCCGAACCTCGGCGCTCAGACCAATCACAACACTGCATTGCAGCGTTGTGATTGGTCAGGGGAGCCTGGGCCTTACCATTCACAATGCTGCAATGCAGCTCTGTGATTGGCTCAGAGAAGCCTCAGCATGGGTGCTTCCTGTTGTTCCAGCCAGTGCGACGAGGAGGACCCAGTGAGGAAGACACGGCGAGGAAGTAAGTTACATTTTATTTTTTATTTACCCCCCGTCCGGCCACCCCAATCTGTGCCGGCCGCCCCTGATGATAAGTAATTGACATGACTCAATAGAAATCCGACATCTATTTATAAAGATAAAGTGTATTTTTATCTTAATTTAGACACCAAAATGAACGTGATCAGATACATATCACCAGAGTTATGGATTTTAGAAGAAAACATAAATCACAGAATTTCAATACTGCATAACTCTTGCATTGCAGTCAATGGGAAAAAGAGGTAGTGACAATCGGTCACTTGCAGGTTGAGTTGTGTGGAACCCAAGGAGGGTTAACGTGATGCGATTCCCAGGACCAAGTCACAACAGTCAGTTAAATTTTACTGGGCCCGTAGAGCCCGGGTGCAGAGTTGTCCTGGCTGTCTTTGGTGCTGAACAGGAGCCACAGGGAGCTGTTTTTTACCACTTACACGGTGATGCAGGGAACAAGATGCAGAAGCACAGCAACGGGGCCGCTGCTGATGACAAATGAAAGTTGGATGGAGTTCCCCCTAGGTGCAGCGTCAAGTGTAGGGGTCAGTTGCCAGACTAGCGACCAATAAGCCTTGGCAGGGGTAAGTACAGCAGATGGTTACTTCGACGTCCAGTGGTCCCAGGGAACACAGTAGCTGCCTGAAACTTTGTGGGAGGCAGGACTACAGTTCCCACAATGCACTAGACCATCTGGATTTGGGTGATCCCTCAAAGGGATGGCACTAGTCTCCTGCAGTGTACAGGGGACTAGTGCCACTAGTCCAGGGGAGTCTGTGCGTGCTTCAGGCTTTCACAGGGTCCCTCTGTCTGGGAGAACCGAGAGTCAGCCTAGGACGAGTATCGATCAGGCAGTTCTAGGAGCGTTGCCACAGGTGCAGAGTATCCCTCTTTTGGTTTGTGCAAGTCCTCTTGTCACAGACACAGGTCTCTTCATTGTCCTCTTCGATGCAAGTTGATTCAGAATTGAGGTTCTGGTGTCAGATGTGGCCCTCAAATCCTAGATTTAGGGGTGTTAGGGGCATGGGTGCAAGTGGCCAATGGGCTACTTGCCCCAGCAGCTAATCTGCCCCTGAGGTGACCACATCCAGGCATGTAGGTCACCTTTTCTGCTCAGAACCCACTATTTTTACCATGTTTAAAAATGGCAGAAGGCTTCCTTAGCTGTACTGACCAGGCAGCCCACCCTAGAGGTGTGGCTAGCCTTCTGGTGTTGTATGCCTCCTGCATACCTAATTTCCCATCTGTTCAGGAGCAAATGTTCTTGGGGCAGGGGGAGGATGTTTCCTCCTTCAGTAGGCTGCCCTGATGCATATCAGAGGTGGGGTAGCACTTGAAGTTCATCACCTTGATGTGCCACTTCACTAGCCACCCTGAGAGGGAGGAGGTGTGACCTCCTTCCTCCTCGGGCCTTTGTTCCTGACTCCTGGGAGTGCCCACACTGCCTGGCAGGAGGTCAGAATCCTGTCTTGGTGGCAGCAAGCACAGGCTGCCAGCCATAGGACAGAGAAGCTGGGGCAACCAGGTAGGCATCCTCTAAGGTAGCCAACTGGGTGCATACCACATGACCCTCAACACGAGATTTATGTCAGGTGTGAGAAGGCATGTTGTTTGATGCCAAACTCGACATATCTAGGTGGTACCATAATGGAGATATCGACCCCGGGTTTACCTTGGTGCTAACCCATGTTATCCTATTGACCGCCTATCACTTATAGTGCACTTTAATGGTAAAGGACGCCACAGGGATATATAAGCTTGTACTTATATGCCCAAACCTTTAATATGAGACACACTGCCTCCTGCCTTCAGGAGGCGTTCCTTAGGGGTGAGTGACATATATTAAAAGCAGTGTGTTGACTTTGCCACACTTGGTGAGGGCAGAGGAGAAATGAAGCAGTTTACACTGTTCCTGCAGTCTGCAATGGCAGGCCTGCTGTCAGTAGTTTACTTAGGTCACTCAGGGTAGCACAAACAGAGCTGCAAGCCCTGGGGACCCCTTTACCAATCATGTCCTGGGTACCACTGGTACCATGTACTAGGAACTTATAAGGAATATAAAGTCCTTATCAATTAGGGTTGCCAATTTACACATAACCATTTTAGGGAGAGAGCACTGGCACTGGGGCCTGGTTAGCAAGCTTCAGTGCACTGTCAGAGTCGAAAACCAGCATCTGGTAGTCCAAATGGGGGCAAAAAGTGGGGGGGGGGCATCTGCAAATAGCTCTGTTTTCTTGCACAGCAGTATTGCCAGCTCAAAGCTGCATCAATTAGCATTCCACAGAATTTTCATGCCATAATTTTATTGCACTTTTTCTAAAGCGCACAGCATATATACATAATGTCAATGGATCCGATTCAGACGGGATACTCCCAATTTCTTTTAAATTTAAATTTTTATTTTAGCTGTCTCATGTCTAAAATGGCCTCTGCTTCAATATAAGTCATTGGGGAAAATACATTTCCCGATTTTATTTCGAAATCTCCCACTTTCTAATTTTAAAATGTTGCCATGTATGCGTATACCCCATCAAATTTGAAGAAAAACATGATATCCTTGGGAGTCTCTTCATTGAAGCTGGACGGACGTTTACGTCACAACCTACTGTCCGTCTCAAATGTGAATTATTGTTTTGATTTTTACTAAAAATTATTTTTTTAAGTGGCTCCTCCATAATGCCTCATGGCTTAGCAGTCGCACTCTACCCACAGTGTGCTGGAGAAAGCAGGGCTGGCGTGACCTGCAGGCTCAGCACCATCAATCACACAATCAGACTGAGTGTGAATGAGGTCTTCTCCAGATAAAAGGGCTGTCCAAGATCCTGCAGGTTCATGCCTTGTGTGCTGAACCTGGAGGACCATGATGCAGGAGTGGCAAACAGTTGTGTTTAAAAAAACAGGAGAGCATTGATGGCCCTGGCGGTGAAGCGGGAAGGGAGAATACGGTGTGTTCATAACTTGCGCGCCTGAGTGGATGCACGTCTATGTGCATGTGTGTCATGTCTGGACTGTCTGTGTGTGCCACAGCGCTGTGGTGTGGTGAGGGGCATGGTGGATGAGCAGGCAGAGGGCACTGAGGGTTGAGAAGGCAGTAGGGAGAACTGAGTAGGGAGGGAGCAGGCTGAGGAGAGAGGGGTAAGCAAGCAGGGAAAGAAAGATTGACCAGATAGATACAGGACAGAGAAGTGAGCAAGGTGATGAGAATGAGTGGCAGGCAGGCAGAACGAGAGAGAGGTGAGCAGGCTTGATCTGAGGGTTAATAGGCTGAAAAGAAAAGAGGCCCCTCACTGTTGAAAGAATTCAAATTTTTCATCTACAGTAAGACGGGCATGGGGCTCTGCTCTTCCTCAGGCTCCCCAAAGATGCTTTTGTCTCAGGTGAAGTGCAGCTTGCAAGTATCCTGATTGATGTATCGAGTGGTCTAGACCTGCCGATTCACACGGTGCAAAAGAAGAGCTGGAAACCCCTTCACAGAGTGGGTTTCTAGCTCTGTTTGATGACCCTGCACAGCCAATGTCCATTATGGTGTCTAAAACATTCCCAGACATTGGTGGCAGGCTTATAAAGTTTTAGATGTTTTTTTTGTGTGAAGGCATTGGGAGCAGGTAGAAGTGCCTCAGGCTGTGCTCAGCATTAAGCCCCACCCCAGACAAACTCCCGCCCCCTCACACACTGTGATATTTGTGTAGAAGTTTGCAGGTCTGGGGTTGCATTATACATGTGGTGCATTCTCCTTCATTGCGCTGGGCGCACCTTTTAAAAGGTGTGCCCAGCGCAATGAAAGAAAATGCGCCATTTTATGATGAATGCGCTGCTCTCAGGGCAGCTGGAACGTGCTCTGCCCTGGGGGCAGCACATTCATATGAAAAACGGATTGGCTGCTTTGAAGCCGCTCAGTGTTTTCACAGTGCAGGCGGCAGCCGCTTGCATTTTTAAAGGGGAGTAGAGATCCCCTTGCAGGCGGGTGCAGTTGTGACTGCACCTGCCTATGAGGGGATGTCTGGGGGTCCATTGGACACCCTCCCCCCCTCCAGAGGGCTTCTTTCAGGGGGCGCACAGACAGTGCACCAACTTTTAGGTGGCGCACTGTCAGTGCGCCTCCTGAGAGCTTCTTTGCCTCTGCACCCGTGTCTGTAATACGGCGCGGGCGAGAGGCAAAGGGATTCCCTCATTTGCATGGGACACGCCCCCATGCAAATGAGGGAACGCCTCCTGAAGACAGCGCTGGCGCTTTATGTGCGCCAGCGCTATCAGTTTTACAGAAGGGGCTGCACAAGCGTCTGCGGCCCCTTCTGTAATACCAAAGTGCCCCAGGGGCACGCAAAGATGGCGCAAACGCCTGTTGCGCTACCGGGGCACTTTGTGTAATATGGCCCCTGGTGGTTATGCTCCAGCTGGTAAAGCTGGGTTAGATCCTAGACGCAATTACCTCCGATATAAAACGGCAGCAAAGTCAAGAGCGATAATATTAATAATGATTAAATAACTTTTTATATATTGCCCCCAATATGTGAACAGCTCAATTTCCTCACATGTTAAACAAACCTGCATCCAGAAAACAAAACACGCAAAGCTATCAAAGAAATCTCAAGTTTGACCACAAATTCATGTGTTTCACTTTAACCAGGTAACACTTGGAATATATAACATACCTATCAGTTAAATTCTCGCATTTTGGGGGGTTTGGAGACCACTAAACATATATATCTATATATTTATATATAGATATATATGTTTATATATATATATATTATTATTTGGGGGGTGCAATGGTGCGCTTGATGTAGACACGAGTGTGCAACCCCTCGCGATTCTATTATTCTGAAATCTGTTCCCGCCACTTGAGCCTTTAAAGCCACGACGTTAGGTGTCAGTGAAGGTTTGAGAAATGTCTTTATTGATTAGCACTGAGAGCAACATCTTGAGGAGGAAATAAAAGGTTGTATTTTACTGCATATTTCACTCTCCTCGCTGGTTTAGGAGTGAGCCCCTAAATATTTTTCTTTCACACTACAAGTGCACTCAGAAGCTCTCATAAAATAGAATTTGGCTTTTTCAGCACAGCACGATCCTCAAAAGTATTCAATTTTATTTATTGTACGGTTTTTTAGTGCCGAGCTAGATTCGGCTGCCTTGGTTTGGCCAGTCATCTGTACTGTACCATGTAAACCTCAATCAGGTGAAACGGTTTTCAAAACCGGACAAGGCTGCCCGCCCAGCATTGGGAGTGCCAAGGCCTTTGGCGCGTGCAAACAAAGACACTTTGCAGGGATTTATAAGTAGGTGGGTTCTTCTCAGAAAACGAAGTGTGCAGCAGGACTTCTCCATTTTACTCAGACTTGGAGCCTGCTCCCACACCCTCCTAAAATATAGGCTGGGAGAGCAGCCTGCCAAAGTAGTAACTTGCTGCTAATTATTGCATAAGATCCATCTTGTTTCCTCGTGGGGAGCAGAATGCCTGCTAATGATGAATCTGCCACAGCTTTGGGAAGTGTGATCCAAGAGATAGCGAGAAATGGCTGCAGCGCAGAGGAAACAGCCCTCCTCTCTGGCAACTTCTTGCCATGTCTGCATTTTGAATACTTTCCTTCCTTTCAGTGCAGAGCTCAGACTCGCGCCTTCACAGATCTACATGGTGATGCAAGGTCCCTCAGGCGGCAAGGAGTGCCTATCACAGTTTAGAGTCAGTGCCCCCCCTTCAAAAAGTGAGCCCCAGTCTGGAGCCCTAATAAAAGCTTTCTTTCTCTCCTATGCTTGAAGTGCGATGAAAAAATGTATGGGCGTCCACTAAAACAGGTGTAGCCAAAGAAACATAACTAGGAACCCTGTACGAGAGGTGTGGCCTAAGTAATTATGGATGTATGCATGCATGTGTATGTTATTTGTGTGGTCAACTCTTAGCCAAAAGTCAGCAGAGTTCAATGCAGGGAAAAGGCATAGATACAGTCAGCATGTGATTGGAAGCGTAGCTGGTTTAAGGGTGCAGCTTAAAATGGGAACTAGAACCATGTGCTGAAAACAGGATGACTCTTGACCAGTGTTTGGGAGCCCCTGTGAGTGTTCTGTTATTGCCTCCAAAGATATAACACAACAACAAACACGTACAGCCAAAACAAGCCAGTCCTATTTCCTTTGTCAAATCTTGTTCAAATTCACAATGCTGAATAAATTACTTTATTTCTCTTTCATCCCTCCTATAGCAGGGGCGACTACTCCACGTGGGCGTCGGAGCGTCGCCCCACTGCTTTCTCGCAGTACGAGAAGCAGAAACGTAAAATGGTATAAATACCATTTTACGTTTCTGCTTCTCGCACTGCGAGAAAGCAGAAGAGGGTTATGCCTGGTTGGGGGCGGGTGGGTGGGCGGGTTGGGGAGGAGTGGCTAGCCCAATGTTATGGGCGCTGACTGTTTGGTTGGCCCCAGGGCCGACCAAACCAGCCATAGCACTCTCCGTTTTCTTCATGTAGGCTGCTGTGCAGCCTGCATGAAGAAAACGGCCTCCCCGTAGACGCCTGTAAGGGCGGCGTCCTAGCCAATCACAACGCTGCCATTGCAGCGTTGTGATTGGCTTAGGGGAAGAGAGGGAGGCTGCCTGCTTCTGCTTCCTGTGAGCAGAGAGCAGGAGACGCGACGCGGGAGTCCGGGAGTCCGGGACCGGAGCCGGAGGTAAGTTTTTTAAATTTATCACATTTTATTAAATTAACCCCCCACCCCCTCCCCGCGCGACCCCCCTGCCACCCCCACCCGCGATTCATGCCGGCCGCGACTGCTCTATAGTAGAAACGTGTTTTAATCCTTGTACACTACTAGTGACATACATTTTGGCCTACCAGAGAACTGCATTGTTAAGCTTCAGTGGCTTCAAAAATGCAGTGTGGCCAAGTCTGCCAGTGAAATAGACAATCCAATTTAAGGCTCCGTGGTTTATTCCCTGATCCTTCTACCAAACTGGACCTGTCCTTTTGTTAAAAAAAAAA
This sequence comes from Calotriton arnoldi, assembly GCA_963921515.1. NCBI lineage: Eukaryota > Metazoa > Chordata > Amphibia > Caudata > Salamandridae > Calotriton > Calotriton arnoldi. The sequence goes on along the minus strand of CAWUFW010010220.1, from coordinate 594,653 downwards.
CTGACTCAATCTGTTCCAAACAGAACTCTATGATCCAGCTCCCATTTCCTGTTGGAGGTATCCCGCTTTAAGGATGGAAGATTGGTGTTAGAGCTTTCTGGGTCTTGGGTCCACAGCGCTGGAATGCTCCCCACCTGACGCTAAGTGGCCTTTCCAATTTTGGCCTGCTTAAGCGATCTCTCAAAACACAGCAGTTCTGTCAGCTCTCCTTGCCCTGCTTTGTTGGTGCTCTCATATTGAATGTGCGCTCTATAAGCCAATAAATAAACATGTTGATTTAGGTGTGAGCACATGCACCATCTGATTTTATGTGTATGCATGTGTGGGTAGAGCCAAGCCTAAGTGTATTTGATGATCTGATTTTGCGTGCATGCACATGTGGATTTGTGGATTTTAGAGTCAGACTATGGGCCTGATTACGAGTAGGTCTTTATAATCTCACCCGTGTGTAAACCCATGTTTACACCTGGGTTGGAATTACGAGTTGGTAGGTATTTGGCACATCCGATAATTATCAGATGCGTTAAATATCTCAACCTTCATTAACTTTTGGCAGGTCAAATATGCCGAAATTTAGCAGGGGAAAAGCATACAGTATTTACATTATCATGTTGATTTTGTTGGCTTAAACACCAAAATGCACGTTATTCCCCATAAACCCGTAATAGGTGTTATTTATCACAACCGATACATAATGTACTCCCTGGTATCATTATTTGTTAGGTGTAATAAACAGCACCTACCTTGGTAATCAGGCCATATGTATCCCTGACGTTTCTGGGCTAGCCTCAGCACTGCTCTGGGGAGACCGTTATTAAGAGTAATTTTTCAGACTCCATGCTAGTATAACTTCATAGTCTCTTCTGTGACCACCCACTAGCATGGGAAGCTGACATAATTATGACTGTAGGTTTTTAGGGAACAAAACTCATTTTTATAGGATGTTAGAATAAGATCATCTCCTTTCACCATAGGTGGTGACCAAATCAGGGCACAGGGAAATAGCTTGTTAACATGCCTGCAACCTATTGTAAAAGCCGCTGGGATATACTTTTCCCCCGTAGTATCCTGTAGGATATGTTCTACAGTTTCATAGTTTTATCTGATGTATGTTGTGTTTTCCACCCCCCAGCCTGAGGCAAGTGTGCTAATTGACAGTAGTATGGTGTACAGCAGAGACCTGAACAGTGCTGTGATCACAACATAACAAACTCCAACCCTGTGACTTGATGGGGACATTTCTCCGGTCTGTTTTCAGTCTTGTCCCCACTGGCTTCATATGAGTTCCTTCATCAAGTTTCGTGATGGGACAGCAAACAAATCTCAACTCTTATGCAGTGACGTTCAAATTTGAGGATAATATGGGGCCACTTGTTCAGGGCTGCAACTGAGTTACATTGTTCGCGTATGATTTATGCAAACAAGACCATTTGGCATTTACAGATGCACGTGGGAACGGATAAAACACAATTGTTGTACATTTTTTGGGGAAAACTGGTTTAAGTGCTTACCAGCTTGACTTCACAATGGTCGTGCCTGCATGATGACAAGGGTAGGGGAGAGTGAGAGCGGTGGGGCTATTACTTGAAAGCCTGTAGGAATGATACTGGAGCAAAGAGATAGACCAAGGGCAGCATGGGAAGGTTAATTGTTTAAGGTAAGCGACCATTGAGGTCTTTTTTATGCTTTACACTTGATAAAGTAACATCGAAGAAGGACTTACAATACAACATAGAGTGTCACCAGAACAAATAGAAAAGAGTGGTGTAAGGTCTCCTTTATAATCTGTCAAACCTTAAGATCTCCATCTGAGCAGTAAGGTGTTTTCTACAAAATTGTTTGGCACCGAACATTAGTCATTTACATTTAGATGGAATACGTTTGAGGGTACCAGAAAATTATTGGGAATTTGTAGGCATGTATAGTTAAACTATTTCTATAGGATGTTTTGGGATTGCTTCCAATGTAGCCTTTTGTACAGCACAATGATTTACACTTAATTATTTGCAATGTGAAGTAAAAAGGATTTATGAAGCGTGACTAACTCTCATAGTAATGAGCTTCTAGGTGCTAAGAGGACTTCAAAATAATACATAGAAGTGGTTTAAGCAGATCAATATGGAGCTGAGAAGGGCCAGGTTTTTCGATCTTTCAAAACTCTTAAGCAATTTGATGTTGATCAAAGTACCAATGAATTATTTTTAGCACTGTCCCTGAACAGCCTCCTTTTTGAGTCAGGTGGAATCTAGAAGGATGCAGGAGATAAGTATTGGAAGACGCCTGTGGCCTAAGAGGGGAATTAAACTTAAATAGCTTCTGCAAGCTTGAGGGTCCAGAATTCTGTTTGGCTCTTTGAATGTGAAATAGAACCTTAAATTGAATCCCTTTCTCAATAGGTAAACAGTACAGATCTCTAAGAGACAGAGCCAGGATTAGGACAGTCAATCTAAAGTCTAACTGACATATTTTACACAACCTGTAGTTTTAAAGTTAGATAGCAGGGAAGGCCCAAATAAGCAGAATTCGAGTAATCCATCTGGGTGTGATGAGGCAATGCACCACGGTTTTCCTGGGGGAAATACCCTATAATCTTCCTAAGTGTTTTTTACAGTAGCAGCCGGTTTTTTGGATGAGTGGTGGGGCGGGTCGGTGGGGGGGCTAGGGGGGCATAGGGGTCATGAACGGAGGGGGGCAAAATAATAATAATAATAAAAAAAGTACCTTCCACCGGCCGCGTTGCTTGTCCCGCGTTGCGCTCCTCTGTTCCTTTTCTTCAGACACAGGCTCCCAGAATGCCATGCAAGCAATCCTGAAGCTGCTCTCGCACGAGAGCAGCTTCAGGATTGCCTGAGCGCCCTCGATTAGCATTCCAAGATAGACTGGGAGTCTGTGCCTCCTCTCTCCAATCCCAACAATGCAGCTGGGGTTGAAGAGAGCTCACTGCCTATGACAGTTTGGCCTGAGACGGTGGCCAAACTGTCATGTGCTGTGAAGGGAGTGCACTACCACTCCCCTCAGTGCTGTCACCCCCTAGGCCCTGCCCCAAGACTCGGTAGGAAAGTAGAAATAAAACAAGTCTCGTTTTATTTTTCCTTTCCTGCTGTTTTTTGGGGGGGCGACTCTCCTCCGCCATATCGGAAGAGCCGCCACTGGTTTTATTATACCAGAGCATGACGCTGTAACTGCATTGATTTGGTGCTTAAAGGACAATTGGCTGTTGAATTTTACTCCAAGGCTTCTGTCGGAGTAGATGGTGCACTGAGTTCCATGGGCCACCAGAAGTTATTCCAAGATTGTTGTCCTAGCCCAAAGTTCAGTATCTCAGTTTTTTGCTCTGAATTGTGGTTCAAGCAATAATCGTTCATATAGGATAAAACAGAGATTAAACATTTCTTGAAACAGTCCTGACAGAATCCTTGCTCATTGTTTAATGAAACAGCTGTGTAACAATTCGCTGTGTATCGTCAGCCTAAAAGAGTACTTCGAACCCAAAACTGCCTATTAGAGCTGCCAGGGGACTAATATATATATTACAAAGTGTTGGGCTGAGAAATGATTGCCGTGGTACTCCACAGTTTAGTGGGGTTGTGTTTGAGGAGTAAGGGGGAAGACAATTAGCCTGAGATCGATTTCTGATGGAGTTGGTTGACAGGCAAGTGCAGAGTCCTTACTTCCAATCTCAACTAACCGTTATTTCAGCATAGTGTGGGATATAGTGTTGAAAGCTGCAGACAAGTCCAAAAGGACAAAGGCAGTCATTCTTCCATTATCTAAGATGTTTTTCAGGTGTCCTGCCAACGTAAAGAGGATTGAGTTAGTGCTATGGCTACTATGGAAATCAAATTCAGATACATCCAAAATGTGCTTGTTTTCCATGAACTTTGCCAGCTGATGATTAATATGTTTTTTTTTCAGCATCTTAGCGGAAATATCTCTTAAGGAGTGCTCCGCACCCATATATTGTGGAGTCCATCCCTGCTCGATAATCCACCTGTGATCTTAATCGCCCAGATAAGAATGGTGACGGCCTTGTGATCATTTTTAAACCAACCTTTACTTCTAGTACCAATATCTGAAGCAGAGGCTCCAGTCTTTACTTCAAACCTAGCCCCCAACAATTTTTTATCAGGTTCATTAAACTACAGAATCCAAGGTTACTCTACCTTGTTTGCAAAAGAAGTGGAAGAGCCTTTATCTCTGTACATTATCAAAGTCTCAAATTATGTGATTTTAGGGGATTTTAACTATCATGTCAATGATATCTCGGAAAATATGGCCAAACAATTACTAGAGGATTTGTCCTGTTTAAATTGTACACAAACAGTTTCTCAAGCCGCTCACATTGCAGGACATGCATTAGATCTGATATTCTCTAATTTAGATAACTTAGGGTCAGATGCATCAAAGGGTTTTACCCATTCTGTGTTTATGGGAAAAAGTTTTAGTACGAACGGCCCTTATATTGCAAAACACCACTTCCTTTGATATGGTCGGGCCATTTTGTAGTGCCTCTTACTGTTCCAAAACCAGTGGTTAATTCTAATAGTAATAATTCTTTTTCAGAAAAGAGATCATGGCACTTAGTCAATGCATCGAAATTTATTTCTCTAATTGACTTCAAAAAAGGCCTATCACTTGATAAAGAAGGTCAAGCATACGAAAATTTAATTTACAAAAGATACTTTTTATATTAATAAAATAAAGAAAGTGTTAAACTTGGCATCCATGGCGTGGATTTACCTGATTTTTTGCCTCTACCTTCTGTATTTTTGATGCTGGGCTGGATTTCTCTTTGGCTATCTTACATGCTTTGGGCACTTTGTCACTTTTTCCCGTTTCGCGTTTGCTGAGGGCGGGGCTGAATCGGAAGAGCAGGAGCAGCGTGGCCGCTGTTGTTCAAACCTCAACCCCCCACCGATCCGCTGGCTGCTGGCCGAGACCGAGACCGCCGACTGGGTGATCTCGTGGGGAGGGCGTCAACCGGCTGGGGGCTGGCAGGTTGAAAGGAGCCCAGGTGACGACCCTGCTAACTCACGAGTCTCACCCGAGTGTGCCCGCGAGTGCAGCTGCCGTCAGACGGCGGCCGCTGAGCGTTTGCCCCAGGCTAACGCGGAGGCGGCCCGGTTAGTTCCGGGTGCAGCCTGCGTCTGCCCTGAGGCCCCACTCGCAAATGCAAGGAACCCCAATTACTGCCATTTTCTCCGTCACCATCACCATACGGAGACGGAGATACAAGACAAGAGAAGGGAGCAACTTCAACCCGGGGAGGGAGGGGGTCCAAGACGCCTCCGAGCCGCCGGCAGCGTTCTGAGCGGGCCTCTTGTGGCCACCCTGCATCACATCCTGTGTCGCCGGAGTGCTGATCCCAGCGGCCAGAAGGGTTGCCTCAAGGCTGCTTCAAGGTAAGAGGCCTGGGGCAGTTGATTTGAACAAGCCTCAGCGGGCGGCCGCTGTAAGCGCTAGTCATTGGCAAGATTGGTTTTGCCTGCACAGCCTGCAAAGCCGTGCCCGTGTGCTCGCGCGCTTCGCTTGTCCAACCCACAGCACAAACTTCCCCCCCCCCTCGCCTTGCCCAAGAACAACCAGGACAGCTACAGCATCCCCAGAAGGCAAAGGGGGCTGGTACTAAGAGCAGAAGCCCCAAAGGGGGTTGAAACCAAAGGAAAGGACAGGACAAAAGCAATAAGCGGAAAAAGGACATAAGGACTTAAGGACCAAACATATTGGGAGCCAACTACAAAGATCAAGGATCAAGGACCGAGGATTAAGGACAAGGGGAAAGACAAGGAAGAGCAAATTAAGGGAAAGGGTCTAGAGTCAAGGGCGAAACGAAGAGCGGAGGAAAAAAAAAAAGAAAAAAGCGCAAAATCTACCATTGCGCGGTTCTGCTTCTGGCTCAGCCTTCCCTTCCCCTCTCAGATCTAAGCCCCAGCTCAGGCCAGCTTAGGCCAGCTTTCTCAGCTTCTTCGGAAAGGAGCGTCCACGGGGATGGGGCAAGTAACAGAGCCTTTAGGTAGGCTCCTTGAGCAACCCTTAGAGAGGACCAGAAATACTCAAAATACTTTCAAAAAAATATATACATCATGAGATCAAGGAAAACCAGAGGCGGTGAGGAAAAAACGCAGGGAAGGGCTAAGAGGGGAAAAGGGGGGTCGCAGGACATGGACATGGACAACCCAAACATCTCGCCATGGCCAGAGATAGAGATAGAACCAGCGTCTGGCACTGAAAAAGTTACAACAATCCACCTCAATAACACATAGGGAGGGACAATGAGCCTCGCTACAAACATAACTGCTGACGCCAGTGCTGCCGTCACTGCTGCCGCAACAGAGACAATTTCAGACAAAATTGCAGATGGAGCAAAAGATGAGGATCCATCCATACTCACAGCACATGGCATTGGCGCTAAAGCCAGCAAGCCGGCGTTGATCACAGACTTTCTAAAAGTATGCCGCAGACTCTCATCCGGGAGTCACAAGGATCATACGGAATGCACGGCACACAAAGACCCCGAGGACCCCAAGGACTTTAAGCAAAGTAATGACAACTTAGGTCCCCTAAGCAAAGGCATCAAGGTACCTAACCAGAGTAGCGATAACAACAAAAATGAGGAAACGCCGGGCTCGGGGAGTATTGACATCTGTTCTCCTGTATTAGAAGATAAAAGCAAGCCATTAACCCCTAATGTCCAAAATCCACCTTTAATTCCTCAAGCTCACCACGTCCAGCTTGTGGAGGCTCTAGTCCATATGGAGTCTGACACAAGCTGGGACCTCTTCACTAACCAACTATCACAACCGGTGCTATCGCAAACCACTAAGAAAAAACCAGAAGAAGATTTCACGCACCAGCAGGATTACATATTAAGTCCGTTTGCAACAGCTTATTTTCCCCTCTCAATGGCATATCCACATGCATTGGAACAACAGGGGTTGGCCTTCGAGCAGGTGCAAAATAATGATATGCTCGCACTACCACCTGAACCCAAAAACCCCAACCAGCAAAAGTACCACGAAACACCTCAAACCATATTAAGCGGGTGCTCGTCACAAGGAGCTAAAGAGCCTAGACCCGCTATGGCAACGGTATGCATTGCCCCACATAGAAACGAACAACCAAGCAAGGATAAAGAATATATGGAGCACTTGGACCAATTAGATCAATTAAATCGATCACAGATGGAAGCACCAAACAGTCCTCCTACAGACTTCATATGGCCCCAACTACTAAACACCATGGAAACGATTGGGAATGCAATGACCTATCACGCAGACAAGTTAGACACTCAAGTCGAACTTTTAAATATCTTAGCCATCCACGTCCAGGGGATAGAAGCAAAGTTGCAAGATCTGAACACCATGATAAAGAAGGTACAGCAAGCTAGGGACACTTCATTCACCTGCCACGTCCCCCAAATAATTGATAAACTGGCAACTGTACCAACTCTAATGTCAGAGTTGTTGGGGGCCGTCAGGGAACCGCTAACAGAGTCCCACATAGACTCTAAACAGGCATTAGACTAACAAGAAGGCCACCAGGGAAAAGGCAGGGTGAGTTGCACCCTATGCGACAAGGAGACTCCCAAAGCCCCGGAGCACCCAAGCGCTCCCATTTCAGAAGATTCAAGGGGGTCCGAGGAAATGAGCGAACAAGCTCATGTGGGAGCACAAGAGGTGTCATTTACCAACTACGCCTCGCAAACGACAGCAGACGTAAGCCCCAAACAACCCACCTTGTCCACCTCACTCACGAAGAGGGAAAGAAAACGCCTGAGGAAAGCAAGGAAAAGCAAACTAATCAATCAAGGGACAAATGCAACGTTGTCTCAAAAAATAATGCTTAATGCAAAAGACAAAATAACAACTGAGAGGGACATCACTGAACAAATCATCAGGCCCACGATTGGGGTAAGGGCACGCCTAACCTCCCCCATAAAAGAGGCAGCAACTCCAAAAAGCCCAAAACAACAATACAGGTAACTGCTCAGATAAAGAAAATGTACAGTATATTTAATCCCCACGAAGGGCAGGAAACAAACAAATTATCCATCCAGGACTCACAAAAAACTACATCAAACACCCAGGGTAAAACAGCAAGCGCAAGTAACCTCAGTATACAAGAGGCAACTACCAGCAGACATGCAGACCAAGAGGAGAGGAGCCAGAAAAAAGGGGATAACAAAAGAGCACCGTCCCCGGGAGGAAATGAGGCCGACTCGACCGTGAACCCACGAGGCCTCGTAAGAAATAGTGCACAACATCATTTCAACTCAGCCTCACAGGACCCAGACCCAATCTGGGTCTCAACAGACAATCCGAGTAATCAGGTAAAAAAACATCATAAAGATTTTGTACGGCCAAATGTAAGCAAACAATAGAGCTAATTCCGCAATATGGCTCGAGGGGAGCCCATGACATTTTGAACAGAAGGGCTATATTAAAATTATTGGAAGTCCTCCCAGCCCTGAGTCACATTAAATCCAGTGACCTGGACAGAATCGAGTTCAAACCAAATCCTAAACAAACAGGTCCAGAATGTACAATAGCAACCTGGACTGACCATACCCTCACAGAACAGATTCTGCAGCACAGGGAAGTGTTCTCCAATTGGGGCATAGAGTTAAAAAAGGTGGAGCCCCTTCGTTATCCAAGCCCGCTACAACTGCCGATCCGAATAGGGGCGTTTCAAAAGGAGCAAAAGGCCCGGATGAGTCCAGTACAAAGACAGAAGAGGGTCACACACTCAGGCAAATCACGATCACGATAGCACACAGTGAAGCAGCGAACTTCGAGGAGCACCCTCAGGTAACACCACTAACACAGTATCGCGGAGCAGCATGAAGCAAACCAAGCACGCTCTCAGGGAAAGCGCAGGGTTGCAGGATCTGCTCCTGGAATGTAAATGGCTTAGGCACAAAGTTAGAAGAAGCCGACTTTGTAGAATTCATTCAACAGCACGACATACTCCTATTGCAAGAAACTTGGCAGATAATAAATTCACCATTAGTAGGCTACAAAGAAAACCTTATCCCAGCCATAAAGGATGCACAGTACGGAAGAGCAAAAGGAAGCCTATCGACCTTCATTTCGACTGATTTTCTCTGGAAAGATGCAGTCATCGACCTTGACTCCCCCTGGATGCAATGCACTAAGCTAGAACTTCGGACTTCAATGAGCCTGCTAATCCTGAACATCTATATCCATCCAGCGAAAAAGCAGAAGGGGCAAAGATTGGAGCAACTGATCGCTGTAATCAAAATGCTGAAATTCACCTATCCATGTGATAATATAATACTAACTGGGGATTTCAACATGAACTTACTGCAAGGACAGGAGAGAAACCTAGCAGGCTTCATACAGCCAAGACAGGGCAATACAAGTAGATGTGACACCCTGGGTAAGAAATGCGCGGCAAAACTGGATGACCTCTTCCTGTACACGTTAAATGATAGAGGTTCATTGGACAGTCCCGCCGCATTCATGAGAGTTACGAGCAAAACAGGTTCAACAATTGACTTTACCTTAGTGGACCCCGATTTATTTCCGTATATAACAGATTTTCAAATACAGGAACGAGTAGAAAGCGACCACTATCCTCAAACCTTCACATTAACCATCACTCCATATAAGTCTGGGCGAGCTAAGCCTCTTACATTACCAACGCAACTCTACAATTTAAAACGATTAACTTGGAACGAAAATAACATTGACTCCATAACGGAGACATGCCGCTCGTTACTAACATCATCGGAAGTAGAGCAAGACATCATAGAGGCCTGGGAGTCACTTGTTAACAATATAAATAATACATTTTCGAGAAATTACACCGGCCAAAAACCCCCCAGGACCAGTGGGGCGCCCTAGTACACACAAAATACGGACAAAAAAAACACGGCTAAACAAACACTTAAGGGCACTGCGAACCCAGGGCTCCCAACACACACAACAGATCCTTACAACAATAGAAAACATGAAAAAGGATCTAAAACAAGAAATTAAGGCGGCCAAGCAAACTCATAAGGAACAATTTGAGATCAAAATGCTCTACGCAAGCAAGCAAAGAAATTCAAAACTGTTTTGGGCCAACATCAACCTTTTGTTAAACGGCAAACATCGCCACTTCAATTCAGACATTACGGAGCATACATGGAGAGCTCACATTGAAGTAACATATAATACGACAGTCCCCTCAAGTGCAGTAAGTATTTCCGACGCACCAAATAAAACCGGAGCGTACACCAGCTCGTTCACAAAGTTCAAAGACCTGAAATCAAGTACTAACGAGGATCCAGACACTTCAAACAGTTAATTACCAGTGAAGATATTAGTTAACTACTCAAAAAATCAAATCAAAGAAAAAGATCAAAAAGAAATACGAGAATCTCAACAAGAAATTCGAGAACCAACAAAGCACGAGCCAAAAGAAGATCCAGTACAGATCACTCAAAAGCAGGTATTGAACATAATAAAACATCTGAGATCTGATGGGGCTCTAGGCCCAAATGGCCTGCCCAATGCCTGATTCAGAAATGATCCGGAGTTCTGGTCTAGCCACTTAACTTCTCTGTTTACACATAGCTTAGAGGCCAATATCATCCCGACTCCTGGCGGGGCAGCATTCTTCAGCCCATATACAAATCAGGGACACGTTCAGATCCAAACAATTATAGACTGATAGCTCTCATTGACGTAGAGGCAAAGATCTACACATCTAACATATTGGCAGATCTCGAGGCCTGGGTCAGCAGTATAAATTTAATCCCGAAAACACAAACCGTATTCCGGGCCGGTATGGGCACTCTAACAAATATATCGGCAGTTACCCTATTAGCCAATCAAGTAATCGTCAACTCAAACATCCTCTACGCATGTTTCGTAGATCTCAAAGCAGCCTTCGACAAAGTGCCACGATCCAATCTATGGGCCAAAATGGAAGCTTGGGGAGCGCCTTCAAATCTATTGGAAGCAATCATCAACTTGTATTCGCAAACCTGGGTTCAAATAAAAAAAGGGGACGGCCGAAGTCTAACTAAGAAAATCTCGACCACCAATGGGCTAAAGCAGGGATGTGTTTTGGCGCCCAGCCTCTTCAACATCTATACAGCTGATTTAGAGAGCAACCTTCGTCTAACACAAGGCGATCCTCCTAAGTTGGGAAATACACCAATAGTAAGCCTGCAATACGCGGATGACATTGTGCTGCTGTCCCAAACACCTCGTGGCTTGCAGCGGCTGATTTCCCAACTAGCACAATACACCTTGAAAGCTCAACTAACCATCAACTTAAAAAAATCGAATGTCCTATGCTTCTCTAGCACCAAGAAAAACGCCCCAAATTCGTCTGGAGGTTAAATTCCAGCATTTTATCGCAGGTGGACGTATATAAATATTTGGGAGTTCATCTTGATCACCAACTTAGCTACAAGCAACATCAAGACCTTGGGCAAGCAAAAGCAAAACAACTATTATTTGCCTTAAAAATTTTGCAGAAAAAACTAAGTAGCAGCTCAACAAATCATTTATTAAAGGTCGTAGCAGCTAAATTCCTGCCATCTATCTTGTACGGCTCGAAAATGCTAAATACTGAGGACTCAAGATCTCTAAATACAGCCCAATCCAGCCTATTTAAGAAACTGTTCCAAATCCCACGTCATATTTCTCAGGCCCAGATACGACTGGAATACGGTTTAAAAAACCAGATACCGGCTAGACAAGTAGCACTGGCCAAATATTATTGGAGAATGAGGGCAGCTGAAGAAAACACGTTAGCCCATCACTGCTAGGAGGAGGTCAAAAAACAATCAAGGCAGAATCGGTCAATATTTCGAATTTTAAAACAAGCTCTTTCAGCATTACAGCTAGAGGAAGCCTGGCATACACCATTACCATACTCCGCATTTAAACAAATCACCAATAAAGCAATCAAACAACAATCGCTGCGAATAGATAAAGCCTTATTGGCCTGCAAAAGACACGCATGGATGGTGATGTCATCTTATAAACAGCTGAAACCGCAACTATATTTACAAAATCACTTCACCTACTATTACAAGCGGAACTTGACCCTACTGAGACTGGGGTCCTTCCAGACAAAAGATCTTACTCCAAAATGGCAAAGGACATGGTCGTCCATGGATTGCCGCCTTTGTTGCAATGGAGAAGAGTCACTATTGCACCTACTATGCATCTGTCCTGCTTTACAAAACATGAGGAAGATCCTCTTACGGCCAATTATGAGAGAAGAACAAATAAGGACTTGCAGAGCGGCAGTTATAAAATGTCTTGGTGGTTCCTCTATTCAATTGTCTTGTATGACAATAACATGTCTGAACTTAGCAGTGAAAGAACTTGTAAAGAAGGACTGACGATCAGCATCCCATCATGCAGACTAGCCGAGTCCCCCCCAGTATTTTGTTTCCCATCAGCACAAACACTTTATCCCACATCGGTGGAATAGACACGCTTACGAACAATCTCAAAGAATATCGGCTGAAGTGTCTTATCACAAAAGTGTTGGTCCTTCGAATTAATTACATCATGTGTGGTTCACTACTTAGATTAATGTTTTTACTGTAATTTTAACCCAGATTAATTGCGCTATATTGTAACGATGGTTGGTGGTTTGTCCCACCCTTTTAAGATTTTAAGCAAATCAAATAAAAGTTTTTTTTTCCAGTGCCAAAGTGCAAGTTCTCCCTGTATAAATTACTATTGTGATTGGTTATCCATGATTGGCATATTTGGTTTACTGGTAAGCCCCTAGTAAAGTGCACTAAGTGGGCCAGGGCCTGTAAACCAAATGCTACTAGTGGGCCTGCAGCACTGATTGTGCCACCCACATGAGTAGCCCTGAACAGGTGTCTCAGACCTGCCACTGCAGTGTCTGCACGCAGTTTAAACTGTCATGTCTACCTAGCAAGTGCGCCCAGTTGCCAGCCCCTAACCTTCCCTTTTCTTACATGTGAGGCACCTCTCAGGCAGGCTCAAGGTACCTTCTAACAGGTAGGTCCTTGGGGGAACTCCAACAAACCCTGGAGGGTGGAGAGATCCTTGCTACATGAAAGGAGAGGGGATACAAACTCCTACAGAGACAAATTTAATAAACAAACGGGTTTCCACTCGCTGGGATTAGAAAATTGAGAGAGGAGAGGGAAACAGTAAGTATAAGAGTTGCCACCGCCCTCAGAGGCAGGAAGAGGAGAAAACCTATTTTTTATGTATAACCCTCACCCACTCCAGTAGTGGCATGCTTCATCATCGGGTTCACACTGGCTCCTACAAGCCAGGGTGGGCTCAACTGTATTCCAGGGAGCACTTAGGAAAGAAATTGTCTTACTGTTTAGGGGGTTTTAACATTAAAATAAAAATCCATAGTTCACCCCCGGTATCCCTTTATTGGTGGGGTGAATGGGGATATTAAAAATTAAAAAGGAGAGGGGCAATCAGGATGTTGTGGTCCTATGACCCTAAACTCCATGCGCCAACATGTTTCTGCCCTGCTCTATTGGCCTGTATGGGACCGGGGCATTCGTCAGGGCGTTACCAGAGAAACGATCCCCCAGTAGCGTCACCTTGTGATATTGACAAAAGTGAACATGTGAGGCCGGATGCTAACTCTGTAGTGTAGCAATGCAACAATACAAATGGTTATAATTAAAAGATTGTACTTGCTGTTCCTTGGGAAATTATCCTGTAAACAGAGGTTCAAGGAAGACGAAAATTTAGTTAGTTACACTTTTCACTCTTCATTTTCCAATTTGTAATCTCTCGTGGTGACAGGCTTAAGCATATCAATATTGCCATATGCGATTTTAACCAAAGCCTGTTCGCCACCTACATATTTCGTAGTTTACACTTGAACTTATACATCCGTGATTTGGGAAATTTCAGAGATCGAGGTCTCATTTGTAGCATGATTACGCTTAGGTACACGAAGGCAGGGTACTTTGATAGTAGGTTCTTCATTACTCAACTTATTTTAAAAAAACACACACATCAGCATCTCTGTTAAAAAAGCGGAAACATAGTGACCAAGTGACTTGCGTAGCTGTGTTTTGGTACGTGAGATTATAAGTGACATTGTGAGCACTTCGTAATTTGGTATACATATGTAACATCCCAATTTTTGACAAGAATTACTTGTCGGGGGCGGCGGTAGGAAGGCCCTGTAGTCGCACTCTGTTATCGAGATAAAGATAGATATATATATACATATATACCCAGAAGTGGAGAAAGAGGGAAAAAGGAAACAACGTGAGGAACTTTGAGAAAGTGTTAGGCGCTTCTGTGGTTAGAAAGCAAGCGCTAGGTAATGTTAGAAAATGCCATGTGTGATCCTCCGTTTGGCTCTTTACTCATACTGACTACTCCACGGGTCCCGTCCTGTGGATAGACCTATTGGTTCCGTCTGCTCCCCTTGCTGGTAACGGGAGGTTTGGCAGGGCTGCATCTTAAAGCCTGTTTACCACGGAGTTTGGTACTTCCAGTCATGTGATGCACGTGACGTGATGCCACTACCGTGACCTCAGACATCATGGCGTTCGGACCACACTACCCTACGTCGGTGACGTCATGCCGTGTGTGTGTTCCCGGTTGCCTTGGCGACTGGGTCATGCATTCCGGTCAGGGAGTATGGTATCAATTTTTAAAAAGCTCTTGCATTAGGTGCGCGATGCCTCAAAAAATGGGGTCCCCTGTAGAAAAAAAGAGTCACGAGTCATGATTTAATTATATGGGACCTCCTCGATATAAATTTATATTTGAGGTCTCTCATAGGATAACATGGGAGTTAATTTGTAACATCTTACAAATCTAAATTTCCATCGGGACAAGATAGAGAAATGGAGTGTAGGCTCTCTTAACTCAGAATTTAATAACACATCTTTTAGTAAAGATGGTTTTTAAATTGTGTGTTTGAAAATGCCACAATGTTTGGATCCCGCTTTGTGTTCAGGGAAACAGATGCCACGGCGATGTAGAATGAGGAATTAAATTCATTTGTTACCCATAAGGCCGACTCATGTTACAGATTTGCTCCAATCTGCCTTCTACTTAAATCTACTGTAAGAAAATAATTTCTCACTAGATCCTTTAACTATGTATTCAATGTTGTTATTATTTTAGAGGGGTCAAGAAATTACTCAAGATTAACATTCTTGGAGGAATTGCAGACACCCATAACTTACAGATCTCCCTGCGCGCCAATAGTATACTATTCAAATACAAGATTTGAAAACTGGGTTCTTTCTGTTAAATATATTGCTTCCCTAGACATGTTGGGTGTCAGCAATCATGATTTTTGGCTCCCGATACTTGATTGGGGTGAAAGATGAGTGTTAACAAGAAAAGGTAAACAAAGATATGGGGGTCCAATGATTAAGCCTTGACGCCTCTACTGGTATTTCTCTATGTTCCCTCTCGGTTGAGTGTGGATGAGAAACGATCAGAGGCCGACTATGAAAGATGAAGATCTATTTCATGGGCGGTACAGTTGGGATCTCCATATCTTTCTCTTGTGATCTCTCAGCACATGGAGGTTAGACTACTCCCATGCAACAGTACAAGAGATAGAGAGTGCACTCTCTCCATTGAGGCAAATGAGGAATTAAAAAAAAAAAAAACATTAACATTCATCCTGAAGATGGTCTCGTTGATATGACAGAATAGAGACCAAAACGTCGACGCGTATTCCATTCTTCTTTTGTAGTTAGTGTTAATTAGTTTTGTCTTGAGTTCTGAATCCTATGTTTAGGACAGACTGCCCTCATTGAATTGACAATTAGGATACTTCTGTATGTTTAACTTATGTTGTCTGTTGTCATTGTATGTTCTATTTTTATTGTTTTTTCTATACCCCTACTTTTATGTCTTTTTCAAATATAAACTTGATTATTGTTTTTGATACACCCGGTTGTAATTAATTTATTGTTTAAGCTTGTTCAAGTTGTTTTGAGTTATTTCCATAAGTGTCATTAGATGTCTCTATTTATGCAAGATAAAATGATTCAAAAGCATATTTTTCAAATTAATCCCTTGTAGGCATCTGTACATTTCTTCCTTTATTACCCAAGCCCACAAGGGTTTATTTGGGTTGCCCATTTTTTGTTAAACTTTTAGAAAGTAGGCATTTTCTTGTTTAACCATTCTGTGTGCCCCTGCCTGTTTGTGTATTCAGCGTCTCGTGTTTGATTGACAGGAGCTGGGATGTGCATTCACTTTAGACAGTCACTAGGGGGGTTGAGGTGTGCCCTGCCTTGCCAGGGTGACTCATCACTGAGATGAATATACCTGGTCTGCCTTTAGAGTGGTGGGAGGAATTTGGCTTGCACCTGAGTAGGCTGTGTCTCCTTTTTCACAATGCTGTCTCCGCTCCCTGTGGTCATGCTGCACCAGGGAGGACAAGACTGGTTTCGACTGGGTTCAGAGACCCTTGCCACAAAGAGAACAATGACAATTGAGGCATAAGTATTACATCTAAAACCCCAGGACTTTAGATTACTTCCAGGAACAAGAGGACCCTGCCAGGAAGAAGAGCGAAAGGACTTTGTGAGGAGCGATGCCTTTTCTGAGTGAGGGGTGGTTTGGCCTGCAGTTGCAGCTTCTATCTGGTGGAGGAAAAGGACTCACTCTTTTGGTCCTGCTGTGGTATCCGTATTGGGAAAGAAATCTCCAAGGGCCTGTGTGTGCTGGCCTCCTGTTCTAGAAGACTCAGGGACATCAAAGTCTTCCTTCTGGTGTTTTCACTTCATTTGGAAATTCTTTGTACTTTCATTTTGCTAAGAGAATCTGTGTGCTTTCACTTTGCCAAGAGCGTCCTTGGGCTTTTACTTTGTTAAGCATTTTCTGGTGCTGCTACTGCCGGAAAGTCCCTGTTGCTGCTCCATTGAAAGTTGCCTTATTGCTGGGCCGATCCCCCTCCAACCCCGTTATGCACTCCACCGAGGCACCATCAGCCGTGCCGTGTGGCGAGATCTCCAGGTGAGGAAAAGACTGCAGAGTACGAGTGTGGCCATTCGGCATTAAGACCAGTGCAAGGAAGTCTGCTGCGTTGCTGGGCAACTAGCGTGGCCGACCAGAATTCCCAGCATTGCCCAGCAACACCCCCAGAGGCCACAGAGAACACGGCGTCACCCAGAGGAGCCCCGCCCTTACCGCACCATCCGCATGAGGCCGACGCGCCACGCACCGGTGCAGGAGCAACACCTCACGCCTCCCGCCTGCGCAAATTCTTTGGAGGCACTTTTTCCTGGGCCGCAGTTACTGTCGTGCACGGGCCGGTGGCCCGATTGCCTGCCACCGTAACCCTGCACCAGAATGGTGCTGATCCTAACACAACACTCCGGGGTCATATCCTCGCTACTTGTATCAGTCCCCGAAGGGGGTTAGCGGCATTTTTCTCCCTCTCCCTTACGCGACAAGAGAACCAGCATTCTGTTTGCGGAGGCTTACGATAACACTCACATCTTTACCAGGTGATCTATATGTAACAGTGCGTGCACTGGATATGATGTTATTTCTGGGTGATTAACCAAGCTCAGTTATTTACAAAGTGGTGTGTGTATGAAGCGCATCTAAGAACTTTTTTTTTATTTGACACAAAGTTTATGCTTATGACAGTTGCCTAGGCGGCAGAGGGGTCCTTATGGTTCATGATCTAGGTACTGTAATGTGTTTTACCTATAATAACCAAGTGATTGTGGTCTAATGTGTTTTAACTTTAATAACCAAGTGATTTTGGTCTATTGTGCTTTGCCTATAATTAGGCTGTCCGGTTTTAGGTTTAAATCTATAATAACTGATAAAACCCCACCGAAAGGGAAATAGCCCTCACCAGTATAAACATATAAACACTGAAAAAACACCTGCACAACCACAAAATAAATGCCATTCAAAAAAAGGAAAAGAAGAGTGAAAGTCATTTTTTTTCTTCCTGAAGGGGCCAATGCAATATAACTTTGTTATACAAGCTAGCAGCAAGAAAGACTGGGCTAACATTATTCTGCTTGAGTTTTGTTGTTTAGGGATGTCACTAAAATATTGTTTCTTCTTCCTTTTGCTTTTTTGGTTTTGTGGTCTTTGGTCTAAAGATGCCGGGTTAAGAAGCATGTTTTAGGTCTTGTTCAATTATTTTATAAACTGTAGAGAATCTGGACATATCAAAATCATATTTGATATTTTGTCTGATTTTGAGTCTTTCACTGATAGGTAAAATGGCTGGTTTCATAAGAATCTTTCCCAATATGTGCCATCACATTTACCCACAGAAAATGGGTAAAAACCCTTGATACATCAGCCCCCAGTTTCTAGTGAGTCTGTATTGATAGTAGGTGAATTGCCAACATCGCAGGCTTTAAACATTCAATGCAAGGTTTAGTGACAAGTATATGTGAAAAGAGTGCTATCACCAAGCATATGGGATAGTGGTGAAAACATGACACCAGACTTTTGGAAAACATGGAACGCAGTGTCACTTGGAATGCTGCTGCTATAAGGTTATTTCCAAGTTCAACAAAGATTGGAGTGATATTGTTTGCATTTGCAGTGATTCAGCTACGTTTATGAAAATGTTGTGTGATGACCTGATAAAATCGATACCTGCTTCCCTGTATGAGATCCTTGCCACTTGTTAGATGGTATGCTGAAAGCATCTTTACAATCTTCAGAGTTAATGAAGAATTCTATTAACTTTTTAGTCCATTCTGGTGCACTGTTTTGTTATGCGCGGGAACTAAAACGCAAATATTTCTCATTTTGTGCTTTGTGTGTCATCAAAGAAAGAGTCATCCCGACTGTGTCACTTAGCTGATGGTCCTCAGTCCAAGGGTCTGGGAATGCTATATTATCCATGTGGCGACCGTTTACAGAATTTTTGCTGAGTGATGATGCCAAAGGCAAGAAATGTGAGGATCTTTGGTCTCATATTGATAGTGATGTGAAAAAAAGTACACTGTACTGCATTCTTAGATTTTTACAGGAAAACATAACTGCTGTAGTGTTCATAATAGAAAAAACTAGAGTCTGAAAACACCCTTGTCTGCCAAGTGTTCAGCATAATTGGTGTATATGTGAAACATCTCCTTGAGAGTAGGCTAGGCGACACACTTAGTGACTTTGGAACTGGAACATGTTCCATGTTATAGTGCTTGCCACTTGGTAAGCAAAGCAATGTTGAAGAGCAATTCAGGAACTTTTATTTTACAATATATGAGAAATGGCTTGCAATGATGCATAGAAATGTCCCTTCACCAACCATGGCATTTGAAGTCAATGAAACCTCATTGTGGTACTCTTACAAGTTCTAGATCCCTTCCATAAAGGTGAATTTTCTCCATAGTTTCAAAAGTGCTGCTTCATTTTTGACCGCTTCAATAACTCTGAGGGCATAAGCGCCCAGTTCAACGCAAATATTGCAGAACCTGCCCAGAGAATCGCAATCTTCAAGTGCACCAGTATTGGCATGGAAAGCTATGTCAGTGGCCAGAGATAGCAAATTATGTACTGGCTGTTTTGGCGTTACCCGCCTCAATTGCCAATGTTGAAAGGGCCTTTTCACAGAAAAAGGTTTACATGGGAAGGAAAGAGCGAGCGCACATGACCAAAGACTCACTGAAGAAGTATTGTATGGTGTACTGCAGTAAGTTTGATTTGCAAAAATGTATTTGGACCTCATATACACTGTACGTACACTGTCTATATACCATGTACAATCAGTGCAGAAAGCAAGCAATAATAAAAGCAAAACTTTCCATAAACACCGGAAAAACACTGTTTCTGTTGTTTTTAATGGCGCGAAAATGTGTAACCACTGATTACCACTGTTTTTTTAAGGTATTGAAATCACTTGAAAACACTGAAAAAACCCCACCAGAATTTACCAAAAATAGAAACTGAAAACAGGAAAGCCTACCTATAATACAGAGGATATTTTTGTATAACCTTGTGTGGAGTCTCTTTTGTGATGTGCCCAGTGTCTCACTGGTGTGTGTGTCTGTTCTGCAAACACTTTACAAATTGCCTCTGGGATAAGCCTGAATGCTCTGCCAAGCTACCAAGGGGGTGAGCAGGGGTTATCTTGGGTGTGTAACTCCTGTACCCTGACTAGAGTGGTGGGTTCTGCCTGGCTTAGTTGCATACGCTAGCCAACCAGAAACCCCATTTCTAAAAAGAAGCAAAAAACTTCTCTAGAGAGGTCTTTGATATCGCTATATCACTGACACATCCCACCGCCATGGATTAGGGCATTACCCACTACCAATCGATATGCAATAAATTAGCTGAGGTTTTTCAGGACAGAATTATTTGTATACATGACTCTTCTATCTCAAATGATGAGAATACTTCTAAATACGGTGCAGTGTCTGGCCCTTCATTGGATATGCCTTTCAGTCACACCACGTTTTCTCCCATCACCCTACAGGATGTGTTAAATTTGATAGCGAGATGTGAATCTGAATCCCCCAGTGACCCCTAACCCTGTTCTGTACTTCAGTTAGGTACATCAGTAACTGCTCCTCTGCTCCATGAATTATTAAACTCATCAATTGTTTTAGCTACTATCCTGGTCTCTTAGAAATAGGCCCATATTCCACTCATCCTGAAAGAAATGCAGACCTTAACATACCTGCTAACTATAGACCCAGATCCCTGTTGCCTGCTCCTGCTAAAATGCTGAAAAAAATATTAATCATCATCTGGCAAAGTTCCTGGAAGACAACCACATCTTGGATGTATCTCAATTTGAGTCAATTTCAGGCATAAGAGACAATTAGCTCATAAAATGGAGTAGACACTTGGACTTTGCTCCTAAGGCTAAAAGCAAACATATTTTCATTCCCCTGTAGGTGCCATTTTGGAACCAAGTCAAAGTTACAGATGGTAATGCGGAGTACTTGAAGCCTTTTGTATAAACCTATTGCCTGTTATACGTTCTACTATGTCGGCCGCCTGGCGCAACTGATGTGTTTCCCATGTGTGCGCAGCAGGTATTAGCCCATCCTGAATGCACGAGGTCGTTTCAGCCCACTGTTGAAGAGAGAAGTACTGGCCATTGTGAATAATGTGTGTTTAGGTATTTCTACACATGTCTCATTTTGTTTGCTTCAGAGGGCTTTGAGATGCTGAAACAAAGCTGGAGTCACACAGTTGCAGCGAATAGAGTGAGCATGGTGCACCAGAAGCTAGGGCGCAATGTGGTCCTCTGTCTCCCTGGTGGCCCCTGGATGGGTATAAAAGGACCCTCTCAAAAGTGAGAACGCTTTATTCTAGGGTCCCTAGAGTGCAAGCGCCCTGAACCTGGCATCCTGTCAGCGCCCCAGTGCTTGGAGCAGTCTTTTGGGAAGGATGTGCCGTTTTTGGTTGAGCCAGAGCTTACCTCTTGTGGGAAGCATTTGCCTGGGCTATTCCCGGTTCATGAAAATCTTGCAGTTTGCAAACAGGGCTCACTTGTATGCAAAATTTTAAAGCGCTTCTTTAATGGACTGACAAAAGTACGTATGGAAATATCAGAGGTATAGGGGACAGGAGGACGGGCTGAGGGCGTGGTCTTCGCACATTTCCACCACTCAGCGATTGAGAGCTCAGGCTTGTTGACTGGGCACAATGTTTGTGTGACACTTAGGGTGTGTTTTTCCCAGCACCATAACACTGGTGGCGTTTTATATTTTCAGACTGCTCCCATTTTAGAAAACTACCCATATTCCAGAAACCGTAAAAAAGCAGGGCTAGATAGTATTTGCATCTTCTTTTCAACTGCACGATGAACTTGATTCACAACATTTCAGAAAAGTCAGATGCTTGCTCATTTAGAGTTATTCCTACTTTTGGAGAAAATGTGATACTTCTTTGCAATTTATTCACTTTTTATTCAATTTATAGTTTGCAGTTTATATATTACAAACGTGGCCCAAGGGCATTAGAGCGCCTTACATGAGCACCGTATAACATTACACAACACTGGGTGTTGAGCCAACGCAAGGACCCAAACTTGGTTCCCCAGTTCAAATGGCTGCAGCTCTGGCTGTTAGTCCACATCTAATTTATTTCCGATATTTGTGATTTATATAATGATACACAATACATTAATATAGTCATAAACAAAATAATTCAACTATCATGTTCATAATGCACAAATTACAATAATATTGTACTTTTAGGATTAGAAAGACAGATGAATCATTTAGATTTTGGGCCGAGTGACAGCACTGCCATAAATTGGAGGTGGTCCCGCCCAACCAAACTTACAGTTCCGCCACCCCATTCTGAGGCGGGCAGTGCCTGGGTTTCTGTAGGCGGAGCCAAAGCTGTCTCTGCTAGTGGATATTCTAGTCTTGACAGACCATCAACCACTCGGCTATGGGGTCATAGGGGCATAAGCCCCGCCCTACTTAGGGAAGGATGATGTCACTGTTTTTTTTTCCTTCAAGGGATAGCCATGCATATCTTGACAGTCCTGGGAAGGAGAATGTTACAGCAGTGCACATTATTTGGTCTAGGCAATCTGACCACCCATACATCACAGCTTGCTTCACTTTTAGTGAAATCACCTTTAAAATGAAAGTTGAATGAAAATGTATTTATTTCGTCAAAAGCTCCGTCTCTAACATGTTCTAGAGAGGAAATTGTTCAAACTTTGCTCACTCAGATGTAAGTAAGCTGTGATTCAACCTGTACAGCTACTTATGAAGTCATAGGGTAAATGAATCCATGATAATGAATTGTTTCAAGAAACTATGCTCTGGTAAGCAGAAATAATTAAATCTGTGTACCTCCAAAAGGATGCTTTGTAAGCAAGAGTGACAGCTACATTTAAATGAGTAAAAAGGTCTGTAGAAGGTAACACTAATATTAGATGTGGATTCCATTTGTGAGTTATTTCCTGCTGTTATCCTTAGTAGATATTTAATGAAACACAGGGGCCTATTAGCAATAACCGGCGATAATTATCCCTAAGCGCAGTTAGCGCTAGGATAATTATCGCCGAGCTATCACAGGTTTCTATCGCGGAGATAGCGTGCTATCAGCAACGCTTATCTCCAAAGCGATAGAAACCCTGGAGAACAGTGTGAATATCGCTTGAAAACAAGCGATATTCGCACTGTGACCAGTGTTAGCTTGCTAATAGGGCGAGGGGATTTAGCCATGTAATCCACCTCCCATTGGATTACATGGCTAAGTCAGGTCTGGACCAGGCATTAACAAACCAGCGCTAAACTTGTTTAGCGCTGGTTCGTTAATCACCTCCCCTGCCTCGCTAATAGGCGATAGCGACCTTAGCGACTGTTTCCAGTCGCTTTTAGGTTGGGAACGCCTACTTTGCATGCCATTAGCGATAAATATCGCTGGCATGCAAAGCGGCACCCAACCCGGTCGCTATCGCCTAGAAGCTGTCGCTAACAGCAGTTAGCGACAGCTTGCTAATAGGGCGATTGAATTATCGCCGCTTTAGCGGGAAAAAGTCCCGCTAAAGCGGCGATAATCACGTTGATAATATGCCCCTCAGTGTTTTATTGTCTTTGTGTTCTCAACCGCAATGTCCATTAGTGTGGCCTTTGTCAACTGATAATATTGGCTCAAGCAGTGTCATACAGGGACGAACGGGTGCGGTTCCAGGAAGCCTAACAAGCCAGCTTGGCAATGAACAAAAATAAAAAATGTCCGCCCTTGGAATCAAGACTCAGAGGCAGATTGTGTTAGAATAGATTCACGTTTCATTGCTTCTCATCACAATTGCTTCTGGACACAAGCAAACACTGAAGGTAAAGACTTGTGGCATATTAGAATCTGTGTGTCAAAGTTTGCCTAGTCTCTCTTGATCTGGCACAACTTTGGAGACCAGAATAGAACGTATGTTTGCTCCTTTTTCCCTCCTTTGCCAACCCTCCAAGAAATGCTGGGCCCCATTCACAAAGGTAAAGTTAGACGAAAGTCTAACTTTTCGACTTTTGAAAGTCGTAAAGTTAGACTTTCGTCTAAGTTTTCCTTTGTGACTCGGGCCCATAATAATTGTTTTTGCAGAATAGAAACACCTATTAATCCTAGGGGAGATTCCAGTAGCAAACGTTTCTACAGCAATCTCCGAGTCAAATCATCAAAGAAATATCACAGAGCAGCAAGTGCAGCTTCATTCAATAGAAGAAACTAGACTGCAACACATTAGACTGACACATAAAAAACTACCCAGCTAACATCTCCAGCTGGATTACTGATGGCCTGTAGATAACAGTGAAGAGAGTCACAGGAAGAAAACACAAGAAAGGGAACCCATGGACCAATGAAAAGATTAGGAAACTGAAGAGAAAACGTGGAGTAGTAGAATGGAAATAGAGAAAGTCAAATGGAAAAATGATAAAATCTTCAATTTTCACCATAACAGTGCATACACATTGGCAATTAAAACTGCATTGAGATTACATTTCTCTATATACATGATTGATGAAGATTGCCCCTCAAAAGAATTAAACAATATTTGCAGAATTTAGTAATCCACAATGCGCCTCTTCTGCCATACCGCATTCTCAGTGTTTCTGTAATGCTTTCTCCAATGAGTTTGTCTCCAAGAATAAAAAAGTTGGAAGATTATCTCAGGTGCTAAACATCAAACGCACAAAATATAAAGGTCAGCAAGAACAGATTTAAAGTCAAGAATAACCAACAACGTCTAACCTCCTTCAAACAGCTATCAGACACCGACCGTACCAATCTAATCAAAGCAAGCAATCTGACCTAATCTGCAGAAGACAGCCCACCCACCAGCATAAATCTTCAAAAGTAGCCTCATAAATACTTGAAGGGGGTCCATGACCAGAAATGTTGTGATCAAATCACTAGATACAAATGTTTCCCATCGGAACTGAAGGCGTACTACATCCAATCACTCAAAAAAAAGAACGTTGATCCTTTCAAATTAATAGCAAGAGCTACCTTCCCCCAGATATCCACTTTTGTTGAGGAGAACAACCTGGATCAGAGTCACACTGATAGCCATCTGGGATGATTTGAAACTAACTGATTTGGACATGGTACATCACTACTTAGGAGACTTGAAGAGATCAGCACATGTGAAGACATGCTACACTGGATCTCATCTGATGCCATAGACAAAGCGTGGTGACAATGCCACCATTCATCCATGCCCCGCACCCACCACATTCTGGCATCCCACATGGCTCGATCATTTTTCCACTCCTTTTGAATCTTTATTCCACCCCTTGCTGAACCTAATCAGCAGTTTAAATCTATAATGTTAGAGCTACACAGACTACACACAAACCACCCTAAAGCTAGAACATCCTAAGGACTAGTGCCTCTGTGCCACCGACAAATGAATGATGATCAGGGCACAAGTCCAAGAAAAATACTGGGCGGACTCATTAGAATAAGCAGAGCACAAAGATGTCACATGGTACCACAGGAAGTGATGTCACAGGAAGTGATGTCATCAACCTGTTGAATTGTTCTTTTTGAAGGGACTAGGGGGCATATGTACAAGCTTCTATCGCCACCACAACGTCACTTTTACCGACGTTGTGGTGGCGATAGGGGTTGCGCCATATGTACAAGGCAGCATTAAGCCACTTGTGGCTTAATGCTGCCTTGTACATAAGACCCCCTTTCATGCTATGGTTAGCGTGAAAGGGACGTGCAGTGGGTGTTGTGGTGGGTGTTCCACCGCAACACCCATTGTATTTGACGCTGTCCCCTATGTACAAGGGTGGCGTACATAGGAGGCAGCACCAAAATTAAGACCAGGAAAACCCTGGTCTTAAGTTGGCAAAACGAGGAGGAATGCATTATTTTTCCTCGTTTTTGATTTTTCCATGTGTGCTGCCTTGTGCAGCACACATGGAAAAAGCAAAATGCCATGGTTTGTTTATGTACAGGAAGGTGTCCCTTCCTTTACATAAACAAACCTTTAAAGAAAATTGCATTTTGTCACTTTCATGTGTGCTGCATGAAGCAGCACAAATGAAAGTGACAGAATGGCATTTTAGGATTGTTTATGTGCAGAAAGGGACACCTTCCTACACATAAACAATCCTCCCCTGCATGCAGACACCCTTGCACTCTGGTGCAAGGGTGCCTGCGATGGCGCTAAGCTGCTAAACTTAGCGCCATCGCAAGGGGAAACGTAAGGCAACACCACATTCTTGTAAATATGGTGCAGCCTTGCATTTTAGAAGTGGCGGAGCGTGTCGTTAAGCCAAGGAGGCTAACGAGACGCTCAGCCACTTCCTTGTACATATCCCCCTAGGTTTTTTTCCGTTCCTTGCTTGCATTGGTTGCCTCCTTTGACAGTTACCCAAGCGTCACCAAGGTGAAGCCTGCAATCTCAGTTGTGGCTCTCAACAATTATAAAGAGGTGCAACAACAATGCTGGGATGGTCTGGTGCAAGCGCTTTCCAAACATTTTCAAAGAGGTTTGCAAGTATTTGCCTGAGTTGAGGGGAATTACTCAGGAGGTGGTTTGATGGTTCAAATAACTGTCCCACATGGCTATAGCTGTATAAGTAAAACTCTTTAGCACCTGAAAAAAGTTAATAATTTACACAAGTAAGGCAGTTTCAAAATGGGCACAAATTATTAGCTTTTTTTTAACAAGTTAATGGCCATGTTTCACCTTGAAATCATCACTGGATTGCTTTCAGTCTACACTCCTGCGAAGGGTTTGCTGAAAGGACATCAACAGCAAGGCCTTTAGGCCGAAATTGCCTACTTGTCAAGAACAGATTTTTTTACCACAGCTATTTCTAAACTTATCATTCACCACTTGCCCTAGCGATAGCATAAGAAACAGAGCCATTCTTTGTAATGTGTCTGATGTAGGGAGATGTTTGGGGGTCCTAATTCAGGGAAACCCATATTAAGAATGCAAGTAGCAAGTGCAGCATCATTGCCAAACGTGGTAGCAGAGAAAAATGAACCTTAATTAAGTGAGGCAAAATCCGTGCACTTTCTCTAGGAGATGATGAGGGCTTGAAGTGAAATAGGGATACACAAGCGTTTGAGATATAGAAGACTGTGAACAAGCCTTTAGATGTGGTTGCATACAGACAGGTAGGGATGACCAATCAAGACACAAGTCGAAAAATAATTTGCGGATATAATTGATCTTTGTAAATATGTGAGGGGAGGGTCTGAAAAAGTCCTCAGACGATATTATTTCTTCATCTATAGTCTCAGCTTTTGTGACTTTAGGTTGAGCTCCTGAGGAATCCTAGATCTTGTTAACCTGCGCTGGAGAGTGACTCAGCTCTGCTGGTTAGTGGGCCTGCTGCGAGGCCAGCTAAACCAATTGGCTCTGGAAGCGCGCTTAAACGAGTACCATGGATTCTGGCAGTAGTACCATCGTTTTGGCAGCACGTTGAAAGTGCAAGACTGTGTTAGCAAGTGGCAAGTAAAAGTAGATAACGTTGCTATGAGCAATAAAGACT
The DNA here is from genome assembly GCA_963921515.1 of Calotriton arnoldi. Classification (NCBI taxonomy): domain Eukaryota; kingdom Metazoa; phylum Chordata; class Amphibia; order Caudata; family Salamandridae; genus Calotriton; species Calotriton arnoldi. The sequence goes on along the minus strand of CAWUFW010010220.1, from coordinate 567,223 downwards.
TTCTGAATAAGATGGCAACTGTTTGCTGCCTTTCAGTCTTTGCACATCCCCTACCGCCTCTTAAACGCACTTTATGAACAGTAGATAAAGACAGCCCACAGCAGCAGAGTCACCTGGCCATTTCAGAGGACTGCTGGAGAATGAATCCACCAGCAGCCCTCAGAGCCTGCTCAGTGCTCCATGGAACACGGATGGTACTTAAGAGTGTACCAACACAAAAGTACAACTACAGGAAATGAACTTAAACCCCACACTGCATCCTCCTTGATACTGATCTAATAGAAAGGTCACCTTCCTATTCTTTGGGGACTTGAATGTGTGCTGCTGCAATAAATCAGTTGCCAATGCATCAGATCTGGTTAGACATCTCTACAAAGTGGTTCTAAAGCTTTTTAGAACTATGGAATGTTGAGCGCTTCATTGAAAACAATGGAGTGCTCTGCACTTCTAATGATCGGTAGAAGCCCGGAGCATCAACATTCCAATGTTTATTCACAGCAACAGCTGTAAACAAAAGCCTCACAGTGCCCGAGGGGAGTTCAACCCCCTTGGGCTCCGTGAGGCCTTTATTTTACAAATTAGAACATTCTGCCCTCTAGGGGCGGAATGTTCTAATAGCCTTAGAGCCCTCCGTAGTGGGCTCTACCGGCCATTAAAGGCCTGCTACCTTCGGCTCGGGTCTTTAACGCTGGAGCTGGTCTTTAATGGCCTGTAGAGCCCGCTACGGCGGGCTCTAGGACTACAGAAGAATTGGCGTTGGAACCCAGTGGGAGATAGGGGGTCGGCTTGGAGAGATAAGGGGTGATTGGGTTCGATGTGCTACACAAGGCTAGCCCTTACAAAAAGTCGAATTTTCATTTTAAAAGCGTAAGACATTGATGAAGTTGTTTACAAGACTTTCCCGTGCAAAACTTCGAATTCTGAAATGTGCAACCCAAACCCCACATATGACAAGAGCTTTGTCACCCCAGACGTTCTGGGGTTAAAGGATTTTGGCCATTAGGTGGGGTAAGTTGCCCCAACTCAACCCCGCCTGCGACCTGTACTACAGAACGTGTAAGCTTTCAATCGGTCATTCTGCAGAAAGCTTTTTGGGCGAAAGGAGCACCATTATGTTGATTTTCAGAATTTGCTTTGAAAAGTAAGCGCAAAAATCAAGACATGCCTGTTCCATATGTGGTTAGCATTGGGGCATGAAGAAATTTACCCAGGGAATTGCTGTTTTCCTGTGGGTTACCCGTATATGGAATAGCAGGAATTTTAATCTTTTCTACATCGACGTATTAACTATCGCTTGGGCCTAATTCGTACTGGTCAGTGGATGCTTTGAGAGGTGTACTGGCCTATCAGAAAATTAAAGAATCAGTTGAAATGCCAGTACAGTGCTTAGTTGGATAATAATAATAATAATAATAATAGCAACAGCAACAACAACAACAATAATATTAATAATAGGAAGAAGAATAGCAACAGCAACAACAATAATAATAATAATAATAACAATAATAATAATAATAATAATAATAATAATAATAATAATAATAACCAGTTTCTAACATTTTCCATATAGGGCACAACTCATCGTTGTCCCTGAGCCCTTCACAGGCTTGCATCACCCCCAGGAAACAAGTGAAACCCAACCACTAAATGTGATACTCTCACAATGCCTTCCTTAATCCACCCATTCTTACCTCCCTGCCCACTGGAACAGCCGCGTCCCGTGCAGGTAAGAAAGGTGGGGCGATAGTGGCGGGTGGGGGATTTCGACAGACGACGACGAGGGAAAATGAATTATTTAATTTATGTTCCCTCGTCATCGTCTGTCAAAAACCCCCCACCACCCAGCCCCACCGCTCTTACCTGCACTGGCCGCAGCTGCACTGGGCACTTCACGCTCTGAACTCAGTCTCAGAATGCTTTTGTTTGTCTTTTGGCGAGTGTTCCAAACCCCGGTCATTGGCCTGTTGGAGCTTGGAGGAGTCGTCAGAGGGACATTTTGTGCTGTTCTTTGTATTGTTTTCCAATAAACTTGTTTTCATATTTTAACTGCCTGGAGTTGTTGACTTACCAACTCCACAAGCATCTCTCGTTCTCTCTCTCTCTACATCTGTATGTATCTTTTCCAGACCTCCGGCCCGTCTCTGAACCCCATTTTCCAGACTTTGTCCCCTTTCTTTTTCCACCTCCATCTATATTTGTCTGCCTGTCACCCCTCTTTATTTATCTGCCTGACACCTTTTCATCTCCTTGTCTTTCTCCTATCTCCAAGCCTCATTCTCACCTTTACCTCACCTCTTTTTCTTTGCCCTTTAAGATAGAAGATATAGCCTTTAAGATAGAAGAGCATTTCCACTTGTCTCACTAAAGCCCCAGATTTTGCTCTGTTCCTCATTGGGCACTAATTTTCTTTATTGTTGAAGAATGAAGCTTTCCAGTAAGGAGGGGTAAAGCCATTATACATTTTCTTATTTTTTTCCCCTTTCTGATCCTGTAAAACATTGTTGGCATGAAGAAGTATATAATATAATAATTTGGTTTTATGTAGCGCTTAATGTCTTATTTCTACCTATTTTAATTAGCTACATTTTATTGTTTTGATATCTTACAACGTTAAAAAAAGTAAACATATTAAGAAAGCACAGTGCAATTACTTTATCAAATTCTGCCAAATTACTTTTGCACAATATCACACTGTAATAGCCATCTATTATGCCTTAGTAGTCCCACCACGTTCCACAGATCTTTCAATGCTGATATGGGCAGTCTATGGCCTTGTAGGTAGATTCTTCCATCTTTGCACAGATGTCCATGGCTGCCCCCCAGTTGGCCATAGGAGGGATGGCTGAAGTTTTCCAGAAATGGCTAATATATTTTTTTGCCTCAACTATCCAGATACCAACCACAGTACTTTACCCTTTGCTACCCCCAAATACTCTAGGGTATCCCGGATGGTGTTATGGGGAGAGTGACCCACAGGCCTGCCAATTACTCTAGAGAGAATAGTAAGTATATTGGACAGTATTTTGATAAGACCGGGCAGGCCAAGACAAAATGAAAAAAAATCCTTGTCAGCACCCTTAAATTGGAAGCATGAGAGTGAGGTGATCACACCAGCGTTCCAGAGCTTCTTTGGGGTAAGATAAGCGGTGTGCAAATAATTTAATTGTATGAGGGGCACCATTGAGGGAATAACAAGCTATCTTATGGCCACCTTGGTGTTTCTCCAATCACTTTCATCCATGAGTCCCACCAACCTTTCTCATTTGTCTTTAAATTAGCCAAAAGAATCAGGGGCATTGATGGTGAAAGATTTGTACATGTGTGAAACTCCTCTCTTCCCTAGAGGGCTAAGGGTGAATTTAGCTTCTAGTGAGGTATATTAAGAGGGCTCATCAGAGTTGCAGATATTAATAGAATTTGGCTTTGTGCAGGTCAAACTCATTTTGTAAATTCTGGGACGTCTTAATCTGTTTGCTCTACTACACATCTCCCAACTTAGAAATCCCCATAAGATCACAACGTTTGAACTGATCCAAGCTATGCAGTGAAGAAGTCATTTTCCCCACCAAAGAAGCATTTAAAGTGTGAGTCTAAAGTGCCAAGTGATCCAACGTGGTCACCCTGGTAATCTCTGGGAGTGATTGTGGGCTCCGTACACAAGGCCCATTATATTGCTGCACCAGATCAAGGAAGTTTCGGTACAAAATGCTGGGTCATCATATCTGCCAAACAGACAATCATTTAGCACTATGGTTTGGGAGGCCCAATAATAGTGTAGAAACAGAATCTTACATAGGCCACCATCAATTGCGGACTGGGTGCATTTATCAAATCCAATTCACAGGGTCTGATTCACCCATATAAATGATCTCGCTGTAGCTCGCAAGTCAGCAACCAACTTTGGGGCATTGCCAAGAGGAAGATTTGGAGGATATATAAGAACCACGACAGGACCAACATTTTAAGCAGTGCCATCCTTCCGAGAATGTTGAGCGTAAGGCTGGTACACCTCTCTAGGTCTTTCTGTGTCCAAGCCAGCAGTGGAGACAGATATAGGCTTCATGTGAGCCCAGACTCCAATGCGATATATATGCCTAGGTATTTGAAACTAAGTTTATGACTGCAGAGGCAGGATTGTCACTCAACTGTTTCTGCATCCCCTTTAGTGGGAACTAAGAGCAATTTAGCCTAGTTGACTTTAAGGCTGGAGGCTTCACCATAGAACTCTAGCATGTTAATTATTAATCAGGCCTCAGAGTCTTGGGGGCTTCCCACAAATAGCAGCACGTCATCGTCATAGAGTGCACTACAGTCCTCCAAGTCACCTACCCAGTTAAATCCCCTAACCTTGGCATCACATCTAACCCATGTCTCCAGGAACTCCAATGCTAAATTGAACAGTAAAGATGACAGAGGGAAGCCCTGATAGCTGCCTCCGGATTGGGAATAGCAGTGATAAGACACCATTCACCTTCACTCTGGCTTGTGGATGAGCATACAGCACTCTAACAAAGGAGAGAAAGCGGGACTCAAATACCATGCAAGCTAAAACCCAGAAAAGGAAGGACCAGTGAGGGGAATCAAATGCCTTTTCAAAATCATTGAGCATGAAAGCACTTGATACCCAGATCACACAATAACCTGTACTCTACGCAAGCAGTGTTGAGTACTGCAAAAGGGAATTATGCTGCATTGGTCAGGGTGGGCCAGAGAGGCGGCTGCTTGCAGTAGCTTTTTGGCCAAGGTGAAGCATAGATCTTGATCTCTGTTTGTATTAGGGAGACTGGAGGATAGGAGGGGCATTTTTCTGGTTGGTGACCTGCTTTATGAACGATCATTATTTTTGCCAGGTCTAGCTGATATGGGAATTGACCTTTTCTTATGGCTTCCTGATACATGGCTAGTAGTTGGGGAGAGATGACCAATTTAAATTTCCTGTAGTATTCAAGCATTAAGCTGGCCGAGCCCGGTGTTTTGTTGGTGAGCATCTCACCAGTAGCTGCTTCAATTTCCTCTGCTGTGATGGGCTGTTCCAGCACTTCCATCTCTAGAGCACACAGTGTTGATAAGGGAAGCTCATCAATGAGAGAAATTAAATGCTTGCATGCAGAGCATTCCTGCTGTGCATACAGGGTTTGAATGTAGGAGGCAAAGGTGGAGATGATTTCTGCCGTTGAGTGTACCATCCGTCCATCTACATCCTCTATATTAAGAATCACCCCGGATGCAGTCTCTCTTCTTACTATCCAATTTAACAGCTTCCCAGATTTGACTACCATATCGTAAACCAGTTGGTTAGAGGCAATCCACGGTTGGCTAGCTTCATCAAAGTAAAGCTGCTGCAAAGAGGTCCTGTCAGATGCTATTTGGCCCTGGAGCCCCTAATCGTGCTTGGTAATATATTCAAGTTTAAGAATTCTTGTCTCCAACTCAGTAATGAGGTGCGTTTTCTCCCTTTCCTTCTTAGCTTTACCACACATGGTAGATTTCCCCACTGTCCAGACCATTCCTGGGGATTCCACTGATCCCACATTGAGGTCAAAAATTATTTTCAGTTCCTGCTGCAATATTTGGGAGTGCTGCTCGTCCAGCAGACACCATGCATTCAGAGCCACATATGGCAATGATCAGCTCCAGGGTCACCAAGTGTAAGTACCACTGGAGAGTGGTCGGATATCCCTCAGGGGAGAATAATGCTGTCATATGTTTCATGTCTATCACTGGGAGAAACAGGAGGGCTATTCTCACCATGGTTTTATGGGGGCTGGGATGTGTGTATGTTCCTGGACATGAGGGTGCCATTTTAGCCACATGTCGTACAAACCCAAGGATGCTGCTAATTCAGACAAGGTGGCAGTGCCCTGGTATCTCGCTGCTCTGTCTAACAACGGATCCATAACCACATTGAAATTTTCTTTCACAATGGCCTAGAGCCTGAAGGTAGCCCTATCACTACTTTCTGGAGCTCACTGAGGGTGGATTTAGAAAGTTGTGGGGGAACATACAAGCTAACAAAGTTATGTTTCTTCCTTTCCTGCCAATCCTCCAGCATCACAAATTTTTCCCTGGGCATCCAACTTAAACAGCAAGACAGACAAGGCTGTTAAGTATTAATCCGTCCAAACACAGGAGTGTGTCTTAAAGATGTATTGTCATAGTACAAACCATCAACCCTAACAGACCACAATCCAGCAACAAACTGCCAGATCAACGTTCCCATACAGAACATAGCACAGATGGAACCCCTTACATCATACTGTGACATAGTAAGTGTTCCTTACACAACCCATAACCATAGCACATCTTCCCCTTTATAATGAAACACAACAATAAATGAGGTTAAAACACATGTGTACAAAGTTGAAAATAAAGAATGAAGATTGAGAAGCATAAAGGAAAGTAAGGAAGAAAAGCATAAAGGTACAATTCAGAATATGTGGAAAAAATTTGCAAAATAATGAACTATTAGCGATAATTATCAATTATTACAGAACAATGACAAATTATGCAAGAACACATAAACCAAAACAATTAATGAGCACACATCACATAATCTTTATGCCAATTGGATTTCACTCTCGCCCTCCCAGGAGCCCTACTGGATGTGCCACCACACTCATTGGCAACAGCACGTTGGTGCGTTTGAAAACGCTAGTTGGATACTTTCACCAACCGGGACATGTACCAAATATCTCCAGAATCCAACACAACCACATTTTTTTTAACATCGGAAATCACAAAAGGTCCCATAAATCTTGAACGTCCCTTCCTAACCAGACCAGGTCTTCTCACCAACACTGTATCACCAACACACCAATTGGGCACTCTGGTGCAATGTCTCTTGTCAAAATTGATTTTGTAATTGTTTTGATATTGCTCTCTTTGCACTCTCAACTTAGCCGAAGAAGGTTGGTTGAAAACAGAGGTATTCAGTTTCAGCCAAGCTGGATTCAACTTACAATGTGGTTTTCTTCCCCTGAGAGCAGCAAAAGGTGACACAGACGTCACACTATTGGGTGTTACTCTATGTGCCCACCAGGTTTCTCTCAAAGCCACCCTCAACGACTCCTTATTCAGAATAGCACATTGAGCACAACTTTTAACAATCTTGTTCATGCTCTCCACCAACCCATTAGCCTGTGGCGAATAAAGAGCAGTCTTAAGATGAACAATGGCTAAACTAGAAAAAAATGCTCCATTTCCTCAGACACAAACTGTGCCTCATTATCAGTAATTAAGGTCTTGGGAATTCCTTCTCTGGAAAACTCATCTTTAAGGAACTCAATTACAGTCCGAGTATTTACAATAGGCACGCGTTTGGTTACAACCCATTTGGATGTATAATACACAAGTAAAATCACATAACGCTCATCATGGGTCAACAACTCAAATGGACCAGCAATGTCCATTCCCAATTTAGTCCAGGGCTCGACAGGCACCTCGACAGGTGAAATTGGTGCTGAGAAAGTCTTCTTAGATTTATCATTGTTTGCACATTGCCAGCAATCTTTCACCACCTCCTCCACCTCATGGTCCATACCGGGCCACCAGTACCACTCACGAAGTGTTGCTTTGGTCTTGTTACGACCCAAATGCCCTTCATGTGCCAGATTAATCAGTTTGCTTTTTAAACCACTGGGAGCCACCACACGTTTCCCTCTAAAGATCTCTCCATCCAAAATGCTCAACTCATCTTTCACACCGAAGAAATTTTCCAAAGTAGAAGACAGCATCTTTCTCTCCGGCCAACCTTTCACAATGAAGTCCTTTAACACATCAAAATCAGGGTCATTTGAATAAGAATCAGCCCACTCCTTGTCTTCTAATGCAGACTCACATACCCAATTTACTGTTACACAATCAACATTGTCCTCATCAAGCTGAATAGGTAACCTGGACATGCAATCAGCCATGCAATTCTTTAAACCAGGGATAAATTCAACCACAAAATTGTAGTTGGACAAACCATCCACCCATCTGGAGATTATGGGGGAAAGATTATCCATCTCTCTACACGTGAAAATCCTGGAGAGTGGTTTATGATCAGATCTAACAGTAAAAGGTATTCCCCACAAAAAGAATTTGAAATGAAGAACTGGCCAATATACAGCCAACGCCTCCCGTTCTATAACAGAGTATCTCTCTTCCGCTCCTCTCAAGGCACGAGAGGCAAAAGCAACTACTTTTAAGACTCCATTGTCAACTTGAGCAAGTACAGCACCCAACCCACTGATGCTAGCGTCTGTGGATAAGATTGTTCTCTTGTTGACATCAAAATGACCCAAAGTAGGTAATTTTGCAATACCATCCTTAACACCATTAAACGCCACTTCACATTCATTGGACCAGACATACTGAGATCCATTTTTCAACAAAGATCTCAAAGGTTGAGAAATACAGGCAAAATTTTGAATGAATTTGGAGCAAAACTCCGCCAAGCCAAGGAAGGAGCGTACCTGATCTTTGTTGACAGGCTTAGGAGCTTCCATTATGCTCCTAGCCAAATCCATCTTAGGACTAATCCCTTCACTAGAAATTGTGTGACCTAAATAAGTCACGGATGTGACTCTGAATTTACATTTCTCTCTTTTGATTACCAAACCTGCATTCTGCAATCTGTCCAACACTTTCCACAAAATTCCATCATGTTCCTCCAAATCCTTACCATAAACAAGTATATCGTCCTGGAAAAATAAAACCTTGTCCAAACCTTGCAACACCTGTTTCATCACTCTCTGGAAACACACCACAGCGGAGGCAAGTCCAAAAGGCATTCTAATAAACTGGAATGCACCTATGGGTGTTACAAGAGAAGTTAAGTGTTTAGAGTCCGGATGCAGCTTAACCTGGTGGTAAGCGGAGGACAAGTCCATTACACTGAAAATTCTAGCATCTTTTATGAGGGCCAAGGTTTCCGTGATATTCGGTAAAGGTTGTCTGTCAACCCAAATGAACTTATTCAAACTTCTCAAATCTGCACACAAACGAACCTCTTTCCCACCATCCTTGGGTGCCAACACCACTGGAGCCAACCACTCAGAACTCTCAATTTCTTCAATAACTCCTCTCTCTTTAAGCTTCTTCATCTCCAGTTCCAATGGAGCCAACATCATGTGTGGAACTTTCCTCACTTTGGAAACACTTGGTACAGCGCCACTCTTCAAAATAATTCTATGTTCAAAATTTTTAAGTAAACCAGGATTGCTACCAAACACCTTCGAAAATTTTGTACAAATGTCCAAAGGCAAATCTTCCTTGGCCAGTACCAAAACTTTCTGTTTACTGTTGGGATTACGTGTGATGCCCATGTCTCTCTGATGTCTCCAACCAAGAAGATTGTCCCCCCTCTTCGCAACATAAATTTTACCAACCGTTTCACGATCAGCAAATTGGATCTTCTTCACACAATACCCAAGTACATCAATCCTCACACCCCCGTAACCCACAGGGTTGATATCAGGAGGCAACAGCTCAACATCCTCACTTTCAAATGTAGTGGCCCAATTCTTGTCACCAGTCATTGTGTAGGGTGAACCAGAATCCGCAAGGACCAATATTTTTTTACCACCAATCATTATTTCACATTCAGGCATCTCAATCGGATCCTCATCCACACGCCCATCATCACGCATACTTGAAATGACCTTCACTTCCTCATCCAAATAATTCACAGCTTGCTGTTTGAATCCTCGACATACACGAGCATAATGTCCTTTCTTGCCACACTTCTTGCAAAATGCAAATCTCGCAAAACACCCAGGACTGTTTGACCAATGTCCTTCACTGCCACACCTGAAACATTTTGGACCTCCAGATCTAGCATCAACAGCAAGATATTTTTTCTTATCAAATTTCTTATCAAAGTCTTTATTAACCACAAACCCAGCTCTGTCATTGTCCTTGTCCACATGTTTATCCGCCCCCTTGACTTCACTGACAGATGACTCCGCACCCACTCCATCTTTACCTTTCTCATCACGCATCTCCCGTACCCACATGCTTGTATTCTCCATTCCCTCAATAATAGCTACAGCATCTTTCAGGTTAGGATTCTTGCTTAACAATCTTTCTTGTACTTTAACATTATTTGTGCATCTGACTATTTGATCTCTGATCAATGAATCAGTTAAATGTTCAAAATCACATGTACGAGCTAAGGTTTTAAGAGCAACCACATAGCTACCAATTTTCTCCAGCTTCCTTGCACCCTTGAAAAGAATTTATGCCTTTCCAACACCACATTAATTTGTGACCCAAAATGCTTTACAAGCATTAACACCGACATGTCATAAACATTACTAGGTTCACCACTGCCATCACCTATTTCAATAATATCAAGACTCTCATAAATACACCTTCCTTCTATACCCAGATTATGTAAAAGTATACCCTGTTTCCGAGTAGCTGAAAATTTCTCACCCCCAATAGCTATAAGGTAAGAATCAAAAATTAGTTTCCATCTTTTCCATGGTAACACAGGCTCACCTTTCTCTGATAAAAAATGGGGAGGCTCAGATGAGGTTGACATGGTAAAAAATGCTATAGATAACCTCCAGAACCACAACTGAATGAAGGAGTATAACTCAAAGGAGAGAAAGATACAAAAAAATGATATGACCACTGTAAATGCAATAAAAATAAGAATGTGCATATCACTATAAGCATCCAAACCCAGATGTCTGTAAGGTGATGGCGCAGTCAATATAGTTCCATGGTACTCGCAAAGTAAAAAAACGGAAAGAAAAAAATATATATATATATGTTCCAAAGTATATCACCTACAACATCTCAAAGAAAAACAGAGTGAAAATCAGATGTGTGCTCTATCGACAACACCTTACACACTCAGGATAAGTCCCACAACGTGAATCACGATGTAGATTAAGTGTGTGTATCACTGGCAACACTTGACACACGCACAATAGTTCCCCCAACGTGAATCAAAGTGTGTGCATCACTGTGTGCACTTCCGATTCCTCTTCAGCTTAACTGAACTTCCTGGCACTCCACCAACAGGACAATAAAGCTGATTCAAAATTGTCTGTATTGTATGTGCGACCCAAAAAGAAAATTATGACATCCAAAATGGCTGCTGCCATCATTGCGTCATGACTTCGACTTGTTGGAACCAAAAGTTACTTCCAAAATGGCCGCTGACAATGTTGCAGCTGCAGCACTACGTCGCAACGTCAGCATCAATCTCCGTATCACAGTGGTACACTCACGATGGCGGTTGATATGATCTCCACGTCATCATAAGGATGCAGGACACCGTTTCGTACACATCCACCTGGATCGCTGGTCAAGCTCAACGCTGCCCATTCCTCACAGCGCCGCAACTCACGGATTGACGCCTACTGAGTAGACCGATTTCTCGAGCCCGTCGTCCCTCACTAATACGCCTCACCGCGGTCAGAGGGAAATCCACAGATCCACAATGTCTATAATGAAGACATGTCCTCCATACAGAGCATAGCACAGATGGAACCCCTTTACATCATACTGTGACATAGTAAGTGTTCCTTACACAACCCATAACCATAGCAAAGGCCCATTCAGCAGTATTGCATTACCACTGGAACCTTTCGTGGGGCCCACATAAAACACCATGCCGGACCAGAATCTAACCAGGAAGGGGCATAGTTAACTGAGAAACTGTTTTCTTTGTGGAGAAACAGTACTGCTGGAAAAAGGTATATGGTGAACTCGAGGACTGCCTCTTCTTTAAAAGTTCATTGAGGCCGTTAACATTCCAGGACAATACACCGAAGGAAGTCACATGGGGCACATTTTAGGTAAAAGGGTTTTTCCCTGCCAGAGGGCATCAGGGCGGCGTGTGTGTAATGCATCCTAGGAGATCTGCACTGGATTCCCTATGGGACATGTACCACTGACTGCAAAAGCACTGTGAAGTGAAACTGAACATAGTGAGCATGCAAGCAACAAAACTGTTATCCCTAAACCCTACCAACATCACACACCCCACAGTTCTAGCCCAGAAGCATCTATTGCCCTAACAGGTCCCATTTAACTAACAAAACTAGGTACATGTAACAAGAGAGAATCCTCCCCTCTATTGTAACTAACATGATTTTGTTTCTGGAAAAGGCAAGGCAGTGAAAGGGAAGGGCTGAGCCAACAGGTTATCCGACCCACCCCTTGGGGAGTCTGTGATGTATAGTATGTTGAACCGTTGTGCCATTCTAGGTTTGGGGACAAGTTCTCCTTTAATCGGGCCCTTGATGGAACAGGCATCAAATCTTTTACAACCAGTACCTCTCCTGATGGGCATCCCCCCATCTGCATAGAAGGAGTCCGTCATTTCTTGGGGATGCCCCTGTCAACGCTGTAAACATCTCTTGCCTCTAGTGGGACACCCATTTCATGGAGTTCAGATGGCTTCTTGCATGAATCGAGGAAAACAATTCTCTGCTACCAAGTCCCATGCTACCTCTGGTGAAGCAAAGAAGAAGGAGCAAGAGTCATGAATAACTTTGAGTCTGGCTGGAAACATGATCATGTATTTCAGGCTCATTACTCTCAGCTTCTGTTTGACGGCATCAAAGCATTTTGTTTGTTATTGGACGAACAACCGTTGTTGGAGAAGATCAAGATCTAAACAAATTTGAATGCCAAGCTTTTAACTGCTCTGGCATCCCTAAAATTAACATCTCCGTCTTTATAGTTCAAGACCTTGGTGACAAGGGAGAGAAGAAGGGCACCCAGAGTGATCTGCTGTGTTATTGCCCTGTTCGCTCTTTCCATGATGAAGCAGCGCAAGAACTTATTTTGTGGCATCCACAAAGCAATGCAGGTTTCCAATACTTTTTCAGGGGTTGTACCTTCTACCGCTTCTGGGAAGCCAATGAGGTGCAAGTTATATCTCCTTGCTCTATTTTCGGCGTCTTCAACTCATTCCTCTATAATTCTTGATGTTGCTGAGATGGGGGAACGGTGGCTTTGAGCCCGATACTGAATCTTCCAACTCTGCAATGCAGCCTTCTGCTTCAGAGACTCTGATAACTGCGTTTTCTAGGTCTTGTCAAAGCAGTGTGACGTCAGACCCCATTTGTTCTATTTTGGCTTCAAGGGCTGAATGGGAGGCCTGAATTGCTTAAAGTATGGCATCAGTGCCCAGTGACTCACAGGGCTATTGACCCTGGGACGTTCCTTTGGTTGCTTTAGGTGTGTACACAGGTGTTGTGTATTTGTCCATTTTGGATTGCGCTTGTGAAGAGGTAGGAAGAGTTAGGATGGTCTCTCCCCATGATGGCAATGATGCGGCGTGCTGGGTGTCCTGGTAGTGCCAATACACTGCCCAAACAGTCAATTCCGAGTGGGGTATAAAACGAAGAGGGGTGTAAGGGCTCCTTTTGAGCTGCTGTATCACAAAGACTCTACAAGAGTCGGAGCCACTGGGGGCAAGAGGAACAGTGGTATGGGTGAGGAGAGACACAGTTTAGTAAGCAGTGGAGCCTCAGACAACCACTCAGTTCACAGTTGTGGGATGTGCACACCAGTCCCAGCACTTGGTTTGGTGCAAAGACTTCATGGGGCAGCAGAGATCCTTGAAAGGGGTGTCAATTGCGTTTCAACACCCTGTTCAGGATATCAGCGTAAGCCCCAGGATATCAGATCCTTCGTTCCAATACTTGCAGGTACAGCCCAACAGGGATGAGTTAGGCCCTGCAGCACTAGATTCTGGCAACTGTGCCAAAGGGGGACCCTCAAGGCCATGACACAGGAAGGTGGGGTGTCACTGCAGCCTGCTTGTTCTGTGTATATCCTGGTTTATCCATGGGCAGCTTAAGCGGCCGTGCTGGAGTGCCTTGATACACTCAGCTGTGACAGACACAATCCTGCATCGAGCAGAACAGATCAAAGTGCCCCCAGCTTTGACAGGTAGGGGGAAAATGAAGGATGGTCTCCAGAGATATTCTGTTACCAGGACTAGGAGAGATGCACAACCCTTTGTACCCAGGAATCCTGTGTCTCAGTCACCTGCAGGTATAAATATTCTGTTTGTAGGGGCCGAGAGTCCACCAAGCCTCCCACAAGCAAGCCTCCCACCTCACCTGTTGCTGCTGACACCTACCTCTGCAGGCAGTGGGAGTGTTCATTGTCTCTGGGTGTAAGATGCCTTATGTCTTAGGAGCCTTGATTTTCCAATTTTTGATTTCTCTGGAGGGCCCCACTTCTGTGTGGTCCAAACAACTTACGGCCCTGGTCACTGCACCATCTGTCCCACTCCAGCATGGGAGGGGGTTAGGACTCCAGCGGGGGCTCCCACCTAAGCTCTGCCTTCCTGCCACCTCAGCTCCAGTGTAGACAGCCTGGTAGGCCTCTTCACATGCAGTCAGCAATCAAGGAGCAAGTCAATTGGGATGGGATGCCCTCGGTGGTCCTCCGTTGGCGACGGCTTTGGTTAGGGAGCATGTCGATCAGCTCCGTTCAGAAGTGCTGATCCTGCCCCCTCTCATGCCCCCTCAGCCCGATCCTGACATGCCAAGTTCATGCGGGGCAGGCCCAAAGGCCCAGGCTATTCTCTACCACTGGCTTCAGCCAGATTCATCCATAAATGCGTCAGGCGGCCTGTTCCCCCTACTGTTTTGCACCCCCGGGACAGAACGGGTGCCAGATTCGAGTGCTGGCAACAAGATAGCAAAAGGTATTTAGGCGACTAGACCGAATGTTTTAAAAACTGGACCACTATCTTAACTCACCAGGCAAGGCCCCCCATTTCTGCATGTTTTAAGTGATGTAGATAGTAGGTGTCACTATTGCCTATTTTCATGGTATTTGTATGCAGGAATGGGGACTTCATTTTCACTCCAGTCACTTGTCTGACTGGAAATTTTCCACACCCAGAAATAATCTATGAACGTGTGTGGAATTTCCCAGTTTAAGTTGTAAAAATGATGAGTGTTAGACCTGGCATCTTTGGTGTGATTTCCCCAGCCTTTTTGCTTCTGACCTGTTTTTTGACTGTATACTGCATTTAGTTTTTGCTGGTTTTAGGACTCTGGGCACTTGACCACTCCTGACCAGTGCTAACGTGCAAGTGCTCCCTGAGTAAATTGTATTGGTAATTGGTTTATCCATGATTGGGATATTTCATTTACTAGTCAGTCCCAAGTAAAGTGCAATAGGTGTGCCCAGGGCATGCTACTGGTGAGCATGCAGCACTGATTGTGCCACCCACATAAGTAGCCTTGCAAACATGTCTCAGACCTGCCACTGTTTGTGCAGTTTTAAACTACCATTTCGACCTGGCAAGTGCACCTGCTTGCCAGGCTCAAATCTTCCCTTTTATTACATTTAAGCCACCCCTAAGGTAGGCCCAAGGGAGGCCCATGGGCAGGGTGCAGTGTATTTAAAAGGTAGGACATGTACTAGTGGGTTTTACGTGTCCTAATAGCGAAATACTGCTAATTTAATTTTTTTCACTAATGCAAGGACTATCTCTCCCATAGGGTAACATGGGGATTGTCTTGAAATATCTTTTAAGGGTACTTTTCCATTGGGAGCTGTTAGAGATTTGGAGATTAGGGTCTCTGAACTCACAATTTAAAAGTACATTGTTTGGTGAAGTTGTTTTTTAAATTGTGTGTTTGAAAATGGCACTTTTAGAAAGTGGACATATTCTTGCTTCACCGTTCTGTGCCTCTGCCTGTCTGTAGAATCCATGTCTGGGTGAGGATGGCAGTTGGGGTCTTGTGCAATCACTCTAGACATTCACACAAAGGGAGCTGAGGTGTGCCTTGCACATCCTGATGGGCCATCACCCAGCTGATGGGCCTTCCTGAGCTTGAGTGGTGGGAGGAGCTGTCACTGACACCTGAATAGGGCTGTGCCTGTCCACACACAAAGCTGTCTCCACCCTCCAGTAGTGTGTCTAGAGCCAGGTCAGGGAAAGGCAGGGTCTTGTGAACTACAAAGACTTTATTTTGAAGTTTGCCTACTTCAAAGACAGAAAGCAGTATAAGTATTGGACCTCTGACACCCCAGAATCAGAACACTTCTGGACTAAAGGACATTCTGCCAGGAAGAAGAGCTGGATGCTGTAGGAGGGACTGCCATTCTACCTGTTGCTTTGTTGTGCAGGCCTGCTGCTTGCTGCTTTGGTCCTGTGAGTGAAAGGACTGGACTTTGCTTTCTGTATCCTGCTTCCACAGTTCTTCTTTTCTGGTACCTCATCCTCCCCTGTGCCTGTTTCGTGTTTGAATTTTGATGCATTAAAGGTACTTTGTGCTAAAAGAGATGCATCCATAGATTTCTATGGACTGAACTTATTTAACCTTTGAAAAGGGATATCTTTATTTGTGTATGTCGAATTTCTGTCGTTTTGGTCTTGTTTTATTCAGATAAATATTTGCTATTTTCATAAACTGGCTTTGACTCCTTTTGTAGTGTTTTCACTGTGCTACTTTGTGTGTATGTACAAATGCTTTACACAATGCCTCTGAGATAAGCCTGACTGCCAGTACCAAACTACCAAGGGGATAGCAGGAGTTATCTTAGCTGTGTGACTCCCTTATCCTGACTGGAGTGAGGGTCGCTACTTGGACAGGGTGCAAACCACTGCCAACTATTGACCCCATTTCTAACAATGGGGGAGATTTTCGCATTCAAATAAAGTTTTACATACCCAATGACATTTGCATATATATGGCCTTGGAAAACAGACATGGGTAAGATCATGAGCACTCATTCAATCCCTGGCCACCCTACTGAGACTGCCCACTTGGATCAGGTGGAGGACTGGATTTGTCTGTCAGAGTATAGCATTGGCCGATTTAACAGAAGTGCAATGGCTGTGGGAAATGAAATTGTTGGCGGGGAGAGATATTTACTAAAGCAGATATGTGTGAGCTTTCTCTTTGTCTCTGGTGCAGTATTGTCAAACGTGGTAGATGCTGTGACTGTGACTTATCCACAAACATGAACTTCCTCACATGCATAGGCGTTGCTACTTCTTGCACCAGAGGCACTCTGGGAGGTGTCATAGTAGATGAGAACTGCTGACTGGGTTTGAGCTCCTCCCCCGGGGAGTGTTGAAATGACTCAGGGGGGTGATTTTGTTGCACAGCAGCAGAACTCTCAAGTTTCCCGTTGTCATGCATGAGAAGCACGTCCAGAGCAGGTTTTTTGTTTTTATTCTGGTACTGTAGTCCATAAGAATAATTATGACTACAAGTCCCTGAATGCAGAGCAAAAACTTAGACTAGATGAGCAACTCATGCACATACCTGAGTTAATCTAGAGCTCTTCAGCGGGGCAGTGAGTGGGTTTAAAAAACCAGCGCTATCAGCTTCTATGTAGCTAGATCATGCAACGCCACATTACCTTTCACTATGCCTTCTTCGAGGGCCTCTGAATCAAGTCCCCAAAGACCCCCACGGTGGTGTCTCATGCTAACCAAAACTTACCTGGTCTCATCCATATGGAGGAGTCAGCCAGTTGCCATCAACACGGAGTCCGTCAAGGCAGCAGTCACTTATCCTACCGAACTCCACATGTGTGACAGGGAGGCCAGGCAGGCTGCACATTAGTGGGCTGAAGCAGAAGCTATTGGCAGAAACCATGCAGAGATTTACTGGCACACATGCTGATCTTATAACCACACAAAAGAGAGGTAGAGGACCAGATCCCTGCCCTATGCATCCACTCAACACACTAAGCTCACAAAAAGGTAGGGCAGCAAGGAGCGGCTCACCTATGCTTCATAGGGAATCTCCCAATTTACAGATATGAGGACTAGCTATACTAGCCTTTCTGAACAACCAGCTGTTTGTGGATGGAAAGGCCTCACCCACTTGGTTTGGGCATGCTTCATCATCGGCCAGTCTGCCCCAACGAGTTAGGACAGTGCCAACCCGGTAGTGTCAACCTTAACCTAAAAGGGAAAAGGGAGCTCAGAATAAGCTCGTTCTGGTCAACAAAGGTGTCCAGATATTCTAAAATAAAACAACCTCTGTGTAATCCCAGGACAATATCCTTTATTAACAAGGTACACAGGGTAGGGTTAAAATAAGAAATTAGTTCTACTGTAAATGATGGGTGTCATCGAGTGACAACGGCTCAACACACCCAGACTCTTTCTTATGGCAACAAGTTGCAGCCTGTTGAAAGGATAAATTCCCAGGGTAATCCTAGTCCGGAAAAGGGTCCCAGGCCTTCATCAGGGCATAGAACAAAAACCCCTATCATCCGTACTGCATGCTTCAGTCATGTGTCAAGGTAAGAATACGTTTTATCTCTACCTGACATTGAGATTGTTCCTGAAAGTGATAGTACATGACAAATATAAATCATTTTCAACCTAGTTTATCTACTGGTCTTTTAAAAAAGACAATGATAGGTGAATTACTGTATATAAAGCAACATGTGTAACGCATGTGGTACACTTCTAACAGAATTCACTTCAATGTATGCGGAAAAAACACGTTTGCTCATGCAGCACTCATGCTCCCACTTACCCTGCAATCCCCAGAGTCCTACAACATCTGTCACTATGTTGAGGGACCACACCCCTAGTCAAACACTGGAATAAAAGATGTCACATATTCTTGCCTAGAAATCATACAATAGTCTTCCTGACTCAATTCAATTCCTTAATCACTCTTGGTGTCTAGTACAGTGGAGGCAGATGCATATATCTAGGTCCGAAACATCTTAATATCCTATAATTGCCTATGGGGTACCATCTACTGTTTAATGTCTTAATATGCACATGCTGATTTCCCTGAAGGTTTTAACCCTGTGCTGCGCATGTGGTCTGCCTGCTCGCTCCACCTACCCAGCTTAACAGCACTGAGGATTTCATCTGACTCAGCAGAGAAGGCAGTCTCTGCAATTTCTCAATTATTCAATTATGTGGGAGGAAAGGTTTTGCTGACAGCAGAGTCCCTGTACCCAAACTTAAGTGTCAGTGGTGCCCATAGGCAACCACCAGCATAAATTAAAGGTGCTGATATTAGGTCAGTGGGACTCTACGTGGTTCATTTACAGGTCAATTGCCTTCTTGTATCACCTAAACAACCTTTGGATTTTGCGCTCATTGCTGGAGGTCGGCACTAATCCCCCATGGTGCCATAAGCTCAAATGATTTGCTGAAATATGTAATTAATTTTTAGATTAGGTGTGAAAGCTTCATGCGATTAAAGGGTCCTTGAAACGTTATCAAATGTTGTGAACCCTGACCCAAAATAATCTTATTGGGGGTTAGAGGTCACAATAATGTGGGGCATCATAAAAATGTTCGTATTAATGAGAAAAAAAAATCACAGGTGTACGTTTACCTGTCAAAGACTCACATGTTATTATACGAGGAACCTTAAATACTGAAACTATAGGGCTCATCATGCTCACCAATATTGGTATATATATATATATGTGACTCTAAAAGGTGCATCACGTGTGAATACCTTTTACAAACATCATCAGTAACTAGTTCTGTTACGAAAAGGACCTATGGAATAAGACAGCATCTTACATGTCGCTCAACATGCATTATTTATGTGAGTCAGTGCCAACGGCAAAGCTGTAAAAAACAATATGTAGGCCAAACAGTGAATGACCTCCGTACACAATTCAGGAACCACAAATCGGCAATAATTAATAAGAAAATTGACCAGCCTGTAGCCAATCATTTTAACCTTGTGGATCATTTACTATCAGATTTGAAGATTTTCCCCGTGGAACATGTCTCAAAGGAAGAACTACTGGAATCCAGAGAAAACTTCTGGATGTACCGTTTAAAATCACTGCATCCAGATGGACTGAACATTACTGACAATACAGCCTGATTACTGCATATCTCAAGAGCTCTCAGGACTGCATTGATTCCAAATTCCAAATGGAATCTTCACTCATGATTCTTTTTGAAAATTCAGCTGTGTCATCTGTGCAGCCACTGAGCAAACCATCTTGTACTACGTGAGGAAGGCGGAAGCTGAAACGTTGTAGTGGAAATATATTTTTGCTCTTTGGTGAATCTATCTGTTTGAGTCACTTCTTTCTCGGATATTTTATTTCTTTGTGACTCATTGCATCCTTTGGGATCCAGATTTTTGCCCTGGCTGGCTGTTGTTTTCTTGCGATCCTTCATCTTCAGATATATATATATATATTATCTACTGGCGGTCGCCAGTAGATAGTTATAGTTAGGACCTATTATCCATAGGAAATCCGCGACATTCTATTTGAAATAACTCTTGCGCCGGTTGACGAATCTTCGCGAAAGCTTCCAACTTGTTGGGGCGCTCCGCTCCGCTCCTACCCTGAAAGTCTCGGGTTGATTCGTCAAGCGGGGGCCGAGAAAAAAGGGGGTCCCAAAACGCGTTTTCCCCATTCATTTTTCCATAGGAACCTTTAGTCGCAGCTACAGCCCGAACTGCTGAACGGAATTACACCAAATTTGGCAAAGAGGTAGCCCTTGGTTCAGTGTCATGCCTTTTGCTTAAATGGTGTAAATCTGTTCAGTAGTTCCTGAGAAAATCAAAAGTAAAGTCACATATATATCTATGGGCGAGTAGGGTCCGCGTATCCTGAGCGCACCCTGCGCGCACCGTCCCGATCACGAGCTGCATGCTAATTGGTTGTCAAGTGGCTGTCAACACTCCAAATCAGGAAGTGTTGGCAGCCATTTTGTCCTCGGTAGAACCGAGGGACAGAAACAAGTGCACAAAGCGCAAAGGGGGCAGGGTAGAAACACCCTGACCCCTAGGTCTGCTCAGGGGTCCCACAAGGACCCCTTGGGCAGAAAAGCATTTTTTTTTCAAAATCGGCGGGATGCGCTTAGGGTGCGCGGATCCCACTGATTAAAAAAAACACAAGAAACAAGTGCGCAAAACGCACAAAGGTGGCAGGGTAGAAACACCCTGACCCCTAGGTCTGCTCAGGGGGTCCCACAAGGACCCCTGGGCAGAAAAAAGCAACAAAAAAAAAAGCCCGCATTGTTCCGAGGCCCCGCCCCTCCCTGCAGCAGTCTGCAAACGCGCCCTGGCGCGTTTTAAGAAGGGGAAGTAATTCCCTTGAATACTGGGGGTCCCTGGGGCCAACTAGCCCTCCAGGAACCTCCGGTATGCGCCAGGGGCTGCGTTGCAGAGAGGTGTACAGAGGCCACGCCCTTTTTACACCTCTCTGCAATGCAGCTCTGTGGCGCATTTTGGAGGTACATGGTGGGCTAGTTGGACTCCAGGGACCCTCAGTATTCAAGGGGACTTAATCCCCCAACTTAAAACGCGCCACAGGGCACGTTTGCACAGTGGTGAAGGGAGGGGGCGGGGCTTCAGGTGACATGTGTGCAAACAGGCCCCGTGGCGCATTTTAAGATGGGGAATGAAATCCCCTTCAATCCTGAGGGTTCCTGGGGGCGAACTAGCCCACCAGGTACGTCCAGAAAGCGCCACAGAGCTGCGTTGCAGAGAGGTGCAAAAAGGGGCGTGGCCTCTGAACACCTCTCTGCAACGCAACTCCCTGGCGCATACTGGAGGTACAGGATGGGCTAGTAACCAAAACGCTTTTACTCAACTGTTTACAGGAGATGTCCCAGGACTGAATCTAGGATCCAGTCCTGTGGTTAGAAAAGTAATCCATAAAGTAACTAATTGCATTTAGCTAGAAATTCACATTGAGCTCAATGTTGCATTGTGTTTGAAATTGTGTTGCCCATTGCAACAACTGTAACTACTGTACTTAAAAGTCTATTGCCTATTTGCAAAGTATTTAAACTAAAGTAATTCATTCTGAGAAAGTATATTTTGTAATGTAATGTATAATGTAATTACAATGTAATTTAAAAAATAAAACATCTAAAAATAAATAGTTTAAAAAAATGTAGTAAATCAGTATCAAAAAAATAAATATAACAATTAATACATTTAAAAATTGTCATTTACAAAACCTTTGAAATTCACTGAAAAAAACCATAGGTTTCAGACATGTTATAGTTAGGAATTAGTATTTAAAAACCTTTGAAATTCACTGAAAAACTATAGGTTTTAGGGAAAGTTATAGTTAGTTGGACATTGCACTCGTACAAAACCCGTGAAATTCCCCGTTATAGTTAGTTCAGCTAACTATAACTCGCGCCCCCGCAATGCACTGCTGATGACGTCACATATTACATCACTCATGACATGGTCAGTGACATCACTGATGACATCACTGATGACATCTCAAATGACATCACTGATGACATCATCCATGTGAGAATTTAATGCATCTTCTCACACCCTAATATAACTTTTGATACACCCACTCTAAATTACAGACTGCCATTCTCAAAACCATACACACTCCAATACCAATAAGTACATACCCACTCACTGATTCTTAGGTCTACACACACACATCTACTCACTCACCCGTACAGTCACTCATACTTACAGTCACTCAGTACAGGACTATCATATGCACTCATACACCTATATAAACACTCACACAACGCAACTCATCTATAGAGGTACTCACACACCTAGTCAGTCATGCTAATAATTAATCACACTCCCATTTACTCACCTATACAGTTATACACACCAGCTCACTTACTCATAAAAATACTAGCACATTCTTACGCTCCTATGCAATCACTGATGCAAGCACACACTCATCCATATAGCCACTCTCACAATCACACACTCTCACTTATAGCCATTTATATACTCCAACACACATATATACTGCCTTTCACATATGTAGTTACTCACACATGTACCACTGAGATATACATTCAATCACTAACACACCCATACACACACTCACCCACCCATACAGTCCATCACAGACGCACTCTTGAAACCATGCACCCAGTGAATCACCCACTCACACATCTATGCACAGAGTCACACACACCCCACCCACATAAACACTGAGGCACCCATACAGATACTCAGAGAACCAATCCATAACCCATATAGACACTCATTTAGCTAGTCAGAAACCCATGCAGCTGCTTACACAACAACAGACAGACGGATACAGACATTCACACAGTTTAGTCACTCACCCATGCATCCAGTAAGATACGTTTAATCACTCACTTATAGACTCAGTCACGCACCTACTAAATCATCCATTCAGACGCTTATACACCCACTCATTCTTCAATATGCCTTTCCCTATATATATTAAACATATTTAAACTTTACACAAACACACAGTCACTGGATGATGTCATCAGTGATGTCATCAGTGATGTCATTTGAGATGTCATCAGTGATGTCACTGACCATGTCATGAGTGATGTAATATGTGACGTCATCAGCAGTGCATTGCGGGGGCGCGAGTTATAGTTAGCTGAACTAACTATAACGGGGGAATTTCACGGGTTTTGTACGAGTGCAATGTCCAACTAACTATAACTTTCCCTAAAACCTATGGTTTTTTCAGTGAATATATATATATATATATATATATATATATATATATATATATATATATACCCTGCTTGCCACTCGGGTAATCCGCCTCACAGCCTGAACAGAGGGCGCTTCGTTCATGTGGACCACCCAAGTCGGGTCCAATTTCATCAAAAGATTTCCTCACAACAAGAAAGGTAATCGAGCCAGAAGTCTCAAGCCACAAAACTTTTATTCGTCGGCTGCCGACGAATAAAAGTTTTGTGGCTTGAGACACGGCTTCGTTAAGTTTCTTGTTGTGAGGAAATCTTTGTTATATATATATATATATATGTATATATATCGTGAGAGAGAGAAAAATATATATATATACATACATATATATAGTGAGAGAGAGAGAGAATTACATATACATATATATAATATATATATATTTTATATATATATATTTTTTTTTTATTATCCAAACCTCGTGTAAATTCTGGGTAATATCTTTAACATCACGAACATCTGATGTATCATAATTACAAAAGACATGATACTAACTGTACCCATTAGTAAACAAAACACAATAAAGACTGAAAATGATGTTGTGTTTGTCATTAATTAGAATAAAAAACCTTTCAATGGTTGGATTTATCTCGAGACACCAAACCCCTTTTCTAACTAGGTCATGTCCTTGTTTGGTGTTAATAATATTATTAACATAAGGAAAAAACCAAAGTGACACACCTACACACTCACACACACCCACATGTGATTTGGATGTTGTAGGTATACTAGTTAGGCCTGGGCGAAGTACTACGCTGCACTCGCGTAGTTTGCGAAGTTTGCGCTACTTCGCACAACGCGAATTGCACGTAGCACAGTGCAAACACGCGTAGCGTAGCGTAGTGCAGCGGTCATTTTTTGCTTGCTCGCGGTCCTCAACGTCAAGTTGACGACCGCGAGCAAGCAAAATGACATCCCGGCGAGACTTTTTCTCGTTCGCGATCAGCAACATCAAGTTGCCGATCGCGAGCGTGGAAAATAAACCTCCCGGCGAGATTCTCAACGCGGGAGGTCAGGTTTCTCATTGCGAGTGGTCGCGTATGCTCGCGACCGCTCGCGATGAGAAACTACCAGTCCGCGTTGAGAGAGCTGCCGCTCGAGTAAAAATCTACTCGAGCGGCAGTAAAAGACAGCTTGCACTGTGCAAGATGTCGTTTTCAATGATTGCACAGTGCGGACAAGCATCCGGCACTGTGCAATCATTGCGAACAGTGCACTACGCAGTTCGCGTAGTGCTACGCGTAGCTCGCGTAGTGCGAACTGCACTTTGCGTAGCTTCGCGAAGCGTTACTTCGCGAACTACGCCCAGGGTTAATACTAGTGTGACCGTCTGAACTCTGTCATTCCATATCTTTCACTTTCATAAGAGAATCTTTATCACTCTCCTGAGCACTCCATCCAAGTCCCTGACACGTGATATAGCATTCAAGTGAGCTAAAAGATGCAAATACCTGCTGCAGACTCCCTCATCTTTTTGTTACATTGGTCCAGCATACCTTCCTGCCTTCAGACTCTTTCTCCCAGTGCATCAAAAGCAAGAGCTTATATAGGAGGCCTAGCCACTCTTTCCGATTAAACTGAATACGCACAGTTATCCCATTGTCCTGGGTACATTTACAATGATCTTCTCTTCACACTTGAAGATGAGATATTCAGATCTGATTAAGGAAATGCCAGTTGCATGTGTCTTTGAATGCATCTTTTCCTCTCCAGGTCAAAGTCAGGTCACGGTGCAGTTCAGACTTCTCATTACCTTCTCTGTTCCAATTATTTTAAATTTAGTTGCACCTGAATCACATAAACACATTTGGATCACAGCTCTGAATCATACAAAGCCTTTTGTATTGAAGGTTGCCTTTTGTTAGCGTGTTCAGATTTTGAAAACCAAAATCCCGGTCATTTCACAAAAGTAGAAGAAGGTCTGCAATTTTACATCAGCCCAGGGGCCCAGAATGGCAGGGATCTTCAACATAGAAACACAGACAACAAGACACCAAGGGAATACATTAAATGCATCATTGAAACCAAGTATCATAGCTGGTAATTGATTGCTTTCTGTTAAGAGCTGCTAACTGGTCCTGCTTTGGAACACACAAAAATGCCTCCCACTGTTTTCAGTTGACCCTCTCTGAAGATCGGGACATGAGCTAAATCTGCGGGTACAGCTAGTGCAAAATCTGGATTGTCCCCACCAATCTGGGAATGCCTTTTCACCCTACCTTTTGTGCCTGTTCAGAAAGCAAAACTTCACTTTGAAAACATTGCCTGAAGTCCAACGACTTTCACAGATCCAGTGACATTGGATGACAGCCGAAGCATTCTAGAACAGAAACATTCGATCGCGGAATAAACTTTTTTAAAGCTTTTCTTTTTAACAATGAAAACCACTAATATTCCATCCACACACCAGCGAGTTAGCACACTAGCATGTTAGTAAAATAAAATGTACATCAGTTGGTTAATTCACAATGTGAAAGTACAAGGTTTTAAAGGATAGGTGTTAATTCAATAATAGTTCCATTATACTATTATGAGGAACTCCCATCTGTTGGTGCTGCTGGGATTTGAACATGTGACCTAAAGCTGAAACAAAGGCATATTAGCACGTTCTTCATACTACAAAACTCTTTTGCATGTTACAATATTTTTTCTACCACTAAAAAGTTACTTTGGAGGATATTTTGTAATTTAAATACCGGAGGCCTTATTTACAAGAAAGTAACACAGTGCGGTGCCGCAAGCCATTTGGCTGCGCCGTGCTGCGTCGCTTTCAAAGTGCATGATTGCATCCTATTTACAACAATATGACATATTCCTGAGGAATAGGACACTATACCCCACATTTTTTACTCCGCATGCCATTACCCCGCATTTTTTACTCCTCAAAAACTTTTACAACGCATGGCTGTAAGGAAGTGGGTTTCTGTTGCAGTAACCCCCCCACTTTTTGCCAGACCACTGATGCACTTTGACTTGATGTGCCCTGGGTCCCTGCCAATCAGGTTCCCAGGGCCTGTGTTCTTTCCCCAAAACTGTACCCAATTGGCATCTCTGGCCACAGATCAGCCCCTGGTAAATGGTACCACAGGTACCCAGGGCACTGTGACCAGGGAAGTCCTCTAAGGGCTGCACCACTTATTGTGCCACCCTTAGAGGCCCTGTACCTTACACACACACACTGCCTTTGCAGGCTGCGTGTTTTGGTGCAGAACAAAGTGAAGAGTCGACATGGCACACACCTCTGTGTGCCATGCCTATAACCCACTGCCCTGGCACAGGTCAGTCACCCCTCTAGCTGGGTGCACTATACCAGTGGTGAGGGTACAGGTGCATGAGCCCTGTACCCCTACAGTGTCTAAGTCCATTCTTAGACATTGTAAGTGCAGTGCTGCCATTAAGAGTATATGGTGCTGGGAGTTTGTCATTACGAACTCCACAGCACCATAATGGCTGCACTGAAAACTGAGAAGTTTGGTATCAAACTTCTCAGCACATTAAACCCACACTGATGCCAGTGTGGGATTTAATGAAAAATGCACACAGAGGGCATCTTTGAGATGCCCCTGAAAAATGACCAGCCTCTGGTGGGTTCCCTGACTGGTACACACCAGCCTGCCACCACGAGACATGTTTCTGGACCCCTAGGGTGGGAACCTACGCTCCCCGAGCCCAGAAACAAAGCCTTTCCTGGGCGGAGGTGTACACACCTCCCCCAGGCCAGGAAGAGCCATCTGTGGCAGGGGAGCTTCAAAGGCCTGGTAGCCTTTGTAAGGCGACCCCCAGCCTCTCCTGCTATCAGGAGCAGGCCCCCTTCCTGTCTCCCCTCCCTTTCGATGGGAAGACAGGCGGGAAAACCTAGCCAGCCCAGGAGGTGTGCCCACCTCTGCCAACTCTACCCCTCAGGTGGGGGAGGCGAGGTGAAGCCCACTCTCCAGTGCTCGCCATCTTGCAGATGGCAGGCACTCCCCTATCAGTACTAGGGATTGTGCTCACTCCCCCACGTGGGGTGAGCACACCAAGGGTGTAGTCACCCTAAGGTCAGTAGCCCATTGGCTACTGACCTCAAGACCCCTCAAACGCCCCCTAAATACAGTATTTAGGGAGCAGCCCTGAACCAGGAAGGCAGATCCAGCAACCACAAGAAAAAGAAGAGAAGAAGAAGGACGAGAAGCCGTGCAGAGCTAACAAGAGGACGACGCCCACTGACTTGGCCCCAGCCCTACAGGCCTGTCTCCCCTCGAACCTGCTCCTGCTAAACCCCGGCGTGTCCAGCGGCCAGCAACCTCAAAAACCCCGGAGGACCTGCCTGCCTTCACTTTCCAAGCTGTTTCTCCCGTGAACACTGGACGTGTTTGAACTGCAGCTTCTGGTGCCAGCCAGGAACCGCGAATCCCGCACACTCTGCACCCGCCGAATCCGGCCCGAGCTCGAGTGGGCAAATACCCCGAGGAGGTCCCCCCAGTGATCCTGACCAGTGATCCGGCGACCCCTGACCTGCCTCAAGCCTCCTGACGACGCCTGCAGCCTCAATCCAGAGGACCCCCCCTACCGCGACCAGAGCGGGTAAGAAAATCTGATGTCCCAAGGCACACCTGCACCCGACGCCCCACGGCCTTGTGTGCCCAACCCAGCGGTGCCTAACCAACCCTCTACATCCCAACTTACCCCTCGAAGTGGTGGTAGCTCCTGGAAGATCCTCGTCCCTGAGCCTGCAGTGTTTCTTTGTCCCGGAGAATCTCCATTGAAATCAACAGGGCACCCGACCTCAAAACAGCACCCTGCACCCGGCCGCCCTAGTGCCGCTGAGGGTGCCCCTTTGGTGCTAACTTGGTCCCCAACGTGCCCTGAGCTTAACCCTAGGAGCTTTTCTCCCACAACCCCGTGGCCTGCCTGCCAGCAGCCACCAACCGGAGTCCCCCTATCCTCCATAGGATAACATTGGGCCTCAACACTCTACACCCGGCCACCCTAGTGCCACTGAGGGTGCAACAACAGTGCATCACTGACCCTGGGAGACCCCTGAGTCTAACCGCAGACCCCTAACTCAAAAGACCGATTACTTACCTCGAAACCGATAAACTGTTTTTTCCTCTTAGAATAACATTGACACTTTTTCTCCCAAAAAGTTTCTAAGTGTCGACTTTTGAAAACTAAGAATATTCCTTAAAAATCACACAAATAACCAAAACGCATTTTCTCAACTGTTTTCAGGAAATGTCCCAGTGCTGAATCTAGGTATCCAGCACTGAGTAAGAAAAGTAACGTTAAAGTAACTTACCTGTAAATTGAATTTCCTTCCATAGGATAACATTGGTGGTTCTATGTGAAAAAGTTTCTAAGTGTCAACTTTTGAAACACAAGAATATTCTTTAAAAATCGTACAAACTACAAAAACGTAATTACTTACCTGTTTTAAGTAAATGTCCCAGTGCTGAATCTAGGAGTCCAGCACTGGATTACAAAAGTAACGCAAAAGTAATTTTACCTGCATTTACCTTAAAAAGCCATTCATTTCAATGTACTGCATTTACTAAGTATTGCAACCTACTGCATCCCCTGTAAATCAAATCAACTACAATCTTCATTGCTTTTTAAAACTGTGTACAAAAAGTAACTTATTACTGAAAAGAATTGAATGCTTACCTGTATCAGGCTTGCTTGGTTCTAAAATAAAATAACAGTATATTTTTTATACAAAAACAATTGGCCTAGAGTTCAGTTCTTGAGTGTGTGAATTCATTTGCTGACTGAGTGTATACATCAAATGCTTAACACTGTCCTCTGATACTGCCTTACTGCTCGACCAAGCTACCACTTTAGAGAGTAAGGTTCTATCTAACTTTAACCTCTGCCAAACCTCTGGAGACCCTTGGACTCTATACACACTGTACCTCACTTTGGTGCAGTATATATAGAGCCAGTTTCTCACAATGGCTTTACAACGCAATCCGTTACAACGCATTCCCCATTCCAACACAATCACGTTGTAACAGTTTGCGGTGTAAAGCCCTGCATTGTAAAAGTTTTTGCAGAGTAAAAAATGCGGGGTAATGGTCTGGGGTAAAGGATGTTTCCCATTCCTGAGTTGTCCCCTGCGCTGGTGCACAATTGGCTTCCATGGTGCAAGAGTGCCTGCGTTGCGGGGATGATTGTTTTTGTGCGGGAACGAACACCTTCCTGCACAAAAACAATCCTGAGAAGTGTTTTCCTTTTTCTATGCGAGCTGCAGAATGCAGCACGCATAGAAAGATGAAAAAATAAGGCGAAACAAAAGTATTTCTACTCGCTGCGCCTCAGTCGGATTCTGACGCATTGCCAGGTTTACAAAACATTGTAAATCTGGGAATGCAGCAGAATCCATGGGTGATGCGTGGGAATACCCACAACAACACCCATGGCACTCCCCTTTCATACAAAGTGCATTGTGAAAAAGGGCCGTATTTACAAGGTCATGAAAAGCCACACAGAGTGGCTTTACGTGGCCTTGTAAATATGGAGCACCACACTGTGCCACCGGTGCATCAAAAAAGTGGCGCACCGGTGGCGCAAGGGGCTTGTAAATATGCCCCATGGTCTATACAAAGAAATCAACATGGACACCTTTAAATCAAAATCAGGCACTTACCCAGGAAGGAGTTAAAGGTTTTGCACATTGAAATACTTAAAGCTAGACTAAGAGAGTGAAACAATAAGCAGCGTCTTGCAGAGCCACACTGTCACTTTAATGGATTGGTTCCAAAGTGCAAAATGCTAACATATTTTAAATATTAGCACATTTTTCCAAACAAAAATCACACATTTCTCAAAACACTGAGAGGCATATCTGCATTCTCAGGCTGATAATGAATACTAAACGGATGACACATACACATATACATTGTGTGAAACCATAAAAGTGTATAGTTTAGTGTTTCTCCACACATAGGTGTGCGCTGTAAAAAAACGTGCTTATATAGCAGTCATTGTATAAGCATGCAAAACACTTATTGTATTCACTGTAACAAAAACTACCAGATATATTTATCTGAAACTGTACGACACACACTGTTATAAAACACAGTGTAACAGAAGAAACGTGTATAGCACACACCAATATCACACATTATAATAATAAACACTGTAGCAGCACCTAATGTATTGGTTTATGTGGTCAAAAAACATTCTGGTTCAGTGCAGATTGTAAAATCACACATTAATTGTATACTGAAACAAAACCCACCATTATCGTTCACACAGTAACAGCACACTCTAGTATAAAGCCCCCTGTAACAGCGCACATTGATATGAAGCACATTTTCACAATACACACTGTGATGGCCTAAATACATCATTACAGAGCACACTCTATCAGCATACATTGTGATACTGCACCCTCAGACCCCCGAACTTATTTTACACATTTTTGTGTAAAATAAGTGTGTAATGCAACAACACAAGCACTATTTCATATGGTGGACATTGTGAGAGCATACTTTTTTCATGACACACGTTCATGATACACAATATAATAGCACACTTTGTGCACACTGTAACACCACATAATGTGGCAGCAAACTCGCAACCGAATACAATGTGGTATGCAGTGTTATAAAAACCCACTCGATAGCAGCACCCAATCTAACAGGTATCACTGGTAAAGAAAAGCCCAGTTACACAAGAGCTCATGCTATGAAAGCTTGCACCACTACTTTAAATACTGACACACTGTTCCTAATGCACATTGTCATTTCAGCTTGATGTTGTCTGCACTGTAACAGCAAACAGTGTATTGTGCGCACTACAAATGCAAAAAGTCGTTAAGTATGCTCTAATAGAAAACAGTTTCATAGTGCTTACTATGATGGAAATAAAGTCACACTTGCAAAATGAAACGAGCTGCAAAGTCGGAAAACATCCATTACAACGCAGGCATTACATCGTAATGCCTTTACAACGCAAGTCGTTACAACGACGCGTTGTTACATCGCATGCCATTACAATGCAAGTTGATACAACGACTTGCTGTAGGGGGCAAAAGGTGTTGGATTTTCAATCCAACACCTTCCCTACTGTTGCACACACTGGAGTAGGAATAGTAAATTATACTATTCCAAACTCCGGCGCCCCCCCCTACAGCAACTCATTGTAACGACTTGCGTTGTAATGGCATGCGATGTAACAACGCGTCATTGTAACGACTTGCGTTGTAATGGCATGCGTTGTAAACGCATGCATAGTAATGAGTGCTATTCGCAAGGTCCAGCGCCGAAGCACCCATACTCTTTATGCAGTTTGAAGATTTAGATACAGTTTATGAAGCAACAGTGACTTTGGTCAACAGCCATTTCTGTAACAAATGGGTGCCCACATTTCCAAAAACACTTAAAGCCTGTAGAAATGTTTGAAATGTACTATAGGAATTCTTACAACAATAACGGTAATAAAATTATAACACACACTATTATAAAGCATATTGTAATATTAATGTAGTCTTACTACACATATGGTAAGAACCAGCAGGGATATAGTGCATTCCATCAAAGCACATATTCTTTTATTACACAATACTGAACTGCAATACAACATTGGAACAGGCCACACTGTTGTGTCCACAGTAATATTACATAGCCTTCTAACGTACCTTGTTGTAGCAAACCATTTTACAATGCACATGGTAAATGTACACAGCCACACTGAAAAAACACACACAGTTTTAGTACCCATTTTACCAAACCACATTGTAATAGAACACACTGTACTGGCACATTAGAAAGCACGTTATAATAGCAGCTCACACTGGCATATCTCAAACTGCAGCTGCACACACAGTGTAAGTACACATTGTAAAAGTACACACTAATTACACTACATAATTTAACATCATACATGCATAATTGTACAGTACACACTGCAATAATGCACACTATAATGGCACACACAATTACAGAACCCACAACAGTAAAAGCAGACGCTGTAAAATCACAGCCCATAATACCAAATAGATCAACTGAGGCATAGAGCACTGTCAATCTCAATTTGCAACGACTGAATAACTTAATGTAACATATCTCTCTTTGGTGAAAAATAGATGGTTCTCCTTGAGAATGGCATGCAGTAATGGCATGCAGTTCCATGGGGATGGGCCGGTTTGTAGCAAGAGTTAACATAAAGTACCACAGGATTCCCTGATATCATCCGCAAGCTAATGGGCATAACGAGAGCTGTAACACAGTGTTGAATTGCGAATTTGAGGTGGTATTGATTACATGTTTGCTGGTTTAGATACAGTGCAACTGGAAAAGCACTGCCCTACCAATTGTCTGGAAGACCAGCTGCAATAAATACATGTCCAAGCTGAATCATGGGGGTAACAATAGTTGCCTGGGAAAAGACAACAAGTCTGGTTTCTTGAAAGTGAGGTTAAATGCAAACAATTGACTAATAAACTGTCAATTAAGAAGACACATGATGATATAGATGAACTGGTATTTGCAAACTGTCCTAATGCAATAAAGGTATTTCCAGGTTGTCACCACCTGAATGAATAATTGAGATGTATGTATGTATGTATGTATGTATGTATGTATGTATGTATGTATGTATATGGTATTTCTATAGCATACACCCTAGCCAAAGATTAATGAGTGATAGGAGAGGTAGCTGGGTTGTGGAATGTATTTTATGTAAAACACCACAAACCAGCTTGACTTTTGGAATGTCAATGATAAATGGTACTGTATTCATCTCAATGGAACCCAGTGTACCAACTTCATAAGATGAAAGGTTGAGTAGGCCCTATTGGGAATCAAACTAATAGACTGCAAATTGCACAGAAATATCTGCAGCTAGGCCAAAACCAACTGTCTTTCCAGCCTTTGCAGCTGAAAAATAATCTTTAATTTCCATCCTACCAACTAAGCAGTTTTACATAGTGCTTGGTTATTTCATTTGGGAAAAGAAAAGAGAATGCCCATTATAAGGCTCGGGGAGGATGGTTTGGACATGTATGCGAATTAGTAGCGAGTAAAATGTTCCCGTCGTTTAGGCCCTGTGTTGGCATCAAGTTAATACAACTGAGATGATGTGGATGATGTTAAATATGGGTGTGACACATAATGACAGACATATGACACCGGGAGACAGCATAAGGTGAGGGAAAGGTATACCATGCACAGACTAGCTAGCTAGAAACAAACAACAAGAAGAACTATAGCGTAAATGGCAAGCCAGGTGGTATCGCTTGTGTTTCATGAGCCTGTCAAGGAAGTCCTTGCACTGCAGTACATAAAACATTAGCAATTCTGTAGCTGTTCGAAGCAGCGTCAACACCAGAACAGTCAGAACCCGGATGTCAATGTGGCAATGTGCAGCAATGTGTAGCAACGTATGTCAGCAGAGTTTGTCTTGGCTGGGGCAGTTGTTTTAAGAGCTGATTGGTTTCGAGGCCGAACCAACGAGGATGGGCTCTTGGAACTGGAGGTGGGTGAGCTACTGAAAGCTTGAGCCAGACTCAAGCCTGAAGCCTGGCTCTGGCTCAGCTCGAGGTCCTGTTGAAACCTTGAGCCCATAATGAGCCGAGCATTCATGTGTCTTCTGTCTGCCTGCTTCCCTCTACCAAGGGTGTGGCATTATGGCCAGGACTGCCGAGCAGGTTGGAGTCTCGGTGTCCGCTCAACATCCTGTGTTTCTGAGCAAATTAAATCACTTAATCTTCCCCTACCTATAAACAATAAATGTGACCTTGTGTAAATTAACTAATGTTTATGTAAAGCGCTCCAACCTCTGTGGGTCAGTTCATGCTACATAAAAATTGCAGAAAAATGTATAAAGACGTAAAAACAAAGTCTTAACATAAGCAAAGATAAATACCAATTTGCTGGCAGATTTGTACAAAGAGAATTCAGAAAATTTGGATGAATCGCAGTTTCCTTGCTTAAATTGTGTGATCTTAGGCAAGTATTTTATTTCACCAAAACTCTCTTTTCTTCATTAACGCATATGAAAACACTTTCAAATAAGTGAATACAGAACATCAGTTGTACAAAAACCTATGGTGCTTGATTTAATAGACTATAATGTTGCTCTGTAATAATTCGGGTCACGTACAGTGTTTACATGGCAACTGTCTTAGTTCACTAATCGTTCAATAATACAGTTTACAAGGCAGAAAACCCCCCAAAAAGGAAAGTTATAAAGAAACATCAGAGTGGATGCAAGCTTTGTGGTGTGCTCCAGAAGAAGATTCAAGCAGGATGCAATAGCTAAATTTCATGATGCAGTATAATATTGACTTTTGCACTCATTGAGGTATGATTTCCATAAAGTCAAGAATATTTCATCAATAGTAGGGCTTAGTAGAATCTGTAAGAGACAGGTATAGGGTAGCATGTGGCCACTATCTATAGGGCCCTTAACCTAAATGTCTAAGGCACATCACTCATGAAACAGCTGCAATATCTGAGCAATTTCTAAAACCTCTGCAAAGAGCATGGTGAGTATATATTTTTGGAGTCGCACTCCTATATATCTATGGCTCGCGCCGCCTCAGTATTGCGAATTGCGATTGAGGAAAACAAAGCGCTTGGGGCCTTCACTATCTGTGCTTTGAGAATGAAAACAATGCAATCAAATACACTGTAGCAAGATTTATGACCCTACAGAACTCACAACCACATCACTAGAGACAACTGCAAACCACCTATTCAGAAGCTCCTTGAATACTTGCCTCTTTGAAAAAGCGCACAATCTCTTCAAAGCTAGTCGACAAATCAGAACAACTAACATGCCCCAAAGCTAGCCTAGAGCTACTAGGCTTGAGTGATAGACCACTGCACCAACTTCCGAATTTCATACATGTAAGAAAGGGTCTAACAATATATTTTTTTTAACACATATTTTATTAGATATCCGGGTTTGCAAGCAAAAGTTACATTAAAGATAGTTTCTTTTTGACATTGTACGTAAAGCGGATACATTATCTCGTATGATATCATACAAATCTGGTAACTTTTCCCCGAAAGGGTCTAACAATATATAAATAAATATTCTCATCCTACTCAAATTTGGAAGACAAGATTTTGAAGCTTGTCAATTTCTGGACTTCTTCTGGTGGCCACTGTCATAGTGATAGTCTGTAAATCTAAACGCGTCCCTTGGCATCTTCACACATTACTGAACGGCATGACCGATGACTCCCATGAAGGCAACAAGGAGCCCCGAAGAGATGAGATCATGTAGGGACGAATTCCCTCAATTCTCTAGAGCGCTCTTAACAGTACTTTGCTTCTTCCACCGCACATGGAGCTGAGAAGTGTATTATTTTTTGTCAGTCTTATTAAAAGTATGAATCATCGGAGCACGGACGCTGTGTTATTAATTTTCTTTTTCTGCTTGACTTTGTGCATATCATTCCCATTGTCATAATTAAATTAGCAGCCGAACCACACATTTCCTTTCTCTACTCTCCGGATCCCCAGTGAGAAATTAGCATGTCATCCCTGTGGCATTTCGGCGCTAACCCGCCGCCTGTCAAAACAGACGAGAAAGCACTTCTGAGGCTCAGTTTTAGGTGAGGAGCGGATATCATGGAATTCCACATGTTGGCCCAGAGAACATCCTCTGATAAAAATGTTCTTTCAAATATCGTTAACAGAATAATCGCTATATTATTAAGTTAATAATAGGAAATCTACACCAAATAGGATGATATTACATTCATGCCACACAATATTTTTGACAAACATGTTCTTAGGTACAACCCAAAGAAGAGATGAGGGTTGGTATTGGGTTTTTGGGGGATAAAACCATTCAAAAATAAGTTGGCCTTTGCTTTTGAGAAATGAGATACAAAGATAAGCCCCGTACAACATTCAGCAGTCCAGGTCACAGCACCTAGGACATTAGCTAGTTGATCAATTCTAAAGCTCTGCAGCAGTCTGGCACTTGCCGGTGCCTCTCTTGAAGGACTTGGGAGGAGCATTGCTTCCTCAGGTTGAATACTCACTGGCACTCTATCTACATGTATACAAGACTCATGTACATTATGGCTTGTGGGCTGATGGATTGACCAACTTACCAGGTTGATCTCAGCATCTGAGTGACAGGCTGGCTGGCACCGCCAGACATCTGGACATTGGGACATAGATCTTCTTCTTGGGCATCTCATGTGAGAGACAAACCACCAATTTCTATCTCTATCACTTGTATTATACATACGCAACACAAATCAAATGAGGAGGAGAATACCCATAGTCTCTCATGAACATGCTTGTACCCACATGTCTGATAGTCAAGAACCAAGGAAACCCCTTAAAGGACCCTAAAATAAAAGATACCTTTTTCAGTCCACAATATTGTCCTTTACTTTTCGGTGAATTCTCCCTCCATGTTTTGTAGCAAAACGAGATGTGCTGCAGGGCTTCAATAGGAAAAATGGCAAACTCAGCAGAGAAGGTGATTCCATGTTGCAAAGCAACTTTACTGTGGTTAGCAACCCCACTTATGAAGAGGGCGCCCTGCTTCGCTATGCAGATGCGAGTATTCTGAAATGAAATGTACATTTCAGTGGTAGTAGTAGGCTGAACAGATAGCCAATGACATCTAATTTACAGTTCCAGAAGCAAACTCCACCCACTACTTAGGCATAAGTCTCGTGTCCTTCCGATGCTGATCCATACTTCAGCTACATAACACCTTGCAGGCTTTCCACAGCCGAGTGCATCTTTGGCTGCTCACAGTCTCCAGGGAAGAACATGAATTCTGTGTGGTTGTCTTCCCTAGGTGCATATTTTTGTATTGTCTTGTGCCACACACTTGTGTAAAATATAACAACCTCCTGCCTGGCCATGCTGTCCACCATCCTGGAGTGCACCTTTTAGGGACTTTGGACCAAAGTCTTAGTTTGCACTTGTTTTGTGCCCTCTCCGGCACATTTTGTGTTCATGATGAGATCACACCTGTATGTGGCTTCTCCATAATGAACCAGTGACAAAGGTATGGGATTACTATAGCTTTTTTGGGAAAAACATGAATGGTATTGGTTCAGGGACAGGCTATGTGCAATTGTTGTTAATGGAGACCCATAATTTGGCTGACATACATACATGCTTTTCGTTGAACCTGCACACAATATATAACTATTAACAATCATGAGCTAACATGATAATTTACACGAAGCAACATGTATAAGTGTTAACATTGTCAATAGTGATAAGTGGTTATGCACTGTGCCTGCCTGAGTATCCATGGTTTCCCACTGAAACCATGATAAATATCATGGATAAATGGTAGACGACTGAAATTACTCATGAGACGTGGGAGTCACTGACGATTCTATCAATAGTTATACCAATTTTATCATGGTCAGGCATGAACTACTAAGGTATACCCTGGGATGTATTTCATTGTATGGGTGGTGAGGTGGTGTCCAAGGATACTCATCCCTAGTACAGTGCTTTAAGATCACCTTCAACACATTCCCCGCAAGAGCACCTATGAGTATAGACAAAGGTGAAGCCGTTCAAAGAACCCGCAAAACCATTACAACCTTCAGAAATAATAAAAGTCATTACAACCCCAGAAATAATTCACCTTACCCTCTTTTTTCCCTACCCACATCTGGGACAGCCACCTGAGACAGGACAGGGTCAGCATTCTGTAACCCTCGTTAGATGGCCCCGCCCGCAGGACAGCCCCTCCCAGGATACCCTCACATAGTGGCAGATTACAACATAATTTATACCCAGAAAATACTTCTATAGGACTCCTACAGTATTCTCTGTCCCATTTCAATTTCTTTGCCTATTATGACAGTGAGTAGGGCACTCCAGCTTGCCTACCTTTCTCTACACCACCTTGGAATACACCCAAACGATGAGGTGCTCTGGATAGTATTTTTGCAGCTCTGGGACGTTTGATGGTGACACCTGGTGTTGGAAATTGGGTCACTGGTTGACTGGGGTTTGAGCCCTGGTCAAGCAGTAACCACAATCCTTGTCAGGGTAAGGTAAAATCAAACCCCAAATTAACCTGTGCTCAACCCTCTAGTAGCTTGGTAGAGAGCAGTCAGACCTAACTTAGAGGCAATGTATAAAGTATCTGTGCAAAACTTCAAAGAGTAAAATAGTGAAAACACGACGCAAAAGATCCCAAATCAGGTTGGAAAATTAGATCTTAATTTAATAAATAAAACACGACCAAAATGACAAAAATCCAATCAGAAGAACTAGAGTTATGAATTTTTCAACCTAAAAGCATAAAGCACCAACCGCGGCTATCTGGTCGTGCTGGACCAGGTCAAAGTCAAAGGTTTGGGCTGACCGTCATGGAGCATGGGTCAAATACAGTTGAAGAAAGTCACTTGGAGCAACAAGAGCGTCACTGGCGGTAGCTGGCATGGTGCGAGGAGCAGGCTGGGTGTCGCAGATGAGCGGACGGGTACTTCACATTGGCGGTCCTTAACCGGCAATCGATGCTTGATGGGTGATGAACCAGGCTTGTGGCAGCTCGTGCTGATTTTTGTTGCCAGCAGCGCAGTTCTGGTGCGAACGGGGCCTGTTTGGGCTCGGGAAAAACCCAAAAGCTTGAATTTAAGAGCTCAAGAGCTACACCAAGGGTCCAGGACCTGAGGCACCTCTTGGGGGACAGAAACTTGCTGAAAATGGGTCCAAGAGCTGTTGTGGAGCCTGTTATGTCTCTGAGGCTCAGTTCAGGAGGCCAGCAAACTATCTCTTTGAGTCACTCTGAGGGGGGTCTTGGGTACAAGATGTGTTCCAGGTCCATTTCTTCCTCCCCAGACAAGAGGGCAAAAGGCAGCAGGTAAGCACCGCAAAGCAGCAGCTCCTTCAGACTAGCAGTCTAGCAGAGTGGCAGTCCTTGTAGCAGCACAGCAGTCCATCTTCCTGGCAGAGTATCCACAGGTCCGGAAGTGTACTGAAGTGGTTGTGTCTTAGGTCCTTCTTTTATACACTGATGCTATGGTTCTGGAAGGTGGGAGAAGCTTCTATACAGTGGCCTGCCTCCCCTGCCCTGGCTTCAAGCTGACTGAAGTGGCAATGCCTTTTTGTGGAGACAGGACACTGCCTATTTAGGTGTAAGTGAGGCTGGGCCCAGCTCCTCACTCCCATTCTGCTAAGTGATGGCCCATCCAGTCACACCTAAGCTCCCATTGTGTGGCTGTCTAGGAGGAATAGCAAAGCCCAACTTCCAACCACACCCAGTCATGTCATCAGGGATAGGCTGCAGACACCAAATGGCTAAGGCAAGAAAATGCCAACTTTCTAAAAGTGCCATTTTCAGAATTACAATTTAAAATCCGATTTCACCATAAATTAGGATTTTAAATTGTGATTCAGGGACACCAAACTTGAAGGGGTCATCTCTTCCCATTTTGAAATTACACTTATAGATCGTAATAAGTTAACTCCAATGTTATCCTATGGGAGAGATAGGCCTTGCAGTAGTGAAATACGAGTTTAGGAGTTTTTCACTACAGGGGCATGTAAAACTTAAAAGTACATGTACTACCTTTCAAATACACTGCACCCTGTTCAGGGCCTACCCTAGTGGTGACTGATATTTAAAAAAAGGGAAGGTTTGGGCCTGGCAAAAGGTTTATCTTGCCAGGTCAACGTGGCAGTTTAAAACTGCATACACGGGCTCTGCAATGGCAGGCCTCAGACATGTTCAAAGGGCTACTTAAGTGGGTGGCACAATCAGTGCTGCAGGCCCACTAGTAGCATTTAATTTACAGGCCCTGTGCACATGTAGCACACTTTAAAAGGGACTTAGAAGTAAATTAAATGTGCCAATTGTGGTTAAGCTGATTTTATCATGTGTTAAGGAGTGGACACTTGCACATTAGCACTGGTTAGCAGTGGTAAAGTGCTCAGAGTCCAAAGGCCAGCGAAAATAGGTCTTACAAAATTGAGGAGGAGAGGCCAAAGGTTTGGAGGAAGACTACCCTAAGGCTGTCAGGTCTAACATCTGGGATTGCACTGCCCAGCCAGCTGGGGAAGCCCTTGCTATTGGTTAAGAAAGGTGGCATTAGTAGTAGTAGTAATATACTTTATTCGGTAACCAAGTACCATCAAAGTGCACATGTGCAAAACATTGCAAGAAATACATCATAAAAACCATTTTAAGACATGTCACAACGCAATTCATTAGGCAGCACTATTCAAAATTCATTTTCTTTGGACAATACTTGTGTGCAAAATGAGAGCAGAAGTCAAGCAAAACTATGTGCAAATTGAGCAATAAATAGATAAAAACACATCAAAATTCTCTTCCAACTATATATATAAAATAAAGGCTATTAGAATTAAACAATCATTAAAAATATTTAACCTAGTCGTTTGAGGGCACAATCAGTAGTCTAACGCGTTTGTGCCATACTGCCTGTAAAAATGTGCTCATGTCAATGGCTATTACTGGGGTGGTGTCACTCTTTAATATTCTAAGGGCCACTATATATTTTGTTAGTTTCAGATTTTGACATACAGGAATAATCCATTTCCGGCGCGGACCATGGTAACTCGGGCAGAAGAACAGTACATGTGCCTCAACTTCATCTGCCAGGCCTCATGCCGGATAAGTACTAATGTCAAGGGCTTTATTCCATTGACTCGTTACTGATCTTAGGGGTAAGGTGACAAATCGAAAAGGGATGCAAAGACTTTTAGCTAGGGGAGAAGAAACGAAATCTAAAAATTCCTCATAACGGGAGAACGGTTTGATGTCTAAAAATCTATTTGTTAGTGTACCAATTGAGTGATTATTTAAATGAATATCTTGGATGTAAGTCCAGTAGCTAGATTTTATGATACTAAAATCAGTCTTACACATACTTTCTGGGTGGCATTATTTGCTACCTGCAACCAAGGTCCTGGCTGGTGGATTAAACTTTGAGCTTCACTGCTCTTCATTCTTAGCAAGGAGGGGCTGCTGGTGCCCATTGCACTGTGGGTATGGAAAGAGTAGGGATATGGTGCTACAGCTCCTAGGGGTTAAAAGGTCCTCGGCATCAGGGGTTATATATGACAGGCAATGTCTGCCACCTGTGGATCTCTGCAGGACCAGTGTTGAATATATTAGATATCACATAGCACCAAAAAACATGCATAACAATTACATGAAACTCAATGACTATTTTAAGGCGGGTGCGACCGTACTAGATAATTATCGAGCAGAGTTTATATACTGTTCAGTCGACACAATGAGCGAGCGGCAGCATATTTTATTAGTTTCTGCAGTGATACACAAATGCATGTACTGGCTTACCTTTCACACTATCACACCAAAGAACATATGTGCCTAGTTTTAACAATGGTAATGAAGTGCATGCAGTAGAGCAACACTGTAGATGCCACAGTTATGCATGTTTGCCAGTTTTCTGCTATGCCACAAGCAGGTATTTATCTGCTGCTCTTACGTAATTAAGTTCATTGGCTCATATGGCTGTGGGTTGGTTTGGACTGATTAGCCATGTTGACCAATAGGAGTATATGCTTAGCCGAGCCTGTCCAATCATGGGAGGTAAAAACGCGAATAGGCGGGCCACAGAAGCAAGCAGACAACGAGAACTAATGGCACCGATGAAGGGTTAAAATCAAACACCATTCAGTGACCATACTACTGTCAGGATTATTCAATAAATCTTATGTAAAAGATCCCCGGCAGTGAAAAGGAGTATTGTAAAAAATGTGTGTGTGAACTGCTGAAGCGAATACAATTTCAGAATGAAATGCAGCATTTTAATCACATTATTAAATTAATCACAAGTTAAAAATCTACTGCCAGAAACGATTTGCAATATTACAACACACTTTGAGTGGGTAGTCACTTACTCAAACAAAAATAAGGAATCAAACCAAACATAAATGCAGGATTCACACTGCACACACACGGCGGTTCCAGGTGACATGAAACATGTAAGCGTGCTCTGTGTTTGAATGTGCTGTCTGAATGACTGGCCACATAGCGCATGCTGCAGGGTCGGCTGCTTCAGGGTGCTTCTCCAAGCAGTACCTTGCTGATCCGATCGCAAGCCTTGCGGTTCTGCAGATTAATGATGCATCGTGAAAATACAAAATGGTGAAGGTCTTAGGTCACATGTTCGCAACAAACACGGCCTCGCCAGGATTTAGGGCTGTTCCTTACAGCTAATGTAGATCTCTGGAACAGAGGCAATACCCGGCCCTCATTTGTCACTGCTTCACCTTCTCAATTGAAGCCTCCATAATTTGTGTGCGTCATTTTTGGGAAAACGTTTCATAAACAATGTGAGTGTAATTAATAATGCTAGTGCAGTCAGAAAGCAGTGTGAGTTATGCAGTGCTCAGAGTGCAGCTCTCCCTTGTTACACCCCTGACCCCGTTCACTTTGCCAATACAGAAAACGCCACAGACGCTTTTGAAGTATCCATCACGCTGGGCTCACATTTTGCATCTGTG
The DNA here is from genome assembly GCA_963921515.1 of Calotriton arnoldi. Lineage (NCBI taxonomy): Eukaryota > Metazoa > Chordata > Amphibia > Caudata > Salamandridae > Calotriton > Calotriton arnoldi. The sequence continues at coordinate 524,379 of CAWUFW010010220.1, read as the reverse complement.
CAATCCAGGGTGGGGGGGCATAGGGGGGGATTCCCTCATTTGCAAAGGGATGTGTTCCTTGCCTTATATATTACAAATGTGGTGACAGGGGACAGGGTTGTTCAAACCAAAATACAAGTCCTGGAGGGACAAAGTGGACGAGAAGTTGCCCGTTTTTTATGACTACAGCCAGTAGATGTTCTGTGAAATTGTACTGGGTGCAGAAATCTATGTATTAGTCTTGAAGAAGGTGGTTTTTTAAAACCTTTTCCACCAAAACGCATTGATCTACGGTGCGCTGGCCGTCCTTACATGCTATTGTTGATAATCATGGACACCCAGGGACATAAAGAGTAAGGGTGCATTTATTGAAAGACAAATGATCTCCCTTGTTTTTATGTATATATGTGTGTGTGTGTGTGTGTGTGTGTGTGTGTGTGTGTGTGTGTGTGTGTGTGTGTGTGTGTGTGTGTGCGTGTGTGTGTGTCTATGTGTGTGTGTGTGATTTATTTTTAAGATTTTTTAACAATGTGATTAACGCCATATATATTTTTTAAATTTCTGTCGTATTCGATTAGGTTGTGTTTATGAATGTGTGTGAAAATGTATAAATAGAAGAAAGGGTGATTGCCTGTTGATATTGTTTTAATATCTACTAACGGGAGTTCTTAGGTATTTGACAGGGTCAAACTGGCCACCGAGAAGCTTGTGGGGATGTGGAGGGAATTCACCACCCGGAGAGGGGTTCCTCCCCCTTCCTCAAATTGCTACCATAACCTCAGCATTGAAAAGCAGGTTCAAACCAATGGTCTTCCTTTGAATGCTGCTCTCTCCTCAGCGCAGACTCAAGTGTGTGCTGCACTGCATTCTGTATCTAATGTAGTGCACTGTCCCTGTCTGCCCCTGGTGCACCCCTCTTGGTGCATAAAGGTACAGTGTGTTGTTTACATAATTCAACACAGTTGGCATTTGCCCAAGTACCACAGCCTCATGGAGTCTTTTCCCTCTGACACCAAGCTGAGCCCTCCCAGGCACTAAACTAATACTAGAGGGCCCATGTAGGAGAGTAGGATCTGCCTCTTATGTTGCCCCCACTTTTTTTCTGATGTTTACACTGGTTTCTGGCTATATTCTGGCTGGGACCCTGCTAGTCAGGGCCCCAGCCTCTCTGTTCTCTCTAAACGATTTGGAGTGCACTCTAGGTGCACTAGTGATTGGATACTGTGGTACCTTATGAGTCCCTAGTATACGGTACCTTAGGTACCAAGGGCATAGGTGCTTCACAGGCCTACCAGGGGCTGAAGCATGTATTATGCCACCCCTGGGAAGCAGACTAAATCTGACACCACAGGCCTGCTACTGCAGCCTGGGTGAGGAAGTGCTAGCACCCCTCACTGAGATATAGGTCCCCTATATCTCTCCTGCACACACATTGAGACTTATCAGTCACCCCTAAAGCAGGCCCTATCAATCCTGAGGGCAGGGTGCTTAGTTTCCATGTGAGGGGGTGCCTCTGCCTGAGCAGGGCCCCTCTGCAGCTCTGAGTCCATTCTCTGGGGCTGTTTGTGGATGCGGTTAAACCATATACTTTTAAGTGCATTATATCCTCGCGGTAAAATGCTAACTTTGGAATGGCTGCATCAAAACATGTCGTGTTTGGGGTCAAACATCTTGGAATACTACCCCCACGCCAGTCCTGGCGGCGGGGGTAGCATTCCACCCTTCTAGAGGGATAGACATGTACCTGCTGTGGAAACGCGGTAGAATCCTGCAGAGCCCTGGCATCACAAAATGGATGCCACCAGTCACAGACACTGGGCTGCCCTCCTGCTGATGACCAACACTCGCAGTGGAGGAAGCCCAACAATAGATATCCTGTCCCAAGGGGTGTGACCACCTCCCAGACAGGGTTTAGTGTATTGGGGCTGGGTGGGTGCACTCTTAGAGTGCTTTGAAGTCCTGCACTGGGGGAGCAGAAGGCTCCTCTGTGCATACCCCAGTTCAAACCGGCTCGGGGGCTACCTGCCCGTGCTCTGGCGCGAAACTGGACAAAGGGAAGTGGGTGTAGCCACCCACTCCCCTGATCCTCCCATAGGTAGGGTCATAGAGCTAGTCCCTCCCTTTCTTTTAGTATAAGAGGGGGAACCTGTGCATTGCAAAGTAGATTTCCCTGGACGACGCTCTGAAGAAGAATCCCGGACCTTCGACGTTCCACTACCTTTGGAAGACTGAAGAATCTCCCTTGGAGTCAAGGAGTGACTCCCCTGCTTGGCAGGCACCAAAAACTACAAACGACGGACGCAAACTACGCCGCTCCTGCCGGAGTCCGAAGTCCCTGCAGCCCAAAAAGTGGATTTCCTGACTTCTCAAAGGCCATCGTGAGTCCCCAGCGAAGCTGAGGCCAGTGGACCGCAAGAGTAACGAGGAACCGCGACCCCTGGGTACCGTGCACTATTGTCGAGTGCAACCCCTTCACAACGTTCCACGAACTTGTGATTTGGACCACGTGTGGTCCTAGCCTCCAGCAGGAATTCCTCTGAAGATCAGAGGCCTACCACGTTCCGAGTGACCGTGGGCCCCTGTTGAGCGAATCCTCCCAAGGCGTCTTTGCGATCCCTTGCCAGCCGGCTTGTGGGTCTCCAGAAGACTTTCTAAAGAAACCAAAGGGCTCCCCTGATTGCTCCAGGGCTGCCCTGACTTACCCTTGCTGGGTGAGTCCCACAGACCTTGCTGGTCTGCGCCATTGTCTCTTCACACTTTCCCAGAGACTTGCTGTTACCAAGGCTTGTTGGCTCCAATCAAGTTGCCGACACCGCAGTAAGCTGCAGACATCGTGGGACACACCGAATCCAGCTTCTGGTCATCGTCGATGCCTCCTGGACCTCGTGGCTGAAGAGTCAAGGCACCCGCGAACGACCTGAATCTTGCGACGACGGTGGGCATCCATCTTCCTTGCCCCGAGTCACTGCCAAGTGACTTTGAACACTGTCCCCTCTGCTTTCAGGTCTTCCATCTTCTGAATCCAGGCTTGGATTCCTCCGGACACTTCTCCTGTCGCCGCAAGCAGCAAGTCTTCACTGGCTCCCATTGAAAACGACGCCGCGACCCGACACCAAAGGACACCTATGCACCCGGCTCCCCTGGGTGAGGTAACTTCAGCACTACGGTGCTCCTGTGGGTGTGGGCCCTAGAACTACTTACCCTGCAAGTGACTTGCATGTAGCTTCCCTAGAAGTGCCCTAAAACTCCTATTTTCTAAGTGCGACAATTGCGCTGACTCGTACAGGGTTCGCGTCTGTGTTAGACACACCGCATCCATCTCCTTTGTAACACTATCTAGAACTGTGTCCTTCGACTCGTACTGAGTCCGATCGGTGTTCGCCTCGAACACAAGGGGCCTGTAACATTGAGATCTCCATCGCACTGACTCGCACAGGGCTCGCGTCTGTGTTAGACACACCGCATCCATCTCCTATGTAACACTATCTAGAACTGTGTCCTTCGACTCGTACTGAGTCCGATCGGTGTTCGCCTCGAACACAAGGGGCCTGTAACATTGAGATCTCCATCGCACTGACTCGCACAAGGTTCGCGTCTGTGTTAGACACACCGCGTCCATCTCCCTTGCAACTCTATCTGTAACCGCGTCCTTCGACTCGTACATGGACCGATCGGTGTGTTCGCCTCGAACACGCAAGGGACCTTTAACATTGAAATCTCAATCGCGTCTGTGCGCATAGACTCGTACAGGACTCGCACCGGTGCCAGGACACCGCGTCCGTCCCCTGTGGGTCTCCTACAACTACCTGGGGTGGTTCTTGGGGGTCCCTCGATTCTAGATGCCCTAGACCTAGGTCTAGCCAAACTAAGATTGTGATATTCGATTGTGCTAAACTTATTTTGATAACATTTGATTTGTACATATGTTCCTGACTTCTAATCTCATAAAGAGATTAGTAGAGAGTTGTTTATTAATAAATACATATATATTTGATATATATACCTGTGTGGTGTCTTTTCATTTGGTGATTCAAGAGATTGTGTGGTAAAACAAGCTGCTTTACATTCCTTCAAGACTTAGCCTGAAGGCTGCTCTCCACAGCTACCACTAGGATAGCTTTCTATAAAGGTTGTCTTAAACCTATCTACCATAAGAGTCGAATTGTTCTGGTGCAAGGTGTCCACTTTAATTAGTGAACAGCATATACCAGTCCAACTTCTCACATTGGTGGGCAGCGTGTGGGATTCCAGCTTGCTATTGTTTTACCAGAAAATCTCTATTTGAATTACTAACTGAAAACCACTATAGGTACTTAAGGTACATATAAAGTCAAGCTTAGTATCAATAAGTTCTACTGAACTTAGAGCTGTGTGCCAAGGGATAGCACACCCTTTCTACAGCTCAAGCTAGTATCAGTAGGCCACAAACTAGTGTAGGTAGTACAACACTGCACAACACTAGAATGTCCTTAAAGGGTGGAACCAGTGGATCCACTCAGCCTCAGTATAAGGACATGGCTTTCTCTGACTTGCCATGTGTGTTGAAAGACACCTGAAGCTAGGACAGAGTCCCTCCACCCTACACCTGATAGATCTGCTGACAGCAGATGATCTTAGATTGGCTCTAGGAGCTAATGGGTCTGAATCAGTGATTGGGTCAATTACAGTATCTGGGTCAGATGATGAAAATCAGAATGACCAAGACTCTGTGATTAAAGGGCCAGGCCTCAAGGGGACTGAAAAGGACAGAGGAATTCTCCCTAAGAGAGCTGACAGAGTGGAGGAGAGGCATAGGTCCCCTTCAAGGGAATCTGACCACTCTTATCACTCTGGCAGAGAATTTGTCCACCAAAGGAACTCATACTTTCCCATAAGAGAGACCTCCTCTGAAAGAATGTGCAAACTGCTGCAGTATAAGGAAGCAAGAGTTGCCCTCAGAACCAAGCAGTTGGCACTGGATAGAGAAGCCCTGGAGATCCAGAGAGCTTCTAGAAGAGAGGGGTTAGAACCCCTTGGTGGCAGCAACAGTGTCCCTAGAGGCAGATAATCTATTCCAGACCATAGGAACCTGAGCAAGGTTGTTCCTCCCTACCAGAGTGGGGATGATATCCACAAGTGGATAACTGCTATGGAGAGGGCCTGTAGAGTACAGCAGGTCCCCCAAAAGCAGTGGGCAGCAATCTTGTGGCTCTCCTTTTCAGACAAAGGTAGAGACAAGCTCCTCACTGTTAGAGAAGAGGATGCTGATAATTATGAAGTCCTGAAGAGTGCACTGATAGATGGGTTTGGCTTAACCACTGAACAGTACAGGTTAAAGTTCAGAGACACCCAGAAGGCACATACTCAGGACTGGACTGACTTTGTAGATTGTGCAACCAAGGCTCTGGAGGGTTGGCTGGTTGGCAGTAGGGTTACTGATTTCAAGGGATTGTATAATCTGATAATGAGAGAACAGATCCTTAATAATTGCCAGAACCAGTTGTTGCATCAATACCTGGTGGACTCAGATCTGACCTCTCCCCAAGAATTGGGAAAGAAGGCAGACAAATGGGTCAGAACCAGGGTGAGGCAGAAACCCCAGAACCAAGGGGGTGGCACCAAGAAGCAAGATCCTAAGGGCTCTGAGAAAGGTGGGAATAAGTCAAAAGACCAGAAGTCTTCACAAGGGCCCCAAAAATCTGCATCTGGTGGGGAGTCACAATCCAACAAGGGGAAAGGCCAAAAGAAGCCATGGTGCAAATTCTGTAAACAGAAAGGGCACTAGACTTCTGATTGTAACAAGTCCAAAGACCAAACCACCACCACTCCTGCCCCTAAGGCAACTGTTCCCCCTAGCTCAGCTACTGGTGGAGGTGGTACTCAGAATAAGGGTGTAGTAGGGTTGACCCTGGGTTCTGAAGTGGACTCTGACCTAGTCAGAGTGCCCACTCAGGCAATGCTGATTTGTGAGGGAGACCTTAATATGTCCTTCCTAGTAAGTCCCAGTAATCTGGGCAAATACAAACAGCAGCCTGTAATAAATGGCAAACAGGCTTTGGCATTCAGGGACACAGGTGCTAGTGTCACCATGGTGGCAGAGGATCATGTGGACCCTGGACAGATCATCCTGGGCGAAATGTACCAGGTGACCAATGCAAGCAATGTCAGGACCAACCATAGTCTGGCAGTTGTGAATTTCTCCTGGGGAGGGGTAACTGGCCTCAAGAAGGTTGTAGTCAGTGCAGACCTCCCTGTCGAATGTCTATTGGGCAATGATCTAGAGACTTCAGCCTGGTCTGAAGTAGAGTTATGGACTCATGCTGAGATGTTGGGCATCCCTGCAGAGGTATTTGCTGTGACCAGGTCACAAGCAAGAATGCATAACACTGAACCAGCTCTGGATCCTGGAACAATGGACCAGATGCTTCCCAAGAGGAGGAGCAGTAGAGTAAAGGCAGTGCCTTCCCTCTGTCTCAGATCTCAGATTCACCCCCAGAGGGAGGTGAAGCAGATCCTGAAGAAGGAACTGCCCCAGAGGGACTTGAGCCTGATCAGGTTGAGTTCTTGGGGGCAGGGGGCCCTTCTAGGGAAGATCTGAGTAAGGAGCAACAGTGCTGCCCCTCTCTTGAACCCCTCAGACAGCAGGCTGCTGCTGAGGCTGCTGGGAGTGCTAGGGGGTCCCATAAGGTTTATTGGGATGAGGGACTCCTAAATTCTGAGGGTAGAGATCCAGCCCCTGGAGCCACCAGGAGGATGGTAATACCTCAGAAGTTTAGGGGTTCCTCTTGACCCTAGCACATGATATCCCTTTGGCAGGTCACTTGGGCCAAAACAAGACCTGGGACAGGCTTGTCCCACATTTTCATTGGCCACATATGTCAGAGGACACAAAGGAGTTTTGTCGCTCCTGTGTCACATGCCAAGCCAGTGGTAAGGCAGGTGGCACAACAAAGGCCCCCTGATACCACTACCTGTGGTGGGGGTACCCTTTGAAAGGGTAGGGATTGACATTGTCGGTCCCCTTGACCCTCAAACTGCATCTGGGCACAGGTTTATCCTGGTGGTAGTGGATCATGCCACCAGGTACCCAGAAGCAATTCCCCTGAGGACCACCATAGCCCCTGTGGTGGCAAGAGCCCTCATTGGAGTCTTCTCCAGAGTGGGTTTCCCAAAGGAGGTCATTTCTGACAGAGGGACCAACTTCATGTCAGGATATCTGAAAGCAATGTGGAAGGAGTGTGGTGTAACTTATAAGTTCACCACCCCCTATCACCCACAATGCAATGGTTTAGTTGAACGCTTCAACAAAACCTTGAAAGGAATGATTAAAGGACTCCCAGAGAAGCTTAGGCGGAAATGGGACCTTCTTCTTCCTTGCCTGTTGTTTGCATACAGAGAGGTTCCACAGAAGGGGGTTGGTTACAGCCCATTTGAGCTTCTGTTTGGGCATCCTGTGAGAGGTCCATTGTGTTTGGTAAAAGAGGGCTGGGAGTTACCTCTCAAGCCCCCCAAACAAGATGTGATGGACTATGTACTTGGTCTCCGCTCCCGGATGGCTGAGTACATGAAAAAGGCAACCAAAAACCTGGAGGCCAGCCAAGAATTACAAAAAGCTTGGCATGACTAAAAGGCTGTACTGACTGTATACCAGCCAGGACAGAAAGTGTGGGTGTTGGAGCCTGTGGCCCCAGCAGCCCTCCAGGACAAGTGGAGTGGCCCCCATACAATAGTTGAACAGAAGGGAGAAGTCACCTACCTGGTGAATCTTGGAACTCCCAGGAGCCCCCTGAGGGTGCTCCATGTCAACAGATTAAAGCCATATGTTGACAGGGCTGACATGGGCTTGCTCATGGCAACTGATGAGGACCAGGAGGAGGAGAGTGACCCTCTCCCTGACCTGCTCTCTCAGAACCCTGATGATGGGTCAGTAGATGGTGTTGCTTTGGCAAGCAGCCTCACTGACCATCAACAAACTGAGTGCAGACAAGTTCTGCAACAGTATAGACATATGTTTAGCCTGACCCCTAGTCAGACTTCCTGGTGCACCCCTGAGGTGGACACTGGAGACAGTCTGCCTGTCAAGAATAAAATCTACAGGCAACCTGACCATGTCAGGGACTGTATCAGGACTGAAGTCCAGAAAATGTTGGAGCTAGGTGTAATTGAGCCTTCAGATAGCCATTGGGCTAGCCCAGTAATCCTGGTACCCAAGCCTCATACCCAGGGTGGTAAGAAAGAAATGAGGTTTTGTGTAGACTACAGAGGCCTCAATGCAGTCACTAGGACTGATGCCTATCCCATACCAAGGGCAGATGAGCTGATTGATACTTTGGCCTCAGCCAAGTATCTAAGCACGTTTGACCTGACAGCTGGCTACTGGCAGATCAGGTTAGCTGATGATGCAAAAGCCAAAACAGCATTTTCGACTCCTGGTGGGCACTACCACTTCGTGGTGATGCCCTTTGGATTGAAAAATGCACCTGCCACTTTTCAGAGGTTGGTGAATAAAGTTCTGACAGGGATGGAAACTTATTGCTCAGCTTATCTAGATGATATTGCTGTCTTTAGTTCCTCCTGGCAGGATCACCTGGTCCACCTCAGGAATGTTTTGGAGGCCCTGCAGAAAGCAGGCCTCACTATCAAGGCCACTAAGTGCCAGATAGGGCAGAGTCAGGTTGTATACCTGGGCCACCTTGTAGGTGGAGGCCAGGTTCAGCCTTTACAGAGCAAAATCCAAACCATAATGGAATGGGTTGCTCAACCACCCAGACACAGGTGAGAGCCTTCTTAGGCCTGACTGGGTACTATAGGAGGTTTGTCAAGGGATATGGATCTATAGTGACCCCTTGAATGATCTGACCTCAAAGAAAATGCCAAAAAGGTTCAGTGGACAGCTAGCTGTCAGAAGGCATTTGAAGACCTAAAGCAGGCCATGTGCACTGCCCCCATCTTACAGAGTCCAGACTACACCAAAAAGTTCATTGTCCAAACAGAAGCTTCTGAGCTGGGTGTGGGAGCTGTACTGTCTCAACTGAATGATGAAGGTCAAGACCAGCCAGTAGCTTTTATTAGCAGAAGGCTGACCCCTAGAGAGAAACGTTGGTCAGCTATAGAGAGGAGGCCTTTGCTGTGGTGTGGGCCCTGAAGAAGCTGAGGCCATACTTGTTTGGCACTCACTTCATAGTTCAGACTGACCACAAGCCCCTCCTATGGCTTAAACAGATGAAAGGTGAAAACCCAAAACTTTTGAGGTGGTCCATTTCCCTACAGGGGATGGACTATACAGTGGAACATAGACCTGGGACCCAACATGCCAATGCAGATGGACTCTCAAGGTATTTCCACTTTGAACACGAAGACTCAACTGGTCAAGGTTAGTTTAGTGTCCCTGCGTTTGGGGGGTTGTGTAGGAGAGTAGGATCTGCCTCTTATGTTGCCCCCACTTTTTTCTGATGTTTACACTGGTTTCTGGCTATAGTCTGGCTGGGACCCTGCTAATCAGGGCCCCAGCCTCTTTGTTCTCTCTAAATGATTTGGAGTGCACTCTAGGTGCACTAGTGATTGGATACTGTGGTACCTTATGAGTCCCTAGTATACGGTACCTTAGGTACCAAGGGCATAGGTACTTCACAGGCCTACCAGGGGCTGAAGCATGTATTATGCCACCCCTGGGAAGCAGACTAAATCTGATACCACAGGCCTGCTACTGCAGCCTGGGTGAGGAAGTGCTAGCACCCCTCACTGAGATATAGGTCCACTATATCTCTCCTGCACACACATTGAGACTTATCAGTCACCCCTAAAGCAGGCCATATCAATCCTGAGGGCAGGGTGCTTAGTTTCCATGTGAGGGGGTGCCTCTGCCTGAGCAGGGCCCCTCTGCAGCTCTCAGACTCCATTCTCTGGGGCTGTTTGTGGATGCGGTTAAACCATATACTTTTAAGTGCATTATATCCTCGCGGTAAAATGCTAACTTTGGAATGGCTGCATCAAAACATGTCGTGTTTGGGGTCAAACATCTTGGAATACTACCCCACGCCAGTCCTGGCGGCGGGGGTAGCATTCCACCCTTCTAGAGGGATAGACATGTACCTGCTGTGGAAACGCGGTAGAATCCTGCAGAGCCCTGGCATCACAAAATGGATGCCACCAGTCACAGACACTGGGCTGCCCTCCTGCTGATGACCAACACTCGCAGTGGAGGAAGCCCAACAATAGATATCCTGTCCCAAGGGGGTGTGACCACCTCCCAGACAGGGTTTAGTGTATTGGGGCTGGGTGGGTGCACTCTTAGAGTGCTTTGAAGTCCTGCACTGGGGGAGCAGAAGGCTCCTCTGTGCATACCCCAGTTCAAACCGGCTCGGGGGCTACCTGCCCCTGCTCTGGCGCGAAACTGGACAAAGGGAAGTGGGTGTAGCCACCCACTCCCCTGACCCCCCCTCTTTTAGTATAAGAGGGGGAACCTGTGCATTGCAAACTAGATTTCCCTGGATGACGCTCTGAAGAAGAATCCCGGACCTTCGATGTTCCACTACCTTTGGAAGACTGAAGAATCTTCCTTGGAGTCAAGGAGTGACTCCCCTGCTTGGCAGGCACCAAAACTACAAACAACGGTCGCAAACTACGCCGCTCCCGCCGGAGTCCGAAGTCCCTGCAGCCCAAGAAGTGGATTTCCTGACTTCTCAAAGGCCATCGTGAGTCCCCAGCGAAGCTGAGGCCAGTGGACCCCAAGAGTAACGAGGAACCGCGACCCCTGGGTACCGTGCACTATTGTCAAGTGCAACCCCTTCACAACGTTCCACGAACTTGTGCTTTGGACCACGTGTGGTCCTAGCCTCCAGCAGGAATCCCTCTGAAGATCAGAGGCCTACCACGTCCCGAGGGACCGTGGGCCCCTGTTAAGCGAATCCTCTCGAGGCATCTTCGCGATCCCTTGCCAGCCGGCTTGTGGGTCCCCAGAAGACTTTCTAAAGAAACCAAAGGGCTCCCCTGGTTGCTCCAGGCCTGCCCTGACTTACCCTTGTTGGGTGAGTCCCACAGACCTTGCTGGTCTGCGCCATTGTCTCTTCACACTTTCCCCGAGACTTGCTGTTACCAAGGCTTGTTGGCTCCATTTGAGTTGCCGACACCGCAGTAAGCTGCAGACATTGTGGGACACGCCGAATCCAGCTCCTGGTCATCGTCGACGCCTCCTGGACCTCGTGGCTGAAGAGTCAAGGCACCCGCAAACGACCTGAATCTTGTGACGACGGTGGGCATCCATCTTCCTTGCCCCGAGTCACTGCCAAGTGACTTTGAACACTGTCCCCTCTGCTTTCAGGTCTTCCATCTTCTGAATCCAGGCTTGGATTCCTCCGGACACTTCTCCTGTCGCCGCAAGCAGCAAGTCTTCACTGGCTCCCATTGAAAACGACGCTGCGACCCGACACCAAAGGACACCTATGCACCCGGCTTCCCTGGGTGAGGTAACTTCAGCACTACGGTACTCCTGTGGGTGTGGGCCCTAGAACTACTTACCCTGTAAGTGACTTGCTTTTAGCTTCCCTAGAAGTGCCCTAAAACTCCTATTTTCTAAGTGTGACAATTGCACTGACTCGTACAGTGTTCGCGTCTGTGTTAGACACACCGCATCCATCTCCTTTGTAACACTATCTAGAACTGTGTCCTTCGACTCGTACTGAGTCCTATCGGTGTTCGCCTCGAACACAAGGGGCCTGTAACATTGAGATCTCCATCGCACTGACTCGCACAGGGTTGGCGTCTGTGTTAGACACAGCGCGTCCATCTCCCTTGCAACTCTATCTGTAACCGCGTCCTTCGACTCGTACAAGGACTGATCGGTGTGTTCGCCTCGAACACGCAAGGGACCTTTAACATTGAAATCTCAATCGCGTCTGTGCGCATAGACTCGTACAGGACTCGCACCGGTGCCAGGACACCGCGTCCGTCCCCTGTGGGTCTCCTACAACTACCTGGGGTGGTTCTTGGGGGTCCCTCGATTCTAGATACCCTAGACCTAGGTCTAGCCAAACTAAGATTGTGATATTCGATTGTGCTAAAACTTATTTTGATAACATTTGATTTGTACATATGTTCCTGACTTCTAATCTCATAAAGAGATTAGTAGAGAGTTGTTTATTAATAAATACATATATATTTGATATATATACCTGTGTGGTGTCTTTTCATTTGGTGATTCAAGAGATTGTGTGGTAAAACAAGCTGCTTTACATTCCTTCAAGACTTAGCCTGAAGGCTGCTCTCCACAGCTACCACTAGGATAGCTTTCTATAAAGGTTATCTTAAACCTATCTACCATAAGAGTCGAATTGTTCTGGAGCAAGGTGTCCACTTTAATTAGTGAACAGCATATACCAGGCCAACTTCTCACAGCCCAAGATTGGTTCAGTGGGACCGGATCCATCTCAGAGGGTTAGGGTAACTGGTATGTAAATGAGTTCCATATATACGTGCTTTGTATACATTTATGTGTATATGTTGAGCATCTTCACAGATCCAGCGCTGAAGACCTATGTAGGTAACCCTGGTGTAACAAGTCCAACTCTCATGCACAACAGACTGGGATATACCTATAACTTCATAGGTTGCAGACTTCCTAAAACCAGGCTACTTTGTTAATGGATTCCAAACTTCATTACACCAAGCTGTACTCTCTCTAGTACTTTAGAACTGTACTCCAAGAGTAGCTGTCCCTAGGCCGCAGTGTGATGTCACACTCTCACTGAGACACAGCTATGATCTGTCTTATATTTATTGTACTCGGTGATGCCAAAGGGAGTACTTTCAGAGCAATAAAAACCGACGGGTCACACACTCCTGTCAAGCTGAGCTCTTCTTGGTATTACCCCATCGTATTCCCCCACCCACTGAAATTAAGCCACATTTCCCCTCCCTAGTAGAATGGAATCAGTGACCTCACACAGGCTAAATTATCTTTAGAACTACTGCTTTATGGATCACACCCTCACTGACACCAAACCAAGTTCTCCCTTTAATAGAGACTCCAGGGGCCATATTGCAACTAGATCCCGGGGATACAACGGGCCTGTGTGTGCTTTTTGCACTCCCAGGGCACTATGGATATTATAGAAGGGGTCGCAGATGCCTGTGTGACACCTGCTATAATATGGATCGCGCCCGTGCTAAATGTGCGATCCTAATTGAGCATGGCCCCGTCTACAGTGTTATGGGTCCCATGAGTGTTGTTAAATAAATGAGAGTTACTGAAGCCTCATGCACCTCACACCCATCGACATCAGGCCAATTGATCTCCAGTGTTTCTACGTCATGCATCTCACACTAACTTTCAGCAAGCGAGGTCTCCCCAGTACTCTCATCTTATTTTGAAACCCGTACTCAAGAACTTATCAAGCTCTCTAAAATCAATCGACTTTAATTATTTTCCATAAATGTAGGGCAGAAATCCAGGGGACTCTCGACTCCACTGTGTGCAGTCTACCACAGAACCCACCACTGCCCATCTGAAATGTAGCCTGCATACCCGTTACTATCCTCTTATGCATACTTTTGAATCTTTTGTAACAGATATCTTCTAAAAATAACAATTGATGGACAGAATGCAGAACAATGTCATACATTCACCCCAGTACAGAGATCTGGGCCTACATCCATCGTTTTTTTTTTGCTCCCAATGCCATTCCAGTATAAACCCAGCCATCTGCAAATCAGTCTTGAACCTGCGCCCAATAGGAACAGTCCAGCCCGAACAGCCAGGCCAGGTCCTCCCTGGATTGGAAACAAGCATCCTAGGACCGGTTTCGGGGTTTCACCCCTCATCAGCCAGGATAGCTTGACTCCAGTGGCATGGCGAGCACGGGACCCATGTGTGGGCATACCCGTCCCACTCGGGGTGACAAATGCAAAAAGAACAATTGATGGACAGAATGCAGAACAATGTCATACATTCACCCCAGTACAGAGATCTGGGCCTAAATCCATCGTTTTTTTTTGCTCCCAATGCCATTCCAGTATAAACCCAGCCATCTGCAAATCAGTCTTGACCCTGCGCCCAATAGGAACAGTCCAGCCCGAACAGCCAGGCCAGGTCCTCCCTGGACTGGAAACAAGCATCCTAGGACCGGTTTCTGGGATTTCACCCCTCATCAGCCAGGATAGCTTGACTCCAGTGGCATGGAGAGCACGGGACCCACGCCTGGGCATACCCGTCCCACTCGGGTGACAAATGCAAAAAGAACAATTGATGGACAGAATGCAGAACAATGTCATACATTCACCCCAGTACAGAGATCTGGGCCTAAATCCATCGTTTTTGCTCACCATGCCATTCCAGTTTGGACCCAGCCATATGCAAATCAGTCCTGACCCTGCACCCAATGGGAACAGTCCAGCCCGAACTGCCAGGCCAGGTCCTCCCTGGACTGGAAACAAGCATCCTAGGACCGGTTTCGGGCTTTCAGCCCTCATCAGCCAGGATAGCTTGACTCCAGTGGCATGGAGAGCACGGGACCCACGTCTGGGCATACCCGTCCCACTCGGGGTGACAAATGCAAAAAGAACAATTGATGGACAGAATGCGGAACAATGTCATACATTCACCCCAGTACAGAGATCTGGGCCTAAATCCATCGGGTTTTTTTTGCTCCCCATGCCATTCCAGTATAAACCCAGCCATCTGCAAATCAGTCTTGACCCTGCGCCCAATAGAAACAGTCCAGCCCGAACAGCCAGGCCAGGTCCTCCCTGGACTGGAAACAAGCATCCTAGGACCGGTTTCGGGGTTTCACCCCTCATCAGCCAGGATAGCTTGACTCCAGTGGCATGGCGAGCACGGGACCCATGTGTGGGCATACCCGTCCCACTCGGGGTGACAAATGCAAAAAGAACAATTGATGGACAGAATGCAGAACAATGTCATACATTCACCCCAGTACAGAGATCTGGACATAAATACATCGTTTTAGATATCTTCTAAGGCATTGGCAAAGTGGGCAATTGCACCAGCTGCCCATCTTACAAGGCCCCACCACCCCAGTAAAGTGATCTTTCTCCCACCCTTTATCATCTTTATCAATTTCCCTATCACAACCTCTTTCTGCCTACCTCTACCTCTACCTCAGTCTCTGCCTCTCTCTCTCTACCTAGTATAACTTAAATGTTTTTTGCACCCTTGGGGAAGAAATACTGCAGCTGTTTTTGTGAGAAAGTTTAAGTATAATTGAATATTGTTTAGCATCATGCAGGCCTGATTTAGCAGAAAATAGGAAACCAAATTCGAAGTTGTTACAAACAGGGGGTCCCACAATATGTCTTGCTCGGGGTCCCAAAAACCCTTCCGATTACAGCGTTTTTACCATATAGGTTTTGGGGCGGGGGAGCAAGAACATCATACGCAACATTTCCTACACAAGGCAAAGAGCTTGCTATATGGAATCTCCACTTGCAGCAGAGGTTTGGAAACATGCACAGACTCTGCAGAGACCCTGCTTTCAGTGAAGTTCCCAGGAGCCCACATTTTAAGAAGCCATAATCTGCAAGTTTATTCTTAATTTTTCGAGGATGCCTCCATACGAAAAATGCAAAGGAACATACACATTACTTCATTTTTTATATATGTCTCACCAATAGAGGACGCCATTCATCATGTATTGCCATTGCACCAAAGAATATTGACCACAATTCACATAAATTTTGGGATTTATCAAAAAATATCCTTTTGTTTTAGTTAAACTACTGATGTATCCACTGGAAATAAGAACACATACTTACAAATAAGAATGGCAAGTTATATACTCTCTCCATACATTTATGCACCAATATAGCACCCACATAATTTTCATTGATTCTAAAACAGAAGCACGCAAGTCCTTGTAGGGATATCACCAGGTGCGTATCATATGTTTTCCATTGGATGCAAGATGACAAATAAAATTGTTGACACTGCACAGTAGCCATGCAATGATGCAACTATCTTCCGACCTTCTTCAGGACAAAGAAAATTAGCAAACTCAGATATTATTGAAATAATGACAGATTAAAGTAGGCAAATATTTATGAACACCAGTCTACCATTTTCTAATGCCAGCTACATAAAATCAATAGATCATGACCATCTCCATTCCTATGGATCTTCAATGTGTTTATCTTTCTTAAGCAAGTAGAATACACATTTGTATTGTTTTGTAGTAGAAATTGGTATGCCCTTCTGGTTTATTTAACAATTGAAAACCGGGGAGAGATGTTGATGGCAAGTGCGGATCTCCCTTCCTCAAAGCAGAGCAGTTATATACCTAGTTCGTGGCGAGAACAAGTACCCTTACAAACGTTAAGGAGGGATAGCAAACACATCCCATAAAAGTCAATGTGTAAAAGTCTTCTGGAGATTAACCTGCTCAAGAAGTCCCAACTCCGTAGATGGATCTCCTGCGCATACATCATGGAACGATGCGCATAAGGGGAGATGCCAACTACAGCTACCCCTGATATCCAAGCACAAGTGTAGGAGGGTCCCCTTTTTTGATTTATTGTGAATGCAAAAGCGATTAACAATTTGGAGGTCTCCACCAAGCATTCTAGCAGTAGCCTTGGTTGGCCAGTGTCATTACGCGCCTCTTGAGTTCAACGTGCATATTTATTATTGGATGGCATGGAAAAGCATTTCCCTGTAGCTTTTATTGGTGATAGTCGTGGCACCAACAAATCCACATCTATAAGTTAATTCTTCAAGTTATTTAAAAATATGTTGTATTTGTATTATATTTTATAAACAACCTGGACGAACCCAATACAGACGACTCTGTAACACTTATAGTGCCGGGCACCACATAGGTTTGTTAGAAGAACCCTCACCCACCAACCTAGTTGGTGGCATGCTTCATCATTGGGTTCCCAGCTGGGTAGCCGAATGCTACCCAGCTGTGCTACAACGCCTGATTACAGCGGAGCGGGATTTTTTGAGTGGTGGTGTGTGGTGAAGTGGTGAAATTTGAAAATATCTCTGGGATTTCATACTGACCAATTTTTTATTCCCAGCGGCCAGGATATATTAAAAACAAAGATGAGGATAAAACGTGAAGATTAATAATTGGTCTTCATTATCCTGCTGGTCAACATGTTTCAGCCTCTTTGAAAAATTATTGAGGCTTTCTTCAGGACCACATTAAAGTGAAGTAGTGAGAAAGTGCAAGTGGCAAAAATACGCCACGTGTATATTTTTTCAGCACACACGCAAAGGTGTGCTGTGCATGCTGTGGTTAGACCGTACTTATGGGCCCACTGCTAAGATTTACCTGTAAGATAAAAATGACAAGTAAAGGACAAACAACAAACAAAAAAGTATAAAAACGTGATTAGTGCCGTTTTCTCCGCTATATTTTAGTCCAACACTTGCCCTTATATGTGGTGATCAAGGGCACTTATTTGAGTCGATCAATCACGAGTGTCAACAATCATACTACAAACATGCAACACACTGCCCAATGGAAATGCAGGGAGTGGGATAACTGAAACTATTACGTCAAAACACGTTTGTGTTGGTATTGTGTGTAAAGATAATACACAACATTTTATAGGTGTTGTGTATAAATAATATATACACCGTGACAAAAATTACCAAGTAATTTCCATTGGGCAGTTGACATTGCATGGGATATTGAACTTTCTATGCTGCACCAACATCATTGAGCATGGTTGGCATCACCTGTTAGACTAAAATATAGCGGAGAAAATGGCACTAATCACGTTTTTATACTTTTTTGTTTGTTGTTTGTCCTTTACTTGTCATTTTTATCTTACAGGTATATCCTAGCAGTGGGCCCGTAAGTATGGTCTAACCACAGCATGCACAGCACACCTTAGCGTGTGTGCTGAAAAAATATACACGTGGCGTATTTTTGCCACTTGCACTTTCTCACTACTTCACTTTAATGTGGTCCTGAAGAAAGCCTCAATAATTTTTCAAAGAGGCTGAAACATGTTGACCAGCAGGATAATGAAGACCAATTATTAATCTTCACGTTTTATCCTCATCTTTGTTTTTAATATATCCTGGGCCGCTGGGAAAAAAGAATTGGTCAGTATGAAATCGCAGAGATATTTTTAAATTTCACCACTTCACCACACACCACCACTCAAAAAGTCCCGCTCTGCTGTAATCAGGCGTTGTAGCACAGCTGGGTAGCATTTGGCTACCCAGCTGGGAACCCGATGATGAAGCATGCCACCAACTAGGTTGGTGGGTGAGGGTTTTTTCTAACAAACCTATCTGGTGCCCGGCACTATAAGTGTTACAGAGTCATCTGTATTGGGTTCGTCCAGGTTGTTTATAAAATACATACCCAGGGACAGGGACGGTCCCACTATCTGGTCCTTGCTCTCTCATTTGTTTTCTATGTATTTGTATTATAGTCAAATCAACTGGGGCGTTTTCAATATTCATTAGAAAAAAGGCCTATGAGGAGCGTGCGATAGACCTCGCTTGGAAGCGTGAGAAAACACACAATGGAGACGGGTTGGAGGATGGACAAATTCAAGACTTGATGGAGCTATGTTGGTGTTCAGTTGATGGTATATCAGTGAGAGAAGAGGCCTCCAAGGTTTGGCCACGCAGAGTAACAAACGTGGGCCCTTGAGTAGTTCATTTATTTCTGTCCAGATGTTGTTGAAATTCAAGGAAGAGGGGAAATTCGACGCCCAGTCTGGATTTTAAGTTAAACTGAGCAATATGTCCACAGAAGCCATTTTGATGCAGGCAGGGTATTGTTTTTAGCTACATTGTATCATATATACGGAACTAAAATCAGTCCATTGGTTGATCGATAGCCCGTAAAATTATTTCATGTTTTTAGCATGTAGATCCAATCTGGTGTGACATGGTAAACAGAGTGTGATGGTATGCTTATGAAGCCAATCCTTTTATGTTGTGATTCAGTCTCACCTGTGAGGGTTTGGAGAAATGTGGTTATTGTTCCTCACACTTTGCTGGAAATGAAGGAAACACGTTGTTGGTCTTGTTCTCTGTCAGAATTTTTCTCAGGTATCTACCAAAAAATGATCTTATTGAAATTTGTGTGGAAATATGTTGTGCTGCATTCTTGTCAGGGAATCAACCTCATACCCATGTAAGGTTTGGTTGATACCTCAGAGTTTCATCTTCTAGAGGGTCGTCAGATGGTGGCAAATCTCGTGTGGATGAGAAACACAGGAAATCACAAACAAACAACTTAACATACCTGAAGCCTGACTCTTGCTTGAAGTATGGCATAAGAGGGAAGAGAAGAGGTCTGGTACACAAGTTTGATACCAGTTCTAGCTGGTGAGATTTAAACAGGTGTGGCCGAGATGTCCAGGCCAAATTTAAAAGAGTAAAAAAATGAGTGATACCTCAGGAGAATGAAATGAAACATTTTACACCACAAAGAGTTGTCTAAAAATTGATGGCATTTACGAGTAGTTCTGATGAACGCTCATGAAATATCCTAAAACTTCTTGGTCTGAAGAGGCAGCACAACAGCCTGCAGTGGGGACTGGGAGGGCTGCGTCCAAAATCTACATCCTCAACACACACCCACCCCACAAAGAAAAACAAATGGACCAAATGGTGCCTTTTACAACAAGAATTGGCAGTACAATTTTCAAAAACTGCTTTCTTCAGTAGTTGAAATTATGTGTGTGTGCAGTTTGAAACTGCCAACACCCGGAAAACAACGTGTTCATTTTTAGCTCCTCTTACATTCAGTTTTACATCCAGTCTCTTTAGATGGATTCTCTGCAATATTTGATGAAAGCATGAAACGTAACTGATTTCACACATTTCAGCAGTTAGCAGAGATGTCAATCAGATTAGCTCAATATTGCTGGTCGAGAGACCAGAGACAGAGCACACTGATGGTAGAGAATCCGTTCTCAGGCAGCAGTTATGTGTGTTCTTAACAAGCTAGTAAAATCTGCCAATACAACACATAACATGGCTCCACTTTATCGATGAAACAACCGTCTCAGCAGTAACACAGATCATTCTGCAATCTACCGATTATTCCATATCATTAGTAATGTGTCCTCAAATGATTAATCTAATATCATCTTGAAATATATTTAAGCACACGACTTGTGTTCCAAAATATCAGTTTGTCATGTTTAGTAAATTACTATCCTTAAAAAATGACCTTGTAATTTTTCTTAATATACACCATTTTTGTCCCCCAATAACAACTTTTCATTTTTAGTAAATAAATATGTTTGTTTCCAAATATTTGTCCTTGAGTTTCTGAAAGTACACTGATTTTGTCCGCAATTATCAGCTTGTCCACATAAACACTCTTGCAATGTCAGTAAATAAATATATGCTGTTCATTGCAATCATGTACACAGTGATCCTCTGCAGTTGTCAGTCACTGCCATCATGTTGCTCAAGTAAGCCATCGCATGACAGTGAATTCCCTCAGGTGACCAAGCCTCCCTATCATAGGCCAGATACAGATAAGATGTGCCCAGGTATGCTGTATCATTTTCAAGCAAGTTCACTTTTGTTCCCTTCACCGGGCAATACCAGCAAAGGCCCAGAAGCCATTAATATGTCAATAAATGCTATGGTTAGTCCAGGTATCCGGTTTGTGCCTCGAAGTACCACCAAGTAACTATGTATCCCCTCTATGTGAGTGAATGGGTGCATTTGCTCGATAACCTATTCCACATCAGTCAATTCCATGATTTTCCCAGGCAGCTCCCCATGTGCTAGTCAATGCCATCCAGTTCCAGGCGTCACCCTCCATAAGTCCCTCAGTGACACCATGTATGCACCATTTATGCAGGGATGCCGCACATGCCAGTCATGGCAATGATGTGTTACACCCTATATACCAGTCAATGTCATGATATCTCACAGGTATCCCCTATAAGTGGTTTGATGCATACTGTGTCCAAGTGTGGTTTTCCCATCTTTCCCCAATCCCCATCAATATCATGAAGTGTCCAGATATCTTTTTTACTTCAGTTAATACCTTGATGCACCCTGGGTGGCCATCATATGCAAGAGGATTCCAAAATATGTCCCCATATACTCTACATTTCCCAGTCAATTATTTGGTATGCAAAGGAATCTCCTCACCCCAAAGACCAGTTAAGGTCACCATGTGCCAGACATCCATTATATGTTAGTCAATGACAACCTACACCCAGTTACACCATATGCCAGCCAATGTCCGAATGTACCCCGGGTATGCACCGTATGCCAGGAAGTTCCATCATATACCCAGGTATCCCTGATAAGCCATTCGGAGTCAAAGCTACAATACGCTCTATCCTTCATAAGAGACTCAATGTTAAGATGCACCCAGGTATCCCTCATTTTCCACTTAATGTCCAGATGAGCTTCAGATACCCCCTCAAACTAGCCCATGCCAGTGCATGAGCTGCTGCAAGTTTCCCCCATATGCCATGCAATACTCTCAGGTGCCCTAGCTATGTCCTGCTTCCCAGTCACTGCTATGATGTTCCTGAGGTATCTCATGTGCCAGTCAATGCCATCGTATGCCCAAGGTATCCCCAATATCCTGATCACTGCATAATTCGCCCCAGGCATCCCCCATGTTCCAATTAGTGGTATGAAATGGAAAAGAATCTCATCAACAGATACATACATATATGTGCACATAGGCACAATTGCGTTGACACATATATACACACACACTCACTCATCTATTCAACATTTTTTCTGCCACCCAATAAATAGTGTCCTTGAGGTGCCTGCTCCTCCTCAGCTGCTTTGGCCTAAGTCCTCCCAGTCTCCTAGGTGTCAGGAAGCACAGGACCATACAGTGCTGGTTCTGGGCTTCAATGGGCTCTGGAAACTGAGATCTACTAGTCTTCTCATCCTGAGGTCTTTCCAGCATCAGCACCATCGCCGATTAGAAAGACCTTTAGCAGCCAAACGGCTGCTGCAGGGATTGTCTTGAGGATGACAGTAGAAATAGACCAAGCTACCTTGCATATGTCTTTCAGTCACTCAAAGGCCCCTGTCTCCTTCCGTCATTGGCTGATCCTGACAGGTTGGCTGAAAAACACTGGCAATGAGACGAGGGGGGTGCAAAACGGGTAAGGGCTTTGTCAGTGCTGAGGATGAGGGCATTCAGCACTTAACATTGTTAAATATGCTGTTCCTTCTCCTTTAGACACTTATATGTCACATTGGACATGTGGATCAGGTGTGAAAACTTAGCACGCCTCCATCATCACATACACAATATGCATGTAAGAGCCAGCCACTAAACTGATGGCCTGGATCAGTTGAGGTGATCCGCTTAGTTACTGCAGTGGAGGGAGTCAGTAGTGGTGGTGCCAGCCCCACACCCGCTAACAGGCCAGCAGATGCTGAGTCCGCTCTCCAGTCATTGTCACGTTGATCTTTATTGATGACCCACTTGCTGCTTCTCTTCAATTCTTGCACATACATTTTCAGACGAGACTCTAGTTCTGGATTAAGGCATGGCGATGGGCTAATAATTCTATTGCGCCAGTCCACGTTTGACCCCAGAACTTTGATAAAATGATTTCATAGTACAGTACAGCATTTTCATCTGTGGCAACATTCAGGTCTGCATATTTAATTCGTATGCCTACATGTGATAAGGAGACACATGGTACATGCGGAGATCTTTATAAAAGAACATAAAAATAAAATCAAAGTTGTGATCGAAATATTTGAGCATTCACTAGTCATTGAATGCTGAAATTAATTCATCATGTTGAATGGCTGGACATTTTTGTGAGAAAAATTAGAATAAATTGCATATAACATTTTCCACATGGATCAGGCAAATTTGTTGAGATGTTGTTTATGAGGTCTAAAGATAAAAATATCTACCTAAGAACTTTTTATAACTCAATTACATTATTAAGAACATACTTTGATTGAGAATAAAGCAATAATTGTCTAAACCAGGAGCAGCTCCTCCACAAGAGCGGAGGAGCGTAAGCCCACTCAAAAGATACCCCCAGAGCTTGCAAATTAAATGGTAATAAATTTAATTTATTACCATTTTATTTTTCATCAACCCATCCTGAACCGAGGTTCAGGATGGGGAGGGGCAATTGCTGCTGAGTGGCAGCAGGGAGCTGTGCACATATATTTCAAAGTGTGCATGTTCCTTTGGCCGGCTGTCTTGCGACGGCCAGCCAGACATGTGCATTTTAAACTACTCTAACCTAGCTGTCTTAGACAGCTGAGTTAGAGAGGGCACAGGCCTCCGGTGCTCTTGGGAGCGCTGAGAGAGGCCGCTCCCTCCAATCCTGACGCTGCAGTTTCCTTTGTCCCTGTGCTTATAGGAGAAATGAGGAGGATGTTATGCGGCAAACCAAAAAGGTAAGTGCCATTTTTAAATTTATTTTTTATTTTAGTACCACCCACCCACCACTCTAAATACATGCCAGCCGTCACTGGTCTAAACACATTAAGGGATGAGTTAGCAAACTGATAAACAAATATTTGTATTATCAACAATTATTTCTATAAAAATACATTGCTTGTCTCTTGCAGAGTGGTAGGGTATAGAACAGGTTATATTTACTCAACAGAGGCACTAGAGTGAAAGATAAAATTCATGAATTTTGGGAAGGACAATGACCTCTCAATAGTCTGAAGCTACAATCAGAGGGACCACTGAGCACGGGTTCTTCTGATACACAAAGAACAAGCAGACTTCCGTCCCTATGTACCTGTAGCTGATTTGGGAAGTTTCCAGAGATTCTTCATCTTCCCCCAGTGCTTTAAATGGTCCGGTACTCACCTGTACTGAGTCCCGGCACTTCTCAGTGTTCTCCCATTGAGTACCAGAATTTCTCCTTGTGCTAAGGGAGCACTGGTACTCCTAGTGGCATGCTGGGGGTCAGGCTCAAGGATATGGGTGCATGACAGTTTATGGCGAGAGTATTCCAGAACTAGGTTGCTCCTGCAGCCTTACACTCTAACTGACAGTGGAGCCTAGCATTAAAGAATTATGGTGGGGCGCGATGGCACATAACTCACAGTAAGGAGTGGGAGCACGACTGATGAGGCACTTCTCTGCTGGGAAACGGATCCTGGTTGTCCACGAGCAGGAAAGGGAAGGACTTCCCATCCTGCTCAATGGAACACGATCCAACCAATCCTAGATCTACTCTCATCAGCATGAGAGTAGCTCCAGTATTGGTCGTAGCAGGCTAACCTAGCGCTCATTTCGAGGCTGGCGGCCTGTGCCAGCAATCTCCAGGCTGTTTCACAGCTGCCTGTGCCAGCAATCTCCAGGCTGTTTCACAGCCTGGAGATTGCTAGCTCTACACTGCGCATGTCGGGCTGGCCGTCGCAAGACAGCCGGCCAATCACACATGCACACTGTAGACCAGTGCTGTCATTCTGCATTTGCAGGATTAAGTCCTGCCCCCCATCTTCCCGCTGTACACAGCGCGAGCCGGTGGCTGGCACATAAATAAAATGGCATGCCATTTTATTTATTTGTGTTTGCCTACTGGCAGCAGGGGGGGGTGACACTCCTCCTCCGAGGAGCTGCCCCTGGCCTGCTAACTGACAGCGCAACAGGAATAAGGAGATGTGTGGCTTGACGGCTAGAGCTCCCGACACTGGAACTGTTACACTGTCAGTTATAGTGTAACGTTGCAGCGCCATTGTCTGTCAGAGCGCCTATCTCTCTTCGGTCAAGTTAGGCTGTGGTGTGAAGATCAAAACTGGTACTTTTGTGCTATTATGTATAGCGCAAACTTGGCAGGAGGGCATGAAAGCGTTTTACATGAGAAGCACAAGTTCTACGTAAAAGCAGACTTTTTTTGTTTTGATGGCACAGGGAGGTGAAATCCCAGCGTCAGCTCCGGCAAATCACTTAAATCTCCCTGTGTCATAAAAACAAAAAAAGTATCCTTTCACACGCGTTAATGCCCACAAGCGGAGTTCACGCTATATAAAGCTACAAGAAATACTAATTACGCCCTGCACCTATGAGCTGAACTTGGCCGAAGGACATTAAGGCACTTTACATCGAGAAGAAAATGCTTTGCACATGCCTGCCTCGAAGCCACGCCCCTTCCAGGCCTCCCAATCAATTTGGTGAGCACCCGCACTTCTCTATTTCCATTTAAAGCACTGCTTCCCCTCTCATCCTTCCGGAGATAGTGGGCGGCCTCCCCCGCGACCGCGTGCACGCATCATCGTAGGAGTGAAGCAGCGTCGAGTCTCCCACTCTCTTTGGAGTTGCCAAGGCAATCTTCCTGGTTGCCTGGCCAACCTTTCCAGTTCGTAAATGGCGACCTTTCCTTTACTCTCCCTCCGGCATCACACAGATTTCATTCCGAGGGATGCCATTTTTGTCCGGTCTTTTCGCCAGCGGCACGTGCGTAGAATGTGGACCTTGCCCGCGTGCCAAGGTTACAGCTGCAGTTCACCGTGCTGTGGGTAAACACTGTGACATTTGATGATATTACAATCTGACGAGGGAGGGGGCACCCGCTGGGCATATTTTCTCTGGCATGTGGACCTGGTGCATTGATAAGTCTCTGCCAACTGGCAAGGCCGTGGCGGGCGCACTCCCTGCAGTGTATATATCATTATAAAGCATTTCCCTGCACTGGAACTCTTCACTGTTCAATACCTTCTCGAACGGCTGTTAGTCACTGGAATGGGTTCATGGTGGACTGAAATGTACAGAGCAATGGATGTGATGTTTCTTATGTACCCCAAGTTCAATCGCGGATAGGTTATTTGTTTGTCTTTACCAATTCTTTAGACTAATCCATGACTGCTCAAAGGAAACACTTATCACACCTGCCACGGTGCATTTACTCAAAAGACTCCCTGAAAAGTCTGTGGCAGAGGAAGGCCAGAGGTCTTTTCTTAGTAACAGCGTGTCTAATTTCTGTTTGGCGATAAAAGCAAATCGTAAATTGCTTGGATCAAATCGGGCTAGCATATAATATACAAATGGCCGCACCTGTTTAGTGGAAAACCCAACTACAATCAACTAGTTTAGGGTCACGGTAGCCTCCTTTCGGGAAATTAAAATGTGGTAGGAAAGCCTAAAATGACAAATAAAAATATAAACAACACAGAGGAAGAGAAGTGAAACAGAAACATAATGAAGTGAGCTAATCTCGGTCCTCACAATTTATCGTATGTGAAATTTTACACAATTACTTGTTGTATTTGAACCTATTGCAGTAATCCTGCACAGTGTGGTGACACCCACTGTTGCCTTCAGCGCTTTATTTAAAAGATATATGTGAAAACCATGCGCTCCTGTCCAGTCACAGCCTGTCCCCTGCCAAAGAGGCGGGGCGGGCCGGAGGAGTGACCTGGGTGCAGGGGGGCTGGGGCATGGGGGTGGGCTCATGGGGGGAACAAAAAAAAATAATATTAAAGAAATAAACTTACCTGATCGCAGTCCGCGCTGTCCCGCTCTTCCTGCTTCTGGGACAGGCTCCCAGACTGCACTGGGCCAATCAGGGCCGGCGCTAGGCATGGGCAGCTGTCCAGAACCCGCGCCTGCTCGCAGCCATGGGGCCTCGCACCTTTAAAGACTTCAGAGCAGGGCTTTAAGTGGGATGAAAAAACTGGGGGGGGTCTCTTTAAGGGGCGTGGCCAGTGTAATTAAGGGCGTGGCTTAAAACACATAAGCTAAAAATCTGTGCTTAGCATAGTGTGCCGCCCAACTTGTATTTTGCTGTTTCTGTAATTGCATCCAGATATATGATACAACAAGTAACATTACACCTACAACAAGTCAGGACTATTGGCTTTGCCAATGGTTGTCAGTTGCATAAGATGAATAAGCAGCAACTATGGCTTGTATATAATATTGAAAAAGCTTCCACTTAAAGCCCTGGTGACACCCCGACAATGTTGCTGCTCCTGAGTTTCAAAAAGAGAAGTGGCAATTTGCAGTGTGCTCTATTCAATAGGGCCCCCTCACTATCAACAGCGCTCGAGCGCTCGGAGTCTTGTGTTTTAAAACGCAGACACATGGGAGATGTAAGAAGCAAAAATTTTCCTTCCCCTACAACGCTCACCTGGCCTGTCGTCATGCCCTAACTTCTCCACTTGAGAGATTTGAGCAGTGTGAGCACACGCACATCGACGTGTCTGCTGTCACTGCAATCGGGAAAACAACGGACCGCTTGTGCCAGGGCCCAAAACAGAGCCCGATAGAGACCCGTTTCGAGACCCCCTTTAAAAAACTGCCGGTGCTCAGACCTGGTGAGACCCAGCCCACTTAAAGCCCTGCTTCAGAGTATTGAGGCCCAGGGGGGCCCCAAAGAGTTTATATTTTTTCTTGTGTTGATCAATCTCCCCTGCAGGCCTGTCTCTGTGGGCCTAATGGCTGCATCTGCATGTTGATGACAGCAATTAGACAGTTAATTACAGTGCCCTTGCGTGTGAAGGGTGCCCTGCCCATGTATCAATGAAAAGCAGAATATCCTGCTGGGCGCAGAGCAAAAGAGAGAATGGCGGCGCATCACAATGGAAACTGCTCACCTAGGACACGTGGAAAGGGAGCAGAGAGGCTAAAAAAATGGGTAAGACAAACGGAATAAAGTGGGGGGCAGATAGGTGTGTGTAAGGCAGTGAGACAAGAGGTGCATGCAGAGGAGCAGAATCAGCGTGTAAAAGTGAATGGAGCAGGTTTAAAGTGTGTTGGATCACTCAAGTCTTAGACCCGGTAGTAAATTAAAATGTACATTGAAAAGGGGCCCTATATTCATGTCCTTAAGTTTGCCTGCAAAAACATTGACCCAGTGTCTGCACAATGAATGAAAGTTCTGAAAAGCAGGTGATGAGACGGGCCCACTCTCCATTCTTACCCTCACCTTCAGAGTGAAAAAATAAATCTTAACTCTGCAGCAGTGCCACCCTTCGCTGCCTTTAATGCAACTTCAATGAGACTCGTTATAGTTCTTTCATAGTTTCATCATGTCAGAACTGGAGCATTCTCAATATTATATACAAGGAAGCCGTAGATGTTGCTTATTCGTCTTATGCAACTAATAATCACTGACAAAGCCAATATTACTGGCTTGTTGTAGGTGTAATTTTACTTGTTGTAATATTTATCTGGAGGCAATGACAGAAGGAGAAAAATACTAGTCGGGCGACGCACTATGCTAAGTACAGATTTATATAGCTTACATGTGTTTAAGCCACACCCTTAATTACATTAGCCATGCCCCTTTGAAAGACCCCCCCCAGTTTTTTCATCCCACTTAAAGCCCTGCTGTCAGGTCAGTATGTAGGCCATTTTTTTGGCTAGTTGTTGACCTGCTTTATGGTCAGGTGAGCCAGTTTTTACTGTTGATTTTTATGATATTAAAGTAAACATTGCCTGCAGTAAACTCAAATCAGTGCAGTCTTCCATACCTTACAAATAACTTATACAGCAGGTCTTTACAAGTTTAAAACTGCCCTAGTTTGCAAACATGGGACACTTTTCTAGCTAACTAACTCACTAATGGGGGCCCCTTTTATTTTGGTACTGGGGCCTATTTTCTGTCCCAGCCTGATGCTGCATGTTAGGCAGGGCCACTGGAATTATGCGATTGTGCGGCAGCGGCGATTTCTGCATAGTTATGCTTTTGACGCATTTGCCACATAATCCATCATCTGCTGCATAATCTACAAATTTTAACAACAAAATTGCTTTCTATCTCACACGGTTCAAAAGTTACTAAAAATGCAGCGACACGTCTTGGCACATGTGGGAAGGCCCTTTGAAAAGCTGGAATAGTCAACTTTCTGTTTCCCACTGCTAAATTTGGGTGTAAATTGGTACTAATGGGGTGCAACCAGTGCCCAAACAGTGTTACCAAGTTTAACAAGCATTTGCAATGCAATAGGTCTCGCAGTTGTTAGAGTTTGGCCTATTGGCATTGTAAATGGCAATGCCTTTTATTTATGTGTTGGTTTTTAAAACATAAATAAAGGCATTGTCATTACAATGCCAATAGGTTAAACTCTCGCAAATGCGAGACCTATTGCATTGCAAATGCTTGTTTTTAACTCCCCTGTGACTTGGCCGAGACCGTTTTTTCTGCAGTGCGAGAAATACATGTCTCAGAGCGTAGAGATGAACTTTCAGACAGTTTGCAGTGGAGGGGGACGGCGTAAAGAAATAAACCCTCCTCATTTCCCCAGAAGCAGGCCTTTCCCTTAGCCTGAGGCTGCCACGTCTAAGCCCCGATGCCTGCCCGCCTATTGTTCCAGCTCCTAGACAAACGTCTTTAACAACGCGTTGCGCCCACACCTACAGGCCTGTCTGACTACTGTACAGACTCATTCGCAACGCCAAACACCCCCCAGAGTGCTTGTAAATGCTGCACTTGTGTCGTCCTTTCTCTCATAATAATTACTTTTTGTCAAAATTGCGGCCTCTTCACTCGGGAGAGGGGGAGGTGGGGCAAGGGGGAGGGGGGGCGGATCTGCGTCTGTTTTGCTGGCTTATTCAATAAACATTGGCTTGAGTTAACTTGTTTAGAATTAACAGTATTTTGAATAATAATCTGACATTTGTAGTGCTAAGAAAGAGCAACTTGCGGTATGAGGCACCCATGTATTATTATTATTATTATCATCAGTAATAATAATCTGATATTTAGAGTGCTAAGAGAGCAGACATACGCTACAACTCGCCCATGCACATCATTAAAGCAATAATAAAAATAACAATAATATACATACGTACGCACTTCGTATCTCAATTCTGCTCCTTCTTAAAACTATAAATATCACTTGTTACGAAAACACAATTTATTAGCACTCAAATATTCATTTGTTTCGTTTCACCCCATACCACGCTTCTGACTACATGTTTCTCGGCCACTTAAAAATGAAAGGCACACCTCCTTCAGCAGAACTTTCTGTTTTGGTGCCTTTTCCCTGGTTCACCTATCCCTCACACGGAGGACCTTTCAGCACGCTCTTTATAGTTTTTTTAGTTTTTTTATTTAGTCCTCCAAGATAAGTGTCTAACCATTTTAAAATGATAAATTAAAACAAAATGGACACCATGTCATGGTGCATTTGCACGTATATGTACTGAAACACGAACCCCTATGTGTCCATCACCATGCTGGTGCCAGCCACCTTCCTAAAGTTTGCAGGTTTCACATTCTGATTGTGTTTTTTTAAATATGTATTTTTATTAAATTATAGGTAGTACCTGTCACCTGCTATACATTCCATCCTGCTTTTTACGATCCTTTTTAATATTTTTATTCATTCATTCACACCCCTTTACGTTAACATAGCCATAGCTTTACTGTACAGTTGCTATAAAAGCTTATAATATGGTTTATTGTGCACTTTTTTGTTTAAATAATCAGTGCACTGCAAACAAAAAAAACATAAATATAAAACATTGCCATTTACTATGCCAATAGCTCCAGCCAATAGCTCCAACTACAACAAATGCGAGACCTACTGCATTGCAAATGATTGTTTGATTTTATGGCAATGAGAGAAACTAATCGACGAGTGGTCCGTGCAAAGCAGTGCTTTAAATGGGCCAGAACTGTCCGGTACTGAGTACTGGCACTTTATTTTGAGAGGGAGAGTACCTGCACTTCTCAAGAGTGACGTAATACTTTTATTTGGAAAGTATCGGCACTTCTCAGAAACAAGCAAGTACTCCGGTACAGGGTACCTGCACTTCTATTTTTCCATTTCAAGCACTGGCCCAAAGTAAGGGATTATTGTTATGGATTGAGTTGGTTTCAGTATTTGAAAATAGTAGGTCCAATGTATGTCCCGCAATGCGGGTCAGTACAGAAATCCATTGTTTGAGCTGGAGGACTTGCATATCACTCTCGTTTCGCTTGCAATGGGGTCCTCTAGGTTTTCGTAATGCAGGTTGAAGTCTGCAATCACTACATACTCTAATTGTTTTAGGATTAATGGGGATAACCAAAAGAGTAAAGTGGCGGCCGTTAGGGGGTTATAGCCTGGAGGTCTGTACAATACCGTACCTCCGAGTAGCCTTCTATCTTTATAGGAGATGACATGCTAGGAATTCACATTCTGTTGTAGAGGAACTAAGTTCAATGGAACATGTGTTTCGTGTAAAATAGACTGGAGCTCGGTTGTAATAACCTTGCATTTTGTGGTAACGCGTAATGTTTTGTGGTGCTGGGTAAAATAAAAAGGTGCAGACCAGTGCCATAACTGCTAATTCCAAATTAACATTCTACACCATAACCTAAGCTGCAGGTGACATGCAGACGGAGAAGGACTCCCTGGGATTCCCGTCAGTGGATGTGCTACCCACCACCCCTTGCTCTGAGCATTACACTCAAGATAGGCCATTTCTGCACAATAACTATTAGCCATACCCACCCATCGCCCAATACCTGGTCAAAGCACTCTACTTGTTTGCACTCTGTGTGCTCTTTTAATAAAAGTACAGAATGCAGACGAAAGAATTAAACTGTCCACATCAGCCTCCACTCTCCTATAAACACTCAGCACGGGCACTGTTCCCTGGTCAAATCAGTGTTAATCCATTCAGACTTGGTTTATTCATGCAGTCATCACGGATGGGCAGGAACGTGCTGTCTGCAAGTTTTTCGTCCTGCTGCACGTCCTGATGACATAGACCGGAATAAACATGGTTACCTCCCCTAGACCTTCGGTTGACAATAGGAGGCTGCTGCAAGGCCAGGTGACAGATAAGGAGTTAAAACGCCCCCACCCATATGCTCTCAGCAGCCTTCTACTTGCTGCTGAAGGGCTGAGGCAGGGGAAGAAGTGATAGCTACGGGAAGGTAAACACGGCTGATGGGGAGCCGCGTCTGCTTTTCTTCTTTGTTACTCCCAGGGACCCCTGTGCCAGCGGTCGGAAGGACGGTGCCAGCGGCTGCAAAGGGCAAGCCAGGGGTCGAAGGTGTGACCTCACAGCTGACATACATGGAGAGATGTCAAACACCCACTGATTTCTTCTGCGATGAAAGAATGCATACATGCAGAGTTGCAAGTTAGGCGATCTCCCCAGCATGTAGTAGTGAAAGGAGCCCACATTGCCGATACTGATGTTGCACCCTTCAACTTCTCTTGAATTTAATTCAACACTTAGTTAATCCCTCCCATGATGTTGAAATTTGAAAATAATGCCTGCCAAGACCTACAGGGGCTCTCAGAGGTCAAGGATATGTAGTTGTGAGTACAGTGTCTGTAAGGAAAACTATGGGTCTCTAATGAGATCTATTATTTACTAAAATAATTTAAAAAAGTTCCTTCAGAACGTCATTTATGGCTACGATCTAATACCAAAAAAACAGAAATGCACTAGCTGTGTGGTGAGCTATGCGACCATAACTTCTCTCCCCCAGCATATATATGTCCAGACTTTCACATGTTGTCACACAAGACCTCACAGTTGACGTCATCGACGTGGCTAGTTTCCAATGTAGGTGTATTTTGAAGTACTAATGTCAGCAGGTGTTGTCCTTGTAAAGCCTGCAGAAATGAAATGATGCTGACGTTACACTCACCAGCGATCTATGTCATCATGCGTGTTATGGCGAAGCCATGTGGCTCTGTGAACTAAGCTGTCGCCGCTGGCATCCGTTGTGACCTGCAGTTCATCACTGGCAAGACCACTTCAACCCTTGAGGGTACACAATTTGTATATTAATAGTAACACGTTATTTTCAATGCTTGCAGGAAGAACTAGCAAAAACAGTTCACAATATACTTTAGGAATCAGATTAAACAAGTGGTGCGCGCGCACCACAGAGGAGGGGGGGAGCACGGCAGCGAGGCAAACGCGCGCTGCTGCGCGTGCTAGCCACCAGTGGGAATGGGCGCTGCAAAGGCGGGACATGCGCCCGCCTTTGCCCAATTGCGTGCTGTCTTTCTTAAAAAGACGCACGCAAAGCCCAATAGCCGGGGGGGAAACGAATCGCACACGCACGAGCGTGTGCGATTCCTAGGTCAGTTTTTAAACCCCATTCAAGAGGTCTCGCGCTGCGCGAGCAGTGCTTCGCACTGCAACGCTAGGCGCGAGACCTAAAAATGGCAAAAAAATGAAGTAATACTATTTCAAAATGTGCCGGATTATGCTGCATAATTTGCCTTTTCTTGCAAAATAATTTTCTCATCCTGCCACATACTTTAGCCATCTCCTGCCGCATAATTCCAGTGGTCCTGATGTTAGGGTAATCCATGGCAGTGATCTTGTACCTGTTTATATTTCCCATTCTTTACTTAATCTTGCATTCCCAAGAGTGGTAGCTATTTCCAGCATGTGTGTTTCTGTATTTCATTTCACAGCATATTACTCTTGGATGATGCACCCTTTGTACTGAGTCGCCTCCAGGTGTTTATAACAGGCTACAGTTGAGCACTTTGGTGTTGAGGATGCAGGCAGTACAACTTTCACACTGTGCCTGTCTGTGGGTCAAAGAGGTGTTCAGATTACATAATCATTCAAAATATGGCCTCTCTGCAGAGCACAAAGAGCAATGGTCCTGCATTCCAGTTGTGATTCTATGCAAATGTGTGTGAAGGAGCTACTTATTGGTCAAAACAACAATGTGAAAGTAAAATCATTTATTGTAGTTACTCATTTAGCTTAAACAGCTAACAACCATTGACAAAACCCAGTCGCAGCCGTCATGACTCGCGGGTGTGGGGGCGGGGGTCACGCAAGGGTATGAGGGGGTTTAATTTAAAAAAAAAAAAAACTTTCCTTAGCCGGCCCGATCTGATCTAGCGTCGTCTCTGCTTAGGGGCCTCACATGTTCCTATTCTGCCCGGGGCCCCACATATCCTAGGACCGGCCCTGGGGCCAATCATGACGCTTCAGGAAAGCAGCGTCAGATTGGTCTGAGCGCTTCAACTTTGCACTCCCAGGCAGACTGGGAGCCTGTGCCTTCTTTCTCCAGCCCCAGCAACGCAGCTGGGGCTGGAGAAAGCTTCACTTCGCATGAGGTGTTTGGCCGACCTGAAACGGTCGGCCAAACACCTCATGCGCAGTGCACTCCTTCACCACAGTGTTATCCCCCTGGACCCGCCCCCAAGACTCGTCAGAGTCCTGGGGGAGGGTCCAGGGGGATTTTAAAAGATGATAATAAAACGGGTTAGAAACCCATTTTATTATCGTTTATTTGTTGCGGCTGGTGGGGGGAGGGGTGGCGCTCCTCCGCCCTAATGGAGGGTCGCTGCTGTTCCTGTCCTCTGAAGACCACATCTTTTTCAACATTGATGCTCCCTACTCTAGCATGGAAACATCTGGGTGCTATGAAAACGGCACTACCAATCCAACAAACTATAGCTAGAACAGCTGGTTTACCTTAACCTAAATATTCAAAGTAATTGTCAATGCACTGAAGTGACTTTAGACTGGCACAAGAAGTATTTTGATTTAGATATTTGTAAAGCACAGCTATCGCTCCGAAGGGAGCATCCTGGTGCTACACAGAAGAAACCAGATTGACTGGGAAGTATGAGAGAGGTCCTACTATACCAGTGAGGAGCTGAATGCATCCGTGAGCTCGAATATCCAGGTTTTCAGTGATTTTCTGAACTGAGTCTCTGATTCCATCGCCCTTAGGTGTGCAGGCATGAGATTCCATGCTCTTGTTCCCAAGAATGCGATGGATTTTCCACCTTTGGTTTTATACCTAAAGGTGAGGGGCCTAAGAAGGTTCACAGTGGAGGATCTGAGGGTCCTAGCGGTGACATAATGAGTGAACTTGGCTGCCAGGTATTTAGGTCCTGTGTCTCTAAAGGCTCTGAAAGTAATCACCAGGATCTTAAATAAAATTGTTTTCTGTATAGGCAGCCAATGCAGCGTCTTAAGAGCTGAAGTGGCCGATGAATAACGAGGCATTTTTAGCACTAGACGGGCTGCTGCATTTTGCATGATCTGTAGCTTTTTTACTACTTGTTTGTTGGTTCCTGCGAAAAGGCTATTGCAGTAGTCTAATTTCGAAAGAATCAGTGCCACTGCCACTGCCTTTCTTGCAGAGCAGGAAATGTAATCAAAATTTTTTTTGAGGGGTTTTATGAGGTTAAAGCATATTCCTGCCACTGCAAGAGCCTGTGGCCGAAATGAGAGAGAGGTGTCAAATTTTACTCCCAGATTCTTGGTGATTTCCACTGTATTAGGTGGGGCAGGTGCATCTTCTGGCCACCATTGAATCGGGTTAAAAAGATTGTCTTTTCCTATCAGTAAAATCTTGGTTTTATCCGTGTTACATTTAAGATTGTTTAGTGTCATCCAGCGGATGAACTCTGTCATACATTGCCTAAAATTAAGCTCTGGTTTGGTTGTGTCTTTATCTAGGGCCAAGATCAACTGTGTGTCTTCTGCGTATGAGGTTGTATCGATATTGAAGGAGAATATTAACGAGATCAACGGAGCCATGTAGATATTAAATAAGAGCGGACTAAGAGAAGATCCTTGTGGAACGCCTGAGGTAATCTGGCGTTCAGTTGAGAGGAAATGTCCTAGGGCCACGGTTTGTTTACAGTTAGTAAGGGAGGATTGTAGCCAGGCCAGAGCTGTTGAGGATACACCACTTTGTTTGATTCTGGACAAAAGGATACTAATGCGAGATGGTATCAAATGCGGCCGACAGGTCTAATCGGATCAGTACTGCATTTTTTCCTTTGTCTAGCGTTAGTTTTAGTGTGTCTAATACTTCCAGCAGTGCAGACTCAGTATTCCCTTACAAAGGGGTGTTCGGCTGAAAGATTAAGGAGTAATTTTGTCCTTAGGTGCATCAATATCCACGGATCTCGAGGATGCTTATTTTAAGGATGTAAATGCCCTCGCCCACCTAGGTAGCATGTTTCTTCATCGGGCCTGCTTCTCGCTGGATGGGCGCTGGAATACCCAGTGGGCTTTCCAAGACTGGGGCTCTTTGTTGGAGATCTCTTTTCTCTAACCCTGTCCTGGTATTTGCCTGAGCTCAGGGTATTGCCCTAGTTGGGGGCTGATAGGAATAGATGGTAGACTGGGGTAATTGAGGAAACAAAATTGGCTACAGACACCCCCTAAATAGTGTTTATTCCTGACGGGTCGCTGTGTCAAGATTAAAAACCAAACTGACCTAAAAGTGTCCAAAGAGGTCTAAGCATTTCATCAGGACCAAGAGTGAACACTAATCTACTCAGTCCTAGACGTTCTCAATACATTAGTACAGCACTAGATAATCAAGGTTTCGTGGTGCCCCTTGACCTGTAGAAAAAAGAGAATAGAGAATGCAAAAGCACTTATTTACAAGAATATGTGAGGGTATACATGAAGGGAAAATATATGCTGGTCCGCATCCCCCATGCAACACGTGTCTGGAGTCCCCACGGGGACGTGCTAAATAATGAATATAAGTTTTCTATGACCATGCAAAGTATATTTTCACATAGATATGAAGAATCAGGATAACGTACCAATTTGGTTGTCCCATAAGGGCCACTTCTCATGAAATCTGAGTGGCAGCTCCTTGCCGAAAATGTGTAACCATTACAACAAATAGTAAGTAACTTACAGCAGGAGGAGTTCCAGTATAGGGGTCGTCCAGGAACATGCTCCAGCGTGTACTTACTAGGATTTGAGGAGGTGCGGTGGTAATCATACCCTGCTTCCAGAGTTCCTGTTAAGTAGCTGTTGGGATGCTCAAGGACGTATTTCAACCCGGCTTCCGGGTATATAGCATGACCATTCCTAGTGTTAGCATGTACTCTGCATGTTTTTAGATGTGGTTGCCATCTTAGAGAAGAGGCAGCGGGCCCTGGGAGCACATATTTTAATGGATGTTTGTCATGATGAGGGTTTTATACGATGAGTACATAGCCAAAACGGGCAAAGGATTGACAGATGTACTTTGGCTCATGAGAGGATCACAGTTGCCTGTGTTTTTACTTTAAAAAGCGGGAAAAGAGGAAGAAAATGGGTGACTGCGATTTGTAATGGACATACCGGCAAAAGTTTTTGCCAAGATTGCAGTAAAGTATCAGAACTTAAAATAGAGAGAGAAATTAAATAATGATATCATTAACAAGCTACTTATTATAGAAAATAAATGATAAACATGACAAAATCATCCTAAAAGCTATTCTCAATTTAGATTCAATTCTGAAAGAATGTCATCAGGGTAAGAGATTTCTCAAAAAAAATTCTAAATTTTTTTTTTGCCATCAGGGGAATGTATATTATAAAACAGGGGGCCTAAATGAAGGGTGAATTGGAAACTATAATGCATGATTTCAGTGTGATACCGGAACCGGAGTTTTGAGATGCCCAACACACCTACGTGGACCAAGGTTTCACGTAGGGTGGATAATAAGCACTTTGGTAACAGCACACTTAGCGTTTTGAATGAAGGGTTCACAGAATCTCATCCTTAAGGCTTACTGCATCTGTGCGGAGCCTGAATACCAATCTCTATTCTCTCTGGAGAAGTCACTTTTGAACATCAGGGCCTTTTAATAATTTCTCAATTACAGTCTGAAACATGTCATCATGTGTGTGTCTTTGTTCCATATAAAGATTTTGTCAATCGTGTTGCTGCACATTGGCACCGTATTGTACTCTGATGTTTGTTGAGCCTTACTTTAATTGGGTGTTTTGTCATTCCAACATATCATAAGAAGCATGGGCACTGGATTAAGTAGACACAATTTTTACTATTGCAATTAGCATGTTCTTTTATTACCATTTCTTCGGAAGGCTGAGGTAAACCTCGGCCCTCATCGTCTTGGATCTCTATGCAGCATTTGACATGGTCTCCCACCCCATCTTCTTTAAAAGCCTACAAGACACTGGAGTCAAAGGACACGCACTCCAATTGATCTGCTCCTTCTTGACTGGAAGGATCCAGTCATTCAGCCTGGCACTATACACCTCGGACACCTGCAATCTCATCTGCTGAGTTCCACAAGGATCTCCTTGAACCTGATCCTCTTCAACACATACATGATCTCTCTTGTCAGCATCATCCGCTCTCACAATATCAACATCCTTTCTTATGCAGCCAGCATGCAACTCATTCTTTCCCTCACAGACAAGACTCCCAGTACCCAGATAAAGTTTGATGCCCACATGACTGAAATCGCCCACTGGATGATGATCAACTATCTAAAGTTGAACACCGACAAGACCACATTTCTGATCTTTGGGAAGAGCACTTCATTGTGGGACACCATCTGGTGGCCAACAGAGCTAGGAATGACATCCACCCCCTACCACCTACACCAAGAACTTTAGGATCATCATCAAAAGTAAACTTAACATGACTGCCCAAGTCAATGCTGTCACGACCTCATGCTTCGGCACCCTGAAGATGCTGGGGCAGATCTTCAAATGGCTCCCAATCAGCACCTGGGAAACGCCACGCAAGCCCTGGTCACAAGCAAGTTGGACTACAGGAACACCGTATATGCCTGGATCAACAAAAACTCACCGGAAAGCTGCAGACCATTCAGAACTCGTCAGCCAAAATCACTCTCAGCCTCCCAGGCCACATTCACATCATACCATACATGAAGGAGGTTCACTGGCTCCCCATACACAAATCAGCACAATTCATACTCCTCACCCACACTTTCAAGGCACTGCATAACACTGGCCCAGAATACCTCAGCTTTCATATCTGCTTTCACAAACCTTCCAGACACCTCCACTCATCTGGACTCCTACTTGCACACATCCCATACATATGGAAAACCAGATCCTGTGGTCGAGCCTTCTCCTACATCACTCCTAAAGCATGAAACAACCTGCCACTACTCCTCCTTAGTTCTTGAATTGCGCAACCAGGGGTGGGCTGAATGTGTGGAGTTTGATTCCACTGAATCATGTGGAAGTACATTAAATTTTCATGGAATTCCACATTGGGGTAGAGTGGGCATTTGCCAATATTTTCATAGCACAAAATGCACACTACCGTCGAAAAATGGATGTGCGGGGGAATTTTGTGCTATCAAAATGACCCAGCCAAATGCCACTTGGTGCCCTTGCATACTCTGCAATGATTAAAAGTTCTTTACTGCAGAGTATGTAAGGGCACCAAGTGGTATGCAGGGGTCTCTAAACTTTGAAACTACTGTATAATTTCATTTTGCCGGCAGAGCGGCAAAATTTAAATTAATCAGTAATTCCGTGTTACAAGAGTAACACGGAATTACCAAAATACTTCCAATTCCGCCAGCTCAATTGAAACATCCACCCGAGCCTAAACATAACGTAACATAACATACCATATGACATGACATATAACATAACTGTTAGACTTGGCCCTTTTTGCAGGGTTATCCCGAACTTTTTGCATTCCTCTGGTATTTTTTGTGACCTGTTGTTGGTGGTTTTAGGACTCTTGGCACTTTATCACTGCTGTTCAGTGCTAAATGCATGTGCTCTCTGTGGTAAACATGGTAAGATTGGTCTACACCTGTTTGGCATATTTAATTTACCTGTCAGTCCCCAGTAATGTGGTATCTCATATACCCAGGGCCAGTAAATTAAATGCTATTGGTGGGCTTGCAGCGCTGCTTGCGCCACCCACCAAAGTAGCCTTTCAAATCTGTCTCAGGCCTCTGCCACTGCAGGGCCTGCGCGCACAGTTTACTGCCGCTGTGACGTGGCACATAAAGTGGTTGCCACGTCTGTGACTCCCCTTTTACTACATATCAGTCACCCCGAAGGTAGGCCCTAGCTAGCCCTATGGCCAGGGTGTGGTGTAGGTAAAAGGTAGGACATGTGCCTTAACTGTGTGGCATGTCCTGGTAGTGACAAACAGCCTATTTGGTTTCTCCCTGCTGTGAGGCTGCCCTCTCATAGAGATGCATTCGGGATTCCCTGATATGTGCTCCAGTGGTAATTCCTGACATGGGAAACATGAGAGACATAGCGTGATCAAGTTTGGTATGTTTGGAATAGTGGTTATAAGTGCTGCATATTGGTGTTCATGGATTTATTATCACTATGTTAGAAATGCCACTTTTAGAAGTAGGCAGTTCTCTGTGCTATGTGTCTTTGTGCCTGCCTGTTGTGTATTGACTTTCTGGCCTTGGAGTGACAGGCGCTGGGGAGGTGCAGTGGCTCTAGAGAGTCTGGATGAGTCAGCGCTAGGCTGAATAGGCCTGGTCAGCATTTGGAGTGGTGGGAGGAGTAGCACCTGCATCTGAATAGGGCTGTGCCTGCCTTCCACAATGATGGCTCCAACCCCCGTGGTGTGTCTGGGGCCAGGGCCTACACTTACCATGGGGAGTGTTGTGCACTGAAAAGATATGTTTAAGTGCCCCCAGAACTGGTTTGGACCGGGCTCAGAACCCTGGGCCAGGGGAGGACAAAGAAAACTACTGGTATAAATATTGGGGCTGTGACCGCATGTCGAGGAGCTTACTTGAACTTCTGGAACTGAAGCTTGCTTGGAACTGGGGAAGACACTGCGCTGGCAGGGAACCGCCACTGGGACTTTGCCTGGGGAGCTGCTTGTTGAATGGACTGCCCCTATGCCCATGTGTGCTGGCTTGCTGCCTGTGTTCTTAAACTGAGTGCCCCATTGCTCAAAAAGGAACCCAGCGCGAGAGGAGCGCTGCCAGCTCCCTGTTTCGGGTCTCTCTGGTGGAGGCAGGCTGAGCGCTTCATTTTTCATTGCCCTGTAGCGTGGGCAGCACAGTGCTCTCCGTCGTGACCAAGAAGCAGGCGGGGAGAGCTGAGGAAAGCGGAGTGCTCTCCCTCCTGTGTTTGCGCCTCAGTGCTGATTGCTGCAGCCGGGGCTCTGCTGCGTGGCCCCGAGCTGCCACATTACGCGGAAGAAGGAAAGGAGCAAAGCCGACGGAGACTTTGCTCCGTATGCTAGTGGCCCTCTCAAGGCCGGAAGTCAGGTGGAAGACGCCTGTTTGTGGGCGGGGCTCCCGTGAGGAAGAGGGGAGCCCCGCATGCTGCCTGGGCCTGTTTGTGGGCGGGGCTGGCGACACGATCGAGCCGGAGCCTCTCAGGTCCGTGTGCTACCAGCGAAAAGGCCGGGCGTCTGCAACGCGACTGCTGTGTAAGATGGCCGCCACCGCCAGTGAAGGAGTGTTGTCGGTGGGGAGTCCCAACAGGGACCGAGGACAGGAGAAGGAAGCCTCCTGCTCCGCACCGGGCCGACTCGGGCCCCTCGCTGCATATCAGGGCTGGGCGCGGGTGTTGCTAGGGAAGGCAGGAGCCTCCCAGCCGCCCCAGGCCGCCTGCTACAGAACGTGAAGAGCTTCGTGCCTGTGCTATACTACCGAGCGGCACCAGGGGCATGGGGCTCTCTTTCCGTCCGGCCGCGTGGTGATGAAGAATGGGGCCGGCGGACCCATTACACTAGCTAGCGCGAGCACCCATGGACGGTGTGTTTGCCCCATCGTGCAGGTGGGAGCTCCTTTTGCCTTTTTCGTGCCCCTAGTGCGCCTCGGTGCTTCCTGCATTTGTTAGACTGGAGATACTGACTCTAGTGGCAACACATGCAACTAATTGGTGTTGGCTTGATTGCACAAATGGCAATGTTGGGCATACTATCATAAGTGAAGTGTTCACTGTGGTGCCCTGAGGCTGATGTTTGACCTAATGCTTCGTGCTAAGTGCAATGATACCAGTGGTTACTGGTCAGCCTAACTGTAATGGTAATGACAGTGGCCCGATTGGCCTTGTGATGTATATAATAGTGTATATATGTGATTATATTCTAATGTGTTTATAGATAATACAAAGGCTATTTTTTTTATATAACCTTGTGTGGAGTTTCTTTTGTGATGTGCCTAGTGTGTCGCTGCTGTGTGAGTGTGTTGCGCAAACGCTTTCCACATTGCCTCTGGGATAAGCCTGACTGCTCTGCCAATCTGCCAAGGGGGTGAGCAGGGGTTATCTTCAGCGTGTATGTCCCTTTCCCTGACTAGAGTGGTCGTTTCTGCCTGGCTTAGGCGCGTGCCCTAGCCAACCAGAAATCCCATTTCTAACAATAACACTATGCTTCAACCTCCCAATCAAACCCCTCTTTTTTACTTTGGATCATACGTTTTTGACTGGCACTTTTTCAGGATCCTGGAGCAGTCAGTAATTGCAAGAGCACCTGCACAAGTTTGAGAATCAGCTAACTACAAGAGATGCTTTCAAGTACAATAACTACCCTGTGGAGGTAAAAATGTACTTGAACAGTGATCATGGACAAAAGGACACAAGCAGAAAAAAACCTTAGCCACCAAAACACCATCTATAGAGGATTCACAGATTCAGAGCAGAACGGTACACACCTGATATATGCAAATGCACATTTTTAAAGCCTGTAATATTTCTAAAGTCGCAGATTTTCTCTAAAAGAATGTACGTAAGCAAGGTTTTAAGAGGCCTATGGCACATTATGCATGGTGGATAAAAGTGCAAATACTGAGTATGCTAAGCTAAACAAGAGTTTGAGTGTCTATGGACTGGCTTCAAAAAACATAGACGAAGGAGAGAGATCTGGAAAGGAGGACTCACTTGAACAACATTTGTGTGCCCGAAGTGCCAGAACAAAATGAAAGAAAGGTATTCATGATTGGAAAACAATCATTTCAAGGACACTTCTAAACTATTGCAGTCCTCATAAGTGATGTGAAAGCAGCTCACAATATAAAAATAAAAACAAACTTCACAGCATCCTTAAGTACCTATATACCTGATAACATTAGGGGATAAATGTAAATTAAATGTCCATTTTGCATTGTTAACTATCAGTTTGAACATTTTAGCCATTATTAGGCCCAGGTGAAATTTCAATTAGGCCGGAGTAATTGGAGTTATTTCTGTAGTTCCGTGTCACTCTTTGATGCGGGATTATGGATAATTATGCAATTACTCCTGTGCCTGTAATTTGAGTGGAAAAACCTACAGCAAGAGCACATTTAGCAAGCATGAGCGGGCACTCACTGTTTGTGTTTTGCTGCATTTAGTGCTATTTCTTAGCACAAAAATGCATCCTCGTCTCCATTGTGGATGCGAGGGCACATTTTGGGCTAAGAAAATAGGGCTAAATGCCGAGAGTACTTTTTTCAAATTAAGAAATAGCGCCAAAAGCAGAATTACTCTTCTTGCGTAATTCCACGCAATCTTTAGGAATTCTTAGGTAATTCTGCGTGATTATGCTACACTGATTTGTGCGGGTTACGCCCACCTGTAGCCATTATACCACCCCATTTAAATATCAAGCCAAACCCTCATTCGGAGGGGCCTCTTAGTGCAACAGGGCTGGTAACATGAGATACCTGCCCCATCAGGGTTTTAAGAACCCTTGTAACTGGCCCAGATGCACTGGATGCAGTGCTCCTCATTCCTAAGAAGCCCCTCAAGGTTCAACTCATAATTCCTGGTCGCTTAGTCACTCCAGGAATTACTATTGGCCTTAGTATCTGAAACTCTGGGTGGGGTAAAGTTAATGGTCGAAAATTTGGCGCACTTTCCTTGAGATGCTATTTATATGTCTAGCGACTTCTGCATCTTCATGACACTGCAGAGATGGGGAGCTCTGCTGGCATTTCTGCAGACTCACT
This sequence comes from Calotriton arnoldi, assembly GCA_963921515.1. Lineage (NCBI taxonomy): Eukaryota > Metazoa > Chordata > Amphibia > Caudata > Salamandridae > Calotriton > Calotriton arnoldi. The sequence goes on along the minus strand of CAWUFW010010220.1, from coordinate 480,899 downwards.
TGACAGAACACAAACATGCCAACACCAAGATCATTGTTGACACAACAGATGGCTTGAGCAAATGTTTTCATTTAATAATGCTAATTGTGTACTTGTCACTGTTCTGATGATAGTTTGTTTTGCACAGTAGTGGCAGGTGTTCCCTTGTGGGGGTTGCAAGTGGGTGTAGAGCACGGGTACTCATAGTACGGCCCGGGGGCCGCCAGCGGCCCAGCAAGCCTTCCTTGGCGGCCCGCGGACCTTGCAGCTATCCTACCTGTGTTTTTTTTTTTTTAAGTGTCCGCAAACACCGCCAGTTGCAGCAGCGCTCTATGGGGGCCAGGCGATTCTTTAAAAGCCATTCACTTGTTAATGAGGCTTTGTTGTATTTCACCTCTCCTGCATCTCCACTCCCAGTGGAGATGCAGGGGCACTAAGAAGAGGTGAAATACAACAAAGCCTCATTAACAAGTGAATGGTCTTTTAAAGACCTGTGAAGTACTCGGGTGCGGCTGTGTGTGTGCCCGGGAAGCTGTCTCAGCCCAGCCCGGGCTGACACACACTCGGGGTGAGGTGACAGAGGGTGACAGAGCGAGGGAGACAGACAGAGGGAGGGAGACAGAGAGGGGGGGAGGCAGAGGGTGACAGAGAGAGGGAGACAGCCAGAGGGAGACAGAGAGAGGGAGACAGAGAGAGAGGGAGACAGAGGGAGGGAGACAGAGGGAGGCAGAGGGAGACAGAGGGAGGGAGTCAGGGGGAGAGGGAGGGAGAGGGAGACAGACAGAGGGAGGGAGAGGGAGACAGAGAGAGGGAGACAGAGGGAGGGAGACAGAGGGAGACAGAGAGGAGAGGGAGACAGAGGGAGAGGGGGAGAGGGAGGGAAACAGAGAGGGAGACAGACAGAGGGAGACAGAGGGAGAGAGAGAGAGACAGAGGGAGGGAGACAGAGGGAAACAGAGGGAGAGAGAGGGAGACAGAGGGCAACAGACAGAGGGAGACAGAGGGAGGGAGACAGAGGGAGGGAGACAGACAGAGGGAGACAGAGAGGGAGAGGGAGAGGGAGGGAGACAGAGGGAAACAGAGGGAGAGAGAGGGAGACAGAGGGCAACAGACAGAGGGCAACAGACAGAGGGAGACAGAGGGAGGGAGACAGAGGGAGGGAGACAGACAGAGGGAGGGAGACAGACAGAGGGAGGGAGACAGACAGAGGGAGACAGAGGGAGGGAGACAGGGGGAGGGAGAGGGAGACAGACAGAGGGAGACAGACAGAGGGAGATAGAGGGAAGGAGATAGAGGGAGGGAGACAGAGAGAGAGACAGAGAGAGAGGGAGACAGAGAGAGAGGGACAGAGAGGGAGGGAAACAGGGAGGGAAACAGAGAGGGAGACAGACAGAGGGAGACAGGGAGAGAGAGGGAGAGAGACAGAGGGAGGGAGACAGACAGAGGGAAACAGAGGGAGAGAGAGGGAGACAGGGCAACAGACAGAGGGAGACAGGGAGGGAGACAGGGAGGGAGACAGACAGAGGGAGACAGACAGAGGGAGACAGAGGGAGACAGAGAGGGAGACAGAGAGGGAGACAGAGGGAGGGAGATAGAGGGAGGGAGATAGAGGGAGGGAGATAGAGGGAGGGCGACAGAGGGCGGGAGACAGAGGGGGAGAGACAGAGGGGGAGAGAGACAGGGAGGGAGACAGAGGGAGGGAGACAGAGGGAGGGAGACAGAGAGAGGGGGAGACAGAGAGAGAGGGAGACAGAGGGAGACAGAGGGAGGGAGACAGAGAGGGAGGGAGACAGAGAGAGAGGGAGACAGAGAGAGAGGGAGACAGAGGGAGGGAGAGAGAGAGGGAGGGAGAGAGAGGGAGGGAGAGACAGAGGGAGGGAGAGACAGAGAGAGAGGGAGACAGAGAGAGAGGGAGACAGAGAGAGAGGGAGACAGAGAGGGAGGGAGACAGAGAGAGAGGGAGACAGAGGGAGGGAGAGAGAGACAGAGGGAGGGAGACAGAGGGAGGGAGACAGACAGAGGGAGGAGGGCGACAGACAGAGGGAGGGAGACAGATAGAGGGAGACAGAGGGAGGGAGACAGAGGGAGGGAGACAGAGAGGGAGACAGAGAGGGAGACAGAGAGGGAGACAGACAGAGGGAGACAGACAGAGGGAGGGAGAGGGAAGGAGACAGAGAGAGGGTGGGAGACAGAGAGAGGGAGGGAGGGAGACAGAGAGAGGGAGGGAGAGCGAGAGGGAGACAAACTGAGTGAGACAGAGGGAGAGAGAGAGGGAGGGAGAGAGGGAGGGAGAGAGAGAGAGAGATAGAGGGAGGGAGACGGAGAGAGAGATAGAGGGAGGGAGACGGAGAGAGAGAGAGAGGGAGGGATAGAGAGAGGGAGGGAGACAGAGAGAGAGGGAGGGAGACAGAGAGAGAGAGAGATAGATAGAGAGAGAGATGTGTGTATGCTGGGTCTGGTGGCTCAGTGGACGAAGGCGTCCGCTACAGGGGCCTGTGTTCAACCTCATGGTCATAGTTATCTTTTTTGCTCTAGCCCCGCCCCCCTCCCCCACTGACCCCGCCCCCACCGGTGCGGCCCTCGGCCACAAACCACACTGTAAATTTGGCCCCCGAGAGAAAGTTTGTGAGTACCCATGGTGTAGAGGAACCGGTGCCGCTTGAGATTAATTGTGTTTGAGTTCTTGCTGAGGGTGGAAGCTTTTGAGTGTTCCTGTATTTTCGCGTTATCCTGTTTGAGTGGGTATGATAAAATAGTGTATAGATGTCTGGGCTGATCAAGTAAATGTGAAGGCTAATGCAATTTACCTCCTCAATCCATTCTCTCATCCCACTTCTTAGTTTATGAGGCGTCCTACCTCTACACAGACACAAGAACCAGTAGAAAAAAGTTAAGAAATATGACATGCTAATTTCTAGGTTTGTCTGTGCTTAATATGAATGCTTACCTGCTGATGAGTGTTCCCAAATGAGACATGCAAAGGAAGTCATGCATGCACAGTGACACATGCTGATCAACCCAGGGTCACACAACTGGCGAAAATGAAAAAGCTTAAATGAAAAAACTTTGAACTTCTGGTTCTAAGGCGGACAAACTGGCCACTAGACTAGCTCTCCTCTGATTCTCATTTCAGACGTACCAGTGGTTAACCACTGCTCGTTTCTCAAAATGTCATAATATCTTTGAAATGCTTTGGCCCAGAGCGCCTCTTCGCCTGCCAGGCCTATGGCGGGTGCAAAGTAGGGGGCCACAGGATGCCCAGGGAGATGTGGTCACTGAAGGGCACAAGATGGCGGGGACTGCTGGTGTGACTGACATCAGGCGGTATCTGAAAGCAATGGCTTCCAAGAGGGGAAGGTCTGCCAGTCTCCCCACTGGATGCCCAGAGTGTGATCTTAGACTCTCTCTTATATTATGACTGCTTCATCAATACCACGACGAACTCTTATAATCCCTCAGCGCTGAGATGCAATGAATATAACAGGTGCCTGCAGGGTCGGATTGGTAAGGCGGGCACTCGGGCAATGGCCGAGGGGCCGGCATCCGAGTTCCAGCTGTGGTATGCTTTTTTGGCAGCCAGGGGGGCCGATTTGGGCGGTGTCTGTGGTGTCGGATGCCGCCAGCGGCCCAGTGGGGGGCCAGAGTGGCCTTTCTGGAGGGCAGAGGTGTCACTCCTTTTCTCTCGCTGGGCCGGCCCATTAATGTATGCATATTGAGCGAGGGCAGAGGGCCTGAGCAGAAGTGGCCTTACTTGTTTTCAGGCGTGTTTTACCAGTGTGAACTAATCCGTGAATTTTCCATATCTAAGTAAAGTTAAGAAAACATGCCTCTGTCAGAGCCCCTTCACCCCCCCCCCCCACTTCTTTTTATAAAACTTCGCTGAAGCAGTGTATTGCGGAAAGGCAATATGCAAATGTGGGCCACTTTTTCTTAGCGTGCCCGGGCCGATTTTTAATCCCAATCCAACCCTGGGTGCCTGCCTCAGCCTCCTGAAAACCCATGTTTTCCGGAAATGCAACCTAGTTTTTTAAAAGCAAATATAAAGAGAGGGTTCATGCTGTTAACAAATGAGGATGCGCAGAGGCCAAGAAATTGAAACTGTCTGTTTCGTCTGCTTTCTGGAGGCATGTCTGGGTATTCGGGGGCACCCATTGATGCCCGCCCTGCTAGGTCGTCTCCCTTGCCTGCCGGCCCAGGCCGTGGCCTCTGCGGGGTTTCCCTTGCCCCTGGGATGGACGTCGGGTGTGTTCTGCCGGTTGCTCTGCGGATAAGATGCTGAGCCTGCACTCTGCCTCCCTGGTAATGTGATTGGCGCCATTAGGGCCCATTCATCATTCGCAGCGTTAGAGGAAACCACTTTCCAAGGGACTTTGTAAATGGAAGGGTGGGGAGCAGACAGGCGGGGAGGGGGTGGGAGGCTGGTCCAGCAAGCATAGGCTTTTGTGGCAGCTGCGAGCTTAGCTATTTCTGTCTGTACTTCGCTTCCCTCTTTGTCTTTTCTGTCTCTCTCCAGCCCTTCCTCCCAGCAAGTCCTCATCAGCCCTTCTCTGTACCTCACTCTGCACCTTCTTCCTCTCCCTCAGTGACTGATCATAGCTCCGGCTCTCTACCCCCTCCCCCACCCTTCCATCCAGTGCTTAATTTGTAAAATAATAAGTGCCTGGGCTCTGACCAGGAGGCCACTACAGCTTGCACCATCCATCGCGCCCCTCATCGCTGCCAAAACAGCTACTAACCATCTCTCTCACCTGCGAGTGCGACAGTTTATATTATTCTAGGTCCCCAAAGCTAAAGGAATGGCTGGGGAGGCAGGTATTAATAATTTGTAATGTACATTGTATTAATAAACAGCCGTTGTTTTATTCATCTCTAAATTAGAAGAGCAGCGCCACCATGTGGCAGACTGTCCTAAGTGCGGTGTTGATAATTAAGTGCCGGTGCCGAGCACCGGAAACCAATTAAGTGCCAGCATCAGAAACCACCGGCTCAAATTAAGCACTGCTTCCATCCCTTCGAATCATCTTCGGCCATCCTGCCACTCCTGCTCACCCCTCTCCCTCAGTCCTCTCCTCGCTGTCTGCAGCCTTCCCTCCCTGCCTCCGCTTCCACCCTTCCTTTATTGCCCCCGGCATTCCCTTCACACTTCTCGCCCCCTCCATCTTCCCCTCTTTCTTCATTTCTTCTCCTTGCTTCATCCGTCTCTTTACTTAACTCTGCCTGCATTGCTTCTCCCTACTTTCCTCATCCCTCCCTGTACCTCACTCTCCGTGCACTCCTACCTCTGATGCCCCGTGCTTGCTTACATCCTTGTGTCCATGCCGCAGCCTTCCCTGTCAGCTCCTCTCCCTCCCTCAATTCACACCTCTCTGTAGCTCTCTCTGTCTCCATTCTCCCGCCCTTTATTCTCCCTTTTCTGTTCTCTATCGCTGAATCGTTATTTTTTCTTACATCTCCACGCCTCCATCCTTCCCTCGCTGTACTTTTCCACTCCTCTCAGGATTTTTCCACCCATCTCTGCCTAGCTGAACCTCTCCTTCCTTGACTGATCTGTTTTTGCAGCCCTCTCCCCTTCTCTCTGCATGTATTCCCTTTAGCCCCTTCTTTCTTGCTCTTTGTTTGTTTTTTGTTCAGCTCCTCCTTTTTCTCACTGCTTCTGTCTGTCACTCCTTCTGCATCACTGACTCGCTAACTGCTGTCTCTGCCAATGCTTAATTTGTAAAAAAAAAAAAAGGATAAGTGGCATACCGAAATAATATCATTGGCGAGAGTGTCTGCATAAATGATGTGAATTGATATCTCATTTTATAATGTAAAACTCATTGTGACCTGTACTGATATATCATTAAAAATGTTTCATAAAAAGAATTAATAAAAAAAAAAAAAAAGATAAGTGGCAAGGCCCTTCTCAGAAGGTCACGGCAGCCTGCACCATCCATTGCCCCTGCCAGCACTGCCCATGGCAGTACCAACACAAGTAAGTGTGCAATTCAGACTATTCAGATGACCTAAAGTAATAATAATGGTGTGAGCATCAGGTATTATTCATTTTTAATGTATATTGACTTAACAAACACTGTTGTTGAGCGCGTCACAAACTTAGACAGCACCACCATGTGTTGTAGATTATCACTGGAGCCCGTGCTGACAATTAAGTGCTGGTGTCGAGCAGCAGAAACCACCGGCTCAAATTAGGCACTGCTCTGTACGTGTACACAACCCGGCTAACCCCTTCTGACAGCACTGAGTGTGTTCGTTTTTCAGCCAAAGGCTTTGCAAGATGTTTCTGTTGTCTATTTACTTGCCCCGGCCTGGGAATGGTTGTGTTATTGTCATCTGCCTATACGCACGCCGGATGTGAGATTACAGCAAATAGTTGTGCAACAGCGAGGAGGCAGCAGCAGGAGAGCAAGTTACTCTTCCAGTAATATTGATTCCCTCATGAGTTGTTATCTCCACGGATCTACTTTGTCACACTACACCGCGCATGGTTTCAGATGCATTAAGCCCTGTTCTCGAGGCCCAGTGTACCAACAGATATGCTGAAGTGAGCTGTGTTTGGCACATGGTCACAAGTTTGAACCCCACTGGGTCTCTTCAGCCTTTCATCCTTCTGAGCTCGACAAAATGCGTATCAAGCAGGTAGCTAAAAATAAACATCTATTATGTGTCAATGCTGCCACTAGACCCCACAAGGTGAGCAAGGAATTTATAAATACGCTTGTTAAATTCATAAAACGTGTGATGACTCAGTGACACAGAAATATGTTGGTATTTCTACATAGGCCCTGATTACGAGTTGCACAGTACTGGCAGAGTACACTGCAGATTTTGGATGTGGAGTTTCCATTAACGGTGTAGTAACACTGCTCAGCCTCCATGCAATTGCGAATTAAATCGCTTAGAACAGGGAATAACAGCATAGGGCCAGATTTACCAGCTGTAAAACCATAAGGAATTCCCAGTTCCATGGAGTTTATCACATACATTTACCACCTCCTCTGAGTGGGTGGTAAATGTAGGCAGCGACCTTTTGGGGAGAGTGGGCTTTGTGGGGAGTAGTATAGGGAAGGGAAAGCTAAGTTCTGGCAGAGGGAGCATTGTCTTGAAGTTTTTCCCACTGTTTTCAGTTTTTTCCTGCTCACAGTTGGACGACCCAGGCTCCACTGCACAGCTGCGGAGTTGGCCAATGTCCCACTTGACGATGCCTTCACCCGAGAAGCCACTCAATTCCCCACCAGCTGCATCATAATATCTGCAGGCAGTTTCTCCCAGCATCTACCTCAATAGTTTGTGGGAAAGATGGTTGTAACCTGAAAAAAAGCTTAGTTGTGTCTCATGGAATTGAAATAGTTTGTGTCAGAAACTTGAATTGACTGTTGGGGCTTAAATGGAATTTACTCATATTAAATAAACAATATGATATGTTATTTATTCAGCTGTGGAAGCATGAAAGGCTGAGTGGACCATATAGAGATTCAATCTTTTGACCTACAGGTTACATACAGAATGCTGCAAAAGATGACACTCAGCCCACTGGCCTACATTTTACACCCTAAGAGAAGAAAGTGGATTCATATTTGGGTGGATGACAAGGAATAATCGCAACACTTGTCAGGGTGAACCTTCAAAGTCACTATATTTAACCTAAACTCAACCCCTTGCTAGCTATGCCACAGAGCAGACAGATTTAACATAGAATAATGCGTAAATTATTTTTTACAGTACCGAAACAGTAATAAAGTCAAAATGCAAGCCAATAAAAATCCCAAACTGAATTTGAAAAAAGAGTAAAAATTTATAAAATGACACTAAAATGACAAAACCCCAATAAGGGGAAGAGGAGATATGTTGTTTTTCAAGTTTTGAAATGGCACCAAAAATCACAAAGGACCAGTAATAGTCAATGGTCGCCGATGTACCAACCAGGTTCATCCTGGTAAAAGATTTTGCCTTATAACATAGTGCTTTATGTCTCAATCCACCACATGAGTGCAATTCTAAAGCCCCCAGGATCTCAGTGAAGGCACTTAGAGATGCACGACGTGTTAGGCAGAGGCCAACAGCAGGGTCTAGTCCAGGGCCAGTTGCCACTGGTCAGTTGGGTACTTTCAGGAAAAGACCTCTGGTAGCTTGGTTTATCCCTGTAGCTTGAACAGGAGGTCGACTTTATGACATTTGCAGTCCATTTCTTTGTCTTAGATACAAGAGGGAGCAGGTCTAGTTCTTCAGGGCTCCTCTCAGGTCACAGGCAGCAGGTCTAGCCCTCTTCTGATCTTCTGTAGGTCCAGTAAGTGTTCTGAAGTGAGTGTCTGGAGATTCCACATTTATGCCTGGCACTAGCTAGCGAGTGACTCCTGCACACTCCCTAGCCAATGAGGTAAAAGTTCCCAGGGTCAACCCTACCCACTTTGGGCATTTTCAAAATGGTGAAAGTCTTTGTCCACACTAAACTTGGGTTCTAAGGGCTGGGGATTTGTGTGGATAGTATACTATGGTATTCCTAGTGTCTTCCCACATCTAACACTAAAATCCGGGTTGAGGCAGCCATTGTTCCCACAATAAACCCTGAGACAGGTGTCTGGTAGGACAAAAGAAGAGCACTTCATCAGCAAGGCAGTGGAGCCACAAGAAATCCTGTTCTCTCCCATTTCAAGTGTGCCCCAAGAGTTATACGAAAACTCAGAGACAGAAGACTAATAGGACAAAATGCAGGTCCTCTAGCAGCCAGTCAGTTGATCCACTCAAATTGTCTTGGCATCATATTCTCTCCCCTTTCAGTGAAACGTAAAGGTTATATGTAAACCCAGCAGACCTGTCAAGCAAGATCTGACAGTCAAGCAGGATTTGATGCTGTAGTGCCAAAAGAATGCCCACAGCCCCGACCCTGCATATTCTGGGGAGTTCAGAGGAGTCATCTCTGCAAATCAGGTCAGCCTTTTGTTTGCTCCTTGGAGGCATTTAACACCTATTCACACCTATTTCAGACTAATTACTTGCTGGGATCTTGCAGAGGCTTATTTTAATTAACCTCCTGACAGTTCAGGCAAGAAAAAGCAAACTTTTTAAACGTTACTTTTCCTTAATATTTATAAAAAATCTGACTTTGCCATTGAAATGGATTTTTAATAACTATTGAAAATAGTTATTTAATTAATTTCTTAGCTGGTCCCTTTCCTGAAATACAATATTAGTATTTTAGTCTGTACTCTGGTTTTCTAAATAGGACAACTAGGCCTGTCACAGTGAAAATAGTTTTCCGGGTGCTAGTCACTGTAAGGACATGTTAACATTACATTTTTACATGTCCTACTTTTAAATGTCGTGCACCCTGCCTTGTTGGCTACAAAGCCTACGTGGGGTGACATCAATATATAAAAGGAAGGATTTTCCTGCTAAAAACAGTTTCTTTTGACAGGTCCCAGTGCATGTTTTACACTGTGACAGTCAGGTAACATGGTAGGCCTCAAGCCGTGTTTGCACTGCCACTAGAGTGGATGTCACTATAGGTGCTGCAGTCCATTAGTGGCATTTAACTTCCAAGGCCTTGGGTACATTTTATACCATATACTTGGGACTTTTAGGCAAGTCAAATAAACCGCTTAGGAGTATGCATTTCAACCATGTTCAAAGGGAGAGCACAGGCACTTTACCACTGATTAGCAGGGTTAAAGTGCACATTGTTCTAAGGTCAGCAAATATATAGGGTCCAGCAGAAGGCAAGAAATTGAGGGTGACTACACAGAAATGGAGAATTTCTTACAATGCTAGACTGTAAAGTACACCTAGATCCATAGTGGGTTATTTGTTTTAGCAATGCATATTTTTATATATTACAACATCTTAAACTACATGAGTTTAAACTTCTTTATTGCCTTCATTTACCCAACCTCTGGGCGGGGTTAGTTTGTCAATGTGCCACAAATGTACCCCATCTCATATTTGGGTTTCCCTAAAATATTTTTTGTCTGTTATAAACTTTGTCTATTCCTGTATCGTATGACTGTGACACTACTAAATGATTATTTCTTAACAATTTGCTGCACCGCAAAACCAGCACACAAAGCATGCAGCTGTCTTGTTTCCCAGTTCATATGGCACTCCTGAAGGGAAGGAGTGAGGTCTTTGTGGTAAACACCTTACATTCGAATGAATGAATGAGGGGTATTTATATAGCACACAGCTACTCACAGACTGTCCTGGCGTTTTAGCATCAGAGGTCAAACCGAGAACAACATCTAGCCGCTTGCCCCACTACCCTAGCTACTAAATAGATATGTATTTGTTATTTTTTGAAACACCTTTCTTCCATCATTAGTCTCAGGTGTCTCAGCAACTGGTTCCACAGTCCTGCAGCCAGGACAGTAAAAGTGGAACCCCCGCTACTGGGATTTTTAAAGCGGGGGATCATTAACAGCCCGGCCTCACTGGAACGCAGCAATCTTCCAGGCCCATTCGATACCCACTGGACTATAGCAAGAATTGGCAAATCCAATAGATCTGGGCTTGGCAAACTAATGCAATGTTTACATCTTTTTTTTATTGCAAACATATGCCACAAAAATAAACAAAAGATAAAACAGAAAACAGGCTTGTGATGCCATATGTGTGGAATAAAAATGTAAAATGTTAAGAAAATTAACCATTGCAGATAATTTGAGTAGGATGACTAAAACATGAAAACAAGGATAAAGAATGGACAAATAAAGCATTGGCAAGGTTAAGTTCTAGCCTACCAGCCTTATCCCAGAACAGTAGCGGTCCGTGGTAGGAGTGCCGGCCGGGCGGTGACGTGGGGCGGGGGAGGGGCAGGGTGGGGGGTAGTAAACCACAGATTACGGCAGAATACAGGTAAGTAAACATTTAAATAAATAAAACGAATTTCGTTGCGCGCACTGCATCGCATTTGGCGATGCAGCGCTCACAACGAAATTCGTTTTATTTATTTAAATGTTTACTACCTGTATTCGGCCGTAATCCGTGGTTTACTACCCCCACCCTGCCCCTCCCCCACCCCACGTCACCGCCCGCTCGGCACTCCTACCACGGACCGCTACTGACCCAGAAGTGCACTTCTTATTAGGCCCTTGGACGCATGTAATCAGGAAATAATTTGTTAATCCCAGTGGAAGAAATTCAGGGGCATATTTACAAAAAAAGTCACGCAGCGCAGCAAGTCACCTAGTGACAGGGGAAGGGCAGGAATGCACCGTATTCAAAAGAATAGGACGCATTCCTGTCCTTTTCCTGCACTGGGGCACAATGGGCTGCCGGGCACCAACACAGGCCCCCTCGCACCATGGTGAAAGGGTGCAAGTGTTGGATGCAGGATTGTTTTTGTGCAGAAAGGACAGCTTCCTGCACAAAAACAATCCTGAGAGGCCTTTTCTCGTTCTATGTGTGCTGCAGAATGCGAGGATGTCTCCTTGTTACGCCTCTTCTGGGGAGGCGTATTGTATTTTTTTGGTGCATTCCCAGGTTTATCTCTTCTTTTAAATCTGGAAATGCGTCAAAATTCATGAATGTTGTGTGGGAACACCCAAGCAACACCCATGGAAATGGCTTCCTGGTGCAGAGTAATACAACACAGTGATTTGCGCTTCGTTACATTACTCGAGATTTATGAAGCCACGCAGGGCTATGCAAGGTGGCTTCATAAATCTCTTTTGAGTTGCGTCGCTCTTGCGCCACATTGCATGATGCCAGAGCGATGCACTGGGGCTCGTCAATATGCACCCCAATGTCTGAGGCGAGTTAGCTAATTGCTCCATGCTATATGCAGTACTGGGCAGAAGCAAAATGTGAATTACAATTGAATAGACCAATTGATAATAACGGCTGACCCAAAGCTTCTCTAGTTTATGCATACAAGTATTTTCAATTATGATTTTCTTAAATTATTACTACAGGCTAGCAAGACAACTACAGTTGTCTTCAGGCCAGACCTAAAAAGAGGGCCTACTCCTCTCTTAGGGATGCCTCATGCCTGATTGAGTCCCAACCTTATTGGTCTTGCAGCGCTTCCTTTTCAAAAGACCAGGACCCCTCTGATACATTGAAGACAGCCTGACATTAGGAAGGGAGGTGTGCACTAGCCACCCTATGGCCTTCAACAGTGGTCCGACTGGGCCATGTGTAGGAATAGGAGTTCAATATTCCCGGTAGGACAGTCTCTTATCAATTTTGGGAATTACTACTTAAGCCTGGTCCACATCGACAAGATGGAGACATAAGGAAGAGTCCACTGTCTTTTCTTTGTCGCCAGAAGATCACCCCAAAGAGTAACATTTGATTGAAATCAGAGTTAATTCTATTGCTTGTCTCTTTCTGGGGTATATTGCATACAGCAGTAATGGACATCTCTTTGTCCTCTATCCACGCTACCTACTTAACACATAACTGGAGCCATTTCACATCTACCCCTAAACAGGCAAGGTTTGATTGCTTTATGTCTTGGATAAGTGATTAACTTTGCTATCCACCCAACCTCTGTCATTTGATAAATATTCAGCTGTTTAGCTAATTCAATTTCATTTCATGTGTTACACTCTCCCCTCCTTCTTCCTCCAAAACTGTAAGATACAGTCACAAGTACTCTCTACTCACTCTTCATGCCTAACTTTATGAAGAACTTTTAATAATTCAGACAAAATCTGTAATCTTATACTGGGAAATGCACAAGTGTCCTCGTAGACTTCTGTCTTCCTCTTTTACCTTCTCCAGCTCTCACATCTCAGTCCTTCCACTTTCCAACCCTATGGTCTCTCTACCTCTCCTTCCATTCCCAGTGAACAGCATGCCATGTGCCAGGGTTTAACTATACCATGAAAGTCAAAAGCATTCACCCCATTGAGATCTTCTACACAGACATCAGTTAGCAGCTGCTAACCCCTGCTGGTCCTTCGGTAGCTCTGGCAGTGCCCTCGCTTCTCTGCCTCAGGGCTCATCAGTGCATCAGCAGGAAGAGAAAGCACACTCTCTGCACTCACCAGTGCTTGGCCAACCATGGCCTTACAGCAACAAAGAACATGCTGCTGAGGGCCAATGGGACAAGAGATCAACCAGGTGATCTATCAGGGGATGACATGATCTCTTTTCACTGCCCCTGGCACTTTGGTGATTAGACATCCATGCTCTTCTATCAGCATTCCAAACACCCCTGGAGGGTCAGGGCTCCTGGGTGCTCACCAGGGGTCCCACCAAGTCAAGAAGTTCTTTCCTACACCACACCTCCAGCTCTTCAGCCTTCTTTTCCACACTCAAGCTGTAATGGGTTCCAGGCTGGGCAGCCACACTAGCTCCGTTTGCACTCTGACCCCACAGACCCCTTTGTATGGATTAGCCTCTGACACCATCTGAGGGAATGACACGCATGCGCACTGGCTTTCCAATAAGCATTTAATCAGTCTACACAATGATCAACACTTTCGCCATCTGCTGGCCACACAAGCACACTGCAGTTCTCCTGCTGGCTGATGTACCAGTTTGCAATGCACTGGCTTATGTCATCACATTGGATAGTTCATCATTTTTCTCCTAGTTTTATATAGCTCAAACTTGACCCGAAGGTATCAGGTATCAGAGCGCTTTACATGAGCACCAGTTGCGTTACACAAGGACACATTCATTTTTGTTAGACATGGGGAGATTAAGTGATTTGCCCAGAATCACAGGATGTTGAGCGTCATTGCTGAGACTCGAACCCGGTTCCCCAGATTTGAGATCCACCGCCCTAGCAGTTCATTGTAGTAAAGACACACACAGCTCTCTAATCAGACACATTACATCGAAGTTCACTACAAAAAGGCAGCAACGCTAAGCTCACTGCACCCACCATGTCTACAAGCCCCACACACCTCACCGCCATATTACTATAGGTCAAACTACAAACAAAGTCATTTAACCATGAACTCTGTAGTGGACCCAGGAACCTGATGCAGATGAGCGCCTTGGACAACCTCGCCAGGGGTATGAAAATCTATATAACTAGAAACAGAATAGCGCTTTATGCTTCAGAAAGGGTATGGAAAGAGTTGTATAAATATCAATGCAATAAAATGCAATACAATGCTGTTTTAATGCAATCCAGTGGTAAATACGTAACAGGTAGTGGAAAAAATAGATATGTGTGGAAAAATGACTCGCCGTTTCCGGATAATACAAAACATGCATTAACCCCTCAAAATAAAGTGGGCGTGACACACCAGTGAGGGCTTAAATGGAACGTTCTGCCCACCACGTGTTTAGGGCATTAAGGGGCACATGCATCAAGGTAGGCTTTTGCGATTCCTTAATTGCGATTATTAAGGAATCGCAATTAAGGAATCGCAAAAGCCTATGCATGTAGGAATCGCTATAAAAATAGCGATTCCTAAACATTCCTTAATTGCGACTCGCAAATTGCGACTGCAATTAAGGAATGCCGTCCCATTCATTCCTATGGGCCTACAGGCCCATAGGAATGAATTGGAGATTGCATGCGCAATTTGCGAGTACCAGTAGGTACTCGCAAATTGCTCATTCAATTCAAGGGTGCAAGGGTGTCAAAATGACACCCTGTTGCACCCCTGAAATTGTGATGTGCACCCATGTTAGTGCACACACATGCCCTAAGGGCATGTGTGTGTGTAACCTAAAACTTTAAAAAATGCATTTTAGTGCATTTTTCAAAGTTTTTGCAAATTACAGACAAGTTTGATTTGTCTGTAATTTGCGGTCCCAAATAGCGAAATCGCTATTTGAAAGTGCTTCTAGCATTGCATTTAAGGAATCGCAAATTGCGATTCCTTAAATGCAATCGCAGTTAGGAATTCGCAAATAATTGCGAATTCTTAAATTGCGCATAGAAACTACTTTCATGCATCTCCAAAGGCCAATTTGCGACCGCAAACGGCCGATTTTTGCGAATCGCACCGTTTGCGATCGCAAAAACCTTTGATGCATGTGCCCCTAAATGCCGCACAATACACAAGCCAGGGTCATATTTTTTACAAAGTAACCTCTTCAACTTTTTTGCAAAGTTAACAGCTAAATGTTAACATCTTTCTCTCTCTCTCCTACACATTATAAATAGAAGTGAGGCACATGTTTCTCTGTGATTTTATTTGGCGCACTCATGCCAATGCTTCCACACAAAGTAACAAGATGCCACGTGCCTGTTTTCCTCTTGAAACGTGTTACAGAATAGCTATGAGGAAGAAAGATTGCGGCCGTCAGTTATTAACTTCCTACTTTTTAAGTTGGGAAAAAGTTACATACGTCATGCAGGACGAAATAAAGGGATTGATTCTGTGACTTTGTGTTGTCGGCCAGTCAATGCTACAAAAACGTAGGTCGAACTTCCCCTTCAGAGTGGGTGAGCCCTACTCGCCCATGCATGTCTTCTCTCTGAGGTATCACCTGTGTCTCTGTAGCCATACCTGTCTGTTGCAGAGGTTTCATTTACAGAGTGATGCGGAAGAGGTAAGTCTCCCTGTTCACGCTTGTCCATGTTTGTCCGCTGCGCAGGTTGCAACCAAAAAAGGTGAGGTGTGCGTTTTATCACTGCCTTCATGCTTTTCTGTTGTTTAGGCACCTATAAAGGTTGAAGTTCAGGTTTAGGTCTCCGTGCTCATCCTTCTCTGAGATATCATCTATTAAGGTGGAGAGCTCCAAACATATAGTTCTGTGAGGCTCAGGTATTTCCTGTGAAGGCCTAGAAGGTGGCAACTATTTATGCCCATGCCTGTCCAAGGCTAAGCTGTCACTCACCAAGTGAGTAAGAAAGAGTTAAGCCTCAAACACTGTTTTAGCTGAGGAATCACACATGAAGGGTTAAGAAAGGGTTAAGCAGCTGCGGCTCGTGCAGGTATGAGCGGTAGGGCGGTGGGGCCTGGTAGGGGGTATTTCGATGGACGATGACGTGGGAAAATTAATTATTTATTTAATTTTCCCTCACCATCGTCTGTCGAAATCCGCCCTCACCCGGCCCCACCGCCCACCGCTCTTACCTGCATGGGCCGCGGCTGGGGTTAAGTAGTCCGTCCCATGCTTGCCTAAGGTATAACACTGGAAGAATTAAAAGTGAGTTAATCCTCTATGCTTATGCTTTTCTAAGGTGGCAGGGAGTATTACGACTAGGCTAAGCCACCTTGCCTATGTTTTAATAGGGCATTAGCAATGAATGGTTCAGTTTCCATGATCATACATGTCCAATATATCTCATGTGAAGGGTTACATGTCCATGTCTTTCCTTCTCTAAGGTTGAGTTATTCCCCGTGCAGAGGTAATAATGGGTTAGGCCTCCATGCACATGCTTCTCAAGTGGCAAATATCCCCTCTGAAGGGTTACGCCTTAATACTTGCTTGAGGTGTCCCCAGTTAAATGGTAGTAAGTGTCAGGCTCCATTTACCTATTTGTGGGTTGCTGAGATACCATGTCCCCCATGAAGGGTTAGAAGAGGGTTAAGAGGCATCAGACCCACATCCTTCAGTGTCAAAGGGGTGCTCCTTCCCTATTTGGATTACAAACATAGCTTCTCTCTTTAGGGCTTACCTACGCCAGGCGAGAGGGGAGTTCAGCAGCCCCTGAGTCCATTCGAGCCATTCCCTCTCTTTGGAGGGATTACTTTTCTGCAGATGATGGAAACCTTTGGGATAATTTTAAATGTGATGTATCTCTGAGGAAATATTTTGAATATTTTGAAAGGTCTAAATGAGATGAATACTCACTTTGTGCATCTGTCTCTTATTGTCATTAATATTATTATTCTTATTATTATTATTAGAAGTAGTAGTAGTAGTAGAAGCAGTAGTAGTTGTTGTTGTTTTATTTCTCTTTATATGGTGGCATGGCTGAACTTCCTTCATCACTAGGTATTGCTAGAACTCACAAAATGCGCTGCAACCCACAATTTCTGTGTTAACCTGTATTCTTTAGAATATGAGGCTCTAGTTGTGTTTCATTGTCTTCTGTCTACGATTGGTGCTGTGTTACCTTTACGAGTAGGTGTTTCAGGTTCTAGTCTGTTTAGTGCATGGCTTCCTAGAAGAGAAGGGTTTTTGAGGTTCTGCCTGGTGGTGTCTGAAGTCCCCTGTCTCTCTGGGGAGTTTGTCATCCTGGACCTCTAAATGCTGTTGGGGGTTTTAGAGATGGAGGGCTTTGAGCTTATGCCTGGTTTCCTCTGGTGGTCCACTAACTCTGGATTGTATTTGCTATATTAAAGCATTACACGTTTGAGGTCCCACCTGGCAGTGTGTGATGGTCCTCTGTCAACCTTGGGAGCTAGAGAGTTTAATTGTTCTCTGTCTCTTTGTGTTGTTGGTTTTCTTAAGAAAACAAGACTTTAGGGTCATTTCTGGTTGGTCTCTGCTGTTCTCACCTCTGGATGTTGCAAGGTGTCTTAAGAACGAGGATCTTCAGTTGCCTTTTGGGGATGCCTTGTGATCTCACTGAAGCTTTATGAACTCTACCTCAAAGCAGTTTGAGACTTTGCAAAATAGGAGAAATGTGAGATTTCTCAAGGTGGTAGCTGGTTAGTGCTACTGATAGGAAAGGACTGTAACTCTTTTATAGGATGCATTTGAGTTCCTCCTGCTGTAGTCAGGTGGCGGTCATCCATCTTTGAATGGTGCTGTCTTTCTTAAAATTGTAGTTTTAGAGGACCTTCTGGTGGAGTTTGCTTGACCTTAACCAGTACTGATGTTTGCGTTCCTATATTAAGAGGTTTTTGAGATTGCATTTGGTGGTGTTTAGGCACAAGGATGTTGAGGTTCTTGCGTTATTTGGTTCTTCTGTTTAGAGAAAGTCTGTTGTTTTTCTTTTGGAGCAAACATGAGATTAGTTTTCAGGCCTATTTAATCCTTCACCTGTATTCAGACTGAAAGTCATGCATGTATTACCTAAATAACCCAGAATCTTCAAGTGCGGGATCATTCTTTGTATGTGTGTTTGAAAATGTGTTATTGTCACTAGTGTAATGCATCACAAGTTTTATAATCAGTAAAAAGTGAAAGGGTTTTTACTTATTTCAAACATTATCAATGGCATTAGGAGCACTGCATTGCTACCCACTCTCACAGCCCCATCCCAACCCTCCTGCCCCTCGAGACACTAGAAATCTAGGAAGGGCATAACAAGCTATTCCCTTCTTGTCTAGGTGCCTCAGGATGAGTGGGGTGGGTATCCTGGGGCTGGCAAGGAGGGGGAGATCCCCTGCCGGCGGATGCGGAGTGGTAGCTATATCAAAGCCATGGGGGATGATGACAGCGGGGACTCAGACACCAGCACCCGGATGTCACCCAAGGGCGTTTCTCGCCGAGACGGCTATCGCAGGTCCTCCAGCATTGATCAGCCCCGGACTAAGTAAGAATTAATATCTGTCTGTCTGTCTGTGCATCATATCTGTCTGACCATCTTGTTTGCCATCCGTCCTGTGCAATGCTGAAATGTTGTATGTCTACATGAAATGCTTAGCAGCAAAGTTGGGTGGGCCTTATATGGTTTTCCGATAGAGAAGTTGTTGCTGATAAGTCTGTCCTTTTCCAGAGGTGTTCACCAATATCATTGTTTATAGATAGATGTATTAGGGAAGTGAACTACTAGCTCATCAATCGATCCTCACATTTTGCCTCCCAGTTCATTCATTCATACATTCAATAATCCCCTCATTTTGCTATTTTCTGATAACTCCATCCAAATATGACTTTGTGTGTACGTTCATCAAACAATGCATTAAACTCTTCCACATCTATTTTTCTCCCGTAAAGTTAAAATATCTCGTGTATAAGTGCACTTTGGATGGTTAAACTTTCCATAAGAAAACTCTGCATTCAACTTATGGGGTTTAACAGCCAGGGTTTCAGTGTCTTGAAATCACAAAACATTGTGCTTATGTTCAGGTGATATGCTTTCAAACGATGCCTACAGATGGTGGCTATATTACAAAGGTTGGATAGCTAAGGTCATGAGTTTCAAGGGGGACATAACATAGATGATACGTACGTGCCTGGGGTGGGACCAGAGACAAAAACACAGACAGAGAATGTGGGACCTGGGGAAATATAGACATTAGCTGCATTGGGGCAAATGACTGGTACAGTTAAAAAGAGAAAAAGATCACAAAGCTAATGTAAGAGATGATTTATGAGGCCTCTTAGAGAGGGAAGGTTCACTTTGTTTAGGACATGATCATATATTTCACTTTGGAGTTGAAATTGAGAGGTGTTGGGGGACTGGAAGCAAGAAGTGCTTGCAGGTTCAGGACAAGATTAGTGGGGGTGGATGTGGGTTGGGGTGGAAGGTGGGCTCTGGAGAGTGGAAGGGGGTAAAGATTGAAATGTAGTGAAGGTGTTTATGAAGCTGAAACCGCCCACTTATTGTGGAAAATTGAGCCAATTATAGTAAGTAATGGAAAAGGGGATGGAAGTTCTCGATGGCTATAAGAATTGAAGGAGCCTGGATGAGTGATGACGTCTGCATAGGACCTGCCTCTTCTTAGTTTTGCTAAATTTGGAAAAACATACATTGTTAACTGTTTGTCACCTAGAGTGGATGTAGTCTTGGAGAAAAGGTTCGGTGACCAAATGCAGAGTTCAGATACTGCAAAGATGTGGGTGATAAGGGTGCATCCTCTGTTGCAAGATGGGAACATTGAGATAGCCAATGATGTAAAAAGGTTAGTAGCTCGCAGCGAGGTATAGGGCCAAGAGTGAGTGATATCGAAGGATGAAAATATGGTGATGGGAGATGCGTTTGAGGGATAGTGACATCTCAAAGTGACATGTGCATGCCTCTCCCATTTGTAGCTGGCCTTAGGCAGTTCAAGAGCAAGTGTGTGGACAACTCTCAGTAGTTCATAGGTGTTTAAGTATTCGACTCCTAGAGTGGAGCTAAGGTTATGAGGCCGCTAATGTGCCAGTGAGATTTTGGGTGGATTCATTGAAGTGCTGTTGTTGATAAGCCAATTGAAGTAGCATCATAAGTATCAAGTGAAGACATCAATGTGTCAGTGAAGGTAGGGTTATCGATAAGCTAGATGATTCATGGCTATCAGTGCGCCAGTCATATTTTGGTTGTGAAAAGACCAACTGATGTAGCATTGTCTACCTACCTGCTTACATAATGCCATCAAGGTGCCAGTTGAAGTAGGTCATTGATGATACACTTGAATCAGGGTTATCAATAGCCCATCTGAGAGAAGAATATCAATGAGCAAGTAGAAATATAGTCATTATTGTGGCAGTTGAAATAAGCTTATCAGTGCACCAGTGTTAGTAAACTCATTGATCGATGAGTTGAATTAAGGCCATCAATGGGGTTAGGGTAGGTTTGTCAATGAATTGGCTGAAATGTGGTAATTTGTGTGTCCACTGAATTAGGGTGCTTGTTTAATTGCCTAACTGAGGTAGGGTCATTAATCTGTTAGTTGTTAGTTAAGGCAGGCTCGTTGATGTTTCAGTTGAAATTGGAACTGGTTAGGGTGCATGTGCTGTAGAGATGTAAATATGGTTTGTCAAGAGCTGAGATCCAAGAGTTGGATAACGCAGGGAAAGCAAAGCGAACCCACAAATAATTTCTGCCATCTTTGCACATCTATGAATCTCCTCTTCACCTTCACCCCTCTCCCTTCTTCTTCCAGTGTGACCTTCAAAGTCTTTATGACTTTGCACCTTTCTCTCCATTCCACTCCCTTCCCATATTTACCATTACCACCAGATCCATACCCACAGTTATTATAATTAAAGTCTTAGCAAATGACACCAGATACTCAGGAACTGTCTAGCGGACTGGCATTCAGTGCATGTGCACTAACCATTGTCTGTCTGTGTTCATCCGCTTGTTTCACTCTCAGATTGTCACGCTGGTTTACTTCCACATGTCCTTTTACTTTCTATTGTGTCTTCCCTCTTCCTAGCATGTTCTTGCCTCCGCTTCTCTCTGTCTGTCTCTGCCTTTCTGTCTCTCTCCCACTCTCCCTCTATCAATCTATTTCTCTTATCCGGTTTTCTTTCCTTCTGTCTCTCCCCCCTGTCTTTCTCAAAGGCCCCAAAAACTTCTCTTGCCTTTACTGCTATTATTCTCTCTATTCCATTCTCTCTCATAAATAAATAAATAAATATATATATATAACATATATATATATATATATTAATGAAGATGCGTATGTATATGTATGTGTAAATATATATATATTTACATATGCATCTTACTTTATATTTACAGAAAGAGAGAATCTATCTATCTATCTATCATCTATCTATCTAGATACTCCCCACTCTCTTTCACTCTATAAATATGTGTATCTTCATCGGACCCATTTTTAATCTCTCTTTGGGAGTCTCTATCTCCTCTCCCTCAGTACATGTATCAGTCTCTGACGTTCTCTCACAATCGCTCTATCTGTTTATCTATCACCCTTCTGTTTACCCCTCTCAATCTCTCTCTTTCTTTCTCATTGTCAGTGTCCTCTCCTTCTTGCAGAGGCTGTCACTTTATGTCTCTCAATGTATCTTTTTCTTTCTTTCTCTTCCTCCATATCTCTCATCTTCATTCTAATACCTCTCCCCGCTTCTCTCAGTCCCTCGCTCTGTCTCTTCTTGTCTCTACCACCCTGTGTCTGTCGCTTTCTCTTGATCTTCATCTATCACCTCACTCTTTCTCTCTGCTTCTCTCGCTGTCTCTCCCTATATATTTCCCTTACTGCCCAGTCCCTCCATCTCTTTGTGTCTTTCACCCCTGCTCCACTCTTTGCCACTCTCTTCATTGCTTTCTCTCACCCTTTCTCTCTTTATTTCTCTGTCTCACTATTTCTCTCATCTCCCTTCTTTTTTCAACAGGCATTCCATTTGCTGTTCCCCTCCACCTGAGTTCCTTCAGATATCTTTAGTTTCCTTCTTTTCTGCCCCTGTTACTCTCACTCCTCTGCCCCATCTCTCACTTCCTCTCATCCTTTTATCAATTTTACATTTATTACAGTTGTACTTATTGGCATGAAAGCCAAGCAAGTGTTGCCAATGTAAAATAATGCAGTTACTACAGAACCAAAGATTGTAGAGTTCTTTGTTGTTTCTCGCTTTCCTTTCCCTTCCCTTCCCTTTTTCCCTTCCCTTCCCTTCCCTTCTCCCTTTCCCCTCCCTTCTCTTTTTCCCTTCCTTTCCTTTCCCTTCCCTTCACTTTCCCCTTCCCTTCCATTCCATTCCCTTCCTTTCTCTTTTTCCCTTTCCTTCCTTTCCCTTACCTTCTCTCTTCTTCCCTTCTTTTCTCTCTAACCAACCTCCCCCTTTCACTATGTCTTACTTTCCTCATTTACTTTCTCCATCTCTGACTTTTTTCTTTCTTTTTTCCTAATTTGGTTTCTCTCGCTTTTACTTTCTTTTGTAATTCTCTCAGCTTCGCCTGCCTAGTTGCTACTCTCTTCCTTTGTTGCTCTCCTTCCTTCCACCTTTCCCATACTCCCTTAAGCTCTCCTTTCCCAGCTCACACTTTATTTTCTTCCCTTTTTAGCTTTGCTCATTTTATACCTTCATTTTTCTCTCTCATTTGCTTCCTTTTGCTCATACTTATCCGCCTATTTGTACCTGGTTTCCACTATCCTCCTCTCAACCACTTAACTTTTCTCCCACTCTCCTTTTTCTCTTTGCCTCCTATCTTCATACACCTTCATTCTCCTTCCCATGTCTTTGCTCTTTCCTTCACCCTCTCCCACGCTTAATTTGTGAAAAAATAACGACTGGGCCCAAAAGTTTTGCTCAGAAGCCCAGGGATAGCACTATTGAATGTCAGGGTGCCAAATACCAAGGCTGTCCAGTCTTGATTCCACCTCTTGTCTGTTTTTATCCATTACCAAAAACTCCCTACCCCTTTATATCACTCTTGTAGGTTCCTTTTCATCCTTGTTTTCTTCCTTTCTCACTGTTTTTCCGTCTTTCGTCTTCTTCCCCACTTTTGTGTTTTCTCTCTCTTGTTCTTAGTCAAAGTTTGATGAGGAAAAATAAGCGTCAGTCCCCAAAAATGAGTTCTGGTGGGACCCATCTGCAACCACCAGCTTAAATTCTGCGATGCCTTCTCCTCTGAATCCCTGGTGATTCTGTGCCTACCTTCATACACTTCACCTTTCTCTCACTCACGTTTCTTTCTTTCATTGTTTTCTGTCTTCATACACCTCCCTTCTCCTTCCCATATCTTTTCTCTTTCTCTTCACGTCCTCTAAATCCCGGGCGACTCTCTGTCTCTTTCCTCCTCTGCCTTTCCCCCCCGTTCACTCTCCTCTCCTCTCTCCTCCCAACCCCTTCCCAGCCCGCCCCACTGCTCTGCTCTCTGTTTTGCCCCTATTCACCTTCCACTCCTTCTCTTCCCCATCTTCTCTTATCCCATTCTCATTCATCGGCCTAGCCCCACTCTCTCCTTCACCTTCCCTTCCTTACACGTTCCCTCCTCTTCCTCTCAGACTGCTTTCCTCTTCTGTTTACCTCCACTCTAACTTTCTTTCTTCTTCCTCGCTCTCCTTCCTAACCTATTATTGACCCTTTTCTTACCTTTTTTCCACATCGTCTCACTATTTTGCCCCTTCTCCCCTATCTCCATGCTCCAGTCTCTCTCATCACTCCTATATGTTCTCCATGCCCTAGTTCTATTCCCACCTTCTTCTTGTCCAGCTCATCCTCCCCTTTTCATCCTTTCTCTACACTCACCACCTTCCACCTCTACTCTCTATTGTCTTCACTCATTCCTCATTCTCGGTCTTCTATCGCTTTCCTTCCATACTTCTCATTCCCATCTCCTCCTCACTGCATTATCATTTTTTCCTTTCTCCACTCGCTCTTTCTGCCTTATGTTTCCACTTCATGTTCCTTCTTCCGTGCTTACCCTCCTCACTTCCTTATTTCCTCTCTTTGCTTATTTCCCCTCTTCTTACCTTCCTCCCTTTCTTCATTCTTACCCTGCTCGCCTTCCTACTCACTTCCTTGTCTGCCCTCTTTTTTTACTCTCTCCCACTCCTCCCCCTCTACCTCCTCCCCTAGCTTTTTTTGCTTCTTTCTTTTTCCCTCTTGTCCCTTTTGCTCCCTCTGCTGGTATCCCATGCCCCCTTTAATCGTTTTCCTCTCCACCCCTCTTCTCCCGTCTACAGACTTTTCCTTACTTATCTGCCAGCTTTCCTTCCTTCCTTCTCCCTTTCTTCCATCTCCTCTTCATCCTCCCTTGCCCCTGACCCTCTTCTCTCTACCCCAACATCTCCTGTTCTTCTCTTTGCCCAGCCCCCCCGCAGTCTCTCCCTCTCGCTCACTAAAGTTGAAATGCTGTCCATTATTTGCCAATGTTCTCCCTGATATCTGTCGGAAACATTTTCCCCCCTGTCTCCCATTAGGTTTTGGTTTAAGCGTTATTCTGACTCATATATCTGTAACTGTCCCAGCTGCTGCACTCCGCCCAAAATCCATCCTCGAGGACAGGGCTATGGTCGCTCCCTCACCACTGGCCAGGTAAGTGCTGGGCATGGGTCCTCCTCTGCTGCCTCGATTTCATCTCTGAGTGTGGTGACAGGCAGCGCTCAGCTGCCACGTGGGCTGATGGAGTGTGAGTCATGACTGCCTCCCACAGGACATCACTAGCTAGTGCAGTCTCTCCTCGTGCCCTGGTGCCAGCGGCGGCCGGCACAGGTAAGCATGGTGCGGCGGGGCAGGGCGTGGCAAGGGGGGAGTCGACAGACGACGGAATAGATATTGTTTATTTAATTATACCTATTCCGTGAATATATACCTTAACAACGCGGATTTTACACCGCAATACAATCACAACGGTTGTTACAACGACCTCGTTGTTACCACGCAATACCATTACTACGCAAGTCATTACATCGACTTGCAGTAGATGGCGCCGTAACATTAGAAATATATAATTTACTATTCCAACTCCAGCCTACGTAACAGTAGGGAAGGTGTTGGAATAGTAAACTATACTATTCCTTATGTTAGAGTGCCATCTACTGCAAGTCGATGTAATGACTTGCGTACTAATGGCACTGCGTTGTAACGACCGTGTTGTGATTGCATCGCGGTGTAAAATCTGCGATGTAAAGGTTGTTTCCCCTATTCCGTTGTCTGTCGATTTAAGCCCCTCCCACGCCAGCCCGCCCCTGCCCCGCCCCACCACCCCACTGCATTTACCTGTGCCAGCCGCCGCTGCCTGGTGCGCCGGCCTTTAACCCGGGCCACTATCCCAATGTTCGGCTTCCTTGCTGCATCCAGCTGTTGTAGGTGTGCCTGTCCCTCTATGCTGTATCTGAGCCATCTGCATAGTTCATGCACACACATACACATCTTCCTAAATTCCATATGAACACCTTTAAATGTATTCCACAGTTGAAGATGCCGCTGTTTCTGAATGAACTTGTTGTATGTTCAGGGTCACTGAAATTATGCAGCAGGAGAGGGCCAAATTTTGTGGCTGGAGTGAGGAAATTATGCGACAAGAAAAGGCAAATTTTGCGGGATACTGCGGCACTTTTTGTAATAGTATTCATTATTTCATCATTTTTAAACTTGGGTAACACTGTCTGGGCATTGGTTGCACCTCATTAGTACCAGTTTAACACCCAAATATAGCAATAAGCAACAGAAAAATGACCAGTTCAGCGTTGCAAAGGACCTTTCACCATGCAGCAACAATCTGTCGTTGCATTCTTAGTAACTGTTGAACCGTTTGAGCTAGAAACAAAAAAAATTTAAAAGAAAAATCTGCAGATTATGCAGCAGATGAAGGATTATGTGGTAAATGCGGGAATTCTATAATGATGCAAAAATCACTACTACTGCACAATTGTGTACTTCCCGTGGCCCTGCCTATATTCAATTCATACTGGTACCTTGCCCTCAGTAGTGTAGCCAGTGTGTCAGAAGCCCTAGTACAAGGAAGGAAGTGAGCCCCATGGCTGCTGTTTGAATGATAAAATACATAAATAATCAGGGTTCACTTAGCCACTGAGTCCACTGGGCCTCTGCCCTACTGCAGCTGCTGCACCAAAGGAAGTTAAGCCCTCGCTTGCCGTACATTCTGCAGGTGCACCTCAAGGTACATACATTCATCCATATCGCGGCTTCATCCCTCGTATTTCACGCGTGTAAGTAAAGATAAGGCCTTCTTAGACATTACATCTATGGTTCCCCTCGAGCTCTTGCTTGACATCAGAGATCACTTGCAGTGCGCGGGGAGTGACAACCTGGGGCCCTTGAAAACCATAGCATCGGTACATACCGTATAGTAGTGGTTGTGGATCATGCCACACGGCACTGAGAGGCCATCCTGGGGTTGCTTAGCAAAAACAGATGAGCATATTGCTTGATTTCTCTTTACAAAGGTAACCCCTGGCATTTTTCTGTCTTGATGAGACTCATCAGTGAGGTTCAGCTTGAGTCTTATGGCGTTGCTGGGGCAGCCATGCGCTCTGCAAATCATATTAACATATTAGCAAGCTACGGGAGCCATGTCTGAGCATACCAGCGGTGCACAAAAAGGCTCACCTATGCAGCAAAAAGTGATGGAGGGGAACCCTTTCATTGATCCATAGGTAATTCCCTTAGAGGCATTCCAAATCAATACTTTTAACAAGTCGTGTATTTATAGAAGGTGCACCTCACTCATGAGGCTCAATAAGGGCGAAACATGTCTAGAGTTATTTCAGTGCCTGTATAGAGGAAGGCTTGGTCTTGCAGTGGCTGAACCGCCCCTTTAGAAGTGGATCCATGGCTGATTCTCATGCCATTTGTTCTTCTCTGTAGCAGCACAGCAAGCAAAAGGTGTGGACTGGGATGCGGCTAACGTAATTACGAGTGGCTGGCAGCAATTCAGGCTTTTTCTCTGCAGAAACAACCAGCACAAAGGAGGTGGCTGAAGTCCTCAGGCAAGGTTTCTCCTGTGTTATTATTTCCAAGGAGGACCTCACTGCTTGGCGCATTCAGTTTATGATTTATGCCATGCACAATGTGTTGCACAGTAGTGCTTTTAACCACCAGCCCCATTTGTGTAAGGATCTGTCATGGCTGTGTCCCTAATAACGGCACACCGCCTGACACCAGACTTTATGATGCACATGAAGACACTCTTGGTTCTTCCACTAATAGGTGGTCAAACAGGAGGACGCCATTCTCAGTTCAAGGGTGGGTTAAAAACCAAACCCCACCCCAGCCTGTACCTTCACTTTTAATGTTTCCCTGCATGAGACCCCTTCCTCGGGGCAGTGCGATCCAGACGACGTGCATGGAGCTCGCTTGCACTTTATCGCATGAGCACTTCAGGGAAATTTTTGAATAAGTTTGCGCAATCGTTTTTGGCACAGAGGCTACCAGAAAGGGAAGTCTTAGTACCTTACAAAATCGGATTTTCAATGTATTTTTAGGCAGGTACAGGATAGGTGTGATGCTAATAAAGAAACAAACATTTTGTGTTGATAAAATTATCAACTACTACTTTTGCATAGGGCGTCCCTCACACCGGAAGCGATCATGCGAATGTACGAAGCACAAGCTGTGGGTTGTCCCTGGTGTGGGGAACAAGGAGCCGAAATGCTCCACATGGTATGGAGCTGTCCTGCCCTGCATGACTATTGGGTGGGGGTGGTGCCCTGCATTAATGAGGTCACTGACAGAACATTGCCTTGCTCTCCACTGGCCTGCCTACTGAGTGGGTTCCCCCAACCTGCCAAACATAAGATAGCCACTAGATTTGCGGCCTTAGCGTTAGTGTTGGCAAAGCGCAAAATTACTATGAGATAGAAGGCCCCCACAAGTCCCCCGGTATAGAAGTAGAAGGAGACCCTCATTCTATGGGCGGGTTATGAGGAAGCCGTGCGCTTCCGGAAGGTGTGAAGGGGTTGTAGCACGATTGACAGAGCAAGGGCCTGGGACACCATCTTGGAAAGCCTAAAGGAGCTCGATAATGCCACCCCTGACAATTCTCATCTCAACCTCCTGATCAGGAATCGGACTCCTAATAAAACTCACTGTGAAAGAGGAAGGGAGATCATAGTTGGTGGGTTACATGCCATCACTGCTGGATGCATCTCCTCCTGACTCGGGCGAGGCATCTAATGCAATGCTTCTGTAAGTTTATTGAGGCGGAGATTGAGAGGGGGAACATAACATGTGTATTTGTAAAGCCACGTTCACCCGAGGCATCTTGGTGCTAAATAACAGATGTTGATTGTTACCCAACTCAATGGTACTCATTTTTATCGACCTCAGATGGATGAAAGGCTGAGTGGACCCGCCAGGATTTGAACCTGTGACCATGAGGTTGAACACAGGCCCCTGCAGTGGACGCATTAGTCCACTGAGCCACCAGACCCGGCTTCAAGTATGCATTTTGGGTTATTGTGGGCCCGGTTAATGTGCGTGTACTCAGTTGACCCATTTCGGGCTGGCTTCTGTCTAGCCACCAGGAGCCAGACACAGCCTCTGGACCTGGCTTAATCATTGTGGAGTGAGGACGAAGCATGTGCGGTGAAAGAACTTCCAAATGAAGATCGCCACTGGGTCACCGGGCACCTAAGACAGAGGCGATGATTCCAAGGGAAGCCATTTTGTCTTGTTGGTCCAGCATGGATGAAGGGGTGGACGGGTTCTTCTGAGGGATTGCACCAAGCAGAGAACACATCATGTCTGAGGACATGACACACATGCTCATCCTCAGGACCCCTAGCAACAAGAACAAGACAGCAGTGGGTGACCACAGAGCATATTATACACAACAAGCTCCGCCATTCGCCGACTGTCTGGTATCCCACATTGGCAGGTGGTATTGTTGGCACCAATCTTTATTGACCTTTCACGCGTGCTGGCATGCAAGAGAGTAAATATGTCAAAGGTGGTCCCCGCGGGGGAAGTGTAGCCCTTGACTTCCACGGCAATAGTATCAAAACACAGATAGAGTAAGCCCATTACAAGAGTCGGTTTTCAATAATGCTTTTAGTGCATTTATTTGTATGTATCTTCTCAGTCAAGAGAGGGCACTATTCCATACGTCATTGAGGTATATACCCAGAGGGCATATACAGGTTCATCAAACCTCACCCACTGCCATTCGAAACAAAATGTTAATTTAATGAGATTTATACATCTCTCCCAATACGGACGCACCCTCAGGTAGTTAATAGTTTAATCAGTCAAAACGAGTGACTTCTTTCTCTGATCTGTATCTGTTGATATATATCTTTTGTGAACAATACATCTAGGTACTGTCTTTTCGTGCTATAACGTATCACATGTGCCTCACTGTGCACTATTGCTGCTGATCCCGTGTACTCTTCGCGTGTCGATGCCCTTTTCTCAAGTACAGAGATACAATGTGCCATGTATTCATTATGTGCTGACGTTGTGCTCGCTGTACTCAGGACAGGCAGATGGGCCTGGGAAATCCGATCCAGCAATCTTCTAACTTTCTACATTTCCGCGAGTGTTCGTGGGGCGGAACGAAGGCCATCACATGGCGACGAGAGCTCTGGCCCCTGACTAACCTTTTCTGTCTTGCCTTGTACTTTTCTCGCCGTGTGCTCAGCAGTCGATAAATCCAATGAGGGCGTGCCATGTTTTTGTATGTTTCACCTGCAGAGTACAAGGTTCTGTTGACAAGGTGGCACATCCGCTGTGCCCCCAGAACCTAGTGGGGAGTGGCTACTGCTTCCTCGAACCAGGCAATTAGGAGAGTGGAGGTTGCTGGCAGCCCGGGTTCTAGTGAGGGGTATTAGGCTTTTTAAACTGTGGCCCCTGGCGAGGAGATCACAGTTCCTCGCTTTGTAAAAATCTACTCCTAAATGAGGTCCTTTGATCCCCCCTACATGCACGTGGTGAGTCTCGACGAGTCCTTTGTGAGTTGCATATGTTTTGTACAAGTGCGGTGCAGATGACGTCCTGACAGAGGATGGGGTGAGTGCAGACACCTCCAGTGTCCTGCGGCATCCACGCTGAAGGGTCTAGAGCACCCGTATTCACTTCCACCAAGGCGAAGCCCTTCAGAAGAACAAAGGACTAACCAACATCGTTCTTCTGGTTTTGGAAGTCCTGCCTTCTTTAGTTGTTTAATAATAAACTAGCCTTATTTTAATGTGTAGCCCTGGAAGCCATGTACGCCGGCCTCCTCGTTCTAGTATGTGTTCTACCCTGTCTCTCTTACTTAGGATATACACTGATGGGACCTGCTGGTACTGTCCCCGCCTCTCCGTTTTGGACACGTTTCCAGCAAAGAGGGTCCTGACCCGGTTGGCTTGGATTATGGGCTTTGAAATCCTCTTATGTTCTGGTTAACCTCAGCGTCTCACCAGCCATTTTGTGATAAACATCAGCAAGTTGAGCTAGTATTTTTGTATCTAGACTTCTCAAAAAGCACAGAAGGGTGTCTGACCTGGAACTAAACCCTGAAAGTTGCTGTCTTTCTCCAAGTCTGGGACTAATCCAGGGCTCAGGGACATTGTCGCTGTCATGAAAGAAAAGAATGGTAGTCGGGTCTCAACTCAGAGGACAATAGCAAGGTCCAGCTGACTGAATCCTGAGTGAGGTCAGTCTCACATGAGTGAACCACCCAGAAGCCAAGATGACCTTACGGTCATAACCAAACTACAGACATCTTCTTTGCAGGAGAGTTGAGGAGTCAGACCTCCATGAGACATTCCAGAATTTACAAGAACTGTACTGTAATCCTTTGGTACACTATGTATCGACCCCTTTCTAGCCTCCAAGGATTATAGAGGATGTTACCCTTTGACTGCAGTCGGGAGTGTAGTGTCTCGTTGACTGAGGCTGTTTGCCCAAATTCTTGAACCATTTAAATCACTTTTCCCCTCTTGGTTCCAAATATATTACAGTATGCAGTTGTGCCTGTGCCCTCTCCCTAAATCACACTTTCAATATTTCTAGTAGGAAATGTTAGGTCCAGTGTGTGCCCCATGTCTGGGCATGCCTGCCAGCTGAATGTTCAGCTATGATATGAGATACAGGCCCCTAAACATTGGGAGTCCCCGGGGCACCTACCTTGGGCATTAGTTGCACCCTACCACCATTTTCCACGATTTAAGGGCCACTTGGCTCTGAAATATCTCCTCCTGAACAGCTATCAGTGCCCGTAACACCAACCAATAGAGCAGCGGTGGTCATTTTACCTGTACATTTTAGTTTGACTTTCAAAACTAGCCCTTGGCACCCTGAAACCACTGCTGTGAGTGTGGCATTTCCATTTTTCTTTTGAGTGGGCAGTTTTGGGTTGTTTTTGACGGATCTCAGCAACCTGAGTTCAAACACACGGAGTTATACCCCATTGGACCCAACAGATAAATTAGAACAAAGAACATATACACAACAGGATATTTAATATACTGTGCCATTTTTTCATTACCTAGTGACTATAAAAATCTAGTAAGAAAACAGACACTCGAAGACATTATAGGAGTGCTACGAGCTTGGCTGCTAGACCTCAGTGCCCTTGACATGTCAAGAGTGAAAAGAGAGTAACTTGACTAAGAAATTAAGTGCACTAGTGTGTGGGGCCTTACGGGGCCTATATCCGCATAGGATACTGCCCAGTAACCAGGGGATGCCAAAAACCCAGGTGACATCCTTCTTATCATTGGACATATGGCTTTGATTCTTGGTTTCAGTTTTCAGAAGACACACGAAACAACCAATACCATAGAGTACATTTAGAGTATTAGTCCGATTAAGAAATTTAAAACTTTTAATGCAAGAGTCTTCTGTTTCTCACAGTGGAGGAGCTCAAAATGTACGTAAGCCCGCTAGCTCTGGGGTATCAGAGCTAGCATGGCAATGGTTGAATGTAAGTTCGCATACCCCAAGAAATCCTTTAAGGAGGTTCCAGGATCTTACATATTGGCAATAGGAGGAATGGTTTACTACCTTGTTGCTAAGGTTCAGTTCCACATTAGATATACTGTTGCTTGTCAGATGGTCAAGGATCTGTGAGGAGAGACCAAGCATGGACAGACTGCTGAAGTTAAACTCTTAGTGTTGGCAATGGGAATACACTTCTGCCTCACTTTTCAGACCCCATCATGTTAAGTAGTCTAGGGTAGAGGGCGTCCTTTAATCACATTGTAGGTTTTACTCTCAGCAAACAGACCAAAGATAGCATGAGCGTGGCCACTGACTCCTCACTGACCCTGCAAACATGGAGGTCTATTGATGGGCTGGAATGATGGAGGCTTGTGCTCAAGGGAGTAGCCAGAAAATTAAAATAGCTGCCACTTTGATTGCACCACGCAAGGGAAGCAAGTTAGCCCAACCCTTCTTAGTTCCCTTGTTTTTTCCATCCAAGCATTTATCCATTCATCCTTTTCACCTCTACATTCTGTCATCAATTCATTCTCACATCTCTGATTCATTCTTTCACCATTCCATCCATCAATTTGGCCATTCCAATCCTCTGTTCACACATCCATCATCTATGCATGTATCCATCCATACACCCATCCACCAATCATTTGATTTACCCATTCATCCATCCATCCATCCAACCATCCATCCATCCATCCATCGGTCTATCCGTCAATTTGCCCGGCCATCCATCCGCCCATCCATCCGTTCATCCATCCATTCATCCTCTCAGATTTCCATTTACTTTGCCATCCTCTCACCAACCCAACCATCTATCCTTTCACTTACTCACCCCCCTTCCTTTCACTCACTCACCCAGCCATCTATCCATCCTTGCATCCACTCATCCTTTTACCCAGTTAACCATCCTTTCACCCACTCATCCATCCTTTCACCCTCCCAATATTGTACCCACTCACCCATAAATGTTTTCACCCACCATCCACTTATCTATCCTTCTTTCCTTTATCTCTCAACCCATCTTTCTTTCTTCTTTATAGCATTAATGTTAAGCTTTTCTCTGCCAAGTAGCAAACAAAAGAGGCCCATAAAGAGCCCCAACCTCGCTGTGACTGCTAAAGCGGGGGTTCATGACACCCCTGCTTCTGCTCACCGTCACACTGCTCCTCACTGGTGAATACTTAGACCACACTGATTCCCATTGCTAACAGCGTGCTATTCTTCAAGAGTAACAACTTCACAAGCACAAACCACTCCAAAATATAATTTGCTCGGTGTCGTCATTGTCTTAGAAATGAATGATTCATGCTGGGGGTTGTATTTCTAAGAGCTATGCTCAAAATGGAAAGCAACCCTTGCAGGTTAATGACGATGAAAGATGAGTCATGGCAATTACTACATCAATTCTAGGAAAAGCAAGCCTGGCAACATCACCCAGCAAGTTCAGACTCTATGTGCATCTTCTTAACAATAAATCTCACTTCTTACATTCTTGGCCATGACATGGGGATGCTCACATCAGGCAGCCAGGTGCTGTACATCCAGTAAATGTGCAGGTGCTTGTCTGCCTGATCTGTACTTTGCCGAGCTGAGGATTTCACAGCACTGTGGGCGTTACCTCCTCAGCCGACAAAGCTCTAGGATGTCCTCCCCCTCATGACGAGGGGGTGCGTCCTTTTTTAGCCCTGAAGTGCCCAGGGCTGAAAGTCCATCAGTGACACTCGTC
This sequence comes from Calotriton arnoldi, assembly GCA_963921515.1. Taxonomy (NCBI): domain Eukaryota; kingdom Metazoa; phylum Chordata; class Amphibia; order Caudata; family Salamandridae; genus Calotriton; species Calotriton arnoldi. The sequence continues at coordinate 447,385 of CAWUFW010010220.1, read as the reverse complement.
TCAGAGTGGGATGGGGTCAGCAGCTCTCACTGACCACATCCTAGTCTGTGACAAAAAAGGAACTGCCACATCCTTTCATTGGCCGACCCACGGTCAGCCAATGAGAGGAGGTGGCAGTCCATTATCTTCCAGAGACCTCAGAGACTTGTCTCCCACTCCCCGAGATCGCTGCTGCAGCCCTGTATGTTTTTCTTTTTTTTTAAAATGTTTGGTGCATGCGTGTGTGTATGTACGAATGTATGTGTATTACTATGCGTGCGTCCTATGAATGGGTGTGTGCGTGTGTATGTGCTTGTGAATGGTGGGTGTATGTGTGAGCGCTTGTGAATGTATGCGTGTGACTGAGTGTGCATGTAGATGAGAGAGTGTGAGTATGTGTGCGTGTGTGGCCCGCCCCTTGCTCAATGAAATTACATGCCACCAATGATCACAACTGTTGGAAATGGCCCCTTCTAGGTTGCTCTTCACTGACTTTTTGCTTTTCTGCTTCCCAGTTTTCTGCTGCTCTGGATGCTAGCCTTAGGACTCGAGCACGTTTGGCACTGCCATGCAGTGTCAAATTTCTGAGCTCGTCATATACATACTGTGGATCGGTGTATATATGATTGGCTGATTCGAGTTAACTGTAAGTCCCTTGTAATGGGGTAAGACCTATTCCAGGGGCATGTAGCTCGAATGGGCCTCCGTGGGCCTGCTGTGCTGGTGGTGCCATCCATGGAGGCACCTCATTGGTTGTGCCACAGGTTTGCCCTGGTGGGGCCTGGCTGCAAGGGTTACTTTTATTCGACTTGGCGTTTGCAAAGCTGTGTGCCAAGGCTCTGCATGTCTCCAGCTATATCGGAGTTCTCCCTAGTTATAACGTGCGGTGTTGGGGAGAGGTTGAGCAGGTGTGTGTGTTACCTGCACGAGCTATAAATGGCACCAGATGGTGCGTTCCGTACAATGAGGCCTGCTTCTCGCATTGGATTAGCATGAGGGGCTGTAGGGAAAGTCTGTCTAGCATTATTTCCTACGGGCAGAATAGTAATGGTACGGTGTTTGGTATTGATGAGTTCATAATGGCGAATCCCCTCGGATAGTGGGAGTGGGTTCGACATTACGGCAATAGAAATGTCACTTTGGGAAAGTTGGTGTTTCGATGTGCGTGGCTCTGTGTGCCTGGCAGCCTGCCTCCTAATTCACAAATGGGTGCTAGGAAAATAGCCACATCTGTGCATTCCTGAAGAAGGTCATAAACTAGGGGTTCACTGGAAACTGCAGACCTCTGACTCTGAAGAACCTATCTGGGATGGTTGCGTGTGGGGGTAAAATTGGCACTTGCATTCCAAAAGGCAGGGTCTTGGCCCCACTAAAGATTGTGATTAAACCTCCAGGGGTAGGATGGCAGACAGGACAAAATTTAGAGACGGCCTGTGCATTTCAAAGGTGGCCTTTTGAACTGATCGTATCTTCAAAGGCCATAGTGGGTATAACTACTGGGGCTTCAGCCTCCGAAAGTAGAGACACTTTTGGATTTGGAACCATACTATGCTGGTTTGATACTGGGACATTGACATAAGGAATCATTAGGGCAGGGGGGACTGCAACTGGATTATCTGTGGTGGCTTGGAGCTTGTCAGGCTCCAGGGGACTATCACCTAGAGGATTTTGCCTGGACGTTGCTGGTCTGCAGCTAGTGCCAACTGTCGTGGCCTGGGTCTTGAAGCACTCCCCGAGGGCCGGTGAGCTAGCCTCCTCTCTACTAGATCCCAGGGACACAAAGGATCTCACTGTCTCCACGAGATTGTAAGGGCCATACTAGGTGAGGTGGAGAGGTGGAAGTGATCGTGGTTGGGACAAGCACCGTCCTGACATACACCATCATCTCGCCATGCAAGAGGAGTGTGTGTGCAAAGATTAGCAGCCATCTGAGGTGCTGGACATGAGGAGTTTGGAGAGTGCATGGGATGCTTGCAAAATCTGATGGATCTGTGCTTGCAACCAGGGGGACCTATGCCTGCTTGTGCTCCAGAGTGTGTGATGTACTAGGGGTGTCGGAGGAACCTGAGCCAGGAGCTGACGCTGTCTTCGGGCTCCAGATCGGGAGAACAACAGTGCCTGACATAGTGGCCTCTGTCTGAGGTCATTGGCTCCCTCTCCCTGGACCCATGCCACAGGGTGCTTTGTTTTGGCAAACATCGAGACAAGACCCGAGAGGTTTTGTGTGCCTTGTGGGCATCTGCAGCTGGCTGACGGGGGTCTACGAAAGGTCACACCTTAGTTTGAGGGGAAAACATTTCTCCAGGTGGGGAGCGCGCCTGTTTCCTGGTTCACAACATTTTGTCCACGGTCGGGATAGCGATCCTGCCCTTGTGCAGGTGCCGTCGGGCACCTTGAGGTCTAATTTGAATGGACAAAACTAAGTAACTTTTTCTTTCCGTGTTCTGGTTCCGACTGTCTAGTCAGCAAGGCGCCAGCAGGGGCAATGTCTATCGCTTGCTGGTGGAGTTGCAAGACTGAGGGGCTGGGTCACGAGGCGTATTCAGAGACCAGTGACTGTTTGACCTTTCTGCAAGGGGAGAGTCTGACAATAACATATAACTGTGAAGTGTATATACAATGTGTGTTCTGTTTTGATTTCAATAGAGGTGTTTGACAATTGCATATAACTGTAGAGTATATATACAATTTGTATCTCGTTTTGATTTCAGTGTGTGTTTGTAATATAGACAAGTGTTTTTAGACATATGATGTGGAGTCTTTTTGTGGCGAACGCAGTGTGTTGCGAGGGGGGTGCTGTGCCAACACTTTACAGTTGAGCCCTGAGGATAAGCCTGACTGCTTGGAGCCAAGCTACCAAAATGTGAGCATAGGTAATCGGACAAGTGTATCATACTCATTCTATTTGTAACAGTGGGTTCTGACTGGCTGTGATTCGTCTCAGCCAGCCTGAAGCCGCTGGGTCTAACAACAACTATACAGATTATGTCAACAATTGTGGTGCTTATCAGTAATTGGTGATAAGGCAAGATAGTGGGCACCATTAGAACTAGCTCCCTAAAATATTCACTCTATTATTAGCACTGAGCTCCGATCTATCATCTTCTTACTCCATCAGCCAATGACATTTACAGTGGTTTCCCTCTTAGTTATTCATTAAACTTTGTCAAATTGATGGTGCTGGAATGCGTTTCTGACAATGAATAGCACAGTTGCACATTGACAGCTGCTTTGATGTATGTTTAATGGCAAGTTGTAAGCTGTAACCCGTTTCATTAGGCATATGTTTCTGATGACGAATGGTACTGCAGCACCTTGATGACGGGATGGAGCACGTGCCTTGTGGCCAATAGCGTGCAGCGAGCTAATGTGACTCGAGCGATCACATTTCATGACAAATGGTACAGAACGCGAGTATTTTACATGTTTAATGGTACACAGTATGGGAATACCCTCATTTAAAGCCACGTTTAGGTTTCTGGTGATGATGAATAGCTTGCAGCAACTTCACCTGATGTATTTTTTGTCTCAATATTTATTCGTGATATTCTCTAAGGAAAACTCTCGGTGAGAAACGGCAACAGGGTGGTGTGCCTAGGAAGACAACGCCTTCCTTTTCAGTTTGAAATTGGTGTAAATTTAACACTTTTGTTTTAATTTGAATAACATTGACGTTTGGCTCCAATAGGTGCATTCATATAAAATAATGTCCGAGTTAGTCTTGCAGTGTTCTATATAGGTATAGGAATATTTACCAATCAGGAGGTCAGGGTTAGTACAGAATGTACTTAATGAGTGAAAATGTAATGGCAGGAAAATGACGTCAGAGGAATAAAGTAGCCGATATTTATATTGCACAGGTAAAAAATTAGACTGCGCTGGTGGAATGTGTGTTGCAGTGTGTACGAGTAACCTCTCAGATCACATGCAAATAAATATACAAACATTACACATTTGCATCTACCCTAGAATGATAAAATCGAGTTGAGTTCAGGAAGGAGTCCAAGCTGTAAAACTAAGAATCCAATCGATTGATCAATAGGAATGAATCACGAGGAATTTCAAATTCTAGAAAGAGACAGTGAACTGTTTTTGTAGATCCTTCAATACATTTCCATGAAACGGCGCTGAAGAGTGAAGGGGGGTGGGGGGATCGTAGGGAGGGACCATAAATATAACAATTCCCAAAAAGAGCGGATAAATCCATGGTTCTTACCTGTACTGATGGTTACCGGTGCCTTGAGATATTGATACTAATGAGTCAAGGAGAACAGCTAATGAGAATAAGAATCATAATTACTGCATTGCCCAATCAATAGACTGTCACTGAGGCTAGATTAACCCATGCTTGTCTTTAGTTACTCAGCTGTTACATGTATTTTAAAGTACAACAATTCTTTTTGAGCTAATTATAGTTTATTTTGGCATAAAGACAAGCAGTAGCTTGCAATTCAAAATCTTTATTTGAGATGTTGTTCTAATGCATAGGATTCTTTGACTGAAAATAGCACACGCAGGGTCCCAGGCTGCAAACTCTTAAAAGCAACAGAATGGAATATAGATTTTTCTAAAATGTTTGCCCTTTGGGGCAGATATAGTTCAATTGAGCACATGTTTATGGATCTTTTCGTAAGTATTGCTTCTTAAAAGTACCATGAAGGAGACAAGCTATTTCTTAATGTCCATGTCTGCTCCCCTTCTGAGGTCTAAGTTCACTTCTTGTCCTGCCACTTGCTCCTCAGGTGCGTATAAAAGACACTGGTGGGACAAAGGCTCACTCTGTGACATTTTGGGGACAGGAGTGATAGAGCGCAGGCTGTCTGTCCCATTTTTGACAACTCAACATCCAGGCGGCCCTCTTTTTGCGTAGATCACTGTAGTCATCCATTTGTGGATTATGGAGTTGGTCTGGAGATGAATATTCGGTTCGCGCCGGTGGGGCCCAGCCTTAGCACGTTCTTGCAGTCACAGAACATATGGAAGACATACATTGACTTTATCACCCTCCACGTTGGTACTATGCAAAGTGGGAACTCACCAAAAGTGTGGGAAAACATCCAGGTATCCAGTTATAGCCAGTAAAGGAAGACGGAGACTTCAGTATTGCAGCACGCCTTTTATTGATCCTCTCCAGACAAGTTAGGTACAGTACGAGATGCACCAACCGCCACCCGCCATGCCTATATACCTTCCACCATGTTTAAAAGATGCCCCCACACACGCGATGGCATTTGAAGTCGGCACGAGCGCCGCCGCGCTCGTGTCCACTTCAAATGATAACAAACTACGTATGTAACACACCTCCCCCTTTATTAAACAATAGATTAAGTAAGAACAAAGTCTTTGAATTTGGTAGGTAATCTACGAACTCTTGAATTCCTAGACAAACATGGTGGAACGGTTGCACATTGTTCTCCCGCAGATAATTCCCTGCAAGAGTTGTCCACTGAGTTTTCCTTCACATCCAAAAATACATTAGAAGAAGTACTATCACTAATTGGAACTTTCCCCTTAAAAATTGAGACTCTATTAAAATTCCAGACATTCCCATCCTCCACCCGTACAGCATTCCTGAACACTTCCACTACATGTACAGGATCTGACCAGATAGACAAACCCTTACGTAAAAATCCACCTTTCTTTAGCCGCACTAAATCTCCAACTTGGACAGTATAATTCCTAACAATTCTACTTTTTAACAAATTCTCTTTCATTCTGTTTTTGTAAGCGTCTACCTTGCGACGAATTTCTTTGAAATCTATCTCAGCAACTTCCCCTGTGCTTTTTTCTTGCCCTTTAACCACCATGGAACCAATTTGGTACTGGGTTTACGACCTCTCAATAATTCAAATGGACTAATCAAAGTTACAGCATTAGGAGATGTTCTGTAGGATAGTAACATGGATTGTAAAGCCTTCTTCCAACACAACCCACCTTTGACTGCTAACTGGATAGCCTCCTTAACAACACGGTTAAATCTCTCAATTTGACCATTGGCTTCAGGATGAAAAACTGCAATTCTTTTATGAGTAATGCCACATTTTGTTAAATAATACTCCATTTGCCTGCTAACGAACTGGGGCCCATTGTCCGTAACTAATTCTTGAGGGATACCTTCCCTGCAGAAAACATCATCTAAAAATTGTATAATAGCCTCTGAAGTAACTTCCTTAACCATTTTAACCTCAGGCCATTTTGAAAAATAGTCCATTAATACAATACCAAACAAATGTTGATGAGGTAATACACTAAACGGACCAATGATGTCAATGCCTAATTTGCACCAAGGTAAAACAGGCAAATCCACAGGTTGAGGATTAGCTGTTAAAACTTTAGCTGATTTGTCGCTATTAACACACAAATCACAGGATCTTACATGATGCTCAACATAAGAATCAATACCTGGCCACCAAAAACTTTCCTTTAAGCGTCTCCTGGTCATAGAAATACCAAAATGTTCCTCATGGGCAATATTAACAAACAATTTCCTGAGGCCAAAAGGTGGGATAAATTTATCTCCCCTTAGAACTATGTCATTCTCTATTGCTAATTCATCACGAACTTTGAAATAGCTAACAAGACTCCCAGTAAGTTTCCTTTCTTCTGGCCATCCTTTTAGTATGAATTCCTTCACCCCTTTAAGTTCTTGATCTTTTTCCATTTCTTTATCCCATAACTGCTCCTGAATTATAGAACTGTCAGTAAACAATAAATTCACATCATGCACAACATGTGCTACTTCGCACTCATCCTCATCAACACAGTCAGATTCGAGGCATGGAAGGGGTAATCTTGACATGCAGTCAGCATGGACATTAGTTTTCCCAGGCACACACTCTAGAGTGTATTGGAAATTTTGTAATTTGGAAGAAAGTCTGGCCAACCTGGACGACAAAGGGCGCCCACCACCAGGTAATAATATGTGAACTAAAGGCTTGTGATCAGTTTTGATGTTAAATTTTGTTCCCCATAGAAATGGTCTAAAATGTTCTGCGCCCCATACGCATGCTAATAGTTCCCTCTCAATTACAGAGTAATGACGCTCAGACTCTCGCAACGTCCTAGAAGCATATGCTACAATCAATTCTTTGCCCCATTCCTCTTGAATCAGCACTGCACCCAAACCACAATTGCTCGCATCTACCATTACGATACAATGCTTGCCAACAACGGAAGGTTTGAGACATGGAGCCTCAACAATCATTTTTTTGACAGTAGAAAAAGTGGAAGTCATAACATCAGTCCAAGTAAATTTCACATTTTTCTTTAACAAATTTCTAAAAGGTTCAATCAAAGTTGCATAGTTTGGAATGAATTTGGCGTAGAACTCGACTAGTCCTAAAAAGCGACCAACTGTTCTTTAGATTCAGGAATGGGAGCCTTACTAATGTTTTCCAAATGAGACAATTTAGGTTTGATACCATTTCCACTGATACGGTGTCCTAAATATTCCACTTCATGTCTCCTGAATCTGCACTTGTCTGCACGAAGAGTCAAACCTTTGGTTACTAAAGCATTTAGAACTTTAACTAAATTATGGTCGTGTTCTTCCTCATCTTTACCAAAGACTAAAATGTCATCTTGGAAAGCTATAGCCCCAGCAAGACCATCCAAGGTTTCCTTCATTAGTCTTTGGAAAACGGAAGCCGCGCTGGCTAAGCCAAAAGGCATCCTGCAAAGCCTGTAAAGGCCTTCTGGTGTTATAAAGGCAGTTAAGTCTCTGGATTCTTCATGTTGGACAACTTGATGGTATGCACTAGCCAGGTCAAGACACGAAAACACACGTACCCCAGCTAACGTGGATACCATTTCATGCAAGTTAGGCAGGGGGTGGGCATCAACCCAAATGGCATTGTTGAGACTGCGTAAGTCTATGCATAAACGAAGATCTCCACCCGATTTGACTGAGATAACAACTGGAGAAACCCAAGGAGATGACTCCACAGGTTCAATTATCTTCCTTACACACATATCTTGGAGCATTTCTTTAAGTTTGTTCCTGTAGGACAAAGGAACATTCCTTACCTTATGACGTACAGGTATAGCATTCGCATGCAATTTTATGCAATATTTAAAACCTTGATATTCCCCCAACTTATCACTAAATAAGGTAGGAAATTCACATTTTATTTTGGAAACTAGTTCAGAGTCATTGGACTTCTTGATAGAATCATACCCAATGGGAATTGCATTAATAGAATAAACAGGAGGATCAGCTTTGGGATCTAATTTAATTCCCAATTTTTCTTGGTGTGGCCAGCCTAAAAGCGATTGGCCAACTTTTGTGACATAAATTTTGCCATGCATGTTGCATTCATGAAAAACTATGTCAGCCCAGAAATAACCTAGTAGTTGTAATTTGTGTCCAGTGTAACCACCCAGAGATATATCAGGAGGAATAAGTTCGATATCAGGCCAATTAGAGAGGACTAAAGAATGGGGTAGAACCAGGAGCATGAGTCTACGAGTACTTGAATAATTACACCATTGATGGTAACATCACAAGAAGGGAATTTAGTAACTCCAATATCTTCGTTCACACAAAGCACTGTATTCATACTATGATCATAGTCATAATCATCTAAGTCCTCATATTCTTGTATAGCATTAACCCTTCTGGGGGCCGATCTACATACTTTAGAAAAATGCCCTTTTTGTTGCACCTGACACACACTTTATCTATAGCAGGACATGACTTAAAGTTCCCTAGATGATAACTACTACCACATCTAAAACAGTATGCGCTATTCTTTCTTGGATCAGGCTTCTGCCATTTGCTCTTAGTATCAAGCTTTTGAGAAGTTTCATTCCTCTGAATGGTGGGTATCTTGGACTTGTCATTTTCCTTGTTAACAACATGGACATCGCTCTTATCACAGGACCTGATTTCATGATCAAACTTCTCTGAATGCTCAATGGCTTTTGCTATTTCAATCGCAGCATTGAGAGACATGTCAGAAGTCGTCCACAACCTTTCTTGTATTTTCTTGTTGTTAGTGCGCATAAGTATTTGATCCCTCAGAACCTGTTTGTAATTAATATGTTCAAAATCGCACGTGACTGCTAAGGATCTCAGAGCTGACACAAGTCTCAATAGACTCATCCAGTTTCTGTTTCCTTGAATAAAACGTAAATCTTTCCATAACAACATTGGTTTTTCTTCCATAACGAATGGAAAGCTGTTTGGAAGCAATTTGGTAAACATTTAAATCAGTTGTGTTTGCTAATGGAGGCAAAGTCTTGAATTCCTTAAGACCTATCCCTCCAAGACAGTGTTTTAATAGCGCCAACTTCCTGTCAGCTTCACATTCTTCACCCTCCAAAACATCAACATACGCCAGAAACATTGCTTCCCAGATATCCCATTCAACTTTGGGTTCACCAGGAAATGCCAGAAAAGAAGGAGGAGGTAATATGCCAGTCATTGTGTACAATAAGGATTATAACTGCACCAGAATTAAGTAGAAGCCTATACAATGAAGTTCATGCACTTAAACACGTAGAAGTTAATGTGTGCGTGTCACAGAAGAGCAACTTGAATAAAAACAATTAGGAAGAAAACAGTTTGAAACAGAAAGCTCTTTTGGACACGCGTGTAGAAATGTGTGCGTGTCACGGAAGAGAAAGGCAAACCTGAAACGGTGCTCCTCAAGCGATTAGACGCTGTCGGGTAAATCCCGTGATTATGAACAGCTGAGTACAGTGTTTTTCTTGGATGCTTGCAGTACCCCTGTTGCTCCGCTTGAAAACGCCAAATAGCCAATAGCAGAACATCATATGGGAGCTGAGCAGGGACGTCGAGACGGAACAGGCAAAACCGGAAGAAATTATTGAAATTCCTTGAAGGTTACCCGCGGAAGCGTTTCCGGATCGTCGCCAGTGTGGGAAAACATCCAGGTATCCAGTTATAGCCAGTAAAGGAAGACGGAGACTTCAGTATTGCAGCACGCCTTTTATTGATCCTCTCCAGACAAGTTAGGTACAGTACGAGATGCACCAACCGCCACCCGCCATGCCTTTATACCTTCCACCACGTTTAAAAGATGCCCCCCACACACGCGATGGCATTTGAAGTCGGCACGAGCGCCGCCGCGCTCGTGTCCACTTCAAATGATAACAAACTACGTATGTAACACACCTCCCCCTTTATTAAACAATAGATTAAGTAAGAACAAAGTCTTTGAATTTGGTAGGTAATCTACGAACTCTTGAATTCCTAGACAAACATGGTGGAACGGTTGCACATTGTTCTCCCGCAGATAATTCCCTGCAAGAGTTGTCCACTGAGTTTTCCTTCACATCCAAAAATACATTAGAAGAAGTACTATCACTAATTGGAACTTTCCCCTTAAAAATTGAGACTCTATTAAAATTCCAGACATTCCCATCCTCCACCCGTACAGCATTCCTGAACACTTCCACTACACGTACAGGATCTGACCAGATAGACAAACCCTTACGTAAAAATCCACCTTTCTTTAGCCGCACTAAATCTCCAACTTGGACAGAATAATTCCTAACAGTTCTCCTTTTTAACAAATTCTCTTTCATTCTGTTTTTGTAAGCGTCTACCTTGCGACGAATTTCTTTGAAATCTATCTCAGCAACTTCCCCCTGTGCTTTTTTCTTGCCCTTTAACCACCATGGAACCAATTTGGTACTGGGTTTACGACCTCTCAATAATTCAAATGGACTAATCAAAGTTACAGCATTAGGAGATGTTCTGTAGGATAGTAACATGGATTGTAAAGCCTTCTTCCAACACAACCCACCTTTGACTGCTAACTGGATAGCCTCCTTAACAACACGGTTAAATCTCTCAATTTGACCATTGGCTTCAGGATGAAAAACTGCAATTCTTTTATGAGTAATGCCACATTTTGTTAAATAATACTCCATTTGCCTGCTAACGAACTGGGGCCCATTGTCCGTAACTAATTCTTGAGGGATACCTTCCCTGCAGAAAACATCATCTAAAAATTGTATAATAGCCTCTGAAGTAACTTCCTTAACCATTTTAATCTCAGGCCATTTTGAAAAATAGTCCATTAATACAATACCAAACAAATGTTGATGAGGTAATACACTAAACGGACCAATGATGTCAATGCCTAATTTGCACCAAGGTGAAACAGGCAAATCCACAGGTTGAGGATTAGCTGTTAAAACTTTAGCTGATTTGTCGCTATTAACACACAAATCACAGGATCTTACATGATGCTCAACATAAGAATCAATACCTGGCCACCAAAAACTTTCCTTTAAGCGTCTCCTGGTCATAGAAATACCAAAATGTTCCTCATGGGCAATATTAACAAACAATTTCCTGAGGCCAAAGGTGGGATAAATTTATCTCCCCTTAGAACTATGTCATTCTCTATTGCTAATTCATCACAAACTTTGAAATAGCTAACAAGACTCCCAGTAAGTTTCCTTTCTTCTGGCCATCCTTTTAGTATGAATTCCTTCACCCCTTTAAGTTCTTGATCTTTTTCCATTTCTTTATCCCATAACTGCTCCTGAATTATAGAACTGTCAGTAAACAATAAATTCACATCATGCACAACATGTGCTACTTCGCACTCATCCTCATCAACACAGTCAGATTCGAGGCATGGAAGGGGTAATCTTGACATGCAGTCAGCATGGACATTAGTTTTCCCAGGCACATACTCTAGAGCAGTGGTTCCCAAAGTGTGCGCCGCGGCACCCCGGTGCGCCGTGATGAGAAGCCAGGGGCGCCGCGCCGCCGCGCAGGATGTGGGTCGTGGAAATTGCAGCCGCAGCGCAAAATGCGAGGGGGGTTTGAAATGCCACCATACGCATACGTACGCATGCGTCGTACGTGCTTTAAGATGCGTAGTCCCAGCATTTCCAGCATACGCAGCTCGGAGCGTTTGAGGATCGTTGTTGCTGACTGCCGTGTTGTGCCGTGCCTCGTGGGACCCTCTTTACCAGGAAATAGGTAAGTAAGGGCTTGTAGTGCTGCGCCCTCGATGCGCACTTTCTTGTAAATGTGGGATTTGTGATCATGGGCATTCAGTGCCCAACACGAATTCCTGGGTGGAATCTCCCGGAGAAATGTTCCATCCCTTCCCCTGTTTAAGCAAATGTGAAAAGAAATTGGGTTACGAAGAGTTGACAAGAGGACCCTTTTCATGAAAAGTCCTCCACTTTTTGATTTTTGTTGCATGACTTGTGCCCTTCGGGGATATTATCTTGAAAGATAAACGTGTTTAATGTATCGACAAATCAGAAAATATACCAAGAACACTTTCATGATGAGATTTTCCCCGCTTCGCTTATTTGCTGCCCAGCTTCTATGAAACTGAGGTGACATTTGACCTTCATAAACTGCCGAGATTGACGTAAAAGAGCATTATGGTCAGATTCACGCTTCATTCTAGATGAGTATGTGTAGTTGCATATCTGCATTTACGTTCAAAGCACCAGAGCAAACGTGTGCGTTAATTCGCAGAATTAAGCAACACGAAGCAATTCTCACGTGTTACTCTGAGAAAAAAAAATATCAATATCCTCAAAATGCAGTGAAACTGCGAGCTGCCGACTTTGGAGCTGGGGAACCGGGTTCGACCCTCGACGTCGGCTCAGCATCCTGTGTCATTCTGGGCAAATCACTTAATCTCCCAGCGCCTACCAAAAAAGAATAAATGAATGTATCCTTGTGTAACGTAACTGGTGCTCTTCGGGTCGAGTTTGCGCTATATAAATCTGCAGCAAAAAAATAATTAAAAAAATCCAGCCGACCAAAACACAGAAAAAGGGCAAAACTATTCAACTGTCAAATGACATTCACGAACGTTCCTATTATGACAGCTGTTTTAAATTCATGCGCAACGTTGTACCAAGTCCATTATCAGGCAAAAAATCATAATATTGAAGACATATATTTTGGATTCTTAAATGGTGGAATTATTTAATGATTGCGAGAGAGGGTGTTTGTGCGCTGCTTAATAAACCTGTGGCGGTATCCCTGAGGTCGGGCTTACATCCCGCCCACCGGTACAAAAAATGGTGGGGAGCCACGGCCAACTGCCAATTAGGTCAAGGGAGCCACGGGTCAAAAAAGTTTGGGAACCACTGCTCTAGAGTGTATTGGAAATTTTGTAATCTGGAAGAAAGTCTGGCCAACATGGACGACAAAGGGCGCCCACCACCAGGTAATAATATGTGAACTAAAGGCTTGTGATCAGTTTTGATGTTAAATTTTGTTCCCCATAGAAATGGTCTAAAATGTTCTGCGCCCCATACGCATGCTAATAGTTCCCTCTCAATTACAGAGTAATGACGCTCAGACTCTCGCAACGTCCTAGAAGCATATGCTACAATCAATTCTTTGCCCCATTCCTCTTGAATCAGCACTGCACCCAAACCACAATTGCTCGCATCTACCATTACGATACAATGCTTGCCAACAACGGAAGGTTTGAGACATGGAGCCTCAACAATCATTTTTTTGACAGTAGAAAAAGTGGAAGTCATAACATCAGTCCAAGTAAATTTCACATTTTTCTTTAACAAATTTCTAAAAGGTTCAATCAAAGTTGCATAGTTTGGAATGAATTTGGCGTAGAACTCGACTAGTCCTAAAAAAGCGACCAACTGTTCTTTAGATTCAGGAATGGGAGCCTTACTACTGTTTTCCAAATGAGACAATTTAGGTTTGATACCATTTCCACTGATACGGTGTCCTAAATATTCCACTTCATGTCTCCTGAATCTGCACTTGTCTGCATGAAGAGTCAAACCTTTGGTTACTAAAGCATTTAGAACTTTAACTAAATTATGGTCGTGTTCTTCCTCATCTTTACCAAAGACTAAAATGTCATCTTGGAAAGCTATAGCCCCAGCAAGACCATCCAAGGTTTCCTTCATTAGTCTTTGGAAAACGGAAGCCGCGCTGGCTAAGCCAAAAGGCATCCTGCAAAACCTGTAAAGGCCTTCTGGTGTTATAAAGGTAGTTAAGTCTCTGGATTCTTCATGTAGGACAACTTGATGGTATGCACTAGCCAGGTCAAGACACGAAAACACACGTACCCCAGCTAACGTGGATACCATTTCATGCAAGTTAGGCAGGGGGTGGGCATCAACCCAAATGGCATTGTTGAGACTGCGTAAGTCTATGCATAAACGAAGATCTCCACCCGATTTGACTGAGATAACAACTGGAGAAACCCAAGGAGATGACTCCACAGGTTCAATTATCTTCTTTACACACATATCTTGGAGCATTTCTTTAAGTTTGTTCCTGTAGGACAAAGGAACATTCCTTACCTTATGACGTACAGGTATAGCATTCGCATGCAATTTTATGCAATATTTAAAACCTTGATATTCCCCCAACTTATCACTAAATAAGGTAGGAAATTCACATTTTATTTTGGAAACTAGTTCAGAGTCATTGGACTTCTTGATAGAATCATACCCAATGGGAATTGCATTAATAGAATAAACAGGAGGATCAGCTTTGGGATCTAATTTAATTCCCAATTTTTCTTGGTGTGGCCAGCCTAAAAGCGATTGGCCAACTTTTGTGACATAAATTTTGCCATGCATGTTGCATTCATGAAAAACTATGTCAGCCCAGAAATAACCTAGTAGTTGTAATTTGTGTCCAGTGTAACCACCCGGAGATATATCAGGAGGAATAAGTTCTATATCAGGCCAATTAGAGAGGACTAAAGAATGGGGTAGAACCAGGAGCATGAGTCTACGAGTACTTGAATAATTACACCATTGATGGTAACATCACAAGAAGGGAATTTAGTAACTCCAATATCTTCGTTCACACAAAGCACTGTATTCATACTGTGATCATAGTCATAATCATCTAAGTCCTCATATTCTTGTATAGCATTAACCCTTCTGGGGGCCGATCTACATACTTTAGAAAAATGCCCTTTTTTGTTGCACCTGACACACACTTTATCTATAGCAGGACATGACTTAAAGTTCCCTAGATGATAACTACTACCACATCTAAAACAGTATGCGCTATTCTTTCTTGGATCAGGCTTCTGCCATTTGCTCTTAGTATCAAGCTTTTGAGAAGTTTCATTCCTCTGAATGGTGGGTATCTTGGACTTGTCATTTTCCTTGTTAACAACATGGACATCGCTCTTATCACAGGACCTGATTTCATGAACAAACTTCTCTGAATGCTCAATGGCTTTTGCTATTTCAATCGCAGCATTGAGAGACATGTCAGAAGTCGTCCACAACCTTTCTTGTATTTTCTTGTTGTTAGTGCGCATAAGTATTTGATCCCTCAGAACCTGTTCGTAATTAATATGTTCAAAATCGCACGTGACTGCTAAGGATCTCAGAGCTGACACAAGTCTCAATAGACTCATCCGGTTTCTGTTTCCTTGAATAAAACGTAAATCTTTCCATAACAACATTGGTTTTTCTTCCATAACGAATGAAAAGCTGTTTGGACGCAATTTGGTAAACATTTAAATCAGTTGTGTTTGCTAATGGAGGCAAAGTCTTGAATTCCTTAAGACCAAGACAGTGTTTTAATAGCGCCAACTTCCTGTCAGCTTCACATTCTTCACCCTCCAAAACATCAACATACGACAGAAACATTGCTTCCCAGATATCCCATTCAACTTTGGGTTCACCAGGAAATGCCAGAAAAGAAGGAGGAGGTAATATGCCAGTCATTGTGTACAATAAGGATTATAACTGCACCAGAATTAAGTAGAAGCCTATACAATGAAGTTCATGCACTAAAACACGTAGAAGTTAATGTGTGCGTGTCACAGAAGAGCAACTTGAATAAAAATAATTAGGAAGAAAACAGTTTGAAACAGAAAGCTCTTTTGGACACGCGTGTAGAAATGTGTGCGTGTCACGGAAGAGAAAGGCAAACCTGAAACGGTGCTCCTCAAGCGATTAGACGCTGTCGGGTAAATCCCGTGATTATGAACAGCTGAGTACAGGGTTGTTCTTGGATGCTTGCAGTACCCCTGTTGCTCCGCTTGAAAACGCCAAATAGCCAATAGCAGAACAGCATATGGGAGCTGAGCAGGGACGTCGAGACGGAACAGGCAAAACCGGAAGAAATTATTGAAATTCCTTGAAGGTTACGCGCGGAAGCGTTTCCGGATCGTCGCCAGTGTGGGAAAACATCCAGGTATCCAGTTATAGCCAGTAAAGGAAGACGGAGGCTTCAGTATTGCAGCACGCCTTTTATTGATCCTCTCCAGACAAGTTAGGTACAGTACGAGATGCACCAACCGCCACCTGCCATGCCTATATACCTTCCACCACGTTTAAAAGATGCCCCCCACACACGCGATGGCATTTGAAGTCGGCACGAGCGCCGCCGCACTCGTGTCCACTTCAAATGATAACAAACTACATATGTAACAAAAAGGGTTCTCAATTCTGGAGTCACTGACCCCTACGGAGACATATTTAACTACTCTTCATTTCAGCTCCATGTGATGGTGCATACGTAAAGGGGCCGTCTGGTGAATGATGTCATAATATGCCTTAAACCAAGCAGACATCGTCAATGGAACATTCTAGAATGCCTATTGTTGGTGATGCAGGACTGGGTAAAATAATTGATCTTTGATCTTCAGGGGATGGTCCCTTTAGTAGCAAAACAAGGCTCGCTTGACATCCTTGGCAAACATTGAATTTAAGTGGGAAGGAACGCAGCTGTTGACTCTTCCTTCAGGAGTAGCCATTCCACCGCACTGGTCTATAGGACAAGTGGGAGAGGCCATGGCAGGCTGGTGATGTTGAAAACCGATGGTCAGAGCTAGTTCCAGAGCAAGAGAGGAAGAAAGATAACTACATAGTTTGCGTGGAGATTACGCGATTCTGCCTTCCAGCAGCCATGCGTTGTGGAAGGATTTTTAATGACAGACAGAAAAATGTTTCTTTAACTAGGGAAGCAACCATTCCTGCGCTGTCCTCGTGACTCAACACTTCCGGCCTTTTAGAGACACGGACTCTTGGGAAATCTCGCCAAGTCATAGGCTACAGTTTCAACACATCTGTGTTTACTCAATGTGCTCTCTCGAGAACGGAGCTGCTTTGACCTGCTGTCAGCAGACGCTAAGCTTGCAGCGCTTTTGATGCACTCTTTCTGCTCCCCCCTTCCATCCACTTTTTCCGCTCTGCAGACACACAGCTGGGCTTTTGATTTCTGTGATGGCTGCCTTTCACAGATCCTGCTAGATCTATGAAAAAAGAAAAAGGAATTCAAGTTCCCCTTTAATATTTTGACTGGATCTATCTTGGGCCACATGCTGGCGGATAGGAAGACGGCGGCGAACAGACCAGTGTCTAATTGGCAGAAAAGGAACACAACAGGGCCCGCAACAGAAGTTGACCTTCAAGAGCTGCTCAATGCAGACAGCTGATCAAACATGGCCACTGCTGCTTGGAAATGTCTGCCAATCAGTACAGTATCCTTCTAATTTACCAAGCGGGCATTTTCAGGGACAGGCAAATGCCTCCAACTTACCAACACCATCTGATGGTGTTTCTGTACTATTACTGATACACGCCTGTAATCCTTCTGGTATTACTGTAGGACAAAACACACAAGATGATGGGCGGAATGCTACACATTGGCAAACATTCACCCCCAGTCACAGATCTGGGTTTAATCCATCGTTATTTTGCTTCACCACGCCACCCCAGTTCAGACATAGCCATATGCAAATCAGTCTTGACCCTGTGCCTCATGGGAACAGTCGAGACCGAACTGCCAAGCCATGTCTTCCCTGGACCGGAATCAAGCATCCTAGGACCGGTTTCAGGCTATCAGCCTTCATCAGCCAGGATAGCTTGACTCCAGTGGCGTAGTGAGCACGGGACCCACGTCTGGGCATACCCTACCCACTTAGGGCGAAATGCAAAACACACAAGATGATGGACGGAATGCTGCACATTGGCAAACATTCACCCCCAGTCACAGATCTGGGTTTAATCCATCGTTATTTTGCTTCACCACGCCACCCCAGTTCAGACATAGCCATATGCAAATCAGTCTTGACCCTGTGCCTCATGGGAACAGTCCAGACCGAACTGCCAAGCCATGTCTTCCCTGGACCGGAATCAGGCATCCTAGGACCGGTTTCAGGCTATCAGCCTTCATCAGCCAGGATAGCTTGACTCCAGTGGCGTAGTGAGCACGGGACCCACGTCTGGGCATACCCTTCCCACTTAGGGCGAAATGCAAAACACACAAGATGATGGACTGAATGCTGCACATTGGCAAACATTCACCCCCAGTCACAGATCTGGGTTTAATCCATCGTTATTTTGCTTCACCACGCCACCCCAGTTCAGACATAGCCATATGCAAATCAGTCTTGACCCTGTGCCTCATGGGAACAGTCCAGACCGAACTGCCAAGCCATGTCTTCCCTGGCCCGGAATCAAGCATCCTAGGACCGGTTTCAGGCTATCAGCCTTCATCAGCCAGGATAGCTTGACTCCAGTGGCGTAGTGAGCACGGGACCCACGTCTGGGCATACCCTTCCCACTTAGGGCGAAATGCAAAACACACAAGATGATGGACGGAATGCTGCACATTGGCAAACATTCACCCCCAGTCACAGATCTGGGTTTAATCCATCATTATTTTGCTTCACCACGCCACCCCAGTTCAGACATAGCCATATGCAAATCAGTCTTGACCCTGTGCCTCATGGGAACAGTCCAGACCGAACTGCCAAGCCATGTCTTCCCTGGACCGGAATCAAGCATCCTAGGACCGGTTTCAGGCTATCAGCATTCATCAGCCAGGATAGCTTGACTCCAGTGGCGTAGTGAGCACGGGACCCACGTCTGGGCATACCCTTCCCACTTAGGGCGAAATGCAAAACACACAAGATGATGGACGGAATGCTGCACATTGGCAAACATTCACCCCCAGTCACAGATCTGGGTTTAATCCATCGTTATTTTGCTTCACCACGCCACCCCAGTTCAGACATAGCAATATGCAAATCAGTCTTGACCCTGTGCCTCATGGGAACAGTCCAGACCGAACTGCCAAGCCATGTCTTCCCTGGACCGGAATCAAGCATCCTAGGACCGGTTTCAGGCTATCAGCCTTCATCAGCCAGGATAGCTTGACTCCAGTGGCGTAGTGGGCACGGGACCCACGTCTGGGCATACCCTTCCCACTTAGGGCGAAATGCAAAACACACAAGATGATGGACGGAATGCTTCACATTGGCAAACATTCACCCCCAGTCACAGATCTGGGTTTAATCCATCGTTATTTTGCTTCACCACGCCACCCCAGTTCAGACATAGCCATATGCAAATCAGTCTTGACCCTGTGCCTCAAGGGAACAGTCCAGACCGAACTGCCAAGCCATGTCTTCCCTGGACCGGAATCAAGCATCCTAGGACCGGTTTCAGGCTATCAGCCTTCATTAGCCAGGCATTTCGCCCTAAGTGGGAAATGCCTGGCTGATGAAGGCTGGTAGCCTGAAACCGGTCCTAGGATGCTTTTCGCCCTAAGTGGGAAATGCCTGGCTGATGAAGGCTGATAGCCTGAAACCGGTCCTAGGATGCTTACATCCAGAATTTGGTTCAACAGGAATAACAAAAGTCTTAACCCCACCTCTGGCTGATATTTTTTCTTTGCATAGGAACAAGGACAAGAAGTCAAAGTGACCCTATATATGCTTGTTATATGTTACACAATGTCCATCCTGCCTTAATTAGATAGATCCTTGCTATCAAAACTTGAGATCCAGGAGCACTCTTTTGTAGTCCTGACGAAAACTCTGGACCCAATGGGTCTTTTACAAAAGGAGCTAAAACATGTTGACTACATTTAGAGGGTGTAAGGCCATTATATCCCTTACAAACCCCTCATATCCAGTTTTTATTTATACCTGAAGACCCACTGTTAAAGGGATATGTGGGTAGTTCAAGGTTTTTTTAACTCGAAGAAGACCCTGGCAGATAAATCTAAAGTGCTTGCTGGAATATAGTTGAACCCATCCTGGTTTTTAGGGACCAGAATGAGACAATGATTAAGCATGCCACTAATAGAGTGGGTGAGGGTCTAACAAAACAATGTCAAGGTTTCCTGATATGGGGCTTGCGTTTTATTTCAGTCTTTGGTATAGGACACCCTTTTGTGTTATATCTCTATGTAGGGAAACTGTATCTTATATCCCTATAGACTTCTCTCTCCTCTATTCTCGACAAGTAACTCTATTAGCCACTTACTCTGGTGATTGTGTTTGGTGTTATATGAGTGGCGCACAGCTGTAGGGGGTCCCCTCTTTCCCCCTTTTTCCAGAGGCAAAATACAATTTTCCTCCATCAAGGGCAAAAAGGGTTTTGACCACAGGTATGCAGCCACTTACCCGGGTTCTTGTGTTTGGTAATTGCAATGAATACAGGAACTCGAAGCAGGTGAGGTATAAAATTATTTATTCAAGATTACAACATCAACCACGACAGCAGCGACTCGACAGCAGCGACACCAACAACAACTGACCAAGTCGGTTGGAATCACCGCTGACCGCTCTCCGCCAGTATGGGCATACATTCAAAAAATAACATCAATGAATATAAACATGCTGTGTGACTCGGGACCGTGAGAGCAAATACACGAGACCAGTCTTGAGTCACCCCGCGAGTCACACCACCATACACCACATCACCTTACCCCTCAACATAACAAAATAAGAGGAAAAGAGTAGTAAACATAAGGAATATTAGAACATAGCGTTATCTTTGAATTTACTGGGCATCTTAGTTTCACGAGACCTAGTACATGCATTAGTTTGCACACTTCGAATCTCATTGACACATGGCGTGGACATTTCCCTACCGATAGCAGGTTGAACCCATTGCATCCAAACCAAGTCTGTGACCGTATCTTTCCTATGATTGAAAATTTCAGTTTGCTGATGAGACAGTCTCACAAGGTTTCTCACATTCCACCACCCTTTGTCTTCCACCCTGACTGATCCCTTGCTAACTCTTAAAACTTTGGTTGGAGAAGAATAAATTGAATCCCCCTTTCTCACCAGTACTGTTTTTTTGTCAACACATAATCACCAACCTTGGGAACAGTATCAGACATTGTGTTGTGTCTGCCAACCTGTGCCATGCTGAACAGTTTGTCTTCCACATGTGAAATGCCTGTTTGCTTGACCAACAAACTGACATCAGTATCTTTGATTTTAAGTTGTTCCTTCAACCATGTAGGAATCAAAGAGGAATGAACTCCTCTCCCTCTCAACAACATGAATGGAGTGACACCCGTAGTGCAATGTGGTGTCGTGTTATACTCCCAAACTTTCTGCTTGAGATATTGTTTCACATCCAACTTGTTTGCCATGGCTGTTTGCCCACCTTCCTTAATCAACCTTGTTCCCCCTCTCTACCAAACCCTTGAATGACGGAGAATAGAGGGCAACATGTAAATGTTTAACATCATGCTTGCCCAAGAAATCAATCATTTCTTTTGACACAAAATGTGACCCATTATCAGTAACCAGAGACCTGGGTGAGCCCTCTATGGCAAAGACTTGTTCTAAGAAGTTAATTGTTGTGACAGTAGATGAGGAGCTCACAAAAGAAAACTGGCAAAGAAGGATATGTACCTTGAAAGTCAAGACCTACTTTGTCCCAAGGAGAGTTGGGCAGTGGAACTGGATGCAAAGGCGTCTTGTTCAACTTCCAATGCTTGTCAGATAGTAGACATTCAGGACA
This sequence comes from Calotriton arnoldi, assembly GCA_963921515.1. Classification (NCBI taxonomy): domain Eukaryota; kingdom Metazoa; phylum Chordata; class Amphibia; order Caudata; family Salamandridae; genus Calotriton; species Calotriton arnoldi. The sequence continues at coordinate 425,668 of CAWUFW010010220.1, read as the reverse complement.
CTTGTCTACTGTGAGCCTCACTTGGTTATCTAACGCAGGCCACCAATAATGTTCCTTGATGCGCATGCACATTTTAGTGGAACCTAAATGCCCTTGGTGTGCTCTAGCAATGATGGAGGGACATATTTTAGCAGGGGAATTTGGAGATCACCTCTTAAAATCAATCCATTAATCAATGAAAGTTCACTTGCAGCTTGTGCAAATGTTTTTACATCATCATGTAAACATCTTATAGCCGGCCAACCTTGGATAATGTAATAGGCCACTTGCTTTAGAGTCAAATCTTCCTGACATGCTCTCATCCATTCATCAGCAGTAGATGCAAAATCATCATTTTTGCAAGCATGGTTGGTATCAACCAAAGCAACAATATTCAATTTCATCATTTTCACTCTCATCATCAAAGTCTGGTACAGGCATTTGAGACAAGCAATCAACTCTAAAGTTGTTACCACCTGAAACATGTCTAACGATAAAAGTGTACTCATGCAATTTAGAGACAAGTCTAGTTAATCTGGCTGACAAATTGTTGTGAATACCTCCTGAAAAATAGAGACCAAAGGCTTGTGATCAGTGTGTAACTCAAAACGCCTTCCCCAAACATACATTTAAAATTTTTGCACAGCCCAGATACAGGCAAGTTCCTCATGTTCAATGGCACTAAACTGTTTTTCGAAGCTTCTGAGAGATCTGGATGCAAATGCAACAGTTTGCCCCTTTCCCCAAACTCTCTTGCTCAGTACAGCGCCTAAACCTTGCAAACTGGCATCAACAGTGATGATTGAAATGCATTCTTCTCTGAATGCAGACAATGCGGGAGCATCTACAATCCAATCCTTTACTTTTTCAAAAGCAATTTGAACCTCTACTGACTAGATACATTTTTGACCTTTCCCTAACAGCAACCTGAGAGGTTCCACTGCCAGAGCATACCCTGAAACAAAATGTGCGTAGCACTCCGCAAGTCCTAAAAAGGAACGAAGTGCATCAGGATCTGTGGGTGCACTGGCTTCCTAAATGGCTCTCACCAAGGAGACTTTTGCTTTAATGCCAGACTCAGTTAGGTATGTCCTAAATATTCCAACTCTTCAGTGGCAAATTTACATTTTTCTTTTCTGACTGTCATACCTCTATGCAATAAAATGGAAAACACTTAATCAAGTATGTCATTGTGTTCCTCAAGTGAATCGCCAAAAATTAATATATCATCTGAATAAGCTTGAACACCTTTTATATCTATGAATAAAATGTCCATTAGTTTTTGAAAGATGCTGGCAGCTGATACCAGCCCAAATGGCAACTGTAAATATTTATAGGCGCCAAAGGGCGTGACAAAAGCCGTCAGATCTTTTGAGGTTTTGTCCAGTGCAACTTGACAGTAAGCCGACCTCAAATCGATGATGGAAAACCATTTGGCACTACCCAGGTTGGCCAACATCTCTTGTATCCTAGGTAAGGGATGACAATCTACTAAAATGTTTGCATTGAGTGTCCTCAAATCAGCACAGAGCCTGATCTCGCCTGTCTTCTTTTGTGCGACGACCACTAGAGCAAACCCATTGAGATGACTCTACAGATAATATGATGCCTTGTGCACACAGATCCTTTAACATTTGCTTGAGTTCTTCCCTGACAGATAAGGGAGCCTGACGCCCCTTATGAATAAATGGCTTTGCATTGGGTTTAAGATTAATGTAATGCATAGAACCTTTAACAGTCCCAACTTGTTCACAAAACACTCCTTTGTACCAGTGAAGAATTGTATCAATGGGTTCCTGTATACTGCATACCAGTTTGTCAGGAATATTACCTGTAACTACTGGAGTAGATGGTAATGTATAAAATGATTTATAAGAACAAGATAAAGACCCATTTTGGCCAAATCCTGCCATCCAAATATGTTCTTACCCTTGATGGCAACATATACTTTGGTGAGTGTTTCTCTACCAAGACACTGCTTTTTTCCTGTGAGAAAGCCTAACATATTAATGGGTTTCTCACCAAAGGCTTTGGGATTTATGTCAGGAGGAGAAAGAATGTTATCTTTGCCCTAATTGTCATAAAATGTGTTGTCACGATCAATAGTAATTGGTTAGCCTGAATCTGCCATAACCTGCAAAAGAACATCATCAATTACAGCATCACAATTTGGGCCTTTAACAAATATAGAAACAGCATTACATTCAATGGTTAGAACCACATTGTTAATAGAGTCTGCACATGAGTCAATGTCAACATTAACATTACTTATACGCACAGGTGTCTTGCTACCCCTACACACTGTGTGAAAATGGCCTATCTTCTTACATGACATGCAACGCTTGCCCAAACCAGGACTACCAGGAAAATTACTGATGTGATTTTTAGAACCACACCGAAAACAATAAGAAGAAGGTTTCCTGGCATTTCCTCCCTGAGAAAAGGATTTTCCTCTGTTGACTACTGCACATAAGGTATCATTTTCGTGGTCAGGAATTTTACTTGAAACCAAATTCACTGTAGCGTTAGGGTTCAGAACTTTTGAAGAAATTAATGTTCTCTCGATTCTTTTGGCCAGATCTAAAACTTCATTAAGGGTAGGGTTCCGGCAACTGAGTAGCCTTTCCGGAACTTTCTTTGAAGCACAATTGAAGATGAACTGGGCAGCTATGTACTCCTCATCTCCTTCTTTGGGATATTGCTTGCGTTTGACAAAGTTATGTCTTTCTAAAATAATGCTGGGTTCCTCAGTGAATTGTTTGCATAGCCTTTCGATAGCCTCTAAGTATATATTCCAAGTGTCATCACCAGATTGACCATGAGGTCTTGCTATTGGTGGTAAATTATCAAAACTTTGTTGTGCTGTCTAAGCCAAACTGCCATACGGTTGTGCAAATTTCCTTTCAAGGCGATAACTGTTAGTATCAATGGCTACTAGGTGATTTTCAAACATATGAAACCAATGAGCCCACTTTATTGAAGATTTGCCTGGTTGAGCCAAAAAAGGAGGAGGCTGTGTAATTTGTTGTGGTATGGCCTTAAAAAATCTTCATGTGCAAAATCACTGACACAGTACAATTATACCTATGTGAGGTTTTCTTATAGCATACATTGTGAACTGAGTTTCTTCAGTGATATATTATAAAACGTCAAAATGTTTTTGTTGAACAACATAAAGTGTAAGAGAAATCAGGTGGCTACTTTAGGGGTGTGCAAAACTCACGTCATTTGCTTTCTTGTAATTACGGCAAAGTTATGTGTGATTACGTGAAATGCAAATCCTTCCTATCGCTCTATATTTGAGCACAACATTCATCCTTGAAGCAATTTTTGGGTGAGAGGATGCATTTAAAAAGAATGCCGGGAACAACAGCTACTCCTGTTCTGTTGTTCTTGTGCATTTGTAGTACATTTTTATAGTAAAATACAGTGAATTACTGTGGTGTATGGCAGTGTGACTCCAGAACAGTAGCGGCCCGTGGTGGGAGTGCTGCCGGACGGTGACGTGGGGCGGGGGAGGGGCAAGGTGGGGGGTAGTAAAGTACGGAATACGGCCGAATGGAGGAAAGTAAACATATAAAGAAATAAAACGAATTTCGTTGTGCGCGCTGCATCACATTTGGCGATGCAGCGCGCGCAACGAAATTCGTTTTATACAGAACGGCCATTTGTAGTGCTCAGGCTACCCAAAGATTGCTCTCGGTGTTTCACAGCACTCATGCTGCTCACAGATTACTCTTCACTGGTTGAGCCAAAAAGGAGGAGGCTGTCTAATTTGTTGTGGTATGGCCTTAAAAAATCTTCATGTGCAAAATCACTGACACAGTACAAGGTTGCAGGTATTAGAAGAAATAAAAAAACTTACCACTCACTGCATTTGCCAAAATCCTGTGATAAAGACGATGTTTTGTAAAAGGAATTATTCAAGCTGCTGCGAAAGTCGGTAGCATCAGCAGTAGAAGCTTTCAAATATTCGTGTCGTGGAAGCAAAGCATACAGCATAAAACCAGCACAAACCTGAGTAACACAGCAAAGTGGGCCTAATCCAAGATGGCCAACAGCATCTGCCCACAGTCGGTTGAAATCACCGCTGACTGCTCTCTGCCAGCACGGGCATACATTCAAAAGATAACATCAATGACGCAGGTATAATGTGACGCAGGGCTTTACAACGTGACGCATCTCCCTAGATGCGTCACTTTGTAAATGGGCCACATTTTTATGCTGCCGATGCGTCACAAAAACAGACGCAACGGCGGCGCAAAAATGACGCAAGACCCTATTTGCCCTAAAATGGCCTATTTAGCATTTTATACCTCCTACTACTTTACTACAGATATTATACTGCGGATCAAATGGCTGTGTTATTTTAACACAACTCTGCCACGAAAACTGCAAAGAACTAACTTTTTGTCCAGTGGAAACCATCCCAGTACATATTGTTCGTCATGTGACCTCCAATACACAGGGATTATGTGATTATAAAACAGACATGTTCTCTTTTCAGAGAGTACTCACAGTTGCTGTACACAGTCTAACCAAAGGCCGCAGCCTTACCTCTCCCTGATGTAGAACTGCAGACCCAGATATACCACCCGCTGAAGGCCGATGGCTATGCAGATCTCTGAGGTTTTAGTGATAATCTCCTAGGTGGCGGTCTTTCACACAAAAAGAAAGCCAGGTCATACATTACTGCTTTTTGCTTCTCAAGAGATATTGGCTAAAGGGCTAAATCTATAATTTTATAGTGATGAATGTTGACATAGGTCATCTTTGATATATATTTTTTTTCTATCAGGATTCGTGTTCACGATCAGGGTGTTCGTGTTTCATGCGTGGCCTAATGCTGCCCCTTTGTGGACAAATCTATGTATGACAGTATTAAGAACATTCGAATAATTCGTACCAAGAAACTGGCCACCCAGGAGGAAATCTTATGAAATGTTTGGGTGGAAATTGATTTGTTACATAAAATCCAGTGGTACTACCTAGTCAGAGTAAAACCGTGAGGTTGGGTGAGCTTTACGTCTACCTGGTAATTTAGTTTAAAGAAGAGATATGCGATAGTTGCATTTTCTTTTTTAAAACTATCCTGGAACTAACTATTCAGGCTACAGAAGCATAGATCCCCCGTTTTGTATCTCAATAAACATACCCGCAGAATGTTTATAACGTTTAGGTGGTCAGCGTAATATTCAAAGTGCAAACTGTTTTTATGAAGTCTTTGGAAAGTTCTGTGGAAAATGTAACAGATTTTACAGATTGTAATATTTTTGGTTTGCACTTACATGTGACAATCGAGACTTTTCTGACAATTTAATATGCACAGTATGTTTTTAACATGAACAGTCTGTTTGATTTCCCTACTTGGGACCACCATGCTTTACATGGTGGTCCCAGGAAGCCGAAATCCAAGAGGGCCGCCCACTCAAAATTGGGCAGGGTGACTGTTACTATAACTTGGTAGCTGAGCGGCGAATAGACTGCCAGGTCAAGGGCATTCCACTGGCAAAGCCAGCTGAGACTCCCCCAACAGAGGTTCCCCCACCTCTAAATAGAGTGCAAGAACCACACGATTGGCAGGGTGGCTGCACCATCTATTTATGGCAGTTTGCCCGCTCCGCCAAACTCTATATAACCCAATGAGCCCTCATTATGAGTGGCCCAGAATAATCTCTGTCATTTTTCTGTCCCTAATTATCATTATCACGGGTTTTAGTAATTTTGGAGGCAGGGAATTAATGGAGATTAAAATATTTTGGGCAATAACATGCATGAATTGTTGTTTCTTCTCCAATTTCATTACAAGACTGGATGCCACTATTATGCAATAACCTTTTATTGCTGCCCTAACATGCAGCCCTTTAAAGAACATAAACTACATCATAAATAAAACATTTTATCTTAGAATATTCAAAACAACATATATCTCCAACTCGTTGCTCCTGCACAGTTAAGTACTTGGCTTTGTTATTTCGTCTAACTTGTATTGTTTATTTATAACTTAATATTTTAAGTTTGTCGAACAGACCGTACTTACTCAGGTAAGTGATGTATTGTTTCTTCCCTTCCAATTTATGGTTGGGTTATTGTTAGTTTTTCTAAATTGGTTATATTTTTTCTTATTATCTCATTTCTTAGCAGTGGCTCTAAATACGTGCTCTGCATCTCTGGTGGCTTTTTTAAGATTCGTTGCCTCTCTGTGGAGTGCTCCGGGTGCCCGGCATGTTACCCCCGGTCTCCCGTTAATCTGTTTCCTACTGCGCATCTTTCAAGATGTGGGGCTAAGGTGGGGGCTTTGTCTTCTAAAGTACAAATGGGGAAGCTGTGGAGGTGCTCTCTGGTCTTTTGTAAGGAGTGCCTCCACCTTCAAGACAAGACACGCATTTCGGGCGCATTTACAGGGCCCAAAGAAGCAGAAACAGGACTCCTAAAATGGCGACCATGTTCCCTTGAGATTAGGTCCTTTGTTTCTAACGCTCAGCATGCGTAGTGCATTGTCATGGAAACACGAACAACGCGAGCTGCCAATGGTCCCGATCGACAGCTGGCCCAGTAGGAAGCATTCTGGTCAGCTGATTATTGGTTTTTATGCTGTTGACAATAAAAAAAGCCCTTCTGTTCAGATTTATTTAAGTGGGACAATGCCTGACAATGAGATGCAAGTAAGCTCTGACCCTTCCCTCAGCAAAGATATATTTTGACGTTATTTTGAGAGGGAATTTAAATCTTCCCTAAAAGAGGCAGTGGAAGCCTTTTTTAATAAGAGGAAAATGGATTCACCTGCTGAGGAAGATTTTTTGCCCTTTTCAGAGGATGAAACCCCTTTAATTAGGAAGGGACGTAAGGCCTCTAAAAAACGAAACACCTGCCAGTGAAGAGTAATCTGTGAGCAGCATGAGTGCTGTGAAACACCAAGAGCAATCTTTGGGTAGCCTGAGCACTACAAATGGCCGTGGTGTCCACAGCGAGAAAATTAGTAAGAGAAACCATGTTGGTGCAACTAGCATGGTTGTCCCCATGGCACAAAAAGAACGAGTGGCCTTCATGGCACAAAGGACCGCAGTTTTGATACTGATGATGAATACCCATTTGGAATGGCGATAGAGTAAGAGGCAGACGAATAAGTATTCATTCCCTTAGAGGCATTGGATAATGATTTCCTTGATGAGGACATAGATCAGCCTTCTAGTGCAAATGCTATTAAAGACCCTTCGGGTGCAGAAATGTTCAATCTTTCACGCATATCACACCTGATATGGCGTATGGACCACATGACGTCCTTTATTAAATATTAGATTTGCAAATACCTCGAAAAAGAGACGCAGAATAAAATGAGAGCTGAGTATCCCATGCCATTCCTAGATAACAAGTCAGGAATGATACCTAATCTGGACCCAGAGTTGTTGACTTTCCTTTTTAAGACCGAGAGAGATCCTAGGAAAGGTCTTGAGCGCTGCCTTAAGCTGTGTCAAGACAGATTATTAGACACTCTTGGTCCTATTTTAATGAGGCTCAACCCAAAGTTGTGAAATCTTGCCAATAAGAGATGCTAGGAAACCCGAAAGGCCTACTCTTCTGGGAGAGTTTTATTAAGACCCTAGGGAAGTATGTCTCCACGTTCACTGCCTTCAGTAAGGCACAAAATAATATGAGATGCAAGTTGAGCAATAGAATTTTTGGAAGGGCTGACAAGAGGATACTGGCTGTCAGCCGTGGGCAACAAAAGTCCCAATATTACCATCAGGACCAGCGTGGTTATGGAAGGAGTTTTTGTGCTAACAATAGTTTTCTCCCTTGCTCACGAGGCAACAGGTGTAGATTCCAAGGAGCTGGAGATTGAGGTAATAATCTTTCCTCTAATTGGTTCTTTCCATTCAAAGGTAGGGGGAAGGTTCAGTTTTTTCGCCCAAAATTGGTCAATGATAACAAAGGATTCCTGGGTGTTACAGACCGTGAATGGTTTTAAAATATAGTTTTGCCAGGTTCCTTACCAAAAGAATCAGCCAAGGGAGTTGTCCTTAGATCAGGAACAATCAGCTTTGGTAGATTCAGAGGTGGTACAAATGTTGCTCAAGGGAGCAATTTGCAAGGTGATGGAGTCAGGAATGGGTTTTGTAAGTACCGTTTTACTCGTAAAGAAGGACAAGGGCTGGCGCCCTGTAATACATTTTGAATGATTTGAACAGGTTTCTGGTTTTCAGGCACTTCAGGATGGAAGCAATCCATCTTTTAAAGGACATTTTACAAGAAAAAGACTAGCTTGTGAAGTTGGATCTCAAAGGTGCCTACTTCACAGTTCCTATGAATCCATATTCTCAGAAGTATTTACGGTTCAGCTGGAGAGGTATACTATATCAGTTTTGTTGTCTTCCCTTTGGCCTTTTGTCAGCTCCTTGGTGTTTTACCAAAGTCATGCGGCCAGTAGTTGCCTTCTTGAGAAGGAGAGGAGTATCTTCATTGTTTTACCTAGACGACATGTTACTAATGTCTCAGGATCAGGGAGAATTGCTCAAGCACATGAAGTGGTCAACAGGTCTATTAGAAGCTTTAGGGTTCGTTATCAATGTGGAGAAGTCAATTATGAGTCCTACACAAAGCATGGAGTTTCTGGGGTTTCAGATCGATACAAATATAACACAACTATGTCTCCCACAGAAAAAAAATTGTTATAAATCAAGAAGGAGGTAGCTTATGTTCTATCAAAGGATGTGGTAAGTTTGAGAGGTCTGGCAAGAGTGGTAGGACTTTTGTCATCTTCCATTCAGGCAGTTTCCCCAGGGCCTTTGAATTACAGGGCTCTTCAGCGCCTGAAATCAATGGGTTTGAGGAAAGGTCTGTGGTTCCTCTGTCCCAGGAGGTGTGAGAGGATCTTCAATGGTAGTTAAGCAACCTGGACAGCTGGAATGGCAAAGCTATTTTAGGGAATGTCCCTGGGTTTACGGTAGAGTTGGATGCAAGCAACTTTAGTTGGGGTGCCAAATTAGGGGAGATGGAAACTGGGGGGGAAGTGGTCCCGGGAGGAACTCTCCTTGCACATAAATTGCCTGGAGATGTTAGCAGGTCTGAACGCTTTGATGAGTTTCAGGTCCTCTCTCAAGAACAGTGTTGTATTAATTCGAATTGACAATTTCACAGCAGCTTCCTATATCAATCATCTAGGGAGAGCAAGATCAAAAGAACTTGCAGATCTAGACAAGGAAATTTGGTATTTTTGCTGGAGGCAGAAGATCCTATTGACAGCAGAGTTTATTCCTGTTCATCAGAACAAGAAAGCAGATTGGAACTGGAGATCTCCTTTTGCACTGATCCAGAGGGTGTTACTAAAGGTACGGTAGGAATGATGCAGCATCGTTCTGGTAACTCCATTTTGGAGCACACAAGTATGGTTCCCTGGAGTAATGGAGTTAGCAGTAGAAGTTAGACGCTGCATTTGATACCAGGGATTCCAGGACTTTTAGAAGGGCAGGAAGGGGAAGAGCATCCTTTAGTGCTAAAAGTAAACATGAACCTTCTTGTCTGGAGGATTTCTGGTGATCTGACAGATTCTCTGGCCTTTCAGGAGAAGCTAGGAACCTATTGGATGAATCATAGGCACCAGCTACCAGGAAAAGATATATAGGAGTATGGAGAAAGTTGTGGTATTGGTGCTTGGAAAGGGATTTGGATCCGTGGAGGCTCCTGCAGTAGAAGTAGCGAATTTTATTGCAGGGTTGTTCAAGTCAGGCCTGTCTTATAGAACTGTTCACTGTTACAGATCTGGTATTTCAGCAGGGCATACCCTGGTGAATGACTTTGCTATTGGAAGTGATTCTTTGATCCACAGAATGATGACGGGAATAAGGCTTAGGCGTACACCTAAGGCTAGGTATAATTCCTTATGGATTGTTAATCTTATTTTTGAACAGTTTGTTTCTTGGCCTGATAATTCTTATCTTTCAAGAAGACAGATTTCACAGAAGTTAGCAATTTTGCTCTGTCTAATATTTTTTAGAAGAGTATTAGATGTTAAGGCGTTAGAGGTTTATAAAAAGTATTATTCCCCAGATGGGGTTCACTTTGAGATCTGGAAGAGAACCAAGACAATGTCTGAAAATATCTTTTACCCCTCTTTCAATGACTGCAAGAAATTGTGTGTGGTGAGTTGCATGAAAGCTTACGAACAAAGTATGCTAGAATTTAGACCAGATGGTGAGGATCAGTTGTTAATTTCTTATGTTAAACACTATAGGGCAGTTTCTGCATCTACTATTTCATGATGGGTGAGTGCAATGATGTCCGAGGCAGGAATGGATTTGTCCAAGTTCGGAGCTCCCTCTTCTAGGGGTGCAATGGCCAGTAAGGTGTTTAGAGCAGGAGGTACACTTGTAGACATACTTAACGCAGCAGACTGGTCAAGTGCTAACACTTTTTCAAGTTTTTATTTTATGCCAGTGGAGCATGTGAGCAGTGTGGCGCTGGGGAGCTTTAAACATTCATAATTGTAGCCTCCAGTCTTGTAATGAAATGGCGATTCTCCAATTAACATACAGAGAGAATCCTGATTTCATTAAAGACAATGGAGGCTAACATTATCTCACCCACCACTCAATTTTGTTTATCTTACATTGGTGGATTTGAAATAGTTGTCTACTAAACTTTTTTGTGATTAATCATTACTTTGCTGTTTTTTCTTTAGTGAGATAAATAATTATTTATTTTGGAATTCATTTCTTGGTGGGATCATTTGATGTCTTCTTTTCTAGGTAATTCTTTACAGTGAGAATTTCCCAGAATCAAACCGAATAGTAATTGTTGGGTTTGTTGCAGTTTCAAGAGGAAGATACAGATACATAGTGACATGAGTTATATATTGTTTTGAATGTTCTAAGATGGAATGTTTTATTTATGATGTACTTTATATTCTTTAAAGGGCTGCATGTTGGGGCAGCAATAAGAGGTTATTGCATAATGTTAGCCTCTGTTGTCTTTAATGAAATCAAGATTCTCTCTGTATGTTAATTGGAGAATTGCCATTCCCAAGTTCTGTTCTGATGTTTCATACCAGCCAAAATCACAGTGTTAGACACTACAACTCATAAATCAAATGGGCTGTCGATTACTGGGCTCATTAACTTAATGTGACCCTTGTAATCCGGGCCAAAGTGTTCTTCTCTTGTGTATTGCCATTGTGCCTAGAAACTCTGCAAAATTAGCCCTTCAAAAACAAATTTGCTATCATTTGCCATTGTGTGTAGGAAAGCTTTCCAAAAGGTACACTTCCAGGAAAAAATACTACATTTACCGTTGCTTAGCAGCAACTTCTGCAAAAGGCAAACTTGCAGAGAAATATTCTGTATTCATCTATAGCTTTGCTATGTTTGATTAGAGTGAAAATTATCTTGTCATATGAAAACAAATCTTTACACAGGTAAAGGATTTGGCAACCACTGAATCCTCTCAATCTTTAAGAAGGGCAAAATTCAGGAAATTCACACAACTTTGCTGGTGAAAAAAAATCTTTGCACATCCCTAAAACAGATCTGTCTAAAAACTGGACATTATAAAATAATGTAATAATAAAGAAAAATACTGCTTTTGTCCACAAGTCTTTTCGTCCATTGTTCAAGGCTCTAAACACAGGCAGTAAAATGATGTTCATTATTCAGTGGCCTGTAGCAAGATGCTCTTAAAATAACTGGCCAAATACTGAATGCATGTGTTTCCGATCAGTAGAAGACCTAGCTTGGCCAACATTGATCCTTAGCAATCATGACATTTCAACGTCCAGTTTTTGTTTATTGCTTAATACCAAGAGTTTCTCTATTTCTATGCACTTATGTTTTTGAGGACAGATGCAGAAACTGCTGCACAGGTAGATTCTTGTGTTTTGTCCAGAATCTCCAAATGGTCCAGTGGGAAAGTTGGAATTTGGCTTGGGTCGTGTGGTTTCAGAGTCTTCAATAAATCTACTTGACCACTTTAAGATATTATAAATTATTCACAATTGAATCTCATTGGTGTAGAAGTGTGTCACCTCATACCTGGTGATGCAAAGGACTGATGTATGTATGGTTTTGAGTAACAGGCTAAAACATCTCAGACCTGATTGAAGGTATTAAATATATAGTTCTAGACCCACAAAAATAAGCTTGCATGTGTAGAAATATTCTTACACCTCGGTGTAACTCTTCACTTTTTTTTTACAATTCACAATTTTGAGAGGAGATTTCTACCTAGATGTAGACTTAAGAGCCTCCAACTCCTGAACTGAGGGGTGGAGACACCGAAGACTAAATTTATGAGTGTAAAGTTTCTACTACTAACTTCCCACCTATTTTTTTAGAAACGATGCCACCAGGCCAGAGATTTCTCCAAAGGAAAATGTATGGAAATGTATTTAAGTTTATTTTTATTTAAATAATAACAATGTAAAATAAATGTAAACAAATAATATTAATCGGCATCTCAATACCAACTTCATCAACACAACCCTCTCAACAGCAATGGTATCTGATCACCTTCAACAAGCAGTAAACATACTGAAAAGAGGCTATACCTTCTTTAACTGGTTAAGACAGGTTGTAAGCACCAATAAGCTCTCAGAGCACACGACAATCTAAATAACTTGGAATCTACCTAGTTATACATGAGGAGGATGTGCGACTATTCTACAAGTCTGGAAGAAAATGGATGTCTTTTTGTCCAGATAGATTGAAAGAGACCCAGAGGTCTTGCATGATTGTTGTTGAAGGCCCAATCAGCCCATCACTGTGTGGATATGGAAGGACCAGGTTCCGTAAACAGGACTCCACATGGGGCATTAAGGGCACATGGGACACGGTGAAAGGTAGAGCGGAATTGCACAAAGGCAAGGTAGGCCTTCTGTGAGGATACATAGATCACATCCAGCTATGACCACCATGTTGGAAATTTTCATTGGTCTCCGGGTTTACGATGTTAGCAGAACCACTAAATAAGACGAGCGAGCACAGAATGTTTAAAGGCAGTGCTAGTGAATGAGACAGAGGCCTTCTGGCCCTTGGCATCAGAAGTGAATCAGATATGGAAAATCCTTTTTGTAGCATTACTGATGAATGATGCACAGGGCTGCCAGCTTGTGGTATTATTTGTGAATGACATACAAGAGTGCCTGTGTGAGGTGTGATTTGGATATAATGCACAGTGCTGCCAGCCTGTCTGTAAAAATTGTACGTGGCTAGGAGCCCGAGAGCAAGAATGCCAGTCGGACCGTTTCTGTGAGTGAGGCACCAGGATGCCAGCTTGGGGCGTTAGCCATGAATGATGCACAGACATGCCAGCGCACAGCTTTATTATAGAACCGAACACCAGCCTGTGGAACTGCCAGTGAGCAAGATTCAAAGCTGCCTACCAGTGGCATTGCCAGTAGATGAGCTATAAGGCTGCCAACCGAGAGCAAGCATATGATATACCAGGATGCCAAGTGGCAACAGCTCTATCGAATGTGCGTGCAGTAAAGTTGAGCCATGATGAGCTAGTTCATCAGTTTCACAATGTGGATTTAACTAAGATTTCTTAATTAATATGTTATATCAGATGTTTCAACTTCTGCTTATTCTGTTCTTCATCAATGTATGATTGCAGCTGGCGTCTGATGACAACACACCGAGTTAAGCGAAGCGCGTACACTGTCGACCAAGCATGGGTCCTTTATTCATCATATGATGTAGGCTGACTTATGTGCCATGAATACTTTTCAGAAGATAATCCCTTGATGCAGCCACTGACCCAAAGCACTATCAGACACAATGAAAACCCCAAGGTAGACTCAATGACACAGAAAAAACTATAAGAAACAAGACTGCTTTTTTCCAATACAACTGAGTGACATTCATAACTATGTTAGGGAATCTCTCCTCAATATCAGCAGAAACCCAAAGATGGGATCTTATATGCTTTTTGTCAATTTTCACACTTCGTAAAGAGTGAGCACATATGGTTTACTCCCTATTTCCAGGGCTTTGCCTGCCTGCTTTGTTTCTCCGTTTTATTATCAATGCCCAAAGGTCTGCTTAGACACCCCAACTTTTGAAGAGAAACACTACAATCCCACAGTGTGCATCCACCAGTGCTTAATTTGAGCCTGTGCTTTCCGGTTGTGAGAAGTTGGCCTGGTATATGCTGTTCACTAATTAAAGTGGACACCTTGCACCAGGGCAAATCGACTCTTATGGTAGATAGGTTTAAGACAACCTTTTAAAGAAAGCTATCCTAGTGGTAGCTGTGGAGAGCAGCCTTCAGGCTAAGTCTCGGAGGAATGTAAAGCAGCTTGTTTTACCATATAATCTCTTGAATCACCAAATGAAAAGACACCACACAGGTATATATATCAAATATATATATATTTATTTCTAAATAACTCTCTACTAATCTCTTTATGAGATTAGAAGACAAACATATGCACAAATCAACGTTTCACAATAAGTTAAGCACAAAATATGGCTGGGGCCCTAGGGGCGTACCAGACCATATACTAAGTAAGAGACTTAGGGACAACGACTTGCAGGGAGACAAGGCCTAGGGCCTTCAGAAGTGCAGGGGCCTCACGAAACCACCCAAGGCAGGTAAGTAAAGGACCCACGGGGGACGCGTGCAGTGTGGATACACAGGCGCGGATCGCCGTTAACTTCAATGGGGCAAGTCGCGGTTGGAAATAAAGAGTTTTAGGATACTTCGGGAGAACCTACAAGCAAGTCACTTACAGGGTAAGTAGTTCTAGGGCCCACACCCACAGGAGCACCGTAGTGCTGGAGTTACCTCACCCAGGGAAGCCGGGTGCATAGGTGTCCTTTGGTGTCGGGTCGCGGCGTCGTTTTCAATGGCGAACAAAGAAGACTTGCTGCTTGCGGGAGCTGAAGAAGTGTCCGGTGGAATCCAAGCCTGGATTCTGAAGAAGGATGACCTGAAAGCAGAGGGGACAGTGTTCAAAGTCACTGGGCAGTGACCCGGGGCAAGGAAGATGGATGCCCACCGTCGTCGGTTGATTCAGGTCGGTTGCTGGTGCCTTGACTCTTCAGCCACGTGATCCAGGAGGGGTCGACGATGACCAGGAGCTGGATTCGGTGGGTCCCTCGACGTCTGCAGCTGACTGCGGTGTCGGCAACTCGATTGGAGCCAACAAGCCTTGGCAGCAGCAAGTCTTGGGGAGATGAAGAAAAGTCGATGGCACAGACCAGCAAGGTCTGAGGGACTCACCCAGCGAGGGTAAGTCAGGGCAGGCCTGGAGCAACCAGGGGAGCCCTTTGGTTTCTTTAAGAAGTCTTCTGGGGACCCACAAGCCGGCGGGCAAGGGATCGCGAAGACACCTCGGGCAGAATCACTCAACAGGGGCCCACGGTCACTCGGGACGGTGTAGGCCTCTGATCTTCGGAGGGATTCCTGCTGGAGGTCGGGACCACACGTGGTCCAAAGCACAAGTTCGTAGAACGTTGTGAAGGGGTTGCACTCGACAATAGTGCACGGTACCCAGGGGTCGCGGTTCCTCGTTACTCGTGGGGTCCACTTGCCTCAGCTTCGCTGGGGACTCACGATGGCCTGGGAGAGGTCAGGAAATCCACTTCTTGGGCTGCAGGCACTTCGGACTCCGGCGGGAGCGGCGTAGTTTGCGACCGTCATTGTCGTTTTTGGTGCCTGCCAAGCAGGGGAGTCACTCCTTGACTCCAAGGGAGATTCTTATGTCTTCCAAAGGTAGTGGAACGTCGAAGGGCCAGGATTCTTCTGTAGAGCGTCGTCCAGGGGTTATCTGCTTTGCAATGGCAAGGTTCCCCCTCTTATACTAAAAGAGGGGATGGACTAGCTCGATGACCCCACCTATGGGAGGGTCAAGGGAGGGGTGGCTACACCCACTTCCCTTTGTCCAGTTTCGCGCCAGAGCAGGGGCAGGTAGCCCCTGAGCTGGTTTGAACTGGCATATGCACAGAGGAGCCTTCTGCTCCCCCAGTGCAGGACTTCAAAGCACTCTAAGAGTGCACCCACCCAGCCCCAATACACTAAACCCTGTCTGGAAGGTGGTTACACCTCCCTGTGACAGGATGCCTATTGTTGGGCTTCCTCCACTGTGAGTTTCGGTCATCAGCAGGAGGGCAGCCCACTGTCTGTGACTGGTGGCATCCATTTTGTGATGCCAGGGCTCTTTAGGATTCTACTGCGTTTCCACAGCAGGCACATGTCTTATCCCTCTAGAAGGGTGGAATGCTACCCCCGCCGCCAAGATTGGCGGGGGGGTAGTATTCCAAGATGTTTGACACCAAACACGACATGTTTTGATGCAGCCATTCCAAAGTTAGCATTTACTGCGAGGATATAATGCACTTAAGAGTATATGGTTTAACCGCATCCACAAACAGCACCAGAGAATGGACTCTGAGAACTGCAGAGGGGCCCTGCTCATGCAGAGGCACCCCCTCACATAGAAGCCAAGCACCCTGCCCTCAGGATTGATAGGGCCTGCCTTAGGGGTGACTGATAGGTTTATATGTGTGTGCAAGAGAGATATAGGAAACCTATATCTCAGTGAGGGGTGCTAGCACCACCTCACCCAGGCTGCAGTAGCAGGCCTGTGGTGTCAGATTTAGACTGCTTCCCAGGGGTGGCATAACACATGCTGCAGCCCCTGGTAGGCCTGTGAAGTACCTATGCCCTTGGCACCTAAGGTACCATATACTAGGGACTCATAAGGCACCACAGTATCCAATCACTAGTGCACCTAGAGTGCACTCCATGTCGTTTAGAGAGAACAGAGAGGCTGGGGCCCTGATTGGCAGGGACCCAGCCAGACTATAGCCAGAAACCAGTGCTAACATCAGAAAAAAAGTGGGGGCAACATAAGAGGCAGATCCTACTCTCCTACACAACCCCCCCAAACGTAGGGACACTAAACTAACCTTGACCAGTTGAGTCTTCGTGTTCAAAGTGGAAATACCTTGAGAGTCCATCTGCATTGGCATGTTGGGTCCCAGGCCTATGTTCCACTGTATAGTCCATCCCCTGTAGGGAAATGGACCACCTCAAAAGTTTTGGGTTTTCACCTTTCATCTGCTTTAGCCATAGGAGGGGCTTGTGGTCAGTCTGAACTATGAAGTGAGTACCAAACAAGTATGGCCTCAGCTTCTTCAGGGCCCATACCACAGCAAAGGCCTCCCTCTCTATAGCTGACCAACGTTTCTCTCTAGGGGTCAGCCTTCTGCTAATAAAAGCTACTGGCTGGTCTTGACCTTCATCATTCAGTTGAGACAGTACAGCTCCCACACCCAGCTCAGAAGCATCTGTTTGGACAATGAACTTTTTGGTGTAGTCTGGACTCTGTAAGATGGGGGCAGTGCACATGGCCTGCTTTAGGTCTTCAAATGCCTTTTGACAGCTAGCTGTCCACTGAACCTTTTTGGCATTTTCTTAGAGGTAAGATCATTCAAGGGGGTCACTATAGATCCATATCCCTTGACAAACCTCCTATAGTACCCAGTCAGGCCTAAGAAGGCTCTCACCTGTGTCTGGGTGGTTGGAGCAACCCACTCCATTATGGTTTGGATTTTGCTCTGTAAAGGCTGAACCTGGCCTCCACCTACAAGGTGGCCCAGGTACACAACCTGACTCTGCCCTATCTGGCACTTGGTGGCCTTGATAGTGAGGCCTGCTTTCTGCAGGGCCTCCAAAACATTTCTGAGGTGGACCAGGTGATCCTGCCAGGAGGAACTAAAGACAGCAATATCATCTAGATAAGCTGAGCAATAAGTTTCCATCCCTGCCAGAACTTTATTCACCAACCTCTGAAAAGTGGCAGGTGCATTTTTCAATCCAAAGGGCATCACCACAAAGTGGTAGTGCCCACCAGGGGTCGAAAATGCTGTTTTGGCTTTTGCATCATCAGCTAATCTGATTTGCCAGTAGCCAGCTGTTAGGTCAAATGTGCTTAGATACTTGGCTGAGGCCAAAGTATCAATCAGCTCATCTGCCCTTGGTATGGGATAGGCATCAGTCCTAGTGACTGCATTGAGGCCTCTGTAGTCTACACAAAACCTCATTTCTTTCTTACCACCCTGGGTATGAGGCTTGGGTACCAGGACTACTGGGCTAGCCCAAGGGCTATCTGAAGGCTCAATCACGCCTAACTCCAACATTTTCTGGACTTCAGTCCTGATACAGTCCCTGACATGGTCAGGTTGCCTGTAGATTTTATTCTTGACAGGCAGACTGTCCCCAGTGTCCACCTCATGGGTGCACCAGGGAGTCTGACTAGGGGTCAGGCTAAACATATGTCTAAACTGTTGCAGAACTTGTCTGCACTCAGTTTGCTGATGGTCAGTGAGGCTGCTTGCCAAAGCAACACCATCTACTGACCCATCATCAGGGTTCTGAGAGAGCAGGTCAGGGAGAGGGTCACTCTCCTCCTCCTGGTCCTCATCAGTTGCCATGAGCAAGCCCATGTCAGCCCTGTCAACATATGGCTTTAATCTGTTGACATGAAGCACCCTTAGGGGACTCCTGGGAGTTCCAAGATTCACCAGATAGGTGACTTCTCCCTTCTGTTCAACTATTGTATGGGGGCCACTCCATTTGTCCTGGAGGGCTGCTGGGGCCACAGGCTCCAACACCCACACTTTCTGTCCTGGCTGGTATACAGTCAGCACAGCCTTTGGTCATGCCAAGCTTTTTGCAATTCTTGGCTGGCCTCCAGGTTTTTGGTTGCCTTTTTCATGTACTCTGCCATCCGGGAGCGGAGACCAAGTACATAGTCCATCACATCTTGTTTGGGGGCTTGAGAGGTAACTCCCAGCCCTCTTTTACCAAACATAGTGGACCTCTCACAGGATGCCCAAACAGAAGCTCAAATGGGCTGTAGCCAACCCCCTTCTGTGGAACCTCTCTGTATGCAAACAAAAGGCAAGGAAGAAGAAGGTCCCATTTCCGCCTAAGCTTCTCTGGGAGTCCCTTAATCATTCCTTTCAAGGTCTTGTTGAAGCGTTCAACTAAACCATTGCATTGTGGGTGATAGGGGTGGTGAACTTATAAGTTACACCACACTCCTTCCACATTGCTTTCAGATATCCTGACATGAAGTTGGTACCTCTGTCAGAAATGACCTCCTTTGGGTAACCCACTCTGGAGAAAACTCCAATGGGGGCTCTTGCCACCACAGGGGCTGTGGTGGTCCTCAGGGGAATTGCCTCTGGGTACCTGGTGGCATGATCCACTACCACCAGGATAAATCTGTGCCCAGATGCAGTCTGAGGGTCAAGGGGACCGACAATGTCAATCCCTACCCTTTCAAAGGGTACCCCACCACAGGTAGTGGTATCAGGGGGCCTTTGTTGTGCCACCTGCCTTACCACTGGCTTGGCAAGTGACACAGGAGCAACAAAACTCCTTTGTGTCCTCTGACATATGTGGCCAATGAAAATGTGGAACAAGCCTGTCCCAGGTCTTGTTTTGGCCCAAGTGTCCTGCCAAAGGGATATCATGTGCTAAGGTCAAGAGGAACCCCTAAACTTCTGAGGTATTACCAACCTCCTGGTGGCTCCAGGGGCTGGGTCTCTACCCTCAGAATATAGGAGTCCCTCATCCCAATAAACTTTATGGGACCCACTAGCACTCCCAGCAGCCTCAGCAGCAGCCTGCTGTCTGAGGGGTTCAAGAGAGGGGCAGCACTGTTGCTCCTTACTCAGATCTTCCCTAGAAGGGCCCCCTGCCCCCAAGAACTCAACCTGGTCAGGTTCAAGTCCCTCTGGGGCAGTTCCTTCTTCAGGTTCTGCTTCACCTCCCTCTGGAAGTGAATCCTTGATCTGAGACAGAGGGGAAGGCACTGCCTTAACCCTACTGCTCCTCCTCTTGGGAAGCATCTGGTCCATTGTTCCAGGATCCAGAGCTGGTTCAGTGTCATGCATTCTTGCTTGTGACCTGGTCACAGCAAATACCTCTGCAGGGATGCCCAACATCTCAGCATGAGTCCATAACTCTACTTCAGACCAGGCTGAAGTCTCTAGATCATTGCCCAATAGACATTCTACAGGGAGGTCTGCACTGACTACAACCTTCTTGAGGCCAGTTACCCCTCCCCAGGAGAAATTCACAACTGCCAGACTATGGTTGGTCTGGACATTGCTTGCATTGGTCACCTGGTACATTTCACCCAGGATGATCTGTCCAGGGTCCACTAGGTCCTCTGCCACCATGGTGACACTAGCACCTGTGTCCCTAAATGCCAAAGCCTGTTTGCCATTTATCAAAGGCTGCTGTTTGTACTTGCCCAGATTACTGGGGCTTACTAGGAAGGACATATCAATGTTTCCCTCACAAATCAGCATTGCCTGAGTGGTCACTCTGACTAGGTCAGAATCCACTTCAGAACCCAGGGTCAACCCTACTACACCCTTATTCTGAGTACCACCTCTACCAGTAGCTGAGCTAGGGGGCACAGTTGCCTTAGGGGCAGGAGTGGTGGTGGTTTGGTCTTTGGACTTGGTACAATCAGAAGTCCAGTGCCCTTTCTGTTTACAGAATTTGCACCAGGGCTTCTTTTGGCCTTTTCCCTTGTTGGACTGTGACTCCCCACCAGATGCAGATTTTTGGGGCCCTTGTGAAGACTTCTGGTCTTTTGACTTATCCCCACCTTTCTCAGAGCCTTTAGGATCTTGCTTCTTAGTGTCACCCCCTTGGTTCTGGGTTTTCTGCCTCACCCTGGTTCTGACCCATTTGTCTGCCTTCTTTCCCAATTCTTGGGGAGAGGTCAGATCAGAGTCCACCAGGTACTGATGCAACAACTGGTTCTGGCAATTATTTAGGATCTGTTCTCTCATCATCAGATTATACAATCCCTTGAAATCAGTAACCCTACTGCCAACCAGCCAACCCTCTAGAGCCTTGGTTGCACAATCAACAAAGTCAGTCCAGTCCTGAGTCTGTGCCTTCTGGGTATCTCTGAACTTCAACCTGTACTGCTCAGTGGTTAAGCCAAACCCATCTATCAGTGCACTCTTCAGGACCTCATAATCATCAGCATCCTCCTCTCTAACAGTGAGGAGCTTGTCTCTTCCTTTATCTGAAAAGGAGAGCCACAAGATTGCTGCCCACTGCTTTTGGGGGACCTGCTGTACTCTACAGGCCCTCTCCATAGCAGTTATCCACTTGTGGATATCATTCCACTCTGGTAGGGAGGAACAACCTTGCTCAGGTTCCTATGGTCAGGAATATATTCTCTGCCTCTAGGGACACTGTTGCTGCCACCAGGGGGTTCTAACCCCTCTTTTCTAGAAGTTCTCTGGATCTCCAGGGCTTCCCTATCCAGTGCCAACTGCTTGGTTCTGAGGGCCACTCTGGCTTCCTCATACTGGAGCAGTTTGCACCTTCTCTCAGAGGAGGTCTCTCTTAAGGAAAAGTATGAGCTCCTCTGCTGGACAAATTCTCTGCCAGAGTGATAAGAGTGGTCAGATTCCCTGGAAGGGGATCTGTGCCTCTCCTCCTCTCTGTCAGTTCTCTTAGGGAGAATTCCTCTGTCCTTTTCAGGCCCCTTGGAGCCTGGCCCTTCAATCACAGAATCTTGGTCATTCTGATTTTCATCATCTGACCCAGATACTATGACTGACCCACCCACTGATTCAAACCCTTTAGCTCCTAGAGCCAATCTAAGGTCATCTGCTGTCAGCAGATCTATCAGGTGTAGTGTTGAGGGACTCTGTCCTAGTCTCAGGTGTCTGTCAACACACATGGCTCTCAAGTCAGAGAAAGCCATGTCCTTATACTGAGGCTGAGTGGATCCACTGGGTCCACCCCTTAAGGACATTCTAGTGTTGTGCAGTGTTGTACTACCTACACTAGTTTGTGGCCTACTGATCCTAGCTTGAGCTGTGGAAAGGGTGTGCTATCCCTTGGCACACAGCTCTAAGTTCAGTAGAACTTATTGATACTAAGCTTGACTTTATATGTACCTTGAGTACCTATAATGGTTTTCAGTTAGTAATTCAAATAGAGATTTTCTGGTAAAACAATGGCAAGCTGGAATCCCACACGCTGCCCACCAATGTGAGAAGTTGGCCTGGTATATGCTGTTCACTAATTAAAGTGGACACCTTGCACCAGGGCAAATCGACTCTTATGGTAGATAGGTTTAAGACAACCTTTTAAAGAAAGCTATCCTAGTGGTAGCTGTGGAGAGCAGCCTTCAGGCTAAGTCTCGGAGGAATGTAAAGCAGCTTGTTTTACCATATAATCTCTTGAATCACCAAATGAAAAGACACCACACAGGTATATATATCAAATATATATGTATTTATTTCTAAATAACTCTCTACTAATCTCTTTATGAGATTAGAAGACAAACATATGCACAAATCAACGTTTCACAATAAGTTAAGCACAAAATATGGCTGGGGCCCTAGGGGCGTACCAGACCATATACTAAGTAAGAGACTTAGGGACAACGACTTGCAGGGAGACAAGGCCTAGGGCCTTCAGAAGTGCAGGGCGTCACGAAACCACCCAAGGCAGGTAAGTAAAGGACCCACGGGGGACGCGTGCAGTGTGGATACACAGGCGCGGATCGCCGTTAACTTCAATGGGGCAAGTCGCGGTTGGAAATAAAGAGTTTTAGGATACTTCGGGAGAACCTACAAGCAAGTCACTTACAGGGTAAGTAGTTCTAGGGCCCACACCCACAGGAGCACCGTAGTGCTGGAGTTACCTCACCCAGGGAAGCCGGGTGCATAGGTGTCCTTTGGTGTCGGGTCGCGGCGTCGTTTTCAATGGCGAACAAAGAAGACTTGCTGCTTGCGGGAGCTGAAGAAGTGTCCGGTGGAATCCAAGCCTGGATTCTGAAGAAGGATGACCTGAAAGCAGAGGGGACAGTGTTCAAAGTCACTGGGCAGTGACCCGGGGCAAGGAAGATGGATGCCCACCGTCGTCGGTTGATTCAGGTCGGTTGCTGGTGCCTTGACTCTTCAGCCACGTGGTCCAGGAGGGGTCGACGATGACCAGGCGCTGGATTCGGTGGGTCCCTCGACGTCTGCAGCTGACTGCGGTGTCGGCAACTCGATTGGAGCCAACAAGCCTTGGCAGCAGCAAGTCTCGGGGAGATGAAGAAAAGTCGATGGCACAGACCAGCAAGGTCTGAGGGACTCACCCAGCGAGGGTAAGTCAGGGCAGGCTTGGAGCAACCAGGGGAGCCCTTTGGTTTCTTTAAGAAGTCTTCTGGGGACCCACAATCCGGCGGGCAAGGGATCGCGAAGACACCTCGGGCGGAATCACTCAACAGGGGCCCACGGTCACTCGGGACGGTGTAGGCCTCTGATCTTCGGAGGGATTCCTGCTGGAGGTCGGGACCACACGTGGTCCAAAGCACAACTTCGTAGAACGTTGTGAAGGGGTTGCACTCGACAATAGTGCACGGTACCCAGGGGTCGCGGTTCCTCGTTACTCGTGGGGTCCACTTGCCTCAGCTTCGCTGGGGACTCACGATGGCCTGGGAGAGGTCAGGAAATCCACTTCTTGGTCTGCAGGGACTTCGGACTCCGTCGGGAGCGGCGTAGTTTGCGACCGTCGTTGTCGTTTTTGGTGCCTGCCAAGCAGGGGAGTCACTCCTTGACTCCAAGGGAGATTCTTCTGTCTTCCAAAGGTAGTGGAACGTCGAAGGGCCAGGATTCTTCTGTAGAGCGTCGTCCAGGGGTTATCTGCTTTGCAATGGCAAGGTTCCCCCTCTTATACTAAAAAGGGGGGATGGACTAGCTCGATGACCCCACCTATGGGAGGGTCAAGGGAGGGTGTGGCTACACCCACTTCCCTTTGTCCAGTTTCGCGCCAGAGCAGGGGCAGGTAGCCCCTGAGCTGGTTTGAACTGGCATATGCACAGAGGAGCCTTTTGCTCCCCCAGTGCAGGACTTCAAAGCACTCTAAGAGTGCACCCACCCAGCCCCAATACACTAAACCCTGTCTGGAAGGTGGTTACACCTCCCTGTGACAGGATGCCTATTGTTGGGCTTCCTCCACTGTGAGTTTCGGTCATCAGCAGGAGGGCAGCCCAGTGTCTGTGACTGGTGGCATCCATTTTGTGATGCCAGGGCTCTTTAGGATTCTACCGCGTTTCCACAGCAGGCACATGTCTTATCCCTCTAGAAGGGTGGAATGCTACTCCCGCCGCCAAGATTGGCGGGGGGGTAGTATTCCAAGATGTTTGACACTAAACACGACATGTTTTGATGCAGCCATTCCAAAGTTAGCATTTACCGCGAGGATATAATGCACTTAAGAGTATATGGTTTAACCGCATCCACAAACAGCACCAGAGAATGGACTCTGAGAACTGCAGAGGGGCCCTGCTCATGCAGAGGCACCCCCTCACATAGAAGCCAAGCACCCTGCCCTCAGGATTGATAGGGCCTGCCTTAGGGGTGACTGATAGGTTTATATGTGTGTGCAAGAGAGATATAGGAAACCTATATCTCAGTGAGGGGTGCTAGCACCACCTCACCCAGGCTGCAGTAGCAGGCCTGTGGTGTCAGATTTAGACTGCTTCCCAGGGGTGGCATAACACATGCTGCAGCCCCTGGTAGGCCTGTGAAGTACCTATGCCCTTGGCACCTAAGGTACCATATACTAGGGACTCATAAGGCACCACAGTATCCAATCACTAGTGCACCTAGAGTGCACTCCATGTCGTTTAGAGAGAACAGAGAGGCTGGGGCCCTGATTGGCAGGGACCCAGCCAGACTATAGCCAGAAACCAGTGCTAACATCAGAAAAAAAGTGGGGGCAACATAAGAGGCAGATCCTACTCTCCTACACCGGTGCTCAGCACCGGCACTTAATTGGTTTCCGGTGCTCGGCACCGGCACCTAATTGACAACACCATAATTAGAACAGTCTACCACATGGTGGCGCTGCTCATCTAATTTAGAGATGAGCAGAACAACGGTTGTTTATGAATACAATATACATTAAAATAGTGCTAATATCTGCCTCCCCAGCCATTCCTTTAGCTTTGGGGACCTGGAGTAATCTGAACTGTCACATTTACATGCGAGAGAGATGGTTAGCAGTTGTTTTGGCAGCGATGACAAGGGCGATGGGTGGTGCAAGCTGCAGTGGCCTCCTGGTCAGAGCCCTGGCACTTAATATTTTACAAATTAAGACCTGGCATCCACTACTCTGTTATTGCAGCATATCAGGAGAACATAATTCCATAATTCCTGTTTAAAACAGGTTTTGGTGGATATCATAAGAAAAGTGTCTGCTTCAGGAATTGTGAGAAAGTTGTAGAGGGTTAGGCTCAGAAGAGACCCTAGCAAACACTACCCAAAACCGATGTAAACTGTGAATGCCTGAAATCTATGGTTAAATAAGGTGTGTGCCTTTCCGGTAAATGCAGTCAACTAATTGTTACCTGCCGAACCCCTCCCCATATTTTATCCAATGTTTAGGACCCAGAAGGCTGTGTGGTTGAGGATTCTGCACATAGGTTTACTAAGGAGCCAACCCGTACATTCAAAAGAGGTTTTGGATATTGCACATATTACCTGTACTGGGGTGGCTTGTTTTGGCTCTCAGTTTTGAGAGGTAAAGGATCCGCGGCACAGGTAGTACAGCGATTTATACAGGATTGCAGAATTTGTTTAAGTGGGGAATTTGAGACAAGAACTCCAGTTTTATGGTGTTCCTAATGAAATCAGAATCAGACGAGATACCACATCACTCCCTTCAAAACTTGTGTGATGTGCCTGAGTGTTAAAAACCTGAAAGAAATACATTATCAGAGCGAAAAGGTTGGGTTTAATGTGGCAACATGTGCGGCATTAACACATTATAGCATGACACGCAGTCGAGAGCCTGCAGGTGTGGCCTAAAAAAAGTGTTGTAGTTTTAAAGTTGCCTTCATGTAGTTTAATGCAACCACTCAACTGAAGGTGCATCAATACACCAAAACAGCCACAAGAATTAAGTGAGAGATGACTACTTCACTGGGCTGAGCCAAGACATGATTGACAAAGTCTTAAGCCAATAGCTGAAATGAGCTTGTGTAGAAGGAAGCCAGTGGTTAAAAGGGGCGGACCGAAAAACCATCTCTTTGTATATTATTAGAAATAGGTCTACTTGCAGTCGTGCTGTCAAAATCTAGACCTAAAATCACCCCAAGAGGGTTTCTTTTAAACTGAACCCCCCTCTTTCAATCATAGAAAAATGCATGTGCAAAACATAAAGGTTTTAAAACGTATAGCATTGAGAGGTAAAGTCCATTTTCCACTCTCATAACCTTGACAAGGTTAATTCATTTTAATGTTTATAGCAGAGTTACTCCATCTGCGAAACTAGGAGACTTTTTATATACCAAGAGCAAACCTAAATCTCCCACAGATGCCATTGTAGCTTTCACTGGCAGACACAGGCATGCCCAGTGTAGCATAGGTAACTTTGCAACTCTTCCTCTCCCTAATATCTCTGTGGTGGAGTCAGAGATAGTTCTGCTCCTCAGTACTGCTGCTTGTACCACCACCTCCTCATTCCACCTTCTGAGCTTCTCATGGAAGGCGATGACAGCCACTATTTATGTTGCATTAATTACAGCCCAATCCCAGCGACAGCTAACGTGGCCAAACGTGAAGACTGAAACATGGACAATCCCATATGCACGTTCAAAGCATTGCATGTAATACATAAGACATAATGTCACATAGTAAACACGGATAGATAACTTTGGGCAACAAGGGTCAGAGTCAGGCCAGGTGTTTAGGATAGCTATAAAAGATAGATTTGCATTGAATTAATCTAAATGGAAAAAATTACAAAATCAATTTATGAGCATGAAAATTGTCCATGATTTTGTACCCGAAGGACAAATTTGTATGTCTCAGGCTAAACATAAGATAATATAGGATGACACAACAGGGCGGCATACGATATGGTATGATATAGCACCATCTAAATAAAGAATTGTTGATCAAGCTGCAGCAGCAAGGAATATGACTATTACGAGGAAATATCACATTTGGTAACCCACCATCTCGCTTCTAAAAGGATCGTTCTGTTTCCCTGTATGATGAAACCAATGTAAAGACTGTTTGTAATTCCATGAGGGGGGTATTTTACATTCAACTGAATTATAAGAAATCTTGACACAGCTGATTTTGCTGCATGCTAAATTCTCAGACTGGTAGTAGTTTAGTGCTGTACTCTGAGCTTTTGCGTGTGGTGTATGAGACAGCCCTGGCGAAAGCCACCCAGATCTGAAATAAGGGCAGACGTATCTAGTGTGATGGTGGACAGAGTAGTCAAGAGCTAAGGCGGGTGAGAGGTTGAGTGCAAAGAGATGAGCAGGGGTGCGGTACAGTGCTTGAAGTGGAAACATGGGAGTGCAGGTACCCTGTAGCAGACTACCTACTTGCTTCTGAGAAGAGTCGGTGCTCTCCAATTAAAATTATTTCACCTCTGCTGCAAAGTGCACATAATCTCCCTGTTAAAATAAAGAAGTGCGTGTACTCAGTACCTGACAGCACTAGCCCATTTAAAGCACTGGTCTGTGAGTGCGAGAGGATGGTATAGTGAGAGGCAAAGAGGTGTAAGCAACTGTGAACTGTGAGGGGGACAAGAATTGCCTTGTGGGAGGAAGGAAGGAGTAACTCTGTAGGAGGGAGGGAGGAGGTAATGTGTGGGAGGGCAAAGGAGTGTAGTGGAAGCATGGCCTGGTGGCTGCATGGTGGCATTGGAGTGTTACAGTACCAGGATGTGAGATGGGCTGCTCTTGTAGGTCTGCAGGAAGAGTGGACCATTGATAGGCCAGGTGGGATGGCAGAGTAGAGGGTAGTAGCACTAGCCTGTTAGTTGAGCATTGTGTTTGGAGTCGACAGTTGTGGGTGCAAGTGCTTGCCCATCCTTCTGATGTCCTACATATAGACTTTGAGACAAATCCATCTTGTGCCCCCTAACCTCAGTGGAGGTAAATTAAGAAAACCTCCAAATCAATCCAGTAATTGAGGGGGGGTCCTGCAGGTTCTCGGTTCCGGAAGCTATTTCTGAGCCGATCTGGCATCCAGCCGACTCAGTGAAATATGCTGAATTTGTCCTGGTATCATTTTGCAACACTGAGACACAATTCAGCAGCGCCTGTAGGTTGACTGATTTCTGTTTGGAACAGCAATCTGCAGGCGCTCAAAGGGCTTTCTTATTTCCTCTTCCAGCTGGGCTAAATAAAAACAGACCTAATTTAAAGGTCCATTAGCCATTCTCATCTTTAAGTATCACTCTGGCTGGGAGGCAAGTAGAGGCTAACACCTAGACAGCAGGTTTTTGTCTTTGTTCAACCCCCCCTTTGAAAGAAATGTGCTTGCACTCTAAGAATTCCAGCTGTATCTGTGTGAACTAGTAATTACAAAAATAACGATTTGAATAGCACTTACTGATTTGTTGATTCTTTTATAGCGCTAATCAGCCCACTGTAGGGTGTCAGAGCACTTTATATCACACACAGAAAGACAATAAATAATAAAGTCTGCAAATCAGTGCTTTAAATGGGCAGGTACTAAGGGGCAGATTTACAAGCCCCTTGCACCACTTTTGCGTCACTTTTCCCATGTTAAAAATGACGCAAAAGTGGCGCAAGGCCTTGTAAATAAGCCCCTAAGTGCCTGCACTTCTCAGCACAAGTGCAATATGTATAATAGGAGAATACCGGCACATCTCAGTGATATACAGGGACTGGAATTTGCTAAGCACACAAAGCTCTTCCTGCAGGTGCCTTAACCCATGAGATATTTTAAAATACAACCTGTTTGTGATCAATTAATTGATAGAGGGTGAGTGAGCCAACATATTAACTGAGAGAGCATAGCCAGACCCTTGGCTCGGCTCTGGCTCAGATCTTAGCTGTGCACGAGCAGAGCTATGAAAATATGTGTTATGTAAATCATACAACAAACCACGCAAAATATGATAGTTTCTTCTAAGTTAAAAAAAAGTGTATTTCTTTACATGTGGAAGCTTTGATTTTAGTAGGGTGCATTATAGCACTGCACTGAATAGTAATTCTTAAAAGTGATAATTTTGTACAACTGGTATTCTGAATTCACACGTTCAAAAGTGTTTTCATAAACAATATGAAGAAAAGAGTTTTGATGAAGTAAAATATTTGCCTAAGATCACACAATTTAAGCCAGAAAGCTGAGATTTATCCAGGTTTTCTGATTTCCTTTTGCTAAGGCTGCGTTTTTACCTCTTAGTGCATTCTTCTGCAGTATTTAAAATATAGCATGAACTTAATCCGAAGATATTGGAGTACTTTACATGAGCACCAGTTTTATTACACAAGGTCACATGTATTGTTTATAGGCCTGGGGAGATTAACTGATTTGCCCAGAATCAGATAATGTTGAGCTGGCCCCGAGACTCAAACCTGCTTCCCCAGTTCCAGTGTCGGCAGATCTGGTTGCAACAGCACATCCCGGGTAGAGGCAGGGAGGCAGAAGCCACATGACAGCTCGGCTCGCTATGGGCTCAAGGTTACAACAGGAACTCGAGCTGAGCCCGGCTTCAGGCTTGAGTCTGGCTCAGGCTTTCAGTGGCTTGCCCACCTCTATCAATTAAGCAGGTTTACTTCATTCTTGTCAATTTCTTTGTCATATTTAAAAAAAAAAAAAAAAAATGTGCAAGTTGACTGTCAGGTTTCATAACTCCGCCCCTTGAGACTCCACACCCTTTCCTCTGCCACACATTGACCTCCAATGTATGGGTTCCCAGAGTAGATGCTTTCTAATCCAAGCACTGTTCCTAATGTATGAAAACTGTAATATTCTTCCCTCTGTACACTATTCCCTCCTCTGTCTTTATCCTGAAGTCCAAACTCCCATGGCTGTGTCCCTTTTTTGTTTCAGATCAGTGACGAGCTGAACCACCAGTTCGAGTCGGTGTGCGAGTCGGTGTTCGGCGAGGTGGAGTCGCAGGCCGTGGAGGCCTTGGACCTCCCGGGCTGCTTCCGAATGCGCAGCCACAGCTACCTCCGTGCCATTCAAGCCGGCTGCTCACAGGACGACGACTGCATCTCCGTCTTCTCGATCTCTGCTCCGCAGGGGCCCACCATGTCCAGCAGTATCCTGAAGCCTGGCGCCTGTGAGTACAGCACCGCTCTCTTGGGGTCAGATGTTCGATGCGGCCTATTGGTAGTTTGGGCACCCGAGGCCTAGCGGCTGTCAGCCTGCATACATACTCCCTAGCCAGAGGCGTGTCTTCAGGGGCAGTGTGTGGGGTGGAACACCCCCCCCCCCCAATGTTTACTGTCAGTCAGGTAAGATGCACAGTGCACAACTGACTGGCTGGGCAGCTCAGCTCATCTGTTGCTTATTTCCCTGGCCACTGAGTGGGGTGTTTTGACAGGGCCCTGTCATAGGCCTTTTAACAACAATTGGAAACACATACTGTCCACTGGCGGACCCTGACACTGTGACTCATTGGGGTCAACCCTCACTGCATTCACCGTGATTCAGGTGGCTGGGCCTGCATATTGCCACAAGGAGATGGGAGTCAGAAAGGCAGACTCTTGGCAGCGTCTGATTTAAGAAGTTCAAGACTGATATATTCTGCTTAGTCATTCCTGCATCCCATAGAGCCAGCACTCATTCTGGTGTCTGCCTCCCCAAAGTCCCTTCTGCTTCCAAACAGTTTGAGCCTGCCTGAGGGTGTCTGGGCACAGGGAGGGAGGGGGCTTTTGTTCTGCTCCCACAGATAAAGCATGACCGTTAAAGTAGGCAAAAAAAGGTGTGAGTGTTAGTGTGTGCATGCGTGTGCACTTCAGTGTGTGTGTATGTGTATGCATGTGAGTGTAGTGCACAAGCATGTCCACATGAGTGTGGGTGCACATGACAGTGTGCGCATGTGAGAGGGTGCATGTGAACGAGTCTGCACCTAACTGTGTTTACACTTGAGTGTCTGTGAATGCGAGAATTTCACTTCGTGGTGATAGATTCGAATCTGGGTAAGTCTACTCCGCCTTTCTTCCTTCTAAGGCCAATAAAATGAATGCCATTGAGCTAGGTAACAGTAAAAGTATGTTGCTCTGTGCCAAGATACCCCAAGTAGCGAGCACGCTTCTTCATAAACACATATGTTATGTGTGCATGTGAGTGTGTATAGATGAGTGCAGTGTCTGCATGTATGTGCACAAGTATCTGTGTTGCTTTGAGTCCAGTGCTTAATTTGAGCCGGTGGTTTCCGGTGCTCGGATCTGGCACTTAATTGGCAGCACCGGCACTTAAGAGAGTCTGCCTCATGTTGGCGCTGTTTGTCTGATTTAGAGTGAATACAACAACAGTTGTTTACTAATTACATATACGTTACATTTCACTATTACCTGCCGCCCATGCTAATCTTATAGCTTTGGGGGCCTGGAATAGTCTGAATTGTCACACTTGTAAGGTGTGATGGTTAGTAGCTGGTTTGTTACAGTCGTTGGCAGCGCTGGCAGGGGCAATGGGTGGTGTAGGCTGCAGTTCACCTCTTGATGAGGGTCCTGGCACTTAATTCCTCACAAATTAAGCACTGTTTGAGTCACAATGGCTGAGGCAGCAAACAGCATTTCAAATTGAGTGCATTGGCAAAGCATTAGTCAGTCAGTCACAAATAGCTAAAGAAATGGCTTCTCCATGGTGGGTTTTATGGGCATTGGTAGAGTACCTGTGTGCATATCGAATTTAGGAGGTGCGAAATTCACATAATTTGCTTTTGCATAACTGCGTGACCTTTTGGATAAATTATGTAAAATGCAAATCCACCATTTTGCGCTATATTTTAGCACAAAATGCGTCCCCTTGTCAATTTTTTACACAAGGACTCATTTTGCGCTAAAAAATAGTGCAAAAACACAAAACACCACTGTCATGTGCCTTGCTTATTGTATGTTCTAGCATTTGTTTATTTTTCAACCAGGCTTTGTAGCAGGTTAGCACTTTAGGGCTGTGCAAAGTTGTTGTTGCCAGTGGATGATTCTAGCTATATATTAATACTACCAAAAATATTCCTTAATTTTCCAAGTTCCAAACTAATTTCCCTAACTTCGCCCAACCATGTCCTATTTAGTTGGGTACCCTGTATCGCTTGTTGGAAAATCGCAGACCCACACCCCACTAATATTATTGATTAAGCTAGGCCCCTTTCCCTAGCCACAGCAGCCACATACTGTAGGCTGTTTCATCTGCTTCTGTCTCTATCGTTTACTGGTATACTATTGGTTCGCGCGCGCCTCGCCGCTCCCTTGCGGGTAGACGCTGCCTTTAGTCTGCGCCCCCGAGAGCCACTGCTGTCAGGCTCCATTACAGCTCCTCACAAGACATGGGGCTTTTAATCTCATGCTTTCTTCATCATTTACTCATACATGTGTCATCGTGCGCCTGGTTTACACCGAGCACCTGCCCAGTTATCCGTCTCCATCACTTTGAGTTGCTTTCCGTGAACAGGCGTCTATTGATTCATTTACCTCAGCTCACCTCGCGTGCTCTCACTCTCCAGTGATCTCTGTCTCTCTCTCTTCTCTTTTATTTCGCCGGTTTCTCGCTGTCTTTCTCTCTCACGCGCTCCCTCCTCCGTTCTCTCCTCGTTTCTCCTTTCCCAGAAACGCACTACCCTGCGTTTTCTTTTTCTCTCTTTGCTCGTTATCTTTCTCATCTCTCTCTTCTCTCTCTCTCGCTCTCTCTCTCTTTCTCTGGCTTCCATTCTCTCTATCCTGCGCTCTATTTCTCTCTCTTCTTTAATGCTCTTCCTCACACACACTTCTGCTTTCTCTCGAGCGCTCTCGTTCTGTCTCTTTCTTTCTCTTGATTTCTACTTCTTGTGCGCTTTCTCTCATCAGTTTTCCCGCTCGGTTCTCTTCCCTTTACCTCTGCCAAGTTCCTCGTCTCCTTTATTTTCGCTGTTCTCGCTGTCTCCTCCCATCACTCGGGCCCATCTCCTTCCGCTCTGTCGTTATATCCTCCTTTCACGTTACGGCATTTCACTTTTCTCTGTCTTCTCTTTTGTATCCCACGCTTTAAGTTCTGAGAGCTTTATCTAATCTAACATTCATCTTTATCACACAGATTTCCTTCTTTTTGCCTGTGAATATGTTCTTTTGCGTCTTTCTGTCATCCTTACATTCCATCTTTCTCATTAGATCGCTTGCCTTTCTTTACATATGTTTCAGCCTTCTTTCCTTTCTTTCCTCTCCTTCTATTTCTCTTCCTTCACTCTTTTTCTTCCCTCTGCTCTTTCCTTTATTCTTTTTCTCTTTCCTTTCAGATTCCGTTTCTTTCTTTCCCCAGTTTGTTTCTTTTTTTCCTGTTCCATTTTAAAGCTA
Organism: Calotriton arnoldi; assembly: GCA_963921515.1. NCBI lineage: Eukaryota > Metazoa > Chordata > Amphibia > Caudata > Salamandridae > Calotriton > Calotriton arnoldi. Next base: position 392,376 of record CAWUFW010010220.1, on the reverse strand, counting down.
TTGAACCTTTCTTCCCTTGCTCATCATTTATTCAATCCTTGTGACTTTGTCGACTTACTTCTCCCCCTCCCTACTTTCTGCCCTGGCCCCTCCCCCTCTCCTTGAGGTGAGCACGGCATCGCCCTCGCTCACAGCCTCGAATCCATCACCCTGCTTCCAGTATGCACACCACGAGCACGTCCTTCGAAACACATTTCCATTCCGTCCATTCCTATGCATCATTCATTTATCACGCAGACACCTCTCTGATCCGTCCTCCATTTTGTCCCCCGCGCTGGCATTGGCTGTCAGGGAAAGGCTAAACGCCGAGAATAATGAAGTGAGCCAGCCACTGCGGCGTGGCTTCTGTGTTTAAAGAGCTTTATTGAAGCAAATAGGAACAAAGGTACAACATTACAGCAACAGTTGTAGCGAAATGGCAAAAAAAACAAGCAAAATATATAGTGAGGAAGAATGAAAACTTAAAATAACTACCATTGTCAAGCAATTAAAACCAAAAGATGAAAGCGATAGTGAAAGGTCGTACCTTGAAACAAAATAGCATTTTACATTTTTCAGAGTAGATAGAAAGCTAGAAAGATGGAAAAGAGGAGAGATGGGAGAAAAAAAAGAAGAGAAAAAGAAAAGAAAAGGAAAAGACTGACCAAAAAGAGCAAAGATAAATCAACATCCTAATCAGATAGCATATGTAAAACTATCAAGGTACAATCGTTATACATTTTCTGAAAACAGAGTAGGAACCATACAATGAGTTATAAGAACTGTATAAGAGAAATAAAACAAAATACTCATGGCGGTTGAAAAACGAAGGAACTGTCTTTGTTACGTAATGCAGTGGAGGATAGATAATTGGTGAGTGGAGACCAGAAGGCTTCTTTTCGAAGAAGTTGCTGAGATGTGATGGCAGAAGCTCTATCCAGCCTGTGATGAAAGCAGAGAAGGTTTCATCAGGCAGAAAAAGAGACCTTGGTGGCATCCTTCCAATTAGATGGAATTACCTGAAAGGCAATAGCAAGTAACAAATCCACAAAAATGCCCACCCTGTGAGATCCAAACCAATTTGCAGAATTACTTCCCAAGAATATGGAGTAAGTATCAAAAGGAAAATTAATAGAGCAAATGGAGGAGATTGAATCACATACCTTGGTCCAAAACAGACTAATACTGGGGCAAAGAAAAAAGGAGTGTAAAAATGAGCCGCAGATGTTTTTACAGGACCAGCAGTTCGGGGATAAATCGGAACTATACTTGGAAAGAGATAATGGAGTTAAAAATAAGCTCTGATAAAAATAATAAAGAGTCTGAATAGTGCTGGCAGTGCAGGAGGTGTGATGAATGCGTGCCCAAATAGAGTTCCATGTGTGACTAGAGAGGGTACGCTGTAAATCTGATTCCCATAAATGCGGTGTGGCTTCTGAGCATCCCAAATGATTGGATACAGAGATCGGATCTGAAAACGGAGCACACAGTCTATTAGAAAAGTCCGCCGTTGGTGCTGGAAATAAGTTTACAAAACATTGTGGTGACTTAACCCTAATGCCCGCCACTATTTACGGGGTAGGGTGTTGGGATGTGTTCACTGGCCATAGTGGATTGTAAAATGAATGCGAAAGCAAGGATGGCAAATGTCAAAAACACAATGGGCATCAATGGCACCGATGGTCAAGTGACGCCCCCATGCTATGCCCATTTGAGGCCTTCAATATTTGAAACTTGAGGCATAGAGGGCCACATTTATTAAGCATTTTTACAGTCAGAGATTGCTTTTTCGGTATGCTTTTACATATGTATAAGACACACAATTGATGGACGGAATGCAGAACAAATCAAAACATTTACCCCCAGTCAAGAGATCTGGGTTAATTCCATCATTCTTTTGCTCACCATGCCACCCCAGTTTAGACCTGGCCATATGCAAATCAGTCTTGACCCTGTGCCTCATGGGAACAGTCCAGCCCGAACTGCCAAACCATGTCCTCCCTGGACCGGAAACAAGCATCCTAGGACCGGTTTGGGGGTTTCACCCCTCATCAGCCAGGATAGCTTGAATCCAGTGGTATAGTGAGCCCAGGACCCACGTCTGGGCATACCCGGCGCAATTAGGGCGAGGAAGCAAAAGACACACAATTGATGGACGGAATGCAGAACAAACCAAAACATTCACCCCCAGTCAAGAGATTTAGGTTAATTCCATCATTCTTTTGCTTACCATGCCACCCCAGTTTAGTTTTAGAATGTCACAGGGTCAAGACTGATTTGCATATGGCTGAGTTCACACTGGAATGGCATGGGGAACAAAAGAACAATGGATTTAGGCCCAGATCTCTGTACTGGGGTGAATGTATGACATTGTTCTGCATTCTGTTCATCAATTGTTCTTTTTGCATTTGTCACCCTGAGTGGGACGAGTATGCCCAGACGTGGGTCCCGTGCTCTCCATGCCACTGGAGTCAAGCTATCCTGGCTGATGAGGGGTGAGACCCTGAAACCGGTCCTAGGATACTTGTTTCCAGTCCAGGGAGGACCTGGCCTGGCGGCTCGGGGTGGACTGTTGCCGTTGGGCGCAGGGTCAAGACTGATTTGCATATGGCTGGGTTCACACTGGAATGGCATGGGGAGCAAAAGAACGATGGATTTAGGCCCAGATCTCTGTACTGGGGTGAATGTATGACATTGTTCCTCATTCTGTCCATCAATTGTTCTTTTTGCATTTACATATGTATAAAACACAAATTGCGATCGAATCACAATTTGTTTTTGTGATTCTGTATTTGTGACCGAATTACGGTCCAAATAATTCATATTTTACCGACTCCTTGAAGGAGGTGGAAACTCATTCGCAAATGGGAAGGAGTCCCCAGGGGGCCCCTTCCCTTTTGCGAATGGAAAACAAATATTTTTTAAGAGCAGGCAGTGGTCTCATGGATGACTGCCTACTCTTAAAAAAAACTGTAAAGTAAAAATTTTTCTTTTTAAATGCAACCCATTTTCCTTTTAGCAAAACGAAATGCATTAAAAAAAAAAAAAAAAAAGACTGCTTTATTTAATAGCAAATCACAGACATGGTGGTCTGCTGTCCTCAGCAGGCCAACATCCCTGTGATGCCGTTGATTCCAAATGGGTCGCAAATTGTGACCTGCCTCATTAATATGCAAGAGGTAGGTCTATTTGCAACCTATTGGAATCTCAAATGAAACTCAGAAGAGTTTCATACATTAGGAATAGCGATTACCTAATTACGATTTGCAGAAAATCGCAATTAGGTAATCGTTATTTCCAAAAATGATACATGTGGCCCCAAATGCCACAGGGACCCGAGACACAAACTGGCCTCCCTAAAAAGTAATCTTTGCAATTCTTAAATTGGAATAAAAGGGGGTTGATATATGGCCTGGTTTACAGGGACTCCTGCCTGTACAGGTAGCTGCAGTGTTCACGTCTGAGAATGTTCTGATGGAGATTTTGCTCAGACAAGCATGTTTGTTGTTCCTTCTCTGGCATTGGTAACGCATGTTCTCCTATTCAACTCTTTACCCAGACAATTTTGCAAAGTGAGTGATTGTCAATCCAGCAGTAGTACCACTGTTACGACTGTAATTGTTTTTAGCCCTAAAAAACGATGCTGTGTGGTAGGAGAAGCAGAAAAGGAAAATTGTCAGCTGACCTGGATGGGAGGAGCATAGAGATTTAAAGGAAAATAACTAGGGGGCAGATTTACAAGTTCTGGCGCATCTCTGCAAATCAGCAGGGATGCGCCAGAATAGATGCGACACGTAATTCCCTCCTTGCGCCACCACGGATGCGTCGCATTTACAATGCGGCGCACCGTGGCGCAAGGACAAGCCGATGCGTGTCGCATCCTGTGGCGTAAAGGCGGCGCATTGCTGGAGTTGTGTCGCAAGCGCAACGCGGCTCCAGCAAGGCACAGGGGTCGCCCATACCTAACGTGGTGCATCACTCCTTACGCATGCTTTAAGCAGGCGTAAGGGTTTGACGCAGCAGCGTCGTAAAGGTGACGCAGTGAAATCTTGTAGATTTCACTGCGTCACTTTTACGAGGCTTTCCTGTGACGGAACGCCCACCCTGCTACGGAACGCCCACATGAAACCTGACGCAGGTTTCATGTGGCGCAGGGCTTTACAACGTGACGCATCTCACTAGATGCGTCACGTTGTAAATACGTCGCATAGTGGCGCATTGTTTACGCCGCCGCTGGGTCACAAAAGTGACGCAACGGCGGCGTAAAAGTGTCGCAAGAGGCTTGTAAATCTGCCCCTAGATGTGCAAAAAAAGGACAACGAGTCAGACACAGAGCCATGATAAGTAAAATAGAGGACAACATGGATGGCATCATGGGTGGAGAGTAGAAAGGGTCTAAAGAAGTTGTATGAAAGAACTCCATAGTTGCAAAATTAGAAAAATAATAAATGTATTGCTTCAAGGGTATTGAAATTCGAACTAACGCATTCAGAATTGATCTGTAATTTCATCATGACGTTTACACGCAGTCAGAGTACATGGATGAGTGGGTGGCGAGTGAGAAGTGAACCCACGGACAAAGAGTACAACTTTGATAAGGTCAGAGGACCAGAAATGGGGTTGATGGAAAGCAAAAATGAATCCCACCTGGGTTGGGGCAAGAATTTAAGTACGCCAAAGATGGGAGCGGCTGGGGTCTCACGGCCGAGGGTAGCAGAGGGACCTAAGATGACACTTGGGGAAATCAAGTTATTTGAAGATGAGGTGTGGGACTGCTAATCACACCCATGCAAGGACAGAGAACATGCACACGAATAGGTGATGTACAGCAGGCACACGAGGAGAGGACAGAAAATCGTCAGCAAAAGGGATGCAAAAAATGATGCACATTCAACAAATGGACCATAAATCACACATGACGGGACAGTAAGCAAACAGGCTATTGACAAGTACCCACACAGGAAGTTTAAGGGCAGAAAATCTAGCACACCTGAATGAGAGAGTGTCCTATACGCAGAAAGAGTGAATGGCAGAGGAAGTTGAGCACAGTTCGGCGCGGGGAAGGCGGTATACATTGACACTGAGCAGGGCACGATATGTGGGAATGATAAAGTGGAGATGAGGTGCTTGCACCCCGGAAGCAAGCATTTGTTTCTGGTATCAAGAATCCTTATTATCAGGCTCTAGGCCGAGGATCTGAGCAAAGAATCATCTGTAATTAATGACCCCACCTTCATCTATCCATTCAACAGGCCTCAATGCCTCATTAATGCAAGGCAAAAGAACATGTGTGTCCCTGTTATGCTGCTTCAAAGCAATGCTGTAGGAAGGCACGGGGTCCTTTTCACAATCCAAGGCAGAGAGGCTGCAGGGTGGCGATAGGCAAGAGGAGGAGGGCCCTGTTGATGGAGACCCCACTTACCTACAATATTTTTACATCAGACAAATCCTGGGAACAGTACTCAGAACTTCTGCCTCCAAGTTCCTGCTGTTTCACAGCCTCCATGAGTTGCAGCCTAGTCAGGTGGCCCTCCACAATGGCCTTGTCTGGGTGTGATGGTTGCTGATGCTTTTTCATCTTTCTGCCTGTTTGTCATCTCAATGCTGGTTTCCCCATTTCACTGCGAGTATGTGCTTACCACTGTAACTGTTTGCACGTCACAATATAATCAACCTTTTATTTGGGAATGTTTTGTGTGCAGAACGGCCTGTTTTTCATCATTCTTATGTAATTAGACCACTTTTACAGACAGTGACAATGCTTTCATTAGTGTGATTCAACTGCTGGTTCTCCTTCCTTATTTCAGCTGTCTTAAAGTCTTGCTTTGTGCTTTCTTATGAAACATATCACAGTTTGCTTTCAATAATGGCTGCAAATGTACAAAAATGGTTTTGACAGCTCCCAAAATTAGATGTGACGTTACCGGTGTAGGGGTGTAATAGTACATTTTACTCAATGCCTAACATCAGTTCAAACTCGTCCCTCTGCAGAAGTATGTTTTTCCACACTGCTTGCTTTTACTTTCGCGACGAGTAATACCATTTTGTGATTTCCAATATCAAGTAAACTTAACCCACCACCCTAAGTCCTTGCAGAAGGGTGTTGGGTGTGCCCATCTGAGCACACGCCTCTTCTTTTCTATTGGATATTGATTCAATGACCTACAGTCTTACTGTGAAATGAGGTGCTTATCCTGTGAACATCAGGAAGGCTGTGGCATCCAGTCCAGTGTTCCTGATCAGCATCTTCATTGGAATGTTGCGTGTGTGTCAGCCAATCAGGCTCATCTGAATGCAGCCGTCATCTATCGATACAGTCTCCAGAGCTCTTTCACAGCAAAGCCTATTGGTTGAAGTTTCCAGGGTGCCCATGTTTGCATATTCATGTGCCAATAGCATTGTTGACCGTGGAGCTAGTCAACAGGGCTAGTTATTCTCCCTTACTCTGCCAATTTGTTGGCCAGTAACTAGCATTATTGACCATTTCTGTGCCACTCTTACTAAAGGATACCACTTGGATGCCTGGATTTAATCCTAACCACAATGCAATAGTATCAATCAATCAATCAATCAGGGTTTTTAAAGCGCGCACCTTACCCGTTAGGGTCTCAAGGCGCTAGGGGGGAGGGGGTTCAGCTCCGGTTCAGCCGATAAGCCAGGTCTTGAGGCTGTTCCTGAAAGTGTCCAGAGGAGGGGAGCGTCTGATGTTGAATGGGAGCTCGTTCTAGGCTTTGGCCGCGATGTATGAGAAGGCTCTTACACCCGCTCTGGTTCTGCGGATGCGTGAGGTTCCTGCTAGGGCGAGGTCGGCTGAGCGGAGGTTCCTTTTGGGTACGTGGAAGGAGACTCTTTCGTTGAGGTTTTTGGGTCTGTATCAGTATTCATATTAATATTAATATCCCAACTAAAGATCTGATTTCAGGAGTTGATCAGGAGAATAACATTTATTGTGCAAAAAAGAAAAGTTTGACTTTCACCTAATGCGTCAACTATTTTACCTAAAATATAATTCTGAAAAGCGCTCTTTGTTGCTCCTCCCAGCATGGGACCCTCAACAGACTGACTCACTGAAAATAAATCCATCTGTTTGATTTTTCCGACAGACGTCCTGGGCCATGACAACATTTGTCACATGACAATTCTTTGTTGTGGGACCCAGATGAATATTTAGATTATTTTCAAAATGAAAAAGAGTTTATCAAAAAGATGGATGAGGAAATTAAATAGCTATACATGTTATTGCACATGTTTATCATTAATTGCAGATGTGCCACTTTTGTGCAAGATTGAAGGCTAAGATGAGCTGCACTCATTGGTAATACTGAAGATTAGTCATACAATTACACAGTTATTAATGCCTAGAACTATTAGAGGTACAGACGGACACATGTTCTGTGAGAGGAGGATTGAAATACCTCCTAGATGGGCTGGGTGGCGCTTTAACTGGCCTACCAATTCTACCCCTCTGTGCGTGTGCAGAGCAAATCAGGTTAACTCAGACCCGTTATTTCCATAACCAGTTTAACTTGGGTGCACACAATGTTGTAGGTACCCGTTAAGATTGGCTGAGATCTATCTACATTATGTTTTCAAGAAGAGAACTATATAAATATTAAGAAAAGGTGCTAAATCTTATTTCCCTCTCCCATTTGTGTGTGGGTAGACAAACCATGGTCTGTCTGGCATTCTACCCAAAAATACAGCTTTATTATCTATGTCCCTAATGCATCCCAGAAGTTTTAGCCTCCTATTTGGATTAGAGCAATCTTAGCAAGCAGTTGCATCGAAGGCATCTAACTGTTGTAAGCCACACCCAGGTTCTGATCATCACCATTAGAAGTCAAATAAATGGGCAGCGTAGGGCCGGCTTATTCGTTAACAGAAGTCTAATTTCTTCTCAACAGAATGCAAAGAGCAGCACAGCCCTGAGACAAATGATAACACACTCTGCTGGTCTCCTGAAAGGTTCAAATGTTTAGCAGCTCAATGAATGATGATTTTTCTGATTTTTGAATACTGTTGGATATGCTGTCTAGGAACATTAGAGTCAAACAGGAGGTAGAAATTGAGGAGGGCCAAATCTGACTGTTGTACTCTCGCATTACAACCGCACGTGACCTATGCTATGGGCCAGGTCTCTGAAGACTCATGTTACTGTTGCTAAGGGATTGTCATTCAATTAACTTGTAGCAAATAAACTAATTTACAATGTTGCTTGCAGTCTGATGAGCAGTCCATACCATTAGGATGGCGTAGTCTGCTACAAAGTCCAGTAAAGGCGGGAGCAATTCTCTTGCAAAACAAAGAACTGTGACATGTTTGCATTGCATTTGCATGACAGGAAGAAATACACCAAATGTATGCATGTACCCTGTGTGCTGTGTGTATGCCCCCTCCACGCTCAATTGTTTCTGTATGATGAGCAAGTCCCTGTTTGGGCTTGGTCATAATTTCATGTCATTGGCATTGTCAACGTATCCCCTTGTGCTCTTGTTAGGTATGGCTCTCCTGCATGCAGAGGGCATGAGTGAAATCCTTGTGAGATGTAAAAAGGAAGGGTGACACTGGATAAGAAAAGCCATAAAAACACAACGAAGTACAGACTGATGAGGGAAGTACCAAACAGCCTCTTATATTAGGTCTTTTCCTAAGCTGTATATTGGTCATGGGTGTTCAGACTCAGGCTGTGGTATCCCCTCCATTGAAGGGCTATATGAGCAAGGCCTATTGCAGGTCACAAGGATATTAACAAAAATTTACATACAATAGACATAGACATTTCTTGCATAGACTTTGGTTATCTTGAAAATTGGGCGTGTGTCCTGCCTTGTAAGACCGAGGCTAAATGGGCCTTGTCTTAGAGAATTCAGATTAGAAAGGGGAAACACTGCAGGTGTGTGCCAAGAAAGGCTATTGACTCATGTGATCATGAAGTTTGACACACTGCACCAACCTCTGCTCATACATCCCCACCCTTTCCCCTACACAGAGAGCATGGCATTACCAGGTTACCTAATGGTCTAAAAGACAATTGAGCCCAAGGAGAGTACGCTCTGTGGTGGTTGAGTGCTGTTCCTATCAAAATGTTGACCCTGATCCTTCTGTTCACTCATCATCTGTATGGTTCTTCAAGCGAGGCTTGGCAAAGTAGACAACTGACTGTTCCTTCAACATCTGGGGTTCACTTCCCCTGTCTTCTACCACCTCAGGCAACAGCTTGGTGTTGAAAACACTAGTTAGAAAAGAAAAAAAAACACGTTTATTTCTCTTAACATGAAATAGAAACACATGGCCTACATCTTTTTTGAGGCCGTCGATATCGCCTTGTGAGTCGGAAACCTTTAGACCTGACTCTGCTCCACCCAAACAACCCAATGCTAACAGTAAACAAAAACAATCAAAACAGCTGTGGACACAGATCCAGAGGAGCCACAAGTGCCTCCGCTATTCTCCGCCTTGCAGCGAGCACCTCAAGCACAAGGGGCGGGATCTTCGATGGATGGTAAAGAGGACGTTCTCCCACAAGGGCTGCCGTCATTGGTGCCGATGGAGGGGCCAGCCTAGGACATGTCTCCCACACCTCAAAGAGGAACCAAAGAGTGGCCTCTACTTTTGCACATGCCGACACTGAGTGTGAGCTGCAAGGCATCGGAGCAGACCCAGGTAAGCGCAACGGACTTAATAATAATGATGTTGCTTTGTTCTTAACACTACACCTGCCATTTTACACCTCATGGGGATTGTTTGAGCTTAGGATGGGTTTGCAACTCTGCATAGTCCTGCCTGGAATTTAGCTTGTATGTACAGTAATTCATCCATTGCAATGTGTGGATTACATGCATGTCACCTGTCTGGAATATGTGATGCGTATAAGCTTCCATCGCTCAGTAATGTTCAGTGTGCAAGATGCTAGCATGGTCTCTTCGTTGTGCTCATGAGGCTTCCTCCCAGCTACTGCAAGGACATCCAACCATGCCATGCCAGCCACTCCATCAGACACCATGACTCCAGGCAGCCCTCCTCTTTACCTTCTGTTGAAGGGTCTGCTCCCTCCAGGCTTGATGTCCATAGCCAAGGACCCTCTGGAATCTGTGAACACAGCAGAGGCGAAAGGCAGAGCAGTCCAGGCAACCCTCACGGCGATACAGTGCTTGAAATGGATCCCGTAAGGAGCGCGGGTACTTTCTGTCTCACAGTACCTGCTTCCCTCAGAGAAGTGCCGGTACTGTCCCACCATAGCAGGCCTGCTGCTACGGAGTGCTGGTGTGCAGCCCTGAGAACGCGAGGAGTACTGGTACTCAGAGGCTGACAGTACCTGCCCATTTAAAGCACTGAGGGCGTGGCAGTCCATGGCAGCATCCGCTTGGCCTGCTGCAGTGTTAAGAGCGACCGACGGAGCACGTGACATTTCGGAACCCCATAGCAAAAGTTGCAGAATGTCACAGAATATCACAAACAGGCGACGGCAACCACACGTTGAGCCCCGCTAAGAATAAAATGGGGGAAGGGAATTCTCAATTCACGTGCGATATGCTGTGATATCACATTGCACATGCTGTCAGCAGAAAGGTTCAAATGTCACGAGCTGCGCCGTGTACCTGCGCTGCGCACGTGGCGCCTGCATATTGTGTGCTTGTATTTATGCAAAAGAGCCGAAGTCAAATTGAACTCAAAGTAGACACAATCATATACCTAGTTGATACTTTTGGTCTCAATATGAATCAATGGGAACAACACAGTGTCAGAAAGGGCCGTCTTTTGGTTCATCCTTAGCTCAACAGCAAACCCTCAGGGCCTAGTGTAAGAGTCTGAGGTAACGTGGCACAGAGGCTGGAGTGGTAGCAGAGGAGTTGGGCCGCTATAGGTCAAAGGCTTAACGTACCGTAGAAAATCATCAAGACTTTGTGACTGAAGATGTTCCGCACGAATGAGTTTTAAACTGCGGTTTTTCTCTTCTGCAGCTTCATCACTGCCAGTCCAAAGGTCCCCTGCAAGGTGTGCGCTGTCCCCTCCTCAGAGAAGTGGAACTTTGGTCACCTACAGTACGACGTCTGTTGAGGGCGACACAGAGGACCAGGAAGTGGATGGACGCCGCTGTCAGGGCATGATCATCAACCCTTACTTGGAACCGTGGTCAGGCACTAAAGAGGAGGCTAGGATGTCAATCACAGTAGGGAGGCAGGTCAAGCAGTCCTTTAGGCGAGTATCCCCAGGCCCTATGGCCTCATCCTCAGAAGATCCCCTGTGCTACCTATCTGCACACGGCGGGTGGGGTGAAGAGAGCGATTCAGACATCCTCCCTTCAGACAGAGTTGCTGAGTCGGTAGACTCCTCCCAGTCTGGAAGAGATTGCCACAGCCAGCAAACAGATATAGGGTCTTTAGCGGGTGGTATGGTATGGCCTCTTATGCAGGACCATCGGAAGGACGATGATGGGGAAGATGACCAGCAGCTGGAGAAGCAGTATGCGTCTTCGCAGCGTAGTGACTGCAGTGTGAACGAGTCCCTCGTGTCTTCTGAATACCCAGATGGAGATCAAGGTTCGGGCACAGCGATGCACCGCAGGCTTGGTCGCCCTAGGGTAAAGGAGGACAGAAGAGCACGCTGGAGGGCTAGTCTCCACCGCCTTCTGCAGCTGGAGAAGTTGAGGGATCAGTTATACCGGCAGGAGCTGGCAATGAAGGAAGAGGAGATGACCCGCCAGCGAGAGGAAAGGGCTAGGGACCGTGAACTTCATTGTCAACTGCTAGGCGTCCTTGGCGACATCAGGGACGAACTGAGACGGAGGAGGCAGGATAGGATAACTGCTCAGGAGAGCCACATCCCAGAAACTAGGGGGCCGCCCGGGGGAGCTGGCCCTTCTAGGCGAGCACGTGGTGGTCTGACCCGTCCGCGGGGGACACGTGTCTCTTCTATCTCAGCGACCCTCCCCTCCTCTTTTGCTCAGTTCTTTCTGCAGGATCCCAGGACAGGCTCCTCTATGCCAAGTACCATGGCCAGGGCCAGCACTGATACACCTACCTGGGCTGGGAGCCGTCTTGCAGGCCCACTGCGCCGGAGAGGCCACCCCCGCGGGCGACCACGGGTGCACCCAAAGCCAGTCATGGGAGATGCCCACGGGTAAATCTGAACCGGGTCTTTTTCATGAGTTTTAGAAAATAAAATTGCTTTGGAGAGACATCTTCGCCTTTGTGTGATTTTTATCTATTTATTCTGAGGTTCTGAAAATTGAGGCTAATTGATCATTTTATGGTTTTCCCATACACTACCTGTTGTATACAAAAAAAAAGAATGTAAACCAAGTCTGATACATCAACCTGCAGTGGTATGACTGCATGCACTGCAAATATATTCACAACACACAAGAGAAAGCACAACGGTGCAGATGAACTGTCAATGTGACTTCACGTTGCTCACATTTAGGCTAACTACAACGCACATATCAGCTACGTCCTATTTCAATTGTGATCCCTATAGCATAGCTGTACATAAAACAAGATGAAGGTAGCTGTTTCTTAAGAGAACGTTTTAGAGTAGAGGTTGGTCTCCCTCCAATCTCACCTTCACAAGAGAAGATGCAGAAGCTTAGATATGTGCATACTTTCTTAACGGTGCATAGATATGTAGGTTGTGCAATTAAGAAATTAGAAAAAGAAAACAAAAAGGAAATAAAAAAGGAAAGGAATAGAGAAAAATAAAAAGAGGCACAAGAGAAAATCATTGAGGAGAATAAATAAAAAGTAAAGATTTTAAAAAGTTGGCAAAAGAGGAAGAGAGAAGGGGACAGAAATGGAAAAAACGCAGGTGAAAGGGAAGAATATGGAAGGGTTAGAGAAAAGGCAAGACACAGAGGTAAAGGCAAAAATAGAGTGTGGTGCCAGGACCAAGGAACTGTAGGAAGGCAGTGGAAATAGCACAGAGAAGAGGAAATAGAGGAGAGATGGGGAGCAAGAAGCAAATGAAAGAGGTGGCGCAGAGTTGTAAGGAGGTTATGGGGTGAGTAGACAGTATGGAGAAGTAAGGATGAAAGGAAACTATGTGATGGATATTGCGAGAGACAAACAAAGAGAGAATGGGAAACAGTGAGATAGGGAGGAAGCAGGAAACAAGTGAGAGGAAGTATAAGTATAAAGGAGAGTATCAAGAGAGGAAGTAGGATGGAGTGTAAGTGGGTAGTCAAAATATGGCGAAAGCTCAGCATATGACTGAAGGAATGGGAAGAGGGAGAGCAAATTAACATACAGAGGTAGAAATAGCTGGAAGAGAACGTATGGAGAGATCGAAAACAGAGTAAGAGTCAAAAGAGCAGAGGTACAATAGGGAATGAGAAAGAAAAGCAGAAAAGGAGTATAGACAAATATGAAAAAGAGATAGGAGTGCAGAGGCAGAAGTTAGAGTTGGGAGAAACAGGACAGAAGAAGTGGGAACGTTGAAAGAGAAGGTGAGTAGAGATGCATAAGAATACAGAGCGAGAGTAGTGCAAGTAGAGACGGGGAGGTAGCATGGGAGGGGTAGAGCACTGGGAAAGCTTGAGAGTATTTAGTACAAGAGATCGGGGGAATATAGAGAATAACTGCTTCAAAAATGTTTGAAAAACCAATTTGTACATTTCTTATGTATCCCTCCGGGCATGCTTAAGTAGCAATGAAAGGACAGATCTGTTTCCACGATTTTCTTGGGGAATTAGACTGGTCATGTTCTGAGGTTGCAGATACCATCTGGTACCCTGTTATGGTTAGGGGTTCGGATGGAGCACTGTGAGCTAGCTAGGAATTAGGCCAACATACTCTGATGGAACGGATGGACTCAGTCCCCCATATTCTTACATTTATGTTGTCCAGATACACAGTCCTACTCAATTCATAGGAGCCGTATGACAGCAGGAAAGGAAAGGAAATGGAGAATGAGCATGTGGGTTGTTTTTCAGTGGTACCACGGTTCATCTTTGACTCTCTCCCTCTATAAAGCCTACTGGCAAGGATTCATTTCCCGATGAAGTTCACATCTAGCAGCAGAAAATAAATGGATAAAATATGCCAACATACTACAACTTCTATAAAATGTTGGTTTCTCATCTACTTTCCACCCCAAATAAATACTTCACTATTGAGAAAAAAATCAATGCTTCCAACCCAGAGGTCGGTGAGGAATGATGAATCCTATGATCTGCGCATGGCTGTGTAGCATTGCAGGCCCATCAGCTCATGATTATATTTCTTCTCCCTATGGTGACCCTTCTCACAAGGATTTCCGCCTTGCCCTATTATCTGTAGAAGTCATTGTGGCCTGTACGTGATTCATTGGGTGACTCCGGTGCGTGGTGTGCAAGGGAATTTACAACAGATCCACAATGAGGAAAAAACATTCACTGTTTGTGTAAGATTGTCTTATTGTGCATGTAAAATATATGTTGAGATGATGTACAGAGTAAATTTGGATTTTACTGAATCTTTCTCATTCTCATACGTTAAAAGGCAGGCAGCTATGTGGTGCTAAAGTTATCCATTGAGTAGTCATATTCAACTCTAAATGTATCTAGAAAGAGCCTAATTCAATACAGTAAACTTTTGTGTGTGTTTACTTTTTTTGGGTATTTACAAACGACAAGTTTAATTTTACTAATATTAATCTTACGACTGCGGGGACTCCGTGCATAAAAAGATATCTGCCCTGACTATGGAGTCTCCACAGTCATAAAATTACTATTAGTTAAATTAAAGTCATATTTTGTAAATACCAAAAATAGTAAACTTACAAAAAATTGTAAGTTTACCTTTGTCAATCAGGCCAAAGTGTCAGTTATAGTACTGAATTAAAAACTGGCTGCAACCTGTGACAATATTAATTTCAGTGTGTTGCATATAACTACTTTCCATTAATTTATTCGTATATAGATACACAAGACCATAACAAAGATCTACACAGATGTCACCAGTCTTCAATTTATAGCAATCTCAGCTCAGTTCAGTTCACAATTCAGAACACCCTAAAATATATGTATATAATCTAAAATACACATTTACACATTCAGAACTGAATACAACTCTATATGCTTCTTGGAAATATAGCTCTAAATATTTCTTACATTGTAATTTTATAACAGGACACAAACAAAACATGTGCTTTGTCTTAAGGGGCCAACACACATGGATTGCAAATACAATCAGTTTTTTAGGATGCTGCTCCAAGCCCCAATATGCTCAAGTTGCAACCCACCTGTCTGGAACATTATATAAAACCAACCAATTTCAGGGGAAGTGTAGATTGGAGGTAATATAGTACACACCCTTTTAGTTTATTAGAATACAAATTGATAATTTAATAGTGATCCACAGCACATAAGACACTTGAAACTTAATTATTTCACGGTGTGTTTTAGCTGATGTTTTACTTTCAAGACAAATTTGTAGCCAAAATCTCTATCATGGGAGAATCAGATTTCATTACTCTCCTTATAGAAGTGCTTGACTCGAGGTAAGTGCTCCGTATGTAATGCTTCTCATACTGCTGGTTTAGCTGATATCTCACACCATGTTCGTACAACCTGTGCCCAACCATTATATATTAGCCAAGCTAAGTAAAGATCCAAACACATAACCTAAGCTAGAATACTTTGACTTTGCGGGGTCAAATAACTCTGCCACACTTTACTTTCTATTTTCTCGAAGGACATTTAATGCCATATAGCTTGAGGACCATACACTTCCTCAAGCTCTCGGACACTGCTTTCACCACAATAGGTACTCCATAGCCAGAAAATATAGCTTTACCAAGTTATCTCTCTACATGAGGTTCCGAGGATAAATTAGCAGACAGTATTACACCCAAATAAATGTATTCATTAACCACTTCTATTAATTCTCCATTAAAGTACCACCACAGTATTTTTTATAAAGTAGGTCTCTTCCAAATCATTACCTTACATTTTCTTTAAGAGCATTCCTACATTATAAACAGTAAAAATATTCAGTTTAAGATTCAAACTAATTTTTCTTAGATTTAGGAAACCCAAATCATTGGCGCACATCTAAATATTTGGATAATAGGAGTTTAGTTTTGGTGAGTGAATATGACCATGGGTTAAAAGAGAAAGTAAGTCTGCTATAGGTAATGAAAACAAAGAGGGGGCAACATGCACTCCTGCTTTAACCTATACAGGACTTGGGTATGCTTAGTATAATCACTAATAGATCATTGGATAAGCAAGTGAGCCCAAAACTCCTAGAAGAGTTCTCTAGTCTCTTCCATCCAAACATCTATCCATTCATCCATTCACCCATCCATTTACCTGCTGCTATCCAGTATTTCACCTTTACGTTATGTCATCCATTCATTCTTCCATCCATCATCCAATCTTTCCCCATTCCATCCATCGACTATTCCATCCATCCAGTCATTCACACATCTATCATCAATGCATCCATCAATCCATACACCCATCCACCCATACATACATCTTTTGACTTACTGATGAATCAATAAAGGCATCCGTCCGTCCTTCCATTCATCCATCAACATAATTGTCCCACCTTTTGTATGTCCTGTTTTAGAGGTGAAAGCTTGTGAGCAAAAAACCAACAAAAAAAACTGCCAAAAAAGAAGTTTTATTATCCATGTATTTTAAAGGTAAACAATAGTAAATGATTTGTACAGCCCATTGCCTCTAGTATGTCAGAATTATGATAACAAAAATATCAGGTGACATAAATATAGCGGCTTTAATATCATGTACAAAAATATTGCTCCATTTTGAGTAGATTTTATGTTATTAAATCCCATGAGGTGATAATTTTCTAAACAATATTGTGGACACTATGTTGTTTTCAGGAACTATTTAGGCCGCAATATTCTGGTAACATACCACTCTCTATTCCAACAATGAACCCAAAGCGACCACATTCCACGTTAACCAGCATAGACCTACCGGCCTGTCAATTGCAAAATAAGAAGGGACTAGACATGAACTTGAATCCTGTTTTTGCTCTCTATTTCTTTCATATTTAGGCTTCTGTTCGATTTAAGCTCATCCTGAGTTTTTCCCTGGGTCATCTTTGGTTTATAGCAAAGTTATAAGAAATAGTTGTATTAAATGTATAGCAAATTTTTAGACAGGCAAATACATAATTCCTTCATGCACACATACCAGTTCCGATTTTTTTTTAATCATAATCTTACAAGATCAAAAGTGTCTTCCCTCTTCAATAGAGTAAAACTCATGAACGTTGAAAATGGTCATTGTGCAAAGTATGAATTAAGTAAATCCTTAACCACTGAACTAGAAAGAACCTAAGGATATACCCTCAGCCCCTATTCCTTCAGGAGAGAAGCCAGAAAACTTAAAAGCTATGTATAAAATTAAAATGGAAGCAGCAAAAAAACTATTTTCTTCTCCGGAGTAGAGTTTTGAAGGGTGGTACATGCAGGCTGGGGCTCAACATCAGGGAGGTAGGCTTGCCTAAGCACACAGCACAGTGCTATACCTGTTTTGCTCTGGTAGACGCCAACCTACACCTTCAGCAGCAACAAGTAAAGTGGAGGAGTGCCCATTGACTAGCCAGCAGCCCCAAAATTAGTTGTTCTCTGTGTGACCAATGCTGAAAAGTTCATCAATTATTTTCAATAACCTTGAGAACCATTGTACAAAGAATATAGTAAGCCACACAGCCCACTTACAACCTTGAAAAGGATGCTGTTGTAACTGCCTCTGAAATGCTTGGTTTTATTATCTTTTTTTATGTCTCGTACATGATGGGGAAAATTGCTGGTCCCCTTTTAAACCACTGATGTCCTGCAACTCAGAGACTCCAAAACCAAGCTTCTGTTCCTCTGCGCCAAATGCAAACTTAGCCAACATTCCACCTCCCTCACCCACGGTACAATCTTTAAATCTAAGAGCTAAAGTTATGGGGTCACTTACGGCTTCTCTTTGACACTGACCCCGGACAGAAGGAATGATCAGCTCTTCGTATATCACCCAGTGTACGAAGCCTTTGGTTGCAAAGCATTTGCTGTTTTTTACAGTCATTGATTTGAAACCCAAGGTGATGGAGGTCTGCTGCCCCTCCCAGGCCTCCATCAATGCATTTGTGTCCTTTTGTTAAGATTCACAGTTGCTCCTGATCCATTAATATGCAGGAGACAATGTAAAATAAATGCAGTGGACAGTGGGGTGTTCCTCTTTTGCCGTCGCCCACATTCACAAAGGGGAAGCTGTTCCTCAGAGACAGTTTCCATTTTGAGAATAGATACAGGCCACATTCTTGATGCGGTATAAATCAATGGTTTGCGACTAAACGGCAACTGCATCGCAAACTATTGATAGATCTTTCTGCAAATTACTGTGAAGAGCGATGCCACTTACAAAGTCCCCTGTCCTAATGATTCGCATGTGTAACAATTTGGATAATGTTTATCACAAAAATATTTTCAACTAGGTATGTGCATGCAGTTTATTGTAAGCCACATTTTTTGCAGTCACAAATTCTTTCACAGGCTTTGCGACTTCAAAAACAATATGCCATGAGGCCTATAATTGACTCTGTCTACTGTGATGTATATTATTTTTCATCCCCTTGTAAACCACTCAATAAGTGTTACAACAGCAAACTCCAACCCTACCATATTAGATCTCTTTACCCAAGCCTGATAAAACCAAACTTCAAGTTATTGAGAAAGAGGCCTCTTGACTGATGACTAAGAGCATCCATTGGACCTCCTCAACATCACCCTCTAAATACTCCCCCGACTGGGCCAACTTCATGAGAATGCAGTCATCACCTTAACCTCCAGTGCATTAAACCTTATCCACAGATACAGCCAGATGAACATCAGAAATACCTTGGCTCCAAAATCAAACACAATTCACCCGATTATGTGCCAACCCAAGGGACCAGAACATACCACAATTTCACCGGAGGGTGCCATTTTGCATTCAGGGTCCTTGAGCAGGTGTCCTGAACGGACATTTAACCCAACTCATGCAACTGGCTTTTCATAAAAACTGTGAACACGTGTCACCTAACTATTACATCACCTGAAAAGTTTGTGGCACCTCATTGCGAGTTTTCCAGATTTAGATGTGAGGATACCGAGTGGATGGAATCTCCAACTCAGGTTGTTATCCACAACCCGTAATCCAGGGACCGTGAGTGATTTCCCACAGAATGGGGAGTAGCGTATTGATGGGTAATACTGGGTCCAAATCTTTATGATTCCCGGTTCAATCGGCAACACTTTGCACAACTCTATGCCCATTTATCACTGCTTTGGGGAAGATGGTAAATAGATGAGGGACATTTCTGGGGGTCTGTGGTGTGGGTGGCTAGTGGCAGAGGGTGGAGGGAGAGCCAAGCAGGTGAGGAGAGAGCAGGGAGACACTTGCAGCTTCCTCCATTGTGCAGGAGGAGGGCAGGAGGGGGCCAGCTGCAGCAGCTGCCCGCAGCCCTTGCAGCACTACACACAGAACTATTTCTAGCTTTCAAGACCCCAGAATTACTGGGTCTGGGGTTTGTAGACCCGGTATTTCTAGGCCACTGAAATTATGGTCATAGAGTGAGTTCAGTCTCTAGTGCCAAACTAGACAACTCTCCTCATTCACTCACTTGGTTTCTCAATCACTCACTTACAACATTTGCTCAGTCATTTAAGGTTTTCAACAACATTATGACTAAGGTTTTGGGGAGCATGAGGAACACAGTAAACCCGTGGTCCTCCCACCTTCCAAACTCACGGTGACCTCACTCTATTTACGGTCCAAGGAAACCTCTGGGTTACCATTGGCAGAGCTTCTGCCAGCGCCCTCATCTGTCACCCCTGACCCAGGGGTTCATCCACCAGAGGACAACTGGGACAGCCATGCAAGACGTGGCTTAGATAGGTGGCAAAAATATGAAATGCCCCCTTCTCTCTCACCCTCCCTCCCCCCTCCTTCCCCTGAGGCAGGCGAAAGCTCCTTTGCTTGTCAGGGCAATTTACGTTTTGTTCAGAAAAAAGAAATTCAAGCTTTGGGATTTTGTTTTCTCCAAACAAACAACTTCACTGCTATAAAATGAGCTGCTGGAGGGATTGAATCTATTACAGAGTGATCACCGCCAGGCTGGAAGGGATCTATGGATATGACAGGTAAAGCGGTCAGTCATCAGAGGAGCGGGTGACATCCCTCTGCTAGCCCAGCAGGACAGCGAGCCGCCAGCCAAACACTAAGGGGTCTATTACGATGGCGGTCGGATGTCCACCGCCGGGCCGGCGGTGGCACCCGCCGTACCGGCGGTGGACATCCGCCCGCGATCGCAACCAAGAAAACCGCTGGTCAAATTAGGATGGCAGTGGTGACCGCGGCGGTGGGAAATTCCAACCACCGCTTTTTCTCCAGTTGCCATCCGCACTCTTGCCTGGCGGATGGAGCAGGACTGGGATAATGGTGGCGGTGCAGAGCAGGCTCCGCCGGCAGGATTATGATGCCGGAGGTAGCCAGCCTTTCCTCAGCGGTCAAACCGCCATGGAAAGGCATGCAGAGATTGTCTTCCGGGGGCCTGTTGCGGGTCCCCAATGTGTTGGGGGGTGCACTGGGGGGGTACCCATGGTCCCCCCCTACATTTCCCTGTATCAGTTGGCAGGCACTGTGCAGTGCCTGCCACGCAGTGCAGGGAAATGCAGGACATGCTCCTTTCGGCATCGCGGCGGTGCTGCGGGCAGCAGCAACCGCCGCAAAGTTAAGGCCCGCGATCAGACCGCCGCAGGGCGGATTTCGAGCGCGGGTCATCGTAATTCGACTGGCGGTAATGTCGCGGTCCATGCGGGCGGTCTTTTCCTGCTACTATGGCGGTTGGGGAGGTTTCCCGACCGCCATCGTAATAGGCCCCTAAGTAAGGGCCTATAGTTGTACACTTTGTCTCGATCGCAATTGTGTTGAATGGCCTGGGCATGCTGGATAACCTCTAACCATTTTCACTGCATGAATTTCATAAGGTTTACAGTCAGTAACATTACTTGCAATACTGTACAGCACTGAGCGGATAATTCACTTATCTAAGAGTCTGATAAGAAGTGCCATTTGTGTCTAAGTACAGAGAGGAAAGGCTGTGCCTCATTTTGAGTACACTTTATGCCAAGAGACCATCAGTTTCTCAAGATCTAGATTTCTGAAGTTCTCCCTAAGACCTTTTCACGGAAATGGCAATACCTCTTAATTGACAGTCTTAAAGATAGATTCAAAGCCCGGCTAACACAGACAGGCTTATTTATAAAACAGGGTTGAGGCTGGCTGGGAGATGTGGACAATTCATTCTATTCTGCAACCCACTGAGCATACACCAGAATAGACTACTTTCTGTGGGGTCCGCACTTCTCCCAATGTTAGAAAATGCCATTGTAGGCCACATTGCTTTATTGAACCATGCCCCTATCATATTTTCATTGACTTGGTCGAGACTCGACCCAAGTGGGACATGGTGGAGATTAATCAATAATATACTGAAGGATGGGCAAGTGGGAGGAAACCTGGAGGATGACATAAAACATACAAGAGGGAGAATGACACACAAGGCACAAGAGCGGACAGCAGCAATAACATCTGGAGTGCTCTAATGGAGGTCCTTAGGCCCGCGTAATAGTGGCGTCTACAAGAAGCAACAAACTCAGGGCAGAAATGTGACTGAGCGTAGAGACACAACTTAAGGAGCTGAAGGGTGTCCATGGTAGAACTGGCTCAGTTAAACTTTGGAGGCGTATACACACACTGCGGCCACAACTCAGAGCCCTAGATCTTGATAAGGCTGAGCACTCCCCTACTCAGGATGAAGCAGGAGTACTAAGCATGAAAGGACAAAGCTGGGAAGCTACTGGCTAGTATGTTCAGGGCCAGGGTTAATAGTGATAGGATAGATGAGGTGATGGTCCCAGAGTGTTGCATCCAAGTACGATATAAAAATAATGCTAAAACATTTGGTGTCTTCCATGAACAGTCCGATGTGGCTGAGGACCATCCGTGTGGAAGGTGAGTATAAAATATATCAAGTCACATCTCCCGAGAAAACCTTTGGGTTGGTAAGTCCAATTAATGTTATTTTAATAGCCCCCTATTGTTAGTGAGTGCTGCATACTGTGTCATAACCCAAACTATATGAGGATCAAACTGCAATGATTGAATTGAACCGAAGCATGTCCAAGCAGTAAGAGCAAGGAATAACCCTTCCTTGCAGAAATAAACAGTCCAACAATGTATATGTGTTCTTGCTGGTTTATTCCCACTACTTCCAGTGATACATAAGTATATACAACATACAGTCTGTAAATTTCCAGTTTCCAACAAATATTCCTGGAACGTACAGCCAACATGTGTTTCGTCTGATGCAGACTTTTTCAAGGCTAATTTTTCTCAACTGATGCTGCCTAGAAGGCTCTTCCTCATCTAATTTGGAAAAGGCCATAAAGACCCAATAGCAAGCAGTGGATGATCAATAAGTTTATGCTTCAGATGCCCTTCCCATGGATGTAAGTCCACCCTACTGTAGTCCAAAAAATATTGTTTATGCTAGACCAGCTAGTGATTGAGCCATGATAAGCCGTGAAGCATGATGTAGTTCTCCAGCGGCTAATTCGATTGGAAGTGCTCCAGTGCAAACCAGACTTTACACTGGTGTTGAAAGAGGACCTATTTAGTGCCTGGATACTGAAGAGCTGTGTTAGGTTCAGTGAATTGTTTGATGAGAACAGGATTAAGTCATTTGAGAAGATGAAGAGGGAATTTGGCGTCCCTAAGGTAGAGAGATATGGGTACTATCAGATTAGATACTGGGTCTTCCAGCCTTTTATATGCCTGCACACTTTAAGACAAATTACAGACATTGAGAAGTGGCTCCTCTCTAAATACAGTGACAACTTATCAGGAACTCACATCATATCCTGTTGCACATCAAACCAACAATGAACAGCACATATCAGATGGGTAAGCGAATTGAGGTTGACACTCACAAACTGGGAGTGGGAAGATGTTTTCATAAGAACACATACAACAGCTGAAAGTGCCACAGCTATGGAAGCCATGTTAAATCTCACACTCTACTGGTACAATACGGCGACAAGGCTACAACGATGAGATGCAAACCACACTGATAGATGCTGGAAGGACTGTGGGAGCATAGGCACACTTATACATACAATATGGGACTGCCCTGAACTGCAGAAAGACTGGTCTGATGTGTTGAATTCCATAGACTCCATGCATCAGACTAGCATCCCCACATTTCTCGCCTATTTACTGTTGGGTTTACTGAATGCACAAAGGAAACTTTGAGTATGGAGAGCTGATTGGGACTAAGGAGCAGTGAGGGCTGGAGTTTGACATGGACAGAGCCCCGTTCTTGACTTGCCTGTCAACAAGGTTTTGTAAGTTTACCCCAAATACGTCAAAGCGCTTCGCATTATACAACCTGACATTTCACAACTGGGATAAAAGACACAAGTGTTACCAGGGAGAATGAACTGTGCTGGTGAACTAACTATGGAAGACGATAGAGTGGTCTAGTGGACTTCAGACAATGCATTGCACACAGTGCTTAATTTGTAAAATATTAAGTGCTAGGGCTCTGACCAGGAGGCCACTGTAGCTTGCACCACCCATCACCCTTGACATCGCTGCCAAAACAACTGCTAACCATCTCTCTCGCATGTAAATGCAACAGTTCAGGTTATTCCAGGTCCCCAAAGCAAAAGGAATGGCTGGGGAGGCAGATATTAGCACTATTTTAATGTATATTGTATTCATAAACAACCGTTGTTCTGCTCATCTCTAAATTAGATGAGCAGCGCCACCATGTGGTAGACAGTTCTAATTATGGTGTTGACAATTAGGTGCCGGTGCCAAGCACCAGAAACCAATTAAGTGCCGGTGCTGATCACCGGAAAGCACAGGCTCAAATTAAGCACTGATTGCACAGTTCCTCTTGCCAGCCGGTGGTTATAAGTGAGGTATGAATACAAAGAGAATTCAAATAAAAAGAGTTGTTCCAAAATTGTAATTGTTTATTGATGTGGAACCAGTTTTTACTGCTGGCTTCTATTTTTTAATAGGGGATATTATTGTACTGCAATTTTTTTAGAGAATCAGTCTTACCCTCAAGTTAAAATGGGAAAAGTTGTTAAACTCAGCAAAGTGCGAGAACTGCAAACTTTGCCAAAGTCGCCCAACTGTAAGAGCAAAGTTCATGTTTCCGTCGGCAAGCTGTCTTCAACCTTGAGGTTTAATTATGCTGTCATCAAAACACACATAACTGCAGTCTCACTAATTCTTGGGCTGATGAGCCTGTCTTGTCTGGATGGCAGCACAGCTTACTTTCTTTGGCGTAAACGATACCGCCCACAGACATCGTTTTACTAAGAAAACACTTAGGGCCTTTATGAGGCCCCTTGCGCCGCCGGAACATCACTTTTTGTGACGTTCCATAGCGCAGGAGCCTGCCCTATATTTACGTGGCAGCACTAAGCCACTTTTTTTGGTATGCAGACAGAATATCGAGTTGGAAATGTCGACCTACACAAATATCGAGTTGGAAATATCGTGATACAGAAATATCGACAGCAAGAATATCGTAGTCAAGAATATCGAATTTAAGGTGAAAAATATAGTTTTCAAAAATATAGAAGTCATTAATATCGTTTGCAAAAATATAGTTGTTTAAAATATCGATTTTTTAATTAGTGTCATATAATTTAGTTTATATGTTAAATGTATGTGATGTATTTTTTTTTATAATTATTGTTTATGTTTTTTAATATATGTGTTAAATTTTTAGTAGTTATCAATTTTATTTTAATTAAATTTTGCATTTTTTAGTTCCATAGAAGGTTGTGGGTTTAAAGGGGAATAGGGTGGGAAGTAATTTAATTATAATAAATTGATGATTATTTTTTATTTATTAATATTTATTTAATAGAGATTTTATAGTGTTAATTGTGGGAAGTGATTTATCTGTAATTAATTATTAATTGGTTATTAATTAATATTAATTAATTAATTAATTGGTAATTAATTATGGTAATTGGGTAATTTGTTTAGGTGCCGGTTGTGGGGTTTATAGGGGTAAAAAGTGGGAAATATTTTTTGATTAATTAATAATTATTTGTTAATTTATATTAATTAGTTTGTTGAAAATTAATTATGAAATTGTGTCATTAATTTTAGGTGCGGGTTGTGGGGTTTATAGAGGTAAAGGGTGGGAAGTAATTTATGTTTAATTAATTAATTAATAATTAGTTGATAATTTATATTAATTAATTGATTCTAAATTAATTATGGATATTGTGTAATTAATTTTAGGTGCGGGTTGTGGGGTTTATAGGGGTGAAGGGTGGGAAGTAATTTATTTGTAATTTATTATTAATTAGTTGTTAATTAATAATAATTAATTGAATATTAAATATGGAAATTGCGTAATTAATTTTAGGTGTGGGTTGTGGGGCTTATAGGGGTAAAGGGTGGGAAGTAATTTATGTTTAATCAATTCATAATTAGTGGATCATTATTATTAATTAATTAATTAATTGATATTTAATTAGGGTATTTGTATTTTTTTGTGTGTGGGTTTTACTTTTATAGGGGTTAAGAGAGGGGAGTAAATTAATTTTACTTACTTTATAATTAGTTGTTAAATACTATTAGTTTTTTAATTGAAAATAAGTTTTAATTTTGTAATTAATTTTATTACAGTTTCATTTTAGCTGTGCATTGTGGGGATTATAGGGATAAAGTGTGGGAAGTTAATTCATTTTTATGAGTTTTAATTTGTTTTTTAATTAATAATATTTCTTTAATTGGTAATTAATTATTTTAATTATGGAAGTAAATTTTTTTAAATTTAGATGTGGTTTGTGAATTGTGTGGTGTTATAGGGTAGGAAATAAAAAACTAACTAAATTTATGCAATAATTAAAAAAATTCCTAAATAATTTGTAATTACAATTATTTATTTGTTTGAAAATTAGTTTTTTATTTTATTTTATTTAATATAATAATTGTAGGTATTTGTCAAATGTATTTGACATTATAATATGTTTTTTAAATTGTTTTTAATATTAAATATATTTGTATTTTAATTTTTAACATATTTATATAATTTTTATTTATTTTGTTTTTTTTAAATTTTGAACTGACTGTTGTGAGAATATTAATTGTTACCCCTCTGCAATCCAACACTTTCCCCACTGTCGCACTCATTGGAGTGGGAATAGTAAATTTTATCCCGCCACTATCCAACACTTTCCCTACTGTTGCACTCACTGGAGTGGGAATAGTAATTTTTACCCCTCCGCTATCCAACACTTTCCCTACTGTTGCACTCATTGGAGTGGGAATAGTAATTTTTACCCCTCCGCTATCCAACACTTTCCCTACTGTTACAATTATTGGAGTGGGAATAGCAATTTGTACCCCTCCGCAATCCAACATTTTCCCTACTGTTGCACTGACTGGAGTGGGAATATTAATTTTTACCCCTCCGCTATCCAACACTTTCCCTACTGTTGCACTCACTGTAGTGGGAATAGTAATTTTTACCCCTTCGCCATCCAACACTTTCCCTACTGTTACACTCACTGTGGTAGGAATAGTAATTTTTACCCCTCTGCTATCCAACACTTTCCCTACAGTTGCACTCACTGGAGTGGGAATAGTAATCTTTACCCCTTTCTATCCAACACTTTCCCTACTGTTGCACTCACTGGAGTGGAAAATGTAAGTTTAACCCCTTCGCTGCTAGGCCTTTCCCCCCCCCCCCTGTGCTAAGCCTTTTTTTTGGCTATTTGGGGTAGTTCACGCTTAGGCCCCTGTAACTTTTTGAGCACATAAGGTATCCACGCAAAATTTGCGTCCTTTTTTTCCAACATCATGGGGATTCTAAAGGTACCCAGGGCTTGTGGATTCCCCTGGAGGGGACCCAGAAATTAGCCAAAATACAGCTAAATTTTGTTTTTTTTGGGAAAAATGGGAAAAAGGGCTCCAGATGAAAGCGTCTGGTTTTTTCCCTGCAAATGTTATCAAAAAAGGGGTTGTGGTGCTGAAATCAGCATCTTCCCAGCTTTCAGGGACAAGCAGACTTTTGTCAGAAAACCAAAATGTTTTTCACAGTTTTGGCATTTTTCTGGGACATAGCCTATTTTTGCTATTTTTTGTGCTTTCAACCTCCTTCCAGTTAATGGTAGAAATGGGTATGAAAGCAATAATGGATCCTGGGAAGCTATACATTTCCGAAAAGTAGACCAAATTCTGAATTCAGCAAGGGGTCATTTGTGTAGATCCTTCAAGATTTCTTTATATAAACAAACAGTTAAATATAGGAAAAATTGAAAATTAGTTGAAAAAAACAGCCATTTGTGTCAACGTTTTCACCTGTAACTTCTTCTAATTATGACAGCTATTTGAAAGCAATATGCTGTTACATCCGCTGGACCTTTCTGGTTGTGGCGATATATAGGACTTGTAGGTTCACCAAGAACCCGACAAACCCAGAGCCAATAATTGAGCAGCGTCTTGCAATGTTTTTTTATTATGTACCAGGTATATAGCAATAATTCTGGGAAAATTTATACATGGAAAAATCGGTATGAAAGACACCTATGTATTTCTGAAATGGGAACAAAATATAGAGTTTAGAAACAGTAGATATTTGCACATTTCCGAAATTGGGAGTACCCATACTAGCATGAGAATTATAGGTCATTTTTCAAAATGACTTCTTTTACACATTGTCTTTCATTTGGAAGGCAGAAATGCATCGAAAGTCAATAGGTAATAACAATTGCTCTACAATTCTGTGTTACCCTAAGTCTCCCGATAAAAATGGTACCTCACTTGTGTGGGTAGGCCTAGTGCCCGCGACAGGAAACGGCTCAAAACGCAACGTGGACACACCACATTTTCACAGTGAAAAATAACCCTTTTTTTGCAAAGTGCCTAGCTGTAGTTTTTGAACCCTAGCTCTGCCGGCACCTAGGGAAACCTAGCAAACCTATACATTTTTGAAAACAAGACACCCAGGGGAATCCAGGATAGGGTGATTTGACTGGCTCTCACCAGGTTCTGTTACCCAGAATCCCTTGCAAACCTAAAACATTGTCAAAAAAAGCACATTTTCCTCACATTTTTGTGGTGAAAAGTTCTGGATTCTGCGTGGATCCACAAATTTCCACGCACCCTGCGTTCCACAAAGTCTTTTGAGAAAAACGGTACATCACTTGTGTGGGTAGGCCTAGTGCCCGCAACAGGAAACGGCCCAAAATGCAACGTGGACACACCACATTTCCACAGTCAAAAATGACCCTTTTTTTGCAAGGTGCCTAGTTGTAGTTTTTGAACCCTAGCTCTGCCGGCACCTAGGGAAACCTAGCAAACCTATATATTTTTGAAACTAGACACCCAGGGAAATCCAAGATAGGGTCACTTGACTGGCTCTCACCAGGTTCTGTTACCCAGAATCGCTTGCACACCAAACAAAATTGTCCAAAAAAACACATTTTCCTCACATTTTTGTGGAGGAAAGTTCTGGAATCTGCGTGGATCCACAAAATTCCACCCACCCCGCGTTCCCCAAAGTCTTTCAAGAAATACGGTACCTCACTTGTGCGGGTAGGCCTAGTGCCCGTGACAGAAAACGGCCCAAAACGCAACGTGGACACACCACATTTTCACAGTGAAAAATGACCCTTTTTTTGCAAAGTGCCTAGCTGTAGTTTTTGAACCCTAGCTCTGCCGGCACCTAGGGAAACCTAGCAAACCTATACATTTTTGAAAACTAGACACCCAGGGAAATCCAGGATGGTGTGACTGGACTAGCTCTCACCAGGTTCTGTTACCCAGAATCCCTTGCAAACCTAAAAAATTGTCCAAAAAAACACATTTTCCTCACATTTTTGTGGTGGAAAGTTCTGGAATCTGCGTGGATCCACAAATTTCCATGCACCCTGCGTTCCCCAAAGTCTTTCGAGAAAAACGGTACATCACTTGTGTGGGTAGGCCTAGTGCCCGCGACAGGAAACGGCCCAAAACGCAACGTGGAAACACCACATTTTCACAGTGAAAAAGTACCCTTTTTTTGCAAAGTGCCTAGCTGTAGTTTTTGAACCCTAGCTCTGCCGGCACCTAGGGAAACCTAGCAAACCTATACATTTTTGAAAACTAGACAACGAGGGGAATCCAGGATGGGGTGACTTGACTGGCTCTCACCAGGGTCTGTTACCCAGAATCCCTTGCAAACCTAAAAAAGTGTCAAAAAAACCACATTTCCTCACATTTCTGTGGTGGAAAGTTCTGGAATCTGCGTGGATCCACAAAATTCCACCCACCCCGCATTCCCCAAAGTCTTTCAAGAAAAACAGTACCTCACTTGTGTGGGTAGGCCTAGTGCCCGCGACAGGAAACAGCGCAAAACGCAATGTGGACATACCACATTTTCACAGTGAAAAATGACCCTTTTTTTTAAAAGTGCCTACCTGTAGTTTTTTAACCCTAGCTCTGCCAGCACCTAGGGAAGCCTAACAAACCTATACATTTTTGAAAACTAGACACCCAGGGAAATCCAGGATGGGTTGACTTGACTGGCTCTCACCAGGTTCTGTTACCCAGAATCCCTTGCAAACCTAAAAAATTGTCAAAGAAAACACATTTTCCTCACATTTCTGTGGTGGAAAGTTCTGGAATCTGCGTGGATCCATAAAATTCCACCCACCCTGCATTCCCCAAAGTCTTTTGAGAAAAACGGTACCTCACTTGTGTGGGTAGGCCTAGTGCCCGCGACAGGAAACGGCACAAAACGCAACGTGGACACACCACATTTTCACAGTGAAAAATGACCCTTTTTTTGCAAAGTGCCTAGCTGTAGTTTTTGAACCCTAGCTCTGCCGGCACCTAGGGAAACCTAGAACACCTATAAATTTTTAAAAACTAGACACCCAGGGGAATCCAGGATGGGGTGACTTGACTGGCTCTCACCAGGTTCTGTTACCCAGAATCCCTTGCAAACCTAAAAACTGTCCAAAAAACACATTTTCCTCACATTTCTGTGGTGGAAAGTTTTGGAATCTGCATGGATCCACAAAATTCCACCCACCCCGCGTTCCCCAAAGGCTTTCAAGAAAAACGGTACCTCACTTGTGTGGGTAGGCCTAGTCCCTGCGACAGGAAACAGCACAAAACGCAACGTGGACACACCACATTTTCACAGTGAAAAATGACCCTTTTTTTGCAAAGTGCCTAGCTGTAGTTTTGAACCCTAGCTTTGCCGGCACCAATGGAAACCTAGCAAACCTATACATTTTTGAAAACTAGATACCCACGGGAATCCAGAATGGGGTGACTTGACTGGCTCTCACTAGGTTCTGTTACCCAGAATTCCTTGCAAACCTAAAAAATTGTTAAAAAAACACGTTTTCCTCACATTTCTGTGGTGGAAAGTTCTGGAATCTGCGTGGATCCACAAAATTCCACCCACCCCGCGTTCCCCAAAGTCTTTCAAGAAAAACGGTACCTCACTTGTGTGGGTAGGCCTAGTGCCCGCGATAGGAAATGGCGCAAAACGCAACGTGGGCACACTACATTTTCACAGTGAAAAATGACCCTTTTTTTGCAAAGTGCCTAGCTGTAGTTTTTTAACCCTAGCTCTGCCGGCACCTAGGGAAACCTAGCAAACCTATACATTTTTTAAAACTAGATACCCAGGGGAATCCATAATGGGGTGACTTGACTGGCTCTCACTAGGTTCTGTTACCCAGAATTCCTTGCAAACCTAAAAAATTGTTTAAAAAAACACATTTTCCTCACATTTCTGTGGTGGAAAGTTCTGGAATCTGCGTGGATCCACAAAATTCCACCCACCCCGCATTCCCCAAAGTCTTTCAAGAAAAACAGTACCTCACTTATGTGGGTAGGCCTAGTGCCCGCGACAGGAAACAGCGCAAAACGCAATGTGGACATACCACATTTTCACAGTGAAAAATGACCCTTTTTTTTAAAAGTGCCTACCTGTAGTTTTTTAACCCTAGCTCTGCCAGCACCTAGGGAAGCCTAACAAACCTATACATTTTTGAAAACTAGACACCCAGGGAAATCCAGGATGGGTTGACTTGACTGGCTCTAACCAGGTTCTGTTACCCAGAATCCCTTGCAAACCTAAAAAATTGTCAAAGAAAACACATTTTCCTCACATTTCTGTGGTGGAAAGTTCTGGAATCTGCGTGGATCCATAAAATTCCACCCACCCTGCATTCCCCAAAGTCTTTTGAGAAAAACGGTACCTCACTTGTGTGGGTAGGCCTAGTGCCCGCGACAGGAAATGGCGCAAAACGCAACGTGGGCACACTACATTTTCACAGTGAAAAATTACCCTATTTTTGCAAAGTGCCTAGCTGTAGTTTTTTAACCCTAGCTCTGCCGGCACCCAGGGAAACCTAGCAAACCTATACATTTTTTAAAACTAGACACTCAGGGGAATCCAGGATGGGGTGATTTGACTGGCTCTCACCAGGTTCTGTTACCCAGAATCCCTTGCAAACCTTACAAATGGTAAAAAAAACACATTTTCCTCACATTTCTGTGGTGGAAAGATCTGGAATCTGCGTGGATCCACAAAATTCCACCCCCTGCGTTCCCCAAAGTCTTTCAAGAAAAACGGTACCTCACTTGTGTGGGTAGGCCTTGTCCCCGCGACAGGAAACAGCACAAAACGCAACGTGGACATACCACATTTTCACAGCGAAAAATGACCCTTTTTTTGCAAAGTGCCTAGCTGTAGTTTTTGAACCCTAGCTCTGCCGGCACCTAGGGAAACCTAGCAAACCTATACATTTTTGAAAACTAGACACCCAGGGGAATCCAGGATGGGGTGACTTGACTGGCTCTCACCAGGGTCTGTTACCCAGAATTCCTTGCAAACCTAAAAAAGTGTCAAAAAAAACACATTTCCTCACATTTCTGTGGTGGAAAGTTCTGGAATCTGCGTGGATCCACAAAATTCCACCCACCCCGCATTCCCCAAAGTCTTTCAAGAAAAACAGTACCTCACTTGTGTGGGTAGGCCTAGTGCCCGCGACAGGAAACGGCGCAAAACGCAATGTGGACATACCACATTTTCACAGTGAAAAATGACCCTTTTTTTGAAAAGTGCCTACCTGTAGTTTTCGAACCCTAGCTCTGCCAGCACCTAGGGAAGCCTAACAAACCAATACATTTTTGAAAACTAGACACCCAGGGAAATCCAGGATGGGTTGACTTGACTGGCTCTCACCAGGTTCTGTTACCCAGAATCCCTTGCATACCTAAAAAATTGTCAAAGAAAACACATTTTCCTCACATTTCTGTGGTGGAAACTTCTGGAATCTGCGTGGATCCATAAAATTCCACCCACCCTGCATTCCCCAAAGTCTTTTGAGAAAAACGGTACCTCACTTGTGTGGGTAGGCCTAGTGCCCGCGACAGGAAACGGCACAAAACGCAACGTGGACACACCACATTTTCACAGTGAAAAATGACCCTTTTTTTGCAAAGTGCCTAGCTGTAGTTTTTGAACCCTAGCTCTGCCGGCACCTAGGAAAACCTAGAACACCTATAAATTTTAAAAAACTAGACACCCAGGGGAATCCAGGATGGGGTGACTTGACTGGCTCTCACCAGGTTCTGTTACCCAGAATCCCTTGCAAACCTAAAAAACTGTCCAAAAAAACACATTTTCCTCACATTTCTGTAGTGGAAAGTTTTGGAATCTGCGTGGATCCACAAAATTCCACCCACCCCGCGTTCCCCAAAGGCTTTCAAGAAAAACGGTACCTCACTTGTGTGGGTAGGCCTAGTCCCTGCGACAGGAAACAGCACAAAACGCAACGTGGACACACCACATTTTCACAGTGAAAAATGACCCTTTTTTTGCAAAGTGCCTAGCTGTAGTTTTTGAACCCTAGCTCTGCCGGCACCTATGGAAACCTAGCAAACCTATACATTTTTTAAAACTAGATACCCAGGGGAATCCATAATGGGGTGACTTGACTGGCTCTCACTAGGTTCTTTTACCCAGAATTCCTTGCAAACCTAAACAATTGTTAAAAAAACACGTTTTCCTCAAATTTCTGTGGTGGAAAGTTCTGGAATCTGCGTGGATCCACAAAAATCCACCCACCCCGCGTTCCCCAAAGTCTTTCAAGAAAAACGGTACCTCACTTGTGTGGGTAGGCCTAGTCCCCGCGACAGGAAACAGCACAAAACGCAACGTGGACATACCACATTTTCACAGCGAAAAATGACCCTTTTTTTGCAAAGTGCCTAGCTGTAGTTTTTGAACCCTAGCTCTGCCGGCACCAAGGGAACCTAGCAAACCTATACATTTTTGAAAACTAGACACCCAGGGAATGCAGAATGGGGTGACTTGACTGGCTCTCACCAGGTTCTGTTACCCAGAATTCCTTGCAAACCTAAACAATTGTTAAAAAAAACACATTTTCCTCACATTTCTGTGGTGGAAAGTTCTGGAATCTGCGTGGATCCACAAAGTTCCACCCCCCGCGTTCCCCAAAGTCTTTCAAGAAAAATGGTACCTCACTTGTGTGGGTAGGCCTAGTGCCCGCGACAGGAAACAGCGCAAAACGCAATGTGGACATACCACATTTTCACAGTGAAAAATGACCCTTTTTTTGAAAAGTGCCTACCTGTAGTTTTTGAACCCTAGCTCTGCCAGCACCTAGGGAAGCCTAACAAACCTATACATTTTTGAAAACTAGACACCCAGGGAAATCCAGGATGGGTTGACTTGACTGACTCTCACCAGGTTCTGTTACCCAGAATCCCTTGCAAACCTAAAAAATTGTCAAATAAAACACATTTTCCTCACATTTCTGTGGTGGAAAGTTCTGGAATCTGCGTGGATCCATAAAATTCCACCCACCCTGCATTCCCCAAAGTCTTTTGAGAAAAACGGTACCTCACGTGTGTGGGTAGGCCTAGTGCCCGCGAAAGGAAACGGCACAAAACGCAACGTGGACACACCACATTTTCACAGTGAAAAATGACCCTTTTTTTGCAAAGTGCCTTGCTGTAGTTTTTGAACCCTAGCTCTGCCGGCACCTAGGGAAACCTAGAACACCTATAAATTTTTAAAAACTAGACACCCAGGGGAATCCAGGATGGGGTGACTTGACTGGCTCTTACCAGGTTCTGTTACCCAGAATCCCTTGCAAACCTAAAAAACTGTCCAAAAAAACCCATTTTCCTCACATTTCTAAGGTGGAAAGTTTTGGAATCTGCGTGGATCCACAAAATTCCACCCACCCCGCGTTCCCCAAAGGCTTTCAAGAAAAACGGTACCTCACTTGTGTGGGTAGGCCTAGTCCCTGCGACAGGAAACAGCACAAAACGCAACGTGGACACACCACATTTTCACAGTGAAAAATGACCCTTTTTTTGCAAAGTGCCTAGCTGTAGTTTTTTAACCCTAGCTCTGCCGGCACCTATGGAAACCTAGCAAACCTATACATTTTTGAAAACTAGATACCCAGGGGAATCCAGAATGGGGTGACTTGACTGGCTCTCACTAGGTTCTTTTACCCAGAATTCCTTGCAAACCTAAAAAATTGTTAAAAAAACACGTTTTCCTCAAATTTCTGTGGTGGAAAGTTCTGGAATCTGCGTGGATCCACAAAAATCCACCCACCCCGCGTTCCCGCAAAGTCTTTCAAGAAAAACGGTACCTCACTTGTGTGGGTAGGCCTAGTGCCCGCGACAGGAAATGGCGCAAAACGCAACGTGGACACACTACATTTTCACAGTGAAAAATGACCCTTTTTTTGCAAAGTGCCTAGCTGTAGTTTTTGAACCCTAGCTCTGCCGGCACCTAGGGAAACCTAGCAAACCTATACATTTTTGAAAACTAGATACCCAGGGGAATCCAGAATGGGGTGACTTGACTGGCTCTCACTAGGTTCTGTTACCCAGAATTCCTTGCAAACCTAAAAAATTGTTTAAAAAAACACATTTTCCTCACATTTCTGTGGTGGAAAGTTCTGGAATCTGTGTGGATCCACAAAATTCCACCCACCCCGCGTTCCCCAAAGTCTTTCAAGAAAAACGATACCTCACTTGTGTGGGTAGGCCTAGTGCCCGGGACAGGAAATGGCGCAAAACGCAACGCAGGCACACTACATTTTCACAGTGAAAAATGACCCTTTTTTTGCAAAGTGCCTAGTTGTAGTTTTTGAACCCTAGCTCTGCCGGCACCTAGGGAAACCTAGCAAACCTATAAATTTTGGAAACCAGACACCCAGGGGAATCCAGGATGGGGTGACTTGACTGGCTCTCACTAGGTTCTGTTACCCAGAATTCCTTGCAAACCTAAAAAATTGTTTAAAAAACACATTTTCCTCACATTTCTGTGGTGGAAAGTTCTGGAATCTGCGTGGATCTACAAAATTCCACCCCCTGCGTTCCCCAAAGTCTTTCAAGAAAAACGGTACCTCACTTGTGTGGGTAGGCCTAGTTCCCGCGACAGGAAACAGCACAAAACGCAACGTGGACATACCACATTTTCACAGCGAAAAATGACCCTTTTTTTGCAAAGTGCCTAGCTGTAGTTTTTGAACCCTAGCTCTGCCAGCACCAAGGGAACCTAGCAAACCTATACATTTTTGAAAACTAGACACCCAGGGGAATCCAGAATGGGGTGACTTGACTGGCTCTCACCAGGTTCTGTTACCCAGAATTCCTTGCAAACCTAAACAATTGTTAAAAAAAACACATTTTCCTCACATTTCTGTGGTGGAAAGTTCTGGAATCTGCGTGGATCCACAAAATTCCACCCCCCGCGTTCCCCAAAGTCTTTCAAGAAAAACGGTACCTCACTTGTGTGGGTAGGCCTAGTCCCCGCGACAGGAAACAGCACAAAACGCAACGTGGACACACCACAT
The DNA here is from genome assembly GCA_963921515.1 of Calotriton arnoldi. Lineage (NCBI taxonomy): Eukaryota > Metazoa > Chordata > Amphibia > Caudata > Salamandridae > Calotriton > Calotriton arnoldi. The sequence continues at coordinate 356,466 of CAWUFW010010220.1, read as the reverse complement.
TTTCACAGCGAAAAATGACCCTTTTTTTGCAAAGTGCCTAGCTGTAGTTTTTGAACCCTAGCTCTGCCAACACCTAGGGAAACCTAGTAAACCTATACATTTTGGAAAACTAGACACCCAGGGGAATCCAGAATGGGGTGACTTGACTGGCTGCCTCCAGGTTCTGTTACCCAGAATCCCTTGCAAACCTAAACAATTGTAAAAAAATACACATTTTCCGCACATTTCTGTGGTGGAAAGTTCTGGAATCTGCGTGGATTCACAAAATTCCACCCACCCCGCGTTCCCCAAAGTCTTTCGAGAAAAATGGTACCTCACTTGTGTGGGTAGGCCTAGTGCCCGCGACAGGAAACAGCGCAAAACGCAATGTGGACATACCACATTTTCACAGTGAAAAATGACCCTTTTTTTGAAAAGTGCCTACCTGTAGTTTTTGAACCCTAACTCTGCCAGCACCTAGGGAAGCCTAACAAACCTATACATTTTTGAAAACTAGACACCCAGGGAAATCCAGGATGGGTTGACTTGACTGACTCTCACCAGGTTCTGTTACCCAGAATCCCTTGCAAACCTAAAAAATTGTCAAATAAAACACATTTTCCTCACATTTCTGTGGTGGAAAGTTCTGGAATCTGCGTGGATCCATAAAATTCCACCCACCCTGCATTCCCCAAAGTCTTTTGAGAAAAACGGTACCTCACGTGTGTGGGTAGGCCTAGTGCCCGCGAAAGGAAACGGCACAAAACGCAACGTGGACACACCACATTTTCACAGTGAAAAATGACCCTTTTTTTGCAAAGTGCCTTGCTGTAGTTTTTGAACCCTAGCTCTGCCGGCACCTAGGGAAACCTAGAACACCTATAAATTTTTAAAAACTAGACACCCAGGGGAATCCAGGATGGGGTGACTTGACTGGCTCTTACCAGGTTCTGTTACCCAGAATCCCTTGCAAACCTAAAAAACTGTCCAAAAAAACACATTTTCCTCACATTTCTGTGGTGGAAAGTTTTGGAATCTGCGTGGATCCACAAAATTCCACCCACCCCGCGTTCCCCAAAGGCTTTCAAGAAAAACGGTACCTCACTTGTGTGGGTAGGCCTAGTCCCTGCGACAGGAAACAGCACAAAACGCAACGTGGACACACCACATTTTCACAGTGAAAAATGACCCTTTTTTTGCAAAGTGCCTAGCTGTAGTTTTTGAACCCTAGCTCTGCCGGCACCTATGGAAACCTAGCAAACCTATACATTTTTGAAAACTAGATACCCAGGGGAATCCAGAATGGGGTGACTTGACTGGCTCTCACTAGGTTCTTTTACCCAGAATTCCTTGCAAACCTAAAAATTGTTAAAAAAACACGTTTTCCTCAAATTTCTGTGGTGGAAAGTTCTGGAATCTGCGTGGATCCACAAAAATCCACCCACCCCGCGTTCCGCAAAGTCTTTCAAGAAAAACGGTACCTCACTTGTGTGGGTAGGCCTAGTGCTCGCGACAGGAAATGGCGCAAAACGCAACGTGGGCACACTACATTTTCACAGTGAAAAATGACCCTTTTTTTGCAAAGTGCCTAGCTGTAGTTTTTGAACCCTAGCTCTGCCGGCACCTAGGGAAACCTAGCAAACCTATACATTTTTGAAAACTAGATACCCAGGGGAATCCAGAATGGGGTGACTTGACTGGCTCTCACTAGGTTCTGTTACCCAGAATTCCTTGCAAACCTAAAAAATTGTTTAAAAAAACACATTTTCCTCACATTTCTGTGGTGGAAAGTTCTGGAATCTGTGTGGATCCACAAAATTCCACCCACCCCGCGTTCCCCAAAGTCTTTCAAGAAAAACGATACCTCACTTGTGTGGGTAGGCCTAGTGCCCGGGACAGGAAATGGCGCAAAACGCAACGCAGGCACACTACATTTTCACAGTGAAAAATGACCCTTTTTTTGCAAAGTGCCTAGTTGTAGTTTTTGAACCCTAGTTCTGCCGGCACCTAGGGAAACCTAGCAAACCTATAAATTTTGGAAACTAGACACCCAGGGGAATCCAGGATGGGGTGACTTGACTGGCTCTCACTAGGTTCTGTTACCCAGAATTCCTTGCAAACCTAAAAAATTGTTTAAAAAAACACATTTTCCTCACATTTCTGTGGTGGAAAGTTCTGGAATCTGCGTGGATCTACAAAATTCCACCCCCTGCGTTCCCCAAAGTCTTTCAAGAAAAACGGTACCTCACTTGTGTGGGTAGGCCTAGTTCCCGCGACAGGAAACAGCACAAAACGCAACGTGGACATACCACATTTTCACAGCGAAAAATGACCCTTTTTTTGCAAAGTGCCTAGCTGTAGTTTTTGAACCCTAGCTCTGCCAGCACCAAGGGAACCTAGCAAACCTATACATTTTTGAAAACTAGACACCCAGGGGAATCCAGAATGGGGTGACTTGACTGGCTCTCACCAGGTTCTGTTACCCAGAATTCCTTGCAAACCTAAACAATTGTTAAAAAAACACATTTTCCTCACATTTCTGTGGTGGAAAGTTCTGGAATCTGCGTGGATCCACAAAATTCCACCCCCCGCGTTCCCCAAAGTCTTTCAAGAAAAACGGTACCTCACTTGTGTGGGTAGGCCTAGTCCCCGCGACAGGAAACAGCACAAAACGCAACGTGGACACACCACATTTTCACAGCGAAAAATGACCCTTTTTTTGCAAAGTGCCTAGCTGTAGTTTTTGAACCCTAGCTCTGCCAACACCTAGGGAAACCTAGTAAACCTATACATTTTGGAAAACTAGACACCCAGGGGAATCCAGAATGGGGTGACTTGACTGGCTGCCTCCAGGTTCTGTTACCCAGAATCCCTTGCAAACCTAAACAATTGTAAAATAATACACATTTTCCGCACATTTCTGTGGTGGAAAGTTCTGGAATCTGCGTGGATTCACAAAATTCCACCCACCCCGCGTTCCCCAAAGTCTTTCGAGAAAAATGGTACCTCACTTGTGTGGGTAGGCCTAGTGCCCGCGACAGGAAACAGCGCAAAACGCAATGTGGACATACCACATTTTCACAGTGAAAAATGACCCTTTTTTTGAAAAGTGCCTACCTGTAGTTTTTGAACCCTAGCTCTGCCAGCACCTAGGGAAGCCTAACAAACCTATACATTTTTGAAAACTAGACACCCAGGGAAATCCAGGATGGGTTGACTTGACTGACTCTCACCAGGTTCTGTTACCCAGAATCCCTTGCAAACCTAAAAAATTGTCAAATAAAACACATTTTCCTCACATTTCTGTGGTGGAAAGTTCTGGAATCTGCGTGGATCCATAAAATTCCACCCACCCTGCATTCCCCAAAGTCTTTTGAGAAAAACGGTACCTCACGTGTGTGGGTAGGCCTAGTGCCCGCGAAAGGAAACGGCACAAAACGCAACGTGGACACACCACATTTTCACAGTGAAAAATGACCCTTTTTTTGCAAAGTGCCTTGCTGTAGTTTTTGAACCCTAGCTCTGCCGGCACCTAGGGAAACCTAGAACACCTATAAATTTTTAAAAACTAGACACCCAGGGGAATCCAGGATGGGGTGACTTGACTGGCTCTTACCAGGTTCTGTTACCCAGAATCCCTTGCAAACCTAAAAAACTGTCCAAAAAAACACATTTTCCTCACATTTCTGTGGTGGAAAGTTTTGGAATCTGCGTGGATCCACAAAATTCCACCCACCCCGCGTTCCCCAAAGGCTTTCAAGAAAAACGGTACCTCACTTGTGTGGGTAGGCCTAGTGCCCTGCGACAGGAAACAGCACAAAACGCAACGTGGACACACCACATTTTCACAGTGAAAAATGACCCTTTTTTTGCAAAGTGCCTAGCTGTAGTTTTTGAACCCTAGCTCTGCCGGCACCTATGGAAACCTAGCAAACCTATACATTTTTGAAAACTAGATACCCAGGGGAATCCAGAATGGGGTGACTTGACTGGCTCTCACTAGGTTCTTTTACCCAGAATTCCTTGCAAACCTAAAAAATTGTTAAAAAAACACGTTTTCCTCAAATTTCTGTGGTGGAAAGTTCTGGAATCTGCGTGGATCCACAAAAATCCACCCACCCCGCGTTCCGCAAAGTCTTTCAAGAAAAACGGTACCTCACTTGTGTGGGTAGGCCTAGTGCCCGCGACAGGAAATGGCGCAAAACGCAACGTGGACACACTACATTTTCACAGTGAAAAATGACCCTTTTTTTGCAAAGTGCCTAGCTGTAGTTTTTGAACCCTAGCTCTGCCGGCACCTAGGGAAACCTAGCAAACCTATACATTTTTGAAAACTAGATACCCAGGGGAATCCAGAATGGGGTGACTTGACTGGCTCTCACTAGGTTCTGTTACCCAGAATTCCTTGCAAACCTAAAAAATTGTTTAAAAAAACACATTTTCCTCACATTTCTGTGGTGGAAAGTTCTGGAATCTGTGTGGATCCACAAAATTCCACCCACCCCGCGTTCCCCAAAGTCTTTCAAGAAAAACGATACCTCACTTGTGTGGGTAGGCCTAGTGCCCGGGACAGGAAATGGCGCAAAACGCAACGCAGGCACACTACATTTTCACAGTGAAAAATGACCCTTTTTTTGCAAAGTGCCTAGTTGTAGTTTTTGAACCCTAGCTCTGCCGGCACCTAGGGAAACCTAGCAAACCTATAAATTTTGGAAACTAGACACCCAGGGGAATCCAGGATGGGGTGACTTGACTGGCTCTCACTAGGTTCTGTTACCCAGAATTCCTTGCAAACCTAAAAAATTGTTTAAAAAAACACATTTTCCTCACATTTCTTTGGTGGAAAGTTCTGGAATCTGCGTGGATCTACAAAATTCCACCCACCTGCGTTCCCCAAAGTCTTTCAAGAAAAACGGTACCTCACTTGTGTGGGTAGGCCTAGTCCCCGCGACAGGAAACAGCACAAAACGCAACGTGGACATACCACATTTTCACAGCGAAAAATGACCCTTTTTTTGCAAAGTGCCTAGCTGTAGTTTTTGAACCCTAGCTCTGCCGGCACCTATGGAAACCTAGCAAACCTATACATTTTTGAAAACTAGATACCCAGGGGAATCCAGAATGGGGTGACTTGACTGGCTCTCACTAGGTTCTGTTACCCAGAATTCCTTGCAAACCTAAAAATTGTTAAAAAAACACGTTTTCCTCAAATTTCTGTGGTGGAAAGTTCTGGAATCTGCGTGGATCCACAAAATTCCACCCACCCCGCGTTCCGCAAAGTCTTTCAAGAAAAACGGTACCTCACTTGTGTGGGTAGGCCTAGTGCCCGCGACAGGAAATGGCGCAAAACGCAACGTGGACACACTACATTTTCACAGTGAAAAATGACCCTTTTTTTGCAAAGTGCCTAGCTGTAGTTTTTGAACCCTAGCTCTGCCGGCACCTAGGGAAACCTAGCAAACCTATACATTTTTGAAAACTAGATACCCAGGGGAATCCAGAATGGGGTGACTTGACTGGCTCTCACTAGGTTCTGTTACCCAGAATTCCTTGCAAACCTAAAAATTGTTTAAAAAAACACATTTTCCTCACATTTCTGTGGTGGAAAGTTCTGGAATCTGTGTGGATCCACAAAATTCCACCCACCCCGCGTTCCCCAAAGTCTTTCAAGAAAAACGATACCTCACTTGTGTGGGTAGGCCTAGTGCCCGGGACAGGAAATGGCGCAAAACGCAACGCAGGACACACTACATTTTCACAGTGAAAAATGACCCTTTTTTTGCAAAGTGCCTAGTTGTAGTTTTTGAACCCTAGCTCTGCCGGCACCTAGGGAAACCTAGCAAACCTATAAATTTTGGAAACTAGACACCCAGGGGAATCCAGGATGGGGTGACTTGACTGGCTCTCACTAGGTTCTGTTACCCAGAATTCCTTGCAAACCTAAAAAATTGTTTAAAAAAACACATTTTCCTCACATTTCTTTGGTGGAAAGTTCTGGAATCTGCGTGGATCTACAAAATTCCACCCACCTGCGTTCCCCAAAGTCTTTCAAGAAAAACGGTACCTCACTTGTGTGGGTAGGCCTAGTGCCCGCGACAGGAAACAGCACAAAACGCAACGTGGACATACCACATTTTCACAGCGAAAAATGACCCTTTTTTTGCAAAGTGCCTAGCTGTAGTTTTTGAACCTTAGCTCTGCCGGCACCAAGGGAAACCTAGCAAACCTATACATTTTTGAAAACTAGACACCCAGGGGAATCCAGAATGGGGTGACTTGACTGGCTCTCACCAGGTTCTGTTACCCAGAATTCCTTGCAAACCTAAACAATTGTTAAAAAAACACATTTTCCTCACATTTCTGTGGTGGAAAGTTCTGGAATCTGCGTGGATCCACAAAATTCCACCCCCCGCGTTCCCCAAAGTCTTTCAAGAAAAACGGTACCTCACTTGTGTGGGTAGCCCTAGTCCCCGCGACAGGAAACAGCACAAAACGCAACGTGGACACACCACATTTTCACAGTGAAAAATGACCCTTTTTTTGCAAAGTGCCTAGCTGTAGTTTTTGAACCCTAGCTCTGCCAACACCTAGGGAAACCTAGTAAACCTATACATTTTGGAAAACTAGACACCCAGGGGAATCCAGAATGGGGTGACTTGACTGGCTGCCTCCAGGTTCTGTTACCCAGAATCCCTTGCAAACCTAAACAATTGTAAAAAAATACACATTTTCCGCACATTTCTGTGGTGGAAAGTTCTGGAATCTGCGTGGATTCACAAAATTCCACCCACCCCGCGTTCCCCAAAGTCTTTCGAGAAAAATGGTACCTCACTTGTGTGGGTAGGCCTAGTGCCCGCGACAGGAAACAGCGCAAAATGCAATGTGGACATACCACATTTTCACAGTGAAAAATGACCCTTTTTTTGAAAAGTGCCTACCTGTAGTTTTTGAACCCTAGCTCTGCCAGCACCTAGGGAAGCCTAACAAACCTATACATTTTTGAAAACTAGACACCCAGGGAAATCCAGGATGGGTTGACTTGACTGACTCTCACCAGGTTCTGTTACCCAGAATCCCTTGCAAACCTAAAAAATTGTCAAAGAAAACACATTTTCCTCACATTTCTGTGGTGGAAAGTTCTGGAATCTGCGTGGATCCATAAAATTCCACCCACCCTGCATTCCCCAAAGTCTTTTGAGAAAAACGGTACCTCACTTGTGTGGGTAGGCCTAGTGCCCGCGAAAGGAAACGGCACAAAACGCAACGTGGACACACCACATTTTCACAGTGAAAAATGACCCTTTTTTTGCAAAGTGCCTTGCTGTAGTTTTTGAACCCTAGCTCTGCCGGCACCTAGGGAAACCTAGAACACCTATACATTTTTAAAAACTAGACACCCAGGGGAATCCAGGATGGGGTGACTTGACTGGCTCTCACCAGGTTCTGTTACCCAGAATCCCTTGCAAACCTAAAAAACTGTCCAAAAAAACACATTTTCCTCACATTTCTGTGGTGGAAAGTTTTGGAATCTGCGTGGATCCACAAAATTCCACCCACCCCGCGTTCCCCAAAGGCTTTCAAGAAAAACGGTATCTCACTTGTGTGGGTAGGCCTAGTCCCTGCGACAGGAAACAGCACAAAACGCAACGTGGACACACCACATTTTCACAGTGAAAAATGACCCTTTTTTTGCAAAGTGCCTAGCTGTAGTTTTTGAACCCTAGCTCTGCCGGCACGTAGGGAAACCTAGCAAACCTATACATTTTTGAAAACTAGATACCCAGGGGAATCCAGAATGGGGTGACTTGACTGGCTCTCACTAGGTTCTTTTACCCAGAATTCCTTGCAAACCTAAAAATTGTTAAAAAAACACGTTTTCCTCAAATTTCTGTGGTGGAAAGTTCTGGAATCTGCGTGGATCCACAAAAATCCACCCACCCCGCGTTCCGCAAAGTCTTTCAAGAAAAACGGTACCTCACTTGTGTGGGTAGGCCTAGTGCCCGCGACAGGAAACAGCGCAAAACGCAATGTGGACATACCACATTTTCACAGTGAAAAATGACCCTTTTTTTGAAAAGTGCCTACCTGTAGTTTTTGAACCCTAGCTCTGCCAGCACCTAGGGAAGCCTAACAAACCTATACATTTTTGAAAACTAGACACCCAGGGAAATCCAGGATGGGTTGACTTGACTGACTCTCACCAGGTTCTGTTACCCAGAATCCCTTGCAAACCTAAAAATTGTCAAATAAAACACATTTTCCTCACATTTCTGTGGTGGAAAGTTCTGGAATCTGCGTGGATCCATAAAATTCCACCCACCCTGCATCCCCCAAAGTCTTTTGAGAAAAACGGTACCTCACGTGTGTGGGTAGGCCTAGTGCCCGCGAAAGGAAACGGCACAAAACGCAACGTGGACACACCACATTTTCACAGTGAAAAATGACCCTTTTTTTGCAAAGTGCCTTGCTGTAGTTTTTGAACCCTAGCTCTGCCGGCACCTAGGGAAACCTAGCAACACCTATAAATTTTTGAAAACTAGACACCCAGGGGAATCCAGGATGGGGTGACTTGACTGGCTCTTACCAGGTTCTGTTACCCAGAATCCCTTGCAAACCTAAAAAACTGTCCAAAAAAACACATTTTCCTCACATTTCTGTGGTGGAAAGTTTTGGAATCTGCGTGGATCCACAAAATTCCACCCACCCCGCGTTCCCCAAAGGCTTTCAAGAAAAACGGTACCTCACTTGTGTGGGTAGGCCTAGTGCCCTGCGACAGGAAACAACACAAAACGCAACGTGGACACACCACATTTTCACAGTGAAAAATGACCCTTTTTTTGCAAAGTGCCTAGCTGTAGTTTTTGAACCCTAGCTCTGCCGGCACCTATGGAAACCTAGCAAACCTATACATTTTTGAAAACTAGATACCCAGGGGAATCCAGAATGGGGTGACTTGACTGGCTCTCACTAGGTTCTTTTACCCAGAATTCCTTGCAAACCTAAAAAATTGTTAAAAAAACACGTTTTCCTCAAATTTCTGTGGTGGAAAGTTCTGGAATCTGCGTGGATCCACAAAAATCCACCCACCCCGCGTTCCGCAAAGTCTTTCAAGAAAAACGGTACCTCACTTGTGTGGGTAGGCCTAGTGCCCGCGACAGGAAATGGCGCAAAACGCAACGTGGACACACTACATTTTCACAGTGAAAAATGACCCTTTTTTTGCAAAGTGCCTAGCTGTAGTTTTTGAACCCTAGCTCTGCCGGCACCTAGGGAAACCTAGCAAACCTATACATTTTTGAAAACTAGATACCCAGGGGAATCCAGAATGGGGTGACTTGACTGGCTCTCACTAGGTTCTGTTACCCAGAATTCCTTGCAAACCTAAAAAATTGTTTAAAAAAACACATTTTCCTCACATTTCTGTGGTGGAAAGTTCTGGAATCTGTGTGGATCCACAAAATTCCACCCACCCCGCGTTCCCCAAAGTCTTTCAAGAAAAACGATACCTCACTTGTGTGGGTAGGCCTAGTGCCCGGGACAGGAAATGGCGCAAAACGCAACGCAGGCACACTACATTTTCACAGTGAAAAATGACCCTTTTTTTGCAAAGTGCCTAGTTGTAGTTTTTGAACCCTAGCTCTGCCGGCACCTAGGGAAACCTAGCAAACCTATAAATTTTGGAAACTAGACACCCAGGGGAATCCAGGATGGGGTGACTTGACTGGCTCTCACTAGGTTCTGTTACCCAAAATTCCTTGCAAACCTAAAAAATTGTTTAAAAAAACACATTTTCCTCACATTTCTTTGGTGGAAAGTTCTGGAATCTGCGTGGATCTACAAAATTCCACCCCCTGCGTTCCCCAAAGTCTTTCAAGAAAAACGGTACCTCACTTGTGTGGGTAGGCCTAGTCCCCGCGACAGGAAACAGCACAAAACGCAACGTGGACATACCACATTTTCACAGCGAAAAATGACCCTTTTTTTGCAAAGTGCCTAGCTGTAGTTTTTGAACCCTAGCTCTGCCGGCACCAAGGGAACCTAGCAAACCTATACATTTTTGAAAACTAGACACCCAGGGGAATCCAGAATGGGGTGACTTGACTGGCTCTCACCAGGTTCTGATACCCAGAATTCCTTGCAAACCTAAACAATTGTTTAAAAAAACACATTTTCCTCACATTTCTGTGGTGGAAAGTTCTGGAATCTGCGTGGATCCACAAAATTCCACCCCCCGCGTTCCCCAAAGTCTTTCAAGAAAAACGGTACCTCACTTGTGTGGGTAGGCCTAGTCCCCGCGACAGGAAACAGCACAAAACGCAACGTGGACACACCACATTTTCACAGCGAAAAATGACCCTTTTTTTGCAAAGTGCCTAGCTGTAGTTTTTGAACCCTAGCTCTGCCAACACCTAGGGAAACCTAGTAAACCTATACATTTTGGAAAACTAGACACCCAGGGGAATCCAGAATGGGGTGACTTGACTGGCTGCCTCCAGGTTCTGTTACCCAGAATCCCTTGCAAACCTAAACAATTGTAAAAAAATACACATTTTCCGCACATTTCTGTGGTGGAAAGTTCTGGAATCTGCGTGGATTCACAAAATTCCACCCACCCCGCGTTCCCCAAAGTCTTTCGAGAAAAATGGTACCTCACTTGTGTGGGTAGGCCTAGTGCCCGCGACAGGAAACAGCACAAAATGCAATGTGGACATACCACATTTTCACAGTGAAAAATGACCCTTTTTTTGAAAAGTGCCTACCTGTAGTTTTTGAACCCTAGCTCTGCCAGCACCTAGGGAAGCCTAACAAACCTATACATTTTTGAAAACTAGACACCCAGGGAAATCCAGGATGGGTTGACTTGACTGACTCTCACCAGGTTCTGTTACCCAGAATCCCTTGCAAACCTAAAAAATTGTCAAAGAAAACACATTTTCCTCACATTTCTGTGGTGGAAAGTTCTGGAATCTGCGTGGATCCATAAAATTCCACCCACCCTGCATTCCCCAAAGTCTTTTGAGAAAAACGGTACCTCACTTGTGTGGGTAGGCCTAGTGCCCGCGAAAGGAAACGGCACAAAACGCAACGTGGACACACCACATTTTCACAGTGAAAAATGACCCTTTTTTTGCAAAGTGCCTTGCTGTAGTTTTTGAACCCTAGCTCTGCCGGCACCTAGGGAAACCTAGAACACCTATACATTTTTAAAAACTAGACACCCAGGGGAATCCAGGATGGGGTGACTTGACTGGCTCCCACCAGGTTCTGTTACCCAGAATCCCTTACAAACCTAAAAACTGTCCAAAAAAACACATTTTCCTCACATTTCTGTGGTGGAAAGTTTTGGAATCTGCGTGGATTCACAAAATTCCACCCACCCCGCGTTCCCCAAAGGCTTTCAAGAAAAACGGTATCTCACTTGTGTGGGTAGGCCTAGTCCCTGCGACAGGAAACAGCACAAAACGCAACGTGGACACACCACATTTTCACAGTGAAAAATGACCCTTTTTTGCAAAGTGCCTAGCTGTAGTTTTTGAACCCTAGCTCTGCCGGCACGTAGGGAAACCTAGCAAACCTATACATTTTTGAAAACTAGATACCCAGGGGAATCCAGAATGGGGTGACTTGACTGGCTCTCACTAGGTTCTTTTACCCAGAATTCCTTGCAAACCTAAAAAATTGTTAAAAAAACACGTTTTCCTCAAATTTCTGTGGTGGAAAGTTCTGGAATCTGCGTGGATCCACAAAAATCCACCCACCCCGCGTTCCGCAAAGTCTTTCAAGAAAAACGGTACCTCACTTGTGTGGGTAGGCCTAGTGCCCGCGACAGGAAATGGCGCAAAACGCAACGTGGGCACACTACATTTTCACAGTGAAAAATGACCCTTTTTTTGCAAAGTGCCTAGCTGTAGTTTTTGAACCCTAGCTCTGCCGGCACCTAGGGAAACCTAGCAAACCTATACATTTTGGAAAACTAGATACCCAGGGGAATCCAGAATGGGGTGACTTGACTGGCTCTCACTAGGTTCTGTTACCCAGAATTCCTTGCAAACCTAAAAAATTGTTTAAAAAAACACATTTTCCTCACATTTCTGTGGTGGAAAGTTCTGGAATCTGTGTGGATCCACAAAATTCCACCCACCCCGCGTTCCCCAAAGTCTTTCAAGAAAAACGATACCTCACTTGTGTGGTTAGGCCTAGTGCCCGGGACAGGAAATGGCGCAAAACGCAACGCAGGCACACTACATTTTCACAGTGAAAAATGACCCTTTTTTTGCAAAGTGCCTAGTTGTAGTTTTTGAACCCTAGCTCTGCCGGCACCTAGGGAAACCTAGCAAACCTATAAATTTTGGAAACTAGACACCCAGGGGAATCCAGGATGGGGTGACTTGACTGGCTCTCACTAGGTTCTGTTACCCAGAATTCCTTGCAAACCTAAAAAATTGTTTAAAAAAACACATTTTCCTCACATTTCTGTGGTGGAAAGTTCTGGAATCTGCGTGGATCTACAAAATTCCACCCCCTGCGTTCCCCAAAGTCTTTCAAGAAAAACGGTACCTCACTTGTGTGGGTAGGCCTAGTCCCCGCGACAGGAAACAGCACAAAACGCAACGTGGACATACCACATTTTCACAGCGAAAAATGACCCTTTTTTTGCAAAGTGCCTAGCTGTAGTTTTTGAACCCTAGCTCTGCCGGCACCAAGGGAACCTAGCAAACCTATACATTTTTGAAAACTAGACACCCAGGGGAATCCAGAATGGGGTGACTTGACTGGCTCTCACCAGGTTCTGTTACCCAGAATTCCTTGCAAACCTAAACAATTGTTAAAAAAAACACATTTTCCTCACATTTCTGTGGTGGAAAGTTCTGGAATCTGCGTGGATCCACAAAATTCCACTCCCCGCGTTCCCCAAAGTCTTTCAAGAAAAACGGTACCTCACTTGTGTGGGTAGGCCTAGTCCCCGCGACAGGAAACAGCACAAAACGCAACGTGGACACACCACATTTTCACAGCGAAAAATGACCCTTTTTTTGCAAAGTGCCTAGCTGTAGTTTTTGAACCCTAGCTCTGCCAACACCTAGGGAAACCTAGTAAACCTATACATTTTGGAAAACTAGACACCCAGGGGAATCCAGAATGGGGTGACTTGACTGGCTGCCTCCAGGTTCTGTTACCCAGAATCCCTTGCAAACCTAAACAATTGTAAAAAAATACACATTTTCCGCACATTTCTGTGGTGGAAAGTTCTGGAATCTGCGTGGATTCACAAAATTCCACCCACCCGCGTTCCCCAAAGTCTTTCGAGAAAAATGGTACCTCACTTGTGTGGGTAGGCCTAGTGCCCGCGACAGGAAACAGCGCAAAATGCAATGTGGACATACCACATTTTCACAGTGAAAAATGACCCTTTTTTTGAAAAGTGCCTACCTGTAGTTTTTGAACCCTAGCTCTGCCAGCACCTAGGGAAGCCTAACAAACCTATACATTTTTGAAAACTAGACACCCAGGGAAATCCAGGATGGGTTGACTTGACTGACTCTCACCAGGTTCTGTTACCCAGAATCCCTTGCAAACCTAAAAAATTGTCAAAGAAAACACATTTTCCTCACATTTCTGTGGTGGAAAGTTCTGGAATCTGCGTGGATCCATAAAATTCCACCCACCCTGCATTCCCCAAAGTCTTTTGAGAAAAACGGTACCTCACTTGTGTGGGTAGGCCTAGTGCCCGCGAAAGGAAACGGCACAAAACGCAACGTGGACACACCACATTTTCACAGTGAAAAATGACCCTTTTTTTGCAAAGTGCCTTGCTGTAGTTTTTGAACCCTAGCTCTGCCGGCACCTAGGGAAACCTAGAACACCTATAAATTTTTAAAAACTAGACACCCAGGGGAATCCAGGATGGGGTGACTTGACTGGCTCTCACCAGGTTCTGTTACCCAGAATCCCTTGCAAACCTAAAAAACTGTCCAAAAAACACATTTTCCTCACATTTCTGTGGTGGAAAGTTTTGGAATCTGCGTGGATCCACAAAATTCCACCCACCCCGCGTTCCCCAAAGGCTTTCAAGAAAAACGGTATCTCACTTGTGTGGGTAGGCCTAGTCCCTGCGACAGGAAACAGCACAAAACGCAACGTGGACACACCACATTTTCACAGTGAAAAATGACCCTTTTTTTGCAAAGTGCCTAGCTGTAGTTTTTGAACCCTAGCTCTGCCGGCACGTAGGGAAACCTAGCAAACCTATACATTTTTGAAAACTAGATACCCAGGGGAATCCAGAATGGGGTGACTTGACTGGCTCTCACTAGGTTCTTTTACCCAGAATTCCTTGCAAACCTAAAAAATTGTTAAAAAAACACGTTTTCCTCAAATTTCTGTGGTGGAAAGTTCTGGAATCTGCGTGGATCCACAAAAATCCACCCACCCCGCGTTCCCCAAAGTCTTTCAAGAAAAACGGTACCTCACTTGTGTGGGTAGGCCTAGTGCCCGCGACAGGAAATGGCGCAAAACGCAACGTGGGCACACTACATTTTCACAGTGAAAAATGACCCTTTTTTTGCAAAGTGCCTAGCTGTAGTTTTTGAACCCTAGCTCTGCCGGCACCTAGGGAAACCTAGCAAACCTATACATTTTGGAAAACTAGATACCCAGGGGAATCCAGAATGGGGTGACTTGACTGGCTCTCACTAGGTTCTGGTACCCAGAATTCCTTGCAAACCTAAAAAATTGTTTTAAAAAACACATTTTCCTCACATTTCTGTGGTGAAAAGTTCTGGAATCTGCGTGGATCCACAAAATTCCACCCACCGAGCGTTCCCCAAAGTCTTTCAAGAAAAACGATACCTCACTTGTGTGGGTAGGCCTAGTGCCCGCGACAGGAAATGGCGCAAAACGCAACGCAGGCACACTACATTTTCACAGTGAAAAATGACCCTTTTTTTGCAAAGTGCCTAGTTGTAGTTTTTGAACCCTAGCTCTGCCGGCACCTAGGGAAACCTAGCAAACCTATACATTTTGGAAACTAGACACTCAGGGGAATCCAGGATGGGGTGATTTGACTGGCTCTCACCAGGTTCTGTTACCCAGAATCCCTTGCAAACCTTACCAATGGTAAAAAAAAACACATTTTCCTCACATTTCTGTGGTGGAAAGTTCTGGAATCTGCGTGGATCTACAAAATTCCACCCCCTGCGTTCCCCAAAGTCTTTCAAGAAAAACGGTACCTCACTTGTGTGGGTAGGCCTAGTCCCCGCGACAGGAAACAGCACAAAACGCAACGTGGACATACCACATTTTCACAGCGAAAAATGACCCTTTTTTTGCAAAGTGCCTAGCTGTAGTTTTTGAACCCTAGCTCTGCCGGCACCAAGGGAACCTAGCAAACCTATACATTTTTGAAAACTAGACACCCAGGGGAATCCAGAATGGGGTGACTTGACTGGCTCTCACCAGGTTCTATTACCCAGAATTCCTTGCAAACCTAAACATTTGTTAAAAAAAACACATTTTCCTCACATTTCTGTGGTGGAAAGTTCTGGAATCTGCGTAGATCCACAAAATTCCACCCACCCCACGTTCCCCAAAGTCTTTCGAGAAAACGGTACCTCAGTTGTGTGGTTAGGCCTAGTTCCCGCGACAGGAAATGGCGCAAAACGCAACGTGGGCACACTACATTTTCACAGTGAAAAATGACCCTTTTTTTGCAAAGTGCCTAGCTGTAGTTTTTGAACCCTAGCTCTGCCGGCACCTAGGGAAACCTAGCAAACCTATACATTTTTGAAAACTAGACACCCATGGGAATCCAGAATGGGATGACTTGACTGGCTGCCACCAGGTTCTGTTACCCAGAATCCCTTGCAAACCTAAAAAAGTATTTTAAAAAAACACATTTTCCGCACATTTCTGTGGTGGAAAGTTCTGGAATCTGCGTGGATCCACAAAATTCCACCCCCCGCGTTCCCCAAAGTCTTTCAAGGAAAACGGTACCTCACTTGTGTGGGTAGGCCTAGTCCCCGCGACAGGAAACAGCACAAAACGCAACGTGGACACACCACATTTTCACAGCGAAAAATGACCCTTTTTTTGCAAAGTGCCTAGCTGTAGTTTTTGAACCCTAGCTCTGCCGACACCTAGGGAAACCTAGCAAACCCATACATTTTGAAAAACTAGACACCCAGGGGAATCCAGAATGGGGTGACTTGACTGGCTGCCACCAGGTTCTGTTACCCAGAATCCCTTGCAAACCTAAATAATTGTAAAAAAAAAAACACATTTTCCGCACATTTCTGTGGTGGAAAGTTCTGGAATCTGCGTGGATTCACAAAATTCCACCCACCCCGCGTTCCCCAAAGTCTTTCAAGAAAAATGGTACCTTACTTGCGTGGGTGGGTCAAGTACCCGCGACAGGCAAGGGCCCAAAACCTATTGAGGCGACATCAAAATTACCTATCACAAACCAACCTAGTTTTGCAAGGGGGGTCCCATGACTTTTTGGCCCGGGGCTCGGCGGCCACCTAGGGAAACCTACTGAACCCACACATTTCTGAAAGCTAGACACCCAGGGGATTCCAGGGAGGTATGGCTTGCGCGGATCCCTCAACATTTTCTTACCCAGAATCCCCTGCAAACCTGAAATTTAGCTGAAAAAAATCACTTTTTTCACACATTTTTGTGTGGGAAAGTTGTGGCATCACGGGGCTGACACAAATTTCCTACCACCCAGCATTCCCCCAGGTCTCCCGATAAAAATGGTGCCTCACTCGTGTGGGAGGCCCAAGTACCCGCGACAGGCAAGAGCCCAAAATGTATTGAGGCGACATCAAAATTGCCTATCACAATACGTTTTTGCCCCTTGCCTGTCGCGGGTATTTGACCCACCCACGCGAGTGAGGTATCATTTTTATCGGGAGACCTGGGGGAACGCTGGGTGGTAGGAAATTTGTGGATCCACGTAGATTCCAGAACTTTTCCACACAGAAATCTGAGAAAAAAGTGATTTTTTTTTCAGCTAAATTTGAGGTTTGCAGGGGATTCTCGGTAGGGAAATGTTGGCGGACCCATGCAAGCCATACCTTGCTGGACTCCCCAGGGTGTCTAGTTTTCAGAAATGTATGGGTTTGGTAGGTTTCCCTAGATGGCAGCCGAGCCCGGGGCCAAAAACTCATGGGACCCCCCCTTGCAAAACCAGGTTGTTTTGTGATAGGTAATTTTGAAGTCGCCTCAATAGGTTTTGGGCCCTTGCCTGTCACGGGTACTTGACCCACCCACGCGAGTGAGGTACCATTTTTCTCGGAAGACTTTGGGGAATGCGGGCTGGGTGGAATTTGTGGATCCACACAGATTCCAGAACTTTCCACCACAGAAATGTAAGGAAAATGTGTTTTTTTTTTTTTTACAAATTTTGAGGTTTGCAAGGGATTCTGGGTAACAGATTCTGGTGAGAGCCAGACAAGTCACCCCATCCTGGACTCCCCTGGGTGTCTAGCTTTCAAAAATGTATAGGTTCACTAGGTTTCCCTAGGTGCCGGCAGAGCTAGGGTTCAAAATCTACAGCTAGGCACTTTGCAAAAAAAGGTCCGTTTTCACTGTGAAAATGTGTTGTGTCCACGTTGCGTTTTGGGCCGTTTCCTGTCGTGGGCACTATGCCTACCCACACAAGTGAGGTACCATTTTTCTCGGAAGACTTTGGGGAATGCGGGGTGGGTGGAATTTTGTGGATCCACGCAGATTCCAGAACTTTCCAACACAGAATTGCGAGGAAAATGTGGTCTTTTTTTACAAAGTTTGAGGTTTGCAAGGGATTCTGGGTAACAGAACCTGGTGAGAGCCAGACAAGTTACCCCGTCCTGGATTCCCCTGGGTGTCTAGTTTTCAAAAAGGTATAGGTTTGCTAGGTTTCCCTAGGTGCCGGCAGAGCTAGGGTTCAAAATCTACAGCTAGGCACTTTGCAAAAAAAGGGTCAGTTTTCACTGTGAATATGTTGTGTCCACGTTGCGTTTTGGGCCGTTTCCTGTCGCGGGCATGAGGCCTACCCACACAAGTGAGGTACCATTTTTCTCAGAAGACTTTGGGGAATGCGGGGTGGGTGGAATTTTGTGGATCCACGCAGATCCCAGAACTTTCCATCACAGAAATGTGAAGAAAATGTGTTTTTTTAACTAAGTTTGAGGTTTGGAAGGGATTCTGGGTAACAGAACCTGGTGAGAGGCACGCAAGTTACCCCATCCTGGATTCCCCTTGGTGTCTAGTTTAAAAAATGTACAGGTTTGCTAGGTTTCCCTATGTGCCGGCTGCGCTAGGGCCCAAAATCCACAGGTAGGCACATTGCTAAAAACAAGTCTGTGCCTAGTGGGCTTTCTGCCGCCCTGGGGGGGAATCGGTGGGGGGGTTGCCCCGATATGCCCCCAAGGGGGGCAGAAAGACTGTGGCTATGTTTTTGGGGGGTGGAGGAATTGGTATGCCCATTCTGGCTAGCCCCCACCCCCACGCATAAAAAAAGCCAGCGTAATCGCTGGCGCCTAGTGGGCTTTCTGCCCCCCCTGGGGGCAGATCAGGGGCCACTGCCCCCATCCGCCGCTTGGGGGGGGGGCAGACAGACTGTGGCATTTTTTTGGGGAGGTGTGGGCATTGGCATGCCCATTCTGGGCTGACCTCAACCCTGAATAAAAAAAGAAAAAAAAATTCTGAGGCCTAAATGGCTTTCTACCCCCCCGGGGGGCAGATAAGGGGCTATTGCCCCCATCTGCCCCTGGGGGGAGCAGAAAGACTGTTGCATTTTTTTAGGGGGGGTGGGGGCATTGCCATGCCCTTTTTGGTCAGCCCCCACCCCAACGTCAATAAAAAAAATCCCTGGTTTCTAGATGGCTTTCTGCCCCCCCAGGGGGGCAGATTGGGGGCTCCTGCCCCCTGGGGCTTCAGAAAGACTGACATTTCTCTGGGGGGAGGGTGGGGGCATTGCCATGCCCTTTTTGGGCAGCCCCCACCCCAACGTAAAAAAAAACCAAAAAAAACCCTGGTTCCTAGTGGGCTTTCTGCCCCCCCGGGGGGGGGCAGATTGGGGGCTTATGCCCCAAAGACTTACATTTCTCTGGGGGGGGATGGGGGCATTGCCATGCCCTTTTTGGGCAGCCCCCACCCCAACATCAATAAAAAAAAATCCCTGGTTTCTAGATGGCTTTCTGCCCCCCCCCCCCAGGGGGGCAGATTGGGGGCTACTGCCCCCATCTGCCCCCTGGGGCTTCAGAAAGACTGACATTTCTCTGGGGCGGCAGCCCCCACCCCAACGTCAATAAAAAAGAAATCCCTGGTTCCTAGAGGGCTTTCTTCCCCCCCGGGGGGAAGATTGGGTGCTACTGCCCCATCTGCCCCCCAGGGGGGGCAGAAAGACTTACATTTCTCTGCTGGGGGGGGGGTATTGCCATGCCCTTTTTGGGCAGCCCCCACCACAACGTCAATAAAAAAAATAATCCCTGGTTTCTAGTGGGCTTTCCGCCCCCAAGGAGCCGCTCCCCCCTCCCTGGCGCTAGTGGGTGGATCCCTGCTTGGGGATCGCCCTCCTGGGGTGATCCCCAAGCAGTGATCCACTAAGGAAGGGTTCCATTGGAAAGGGGAGATTCTCTCCTTTCTAACGATACCTCTCCCATCTTTTTCGGTGCTCGGGGGGCTGAGATAGCCCCACAAGCACCGAAACTGAGAAACTGAAACTAAGTTTCAGTTTCGATTTCATTGCAATGACGATCGCACGCCATGCGCGCGAACGTCATTGCAATGAAATAGCTAATCATGCCTGGGGAGTTTGGGGAAGCTCTCCCCCACCACCCCAGGCAAAAAAAAAAAAAAAAAGGGAAATCCCTCTGCTGTCTGCAGCAGAGGGATTTCCTGAGCATGTGCTCATGACGGAATGGTTCCGTCATGAACACACTAGAACTTGTGCTCATGACGGAACCATTCCGTCATGAGCACTGAAAGGGTTAAAGATTTTTAAATAGATTAATGTTTTAATTTATAATAAAATGTCTTTTTTAATTAGATTTTGTTATTGGTATATATATATATATATACATATATATATATTTGTAAATTTTTCTATAATTTTAAAATGATAAAATAAATTTAAATTAATAGTTAATTAATTGTTTTAGAATTAAATATATATAATAATTATTATGTATGTGTGTTTAACTTTTTTTAAATTAAGGGGCTGATTACGATGGCGGGCGGATCGCCATGAGATTTACCCCCCGCCACATTATGATGGCGGTGGGTATCGCGGCGGACGGAAAGTCCGTCTGCCGCTTTTCCGCCGGTGGCAATCGTCACGATTGCCTGGCGGAGTGGTCAGCATGCTCACAATGGCGGCCGAGCCTAGCAGGCTCCGCCGGCACCATTATGATGCCGGCGGAAGCCAGCCTTTCCGTGGCGGTTGAACCGCCATTGAAAGGCTGGCGGAGAATGCCTTCAGAGGCCCGTTGCGGGCCCCCCTTGTGTTGGGGGAGGTGTGGGTGCACTGGGGGGGGTACAGGTACCCCCCTCCATTTCACTGCACCAAGTGGCAGGCACTGTGTAGTGCCTGCCACGTAGTGCAGTGAAATGCACAACATGCTCTTTTTTACATCGCGGCGGTGCTGCTGTCAACAGCCACCGCCGCAATGTTGAAGGTGCGGAATCCGACCACAGCGGTGGCGGTCCCATCATAATTGGATATGCGGGACCGCCGCACGCATGGCGGTCGAACCCAATCACCGCTACGGTGGCGGGCGGACTTGGTCCGCCTGCCATCGTAATGAGCCCCTAAGTGTATATGTTATATTTGTTAAAATTTATATTAAATCTACTTTATTTTTTTATATAAATTTTATTATTTAACCTATTTAATATTTATTATTTTATTTTTTATATATATAAAAATCGATATTTTGTACAACTATATTTTTTACATCGATATTTTTTTCGATATTTTTGTACTTACCATTATAAATATAGGATGTCAATATTTTTGACATCGATATTTGAAACTCGATATTGTGGTATGGGGATATTTTAGGTGTCGATATTCTGTCAGTGAACAAGTTTTTTGGGCTTAATGCTGCCTCGTAAATATGGCTCCCTTTAACGCTGTTTTCTGCGGTAAAGGGGCGTGCAATGGGTGTTGCTGGTGGCGTTCCCAGCAACATCCATGGCTTTTTGACACTGCCCCAGATTAACGAGAAATCGTAAATCTGAGGCAGCGCCAAAAACTTACGTGAGGCACAATGAGGAGAAATATCTTAATTTCTCCTCGTTTTTCCTCTTTCTATGTGTGCTGCATTATGCAGCACACATAGAAAGAGGAAAAAGCCTCTTCTGATTGTTTCTGTGCAGGAAGGTTTCCCTTTCTGCACAGAAATAATCATCCCCGCGACGCAGACACCCTTGCACCATGGTGCAAAGGTGCCTGCGTTGGCGCATGGCAGCCCATGGTGCACCGGTGCAGGGGAAAAGGACAGGAATTCTCTGTATCTGATAGATTCGGCGCATTCCTGCCATTTTCTTTTACCGTAGGGCAGCGCAGCAGGAAGGCCTGCGGCGCTGCCCTACAGTAAAACCTCATAAATGAGGCCCTGGGTGCTAAAATTTTGCTCTCTGTCCCCACCTTTGATCATTACTGTTTCAGGGACATTTTCAGCAATGTAGCTAATTTATTTATTTATGTTTTGCAAAAGTGGTGACAACAGAAATGCATGCAGCAAACGATACCCTAATGTGGTGCTGCGAAAGCTGGCAGGACAAACAATATTGCACTTTTGGCACCTTTCAACAATTCTGTTTATTTTTAGTTTGGAAAAGTTCTTATTTGTTCACATGAATTAGGTGAAGGTGCAAGAATGCCAACAGATTACGTAGCAAAAGAATTAAGACTGCCACCATTGTCTTACTGCCTTCTTCCTACTCTAATGATTAAGTCAATTTCCTTGTAGGATGTCACTTTTGTATTATGACATGAGAGAAGTGATATCACTACGGAAAGAAGCATAATTGGGCAGTGGTGGTCTGGATCAATCTGTATGACCCTCACATGAATCTTTAGAACATACATGGAAGAAAGATGAAAGGAGGGAAGACGCATTCTATAGTAAAGACAAGGCAATGAACACACATGAGAAATGAAGGCCACTTTCCAGGTGGAAAGCCTTATTCAGCTATGCACAAAGAGTCTGGAACACATTATTTATTCCCATCAGGCTTGGCCCACCCATCCTGGAGTGATGCAAAAAGCTGAAAAAACTTTTCCTAAAGACACGCTGTAGAAGGCAAAATGCTTGAGGCGCTATAGGTTAAAAACAAAGTATTTATTTCCATAGCAGATACCCACGACCAGGAGACATCCATGTAGTCTGAGAGATCAGATTTAACTGATCTTACAGCACATACTCCCTCTGGAAGTAGAACATAGATCTCATTAAAAGATATACAGAACATAAAATGAAGGAAAGTAATAAGGCGCCCGAGACACACTAGACACGCCTCATCTTTTAGCAATAGGAGTAATCCCTGCATCTAGTTCCCACTAAGGCAGTACACAGACCACCTCCACATACCTCGTCTCTCGTTCCCTGCCTCAGCTCTCGAGTTGATGTGCACAATATTGACTTCTTTGCCAACCCTCCTCAATGTACAGTGCTCTGTTGCTCACCAGCCATGCTCGCGCTGTATGAATACCAGTGTTTACAGAATACATCAAAAAGAATCCGTAGGTGACGGATCAAAAGAACCTAGCCAAGAAACAAGGGTGGGTTCACCAATTGTTTCTTGGCTAGCTTCTTTTGATCCGTCACGGATTCTTTTTGATGTATTCTGATCACACAGGAGGGTGAACCTAGCCCAATCCTCCTCCTCCCCCTTTTTCTGATTGATACCAGTGTTTACATACACACTTGCAGCCGAAAGAAGGCAGTGCAAGCCTTTGGGGGAAAAAACACTATGGGCCAGATGTACGACCATACTAAATTGCGACTCGCAATTTGTGCTCGTTTGCGAGTCGCAAATTGTGACTTGCAATTTAGTATGTACAACAGTGTCAGAGACACTGATTGCGATTCCCAATGGGGTCGCAAAATGCGAGGCTCATCAATATTAATGAGGCACTCGCATTTTGCGACCCCATTGGGAATGGCTGGCCCTCCCAGGGATGGTGGCCTGCTGGGCTCAGCAGACCACCATGTCTGGTACTGCTTTTAAATAAAGCTGCTTTTTTTAAAAATGCAGCCTGTTTTCCTTAAAGGAAAACGGGATGCATATAAAATGAAACGTTTTCGGTTCATTTTTTAAGGGCAGGCAGTGGTGCCTGGGACCACTGCCTGCCCTTAAAAAATATTTTTGCGTGTATTTGCAAAGGGGGCCCCTTCCCATTTGTGAATGCATTACCACCTACTTGAAGTAGGTGGTAATTGCGAGTGTTTTGCGACCGCAATTGCGGTTGCAAAACATTAGTACATGGGTTAGAGAGTCGTTATTTAGAAGGGAACGCCCCTTCCAAATAGCGAGTCTCTAAACACTTTTTTGCGAGTCGCAATTCATTTGCGACTCGCATAATTGTGTTAGTACACGGCCATACCAATTTTAGCATGCGCAAACGGGTCGCTAATCCGTTTGCGCATGCAAAAATTGGTCGTACATCTGGCCCTATATTAGAATGTCAATCTTTTGAAAAAAATAACCTTTTTTACTACTCGTAGGGAGAGTTCACCTCCTCACAATACTTTGCAAAATCCTTCAACACATGGTAAATATTCCTGAATTGATTATGAAGGCTCCACAGTTTTGTCCTCGTTTCAGAAGGAGGTGCAAACACAGGGGAGATGTGTTGAAAAGGGCCGCTCCGAGCTTTTCTTTCTTTCTTCGAAGTTTTTCCCATTATAGCTGTGAGAATACGCTTTAGTCTGTGAAAGGAGGGGTCAGGTGGTTCACTGAGAGGGTTTGGTTTCTCCCTTTGCAAAAGCACTTTGAAGACCGTTCAGCCATTTCAAATTTGGCCCTGCAGCCGTCATTTTGGTGCTAACGGACCTTCCTACGCAGCTTTAAAATGGCTTCCTTAGACAAAGAAGCCACATCATAGCTGACAGGCAGAGACGTTTTAAGGCATGGGCAAAGTGGGCTGTGGACCAGTGCTCCAGCCTTAGAGGGGACCCCCTGTTAGAGCCAGCTCTGTTCTGCAGAGAGTCTTGCCCTGATGATTCTAAGACCGATTGTTTCAAATACCATTTTCAATGTGGGTTATGTGTGAGAGTCTATTACAGACACTTTGCAGAGAAATGTTGCGCTTATGTTTCATGTAACATCTCTAAAGAAAGTTTCTTTTAGTTCAAAACAGGATCTCACATATTCATGTCACAGCGATTATTTGCTGCTGCTGTTACAATATTGAAAACACATCTTACTGTCCCTTAATATTAGATGTAAACACATTTAAAATTTGGACCAGTGCTTCTGTGCACTGTCAGTGACCTGTCCAAAGAGTGCATGAAAGAGCTGAAACTGGATCATAAATTCTAGGCTGTTCTGAACAGGGGCCTCAAAAATATGTACGGCCCAGGGTGCCCAAACTCCTTAAATTGTCCCTGCTGACAGGTGTCATTTTTTAACCCTTCGTAGTCTGGGCCACAGTGTTGTTATCACCCAGATTTTATACCTCTGTATTGCTGCATCCAGACCAGGTGGTTTGAGTTCAATAGAGAGCCCTCTATTGAACAGCCAGTTATGAATGTTCTTGGACACAGTAGGATTGTGAAGCTTCAATGTGAAATACTGGAAATAGCATCTGACAAGCTCCTGGTAAATTAAGAGACATTTTCAAGGTAGTCAAATAAATATTCTAGTAGCTCAGTGGAGCTGTCTGATGAATTAGTAAAACTCTTTCTTGAGAAGGTGGCAAAAAGCAGCAGCTTAGTTTGTTCTGCCTACACTCCAGTCTTACTGGCAAAATGACCTTGACAGCCATTTAATAGTAAGTGAGCACACAGAGAAAAGAATAGGAGGGATGAAGGAGTGATGGGGCAGTGCTTTCACGACAGACCCTAGTACTAGGGAATAGGGAATTGGAGTCTGTCAGTGCCCCAGCAGCTCAGTGTAAGAGACCCTTGTTGACAGGGCATTAAGTGGGCTGGGTCCTGCTGGTGCTCAGCACCGGCAGTTCTAAAAAACAGCTGTTGAGACGGGTCCCTATCGGGCTCTCCATTTTTGCGCTCACCTCAGGTCGAAAAAAAATAAATCTTAATTTTTCAGCAGTACCACCCTTCACTGCTTTTGATGTAACTTCAAAGAGACTCTCTATAGTTCTTTAATAGTCTCATCATTTCAGAACTGAAGCATTTTCAATATTATATTCAACAAATCCATAGTTGTTGCTTATTTATCTTATACAACTAACAACCATTGACAAAGCCAATAGTCCAGGCATGTTGTAGGTGGATTTTTACTTGTTGTATTATATATCTGGATGCAATGACAGATGCAGCAAAATACCAGTCGGGGCGGCACACTATGCTAAGATAATAGTTTTTTTATCCCACTGAAAGTCCTGCTTGTTGACTATAATGGTTTCAGCTTCATTTCTAACATGGCCCGGCCGATATGCTCTTTCCATTGAATTATGGATTTACATTTAAGAATGATCAATGAGGCTCGCCAACGCCTTGGTAATGGGATTTGCTGAACCCTCTTATGAAAAGGGCAGAAAATCTTTGCTAAAGTAACACAGCACTAAGATGGAAACATTTTCTAGGACAACACCCAAATTCTTGGAGTAGTGATATGCACTATTTTAAATCCTATATTCGATTGTCGGAATAATGTATACATCAGTCTATCAGAAAACCTACTGGACAGCCTGCAAAAACTCGTAATGCCTCTGTCCAACTGGCCATCATCTCAAACAGAAGAAGCAGTGAGCGCATGTGGCTCAAAGCCTGCCTCTATCCAGCATCAAGTCACTGAATCACGTTCAGTATTCAGTGACTAACCTTCAAAGGAGCTGGTAATACGGATGGGCTTAAATGTTTCTTTACAAACCAGAAGCCGTAATTCACCAATCCAATGCCTAAAAACTTTGGGACTCATTTAGAATTGGTTGGAAATGGGGAGTTTGACAAAAAATATGCAGATGCCCTGTGCTCTCAGATCTTGTATCCCCACCTCATTAAAAGATGGGCACACAGCTGTGTTTAGGACTGCAGAACTGCAGCCGTCTCAGCCCTTGGAAAGGAGGTGATAGCCGCTGGACTGCACTGTCCATAGCAGTGTAGGGCCTATCACATATAATGTAACCATTTCCATCATTTTTATCCTGTCTGCTACAGCCAGGCATATCATATTACGTCAGTTTCTGGTTGCAAAAAAGTTTTTATTTTATTTTCCAAAAGCAAATCCCTGCTTTGGGAGTTCGCCTTTGGAAAATAATAAAGTACCGACCAGTCCCCCAATACAGGGCCAGAGTCTCTGTGCAGTTTTTGCCCATGGTCCACCCATGGAATGCTTCCCCAATGCAAAGTGAATGCAAGGCAACGATATACGTTGTGTTGCATTACTTTTTATTGACTAAACCATGCAAAACCATGCAAAGTACCTTTGTGTGGCTCACTAAATCCTAGATAAAAAAATGCATTGCATTATGATGACTTTCATCGTGCAAGGATGATGTAAGACCTTGGTAGATCTGCCCCTTTGTTTGTAATAGAGGCAATGCATGCTAAGTTAATATATATATATATATATTTTTTTTTAATAAAAGACTGATTGCCGAATAATGTGGTTTTATTTTGATAATATACTAATATGTAATCTCTTCCTGCTCTAATCTTGGCTTTTTCAGCCCTTATCAAACAAATGTACTGGTCCCCAGATCCATTGGCCAAACTATTGGCAAGTGGATTGAATCAGTGGTCTTTTGTGGGCTCTCTCTCCTGGCAAAGTACCAGCAGGCACAACTCTTGTCTTCAAATGTCTAGCGCATTCCTATAATAACGTTTTCAATCTGTCCGTGACACTAGTAGTCTTTGAATAAGAACTCCCGGGTGGCCTACAATACCTCACAAACACTCCAGTGGGTCTGCCACAGAGTGGCCTCTAATCATCGCCATACTTAGAGACTTCCTCCTGGTGAGATACAAGCAGGGTTCAGATGACCAGGTCTACTCTTGAATATTGCCCATAATAATAATACAACAGGCTTATTTTAGCTTGTTAGACTTGCCCATCCTTTTACACAGAAGAATTTTTAAGAAACTGGCTCTATTAAAATACTGGAAGCGTAACAGTGGCTCCTGTGAACTAGTAAAAATAGTAATAATAAAGATGCACACAATGGCAATGTGCAGAGTCACGTTGATGTCAGAGAGAGAAGCTAACCACAGACACAGAAGTGTAGGTGTATAACTGCTTTTATAAATTTTTGGTATGTAAAATACAAAGTATATAAACTAAAAATACAAAAATGTTTATGTTAGGACACCTGAAGGGCGGTAGATCCTGCCTAACGTGAAGAACAGTGCCACCATGTGATAGGGGAGAAGGGGAGAGAAGGAAAAGGCTACTCACAGGGAACCCGTCCGGGTGCCCATGTGAGGAAGGAGTGTGGTAGACAAGACCTGAACTCAAGACCGGGAATTCCTCAGCAATACTGCAGGCCCTCTTTTTAATCTTTAGTTTTTGGCAATCTTAATTGTTGCAAGAAATCCGATGTATGATTTTCCCTGGGCCTGCTGGAGTGAAGGAGCGTGCGTCTCCTTTGGTGGTAGGCAGGATCTACCGCCCTTCAGGTGTCCCACATTTCCAGGTCCTGAAGAGACCCTACAATTCAAAGCAGGGTCGAAACGCCGTCGACTGTTAAACAGGGCGAACCTTGATCCAACATTGATGATTGTATTTAGTGTTGTTTATATTGTAAAAACTACAAATGGTCGCCCTATTGTTTTAAAACCTTGTACATAAGTCACGCATTACGTCACTATCTGTCTAGGTTTATTATGTTTTTTTCACTGGGACACGCATTCACTACCTGGTAAACTATTGTTTTCCTAACATAAACATTTTTGTATTTTTAGTTTATATACTTTGTATTTTACATACCAAAAATTTATAAAAGCAGTTATACACCTACACTTCTGTGTCTGTGGTTAGCTTCTCTCTCTGACATCAACGTGACTCTGTACATTGCCATTGTGTGCATCTTTATTATTACTATTTTTACTAGTTCACAGGAGCCACTGTTACTCTTCCAATTTATTCACCCAGGCTCCCAGTGAGTAGGGTTCCCTTGTTGTTCTTTTAAATCTATTAAAATACTGGCATGCAATCCCTGGTGGTGGATCTTAGCTCATTGATTCTACAGGAACTTTAATTGCTCACCCATGCTTAAATCCTTTTTTGATGATCACATAAAATTCTAAAAAGGGTGTAAAATGGAAATGTCTACAGCCATCCGGATGCACTAGCAGAACTGGGCATGGGGTAACACAGGAGGCACCCTGGAATGGGGCCCCATTGCACAGCACCCCAACCTCTTATGAGGTTTAAAGCTGTATTCATGGTTTCCTGTATTCATGGTTTAGGTGTATTCATGGATTCCTGTATTAATGGTTTAGCTGTAGTCAGGGTTTCCTATATTCATGGTTTAGCTGTATTCATGATTACCTGTATTCATGGTTTAGCTGTATTCATGGATTCCTGTATTAATGGTTTCCTTTATTCATAGTTTAGCTATATTCATGGTTTCCTTTATTCATAGTTTAGCTGTATTCATGGTTTCCTGTATTCATGCTTTAGCTGTATTCCTAGTTTCCTGTATTCATGGTTTCCTGTATTCATGCTTTAGCTGTATTCCTAGTTTCCTGTATTTATGGTTTAGCTGTATTCATGGTTTAGCTGTATTCCTAGTTTCCTGTATTCACGGTTTGGCTGTATTCATGGTTTCCTGTATTCATGGGTTAGCTGTATTTATGGCTTCCTTTAGTCACAGTTTAGCTGTAGTCATGGTTTCCTGTATTCATGGTTTAGCTGTATTCATAGTTTAGCTGTATTCATAGTTTAGCTGTATTCATAGTTTAGCTGTATTCATGGTTTCCTGTATTCACGGTTTGGCTGTATTCATGGTTTCCTGTTTTACTGATCTAGTTGTATTCATGGATTCCTGCATTAATGGTTTAGCTGTATTCAGGGTTTCCTATATTCATGGTTTAGCTGTATTCATGGTTTCCTGTATTCATGGTTTAGCTGTATTCATGGCTTCCTGTATTCACAGATTAGCTGTATTCGTGGTTTCCTATATTCATGGTTTAGCTGTATGCATGATTTCCTGTATTCATGGTTTAGCTGTATTCATGGATTCCTGTATTCATGGTTTCCTTTATACATAGTTTAGCTATATTCATGTTTTCCTTTATTCATAGTTTAGCTGTATTCATGGTTTCCTGTATTCATGCTTTAGCTGTATTCCTAGTTTCCTGTATTCATGGTTTCCTGTATTCATGCTTTAGTTGTATTCCTAGTTTCCTGTATTCATGGTTTCCTGTATTTATGGTTTAGCTGTATTCATGGTTTAGCTGTATTCCTAGTTTCCTGTATTCACGGTTTGGCTGTATTCATGGTTTCCTGTATTCATGGGTTAGCTGTATTTATGGCTTCCTTTAGTCACAGTTTAGCTGTAGTCATGGTTTCCTGTATTCATGGTTTAGCTGTATTCATAGTTTAGCTGTATTCATAGTTTAGCTGTATTCATGGTTTCCTGTATTCACGGTTTGGCTGTATTCATGGTTTCCTATTTTACTGGTTTAGTTGTATTCATGGATTCCTGCATTAATGGTTTAGCTGTATTCATGGTTTCCTATATTCATGGTTTAGCTGTATTCATGGTTTCCTGTATTCATGGTTTCCTGTATTCATGGTTTCCTGTATTCATGGTTTAGCTGTATTCATGGCTTCCTGTATTCACAGATTAGCTGTATTCATGGTTTCCTGTATTCATGGTTTAGCTATATTCATGGTTTCCTTTACTCATAGTTTAGCTATATTCATGGTTTCCTTTATTCATAGTTTAGCTGTATTTATGGTTTCCTGTATTCATGCTTTAGCTGTATTCATGGTTTGGCTGTATTCCTAGTTTCCTGTATTCATGGTTTAGCTGTATTCATGGTTTGGCTGTATTCCTAGTTTCCTGTATTCATGGTTTAGCTGTATTCATGGTTTGGCTGTATTCCTAGTTTCCTGTATTCACGGTTTGGCTGTATTCATGGTTTCCTGTATTCATGGGTTAGCCGTATTTATGGTTTCCTGTATTCATGGTTTAGCTGCATTGATGATTTAGCTGTATTCATGGTTTCCTGTATTCACGGTTTGGCTGTATTCATGGTTTCCTGTATTCATGGGTTAGCTGTATTTATGGCTTCCTGTATTCACAGTTTAGCTATGTTCATGGTTTCCTGTATTCATGGTTCAGATGTATTCATGGTTTCCAGTTGATCTCCAATGTGGCTCACTGCTCCCAAACAGTGTTCACGTGAAAGGCACAAGTGCAGTAAAAGCACCGGAGTTTCTACGATCAGTACATGTTCCTTTTCTTAAAACCTTAAATTTGTCTTATATCTTTATAGAATTGTGTTACCTTCCCTTTATGCCATTGGTTAGTGATGTAATTTGCCTTGTCTGGCATCACTTTCACATTGTAAATTAGAGGAAAGTGATATCATATGAGGGAAAGAACACGAGTACCCCAGAGACAGTTTAACAAAGGGACTAAAAGCCTATGGGGCGAGAGGAATGTATTCTTTAACTATCAAACTTGTTCTGAAAAACCAAGAGTGCACCAGGCACATCCGGGCTGCGGACTGATAGACACAATAACTAAGAGCCCCTTCATCACAGCTAGAAACATTACACCTTATTTCTGACAGGCAGACAATATCTGGCCACACAACACACCCCCACCCTCGATGAGACGTTGATGAAAAGTGCACATCTCAGCCTTTCTTGTTCAGAATTTTCCCATCACAGCTGTGAGAATAAGCTCTAAGATTGTGAAAGGCGAATTCTGCAGCGTTGGATTTCTGACTCTATATCATTTCTCGATTGAAAAACACATGATAAAAGACTCTTTTCGCCAGGGCCAATTGTAACCATGAATGAGCAAATATTCCTCCAACTGAGAGACCTAGTTAGCAGTCGCAATTAGGCATCTTTTAACAAAGAATTCAGGTCCAATGTTCGCTGATGCTTTTGTATCTCTTGCCTTTGTTAAGAGCACTTTGTTCTGCCCACCTGAACGCAGCAGGGAAAGAATGCCTCTTCACTGCTGCCATCAGCCTATCAGGAGGCACTTTTTTTAGGTCACAAAATGGGCACCGGTCTGACAGGAGGACCTCACAGGGCGACTTGACCTAAAATATGATCTGTCCACTTTGACTACACACTTTGTTCCTAATTTGAAGTGGGAAAGAAAGAAAGTGTTTGACAAGGCGCGCATACTCGCAGTTTGCATCAGTGACGGAAGATCAGAGTGAGGGAGTTTGTAAGGCCAAAGGCTCAAGTTGCTCTTGCCACTTCTCATTGTTTTTAGAGCATTGCTTAATGAAAGCTTACTGAAAAAATACTTCTGCCTTGGTTCTACCTGGTTATGATTTCTTCAATTATGCACAGGACTACCTACTTCTCTTTGAACAAAATGTTCAAAATAAGCATGTCTACCATGCCTAATCTTGAAAAGTGTTAAGGGGTTTGGTCAAATTAAGAGTTAGTAGGGCAATCAAAAGTTACTTTTTCCCTTTCAAAATCCCACATGCAAGATTTCCTCACTGGCAGTACAAAAATCTTGCTGGGATGAACAAAAAACTTGGCATAAAAATACAGCTCACGACATAGAAGTTACCTTGGTTCGATAGAAATCAATTGCAACACCCTGTTTTTGAGCTATTTTTTAAAAACGTAATCGAATAGATTTACACCAAACTAAAAAGGATCACAAGCATTACAAGTGAGAGCAAAAGCTAACTTCAATCTTAGATGACACTGTTCTGTGATTTTTACGGGAGCCACAACAAAGGGAAACACAACTTTCAACACTTAATGACTTTCCCTACCCACTTGACCAAACTGAACAGCAACAAAAACACCATTAAACTAACATGCAGGCTTTGAAAAGTTTTGCGTAGATTCATCAAACAGCACCAGAGTTATAAGCAATTAATTGCACAATTTTCCAGTGGACAAGTGGATTGAAGCACCTCATCGCTAGAGTCAATATAAGTCTTTGCAATTTATTGGCCGTGTCATGTCCTGTTTCTAGTACTTCCCAATGGTGCCATACCCTGTGCCACATAGTTGCAGGTCACAGGCATAGACAGTGGCCTGATGACACTGCAGGCCTTTGTACTCTGCTCTGCCAGCCCCTGTGCCTGAGTGATTGCCGGTGGCTCAGACCTTTGCAAGAATCTCCGATCATCTTTCTGTTTTCTCCATCCCTGAAAAACCTTCATGATTCTCTACTGATACCACACTGAAGCCCATGTTATTGTTCTTAACATGTTACAGATTTCCTGGCAAAACTTTAGCTCTATAGGCATTATAGTTAAACAGCAGAAACACACCATCCACCAGTTCTGATGAACCACACAACTGTGACACGCATACAATGCACAGTTCATGACCTTACACAAGATATAACAAAGTACATCACAATAATTTCACTAATCGCATCATATGGGCTTTCCTCTTTATTTATCTGTTGTCTGTCAATGACAGTATAGGCTTTCTTTTCAAAATAATATTAGATGCGGATGCAACATCAGTGATGTTTTTGTTGAAGGGATATGTAATATCAGCCATGTCAATAATGGCTTTTGTGATTTCATCTGTCACATTTGAGTTCATGAACAGTGTTCTGGAGTGTTCCAGTTGTACAATTAAGCGTGTTATGATTGTACAATTAAGTATAACAATTCTTGTCAAGGGTTTTATGGTTTGGTTTGATAATATCGTTTATTTAAACAATATACACAACACTCTAAGTTGCCACTGAGAACTTTAACGTTTGCTGTTCTCCTTACCCAGCTCACTGAACATTTGATCTCATGAGGCTGAAGCGCTGGGCCAGCTTAGCTTGGATTCAAACCTGTGACCCACAGAGACCCTCAACCCACTGATCACTGTCACCTTGTTTTGTCTCTGACTTCCTTCAACCAATGAAAACACATAAGGAAGGAACAAGCGAGCATCACTAGCGCTCTGAGTTATTAGGAAGGCATGACCGGTGATCACAGATCTCAAGTTAAGTGTCAAATCATGCACACTACTGCTTATTTTTAATGACCTGTAGAAACATCATTGAAAAGAGAGCCATTTGGCAATAAGCACGTTCTTTCTCAAGTGCTTTCAGAGAGTGTTCAGCTACCAACATGTAGTGACCTGGGGCAGGGCACTAGGACCCTGCAGTGGACGATGGACCTTGGGGACAAGGGGGGAACCGGACACCACATCCGGTCAGGGTGTGAAGGGGCACTGCAGAGAAGAGGGGATCGTGGGCAAATGTGCAAGGGCCGAGCTCTCCACAAGACATGTACATAGCTACCAAATAAAGAGACCAAGGATCCGTACCTGTGTCCTGCATGTTTGTGGGCGAGGGCAAGATACGACAACTGGTGACGAGAGTGGGACAGCAGATAGCGCGACGAAACCAGAAGCCACCAAGAGTCCACACCGGTCCGCTGGCCAGAGCAACAAACATCGTGGCAGAAGGGGACGGGAGAAAGGAAACGGAGCCAGGAGCCCACCCTGGTCCGAGTGAAACGGAGCCAGGAGCCCACCCTGGTCCGAGTGAAGCAGCCAGCAGCAGGGAGCAGCGACGACGCGGGAGCCCACCCCGGCCGCTGAACAAGCGGTAAGAGCGATCGCTGCCAGCAAAGCAGGCTGCAAGGAGGACAAAAATAAAATAAATAAAGGAGGACGGTGCCGGGAAAGCGTCCGCGCGGGAAGGAGTGCGAAGAGAAGTGAAGGAGAGACGCGCGTGTGTTCAAACGCGAACTCTCGCCAGAGCGGCCATTACAAGGTCAGGCAACACAGGCCAATCAGCAGCTGAGAACAAGCGGCGGCCATTTTGAAATCAGGCGGCCATTGGGTGCCATAGGAAAACGAAGTCTCGCGAGAGCGGCGGCCATTACAGGGTTAGGCAAAACGAGCCAATAAGAGGCCAAGAGCAAGCGGCGGCCATTTTGGAGTCAGGCAGCCAAGGCAAAAGCAGATTAAAGAGCAGAATAAAGGGAATAAAGGAGGAAAAGAAAGTAACAGGACACAAACAGAGATTAAGGTGGAAAGGAAGCAAATAAAGAACCAAATAAAAGAAATAACGGAGGCAGATCAAGAGCAGAATAAAAGGAAAAAAAAAAAAAGAGTGCAAAGGAAGCAAATAAAGAACTAAACAAAGCAAAGGAAAGAGAAGACGTGGTGAGAAGTGCCCAGAAAGAAAATGAGCGACGAAAAGCTAAAGCAAAGCACGCAAGCAATCTTCCGCAGGCCTCTACCATTCAGCCTGTCGGAACCGCAAGCAGGCATTCGGTGGGAAAGATGGATCAGGAAATTTGAGCGCTACATGAGCGCCACGGACGTCCCCGAGAGCAAGCAACTGCACCTGCTTTTGAATCTAGCAGGGGATGAGATAGAAGATCTATTGTTAACGTTTCCTGCTGAACAAACACAGGATTACAAAGGAGTGATAAAGTGTCTCACACAAAAATTCGACCCCCAACGCAATGTTGATTTCGAAAGATACACGTTCAACATGGCATGCCAGTAAGGAGAAGAGAGCCTAGATGACTTCGCAACGAGACTGAGAAAACTGGTCACGTACTGCGAATTCGACAAATTTGACAATGAGCAAGCAATAAGACTGCGAATCATTGAGGGCTGTAAATCAGTGGAGTTCCGAGCACGAGTCCTGAAGGAACCAACAACGCTGGAAAAGATATTGACAATGGCTCGCACAGAAGCACGAGCGACGGAACAGGCAAAGCAGATGGAAATTGGAAAGGAGAAGAGAGTAGCGCTAGCACATCGCGTCACGGGGAATGTAAAAAAGAAGGAATTCCAGGCGCCGATCCCTCCAAGGAAGGGCGAACAAACATGTTACAGATGTGGCCTCGAGTTTCCCCACGTCGGCGCCTGCCCAGCAATGGGCCAGAAGTGCAGAAAATGCAACAGGGACAATCACTTCTCAAGCGTGTGCATGACCAGGCAATTCAGAGGTGAGAGAGGCCGAACGACAAGACCGCGGATGACTAGCAACAGGTATGCCCGACACATGGAAACGGCAAATCGCAGCTCCTCTGACGAGTCAGAAGAAACAGCAGCACCCGCGAGTGCGGCGAGACTCTACCTAATGTCGGACGCGCCCAGAGAAAGCGATGGGGCAGAGCACGTTCATCTGGTAGACAAGCGACAAATAAAGAAGACAGCCACTGTGGACATCGGTGTAGGAGACCACCAGGCAAGTTTCGTGCTTGACAGTGGAGCAACATGTAACATCATGTGCATGTCCGAATACAAAAAGATGAGAGTAAAGCCACAGCTACTGCCGTCGACCGTGGACGTGTTCAGCTGGGGCTCCATGAGCCCGGTAGAAAACATGGGAAAATTCATAGAGACACTCACGTACAAAGGCAGATCTTATCGTGAGGAAATACATGTGCTCAAGGGTGACATCCCAGCGCCATGCCTACTAAGCAATGTGACGGCACAAATGATGGGACTACTGGCAATGACATATCACATGTCGGAAACGGAGAACATCCTGCAAGAATACCCAGCCATACTGAAAGGGCTTGGCAAGCTGAAAGGGAAACAAATAACATTACACATAAATGAAGCAATCAAGCCAGTAGCACAACATCACAGACGGGTGCCGATTCACCTACAACCACAGGTGGCAGAGGAGATCAATAGCCTACTGGCACAGGATATAATAGAAGCGGCCAAAGGCCCGACACCGTGGGTGTCTCCGATCGTAGCGGTTCCAAAGAAGAACACCTCCAAAATCTGCATATGCGTGGACATGAGGATCCCAAACACCGCAATCACAAGGGAACGCCACCCGGGACCACACCTGAACGACAAGATTAGCTGCCTCACTGGAGCGTGCCGATTCTCAAAGCTCGACCTATGCAAAGGGTATCACCAGTTAGAGTTGGACCATCAGTCCAGGTACATCACGACATTCTCCACTCATCTGGGCCTGTTTAGATATATAAGCGACTGAGTATGGGAATATCATCGGCAGCGGAAATATTTCAGGAGACCATACGGCAAGTGATCAGGCCGGTCCCGAACAGCTTAAACTACAGTGATGACATCTTAGTGTTTGGGAAAACGGACAAGGAGCATGACACGGCGTTACGTCAAGTGTGCATGCACCTGGAGAAAGCGGGCCTCACACTAAATGGAGACAAATGCGAGCTAGGAAGAAAGGAACTAGTGTTCTTCGGACACATCTTCTCGAAACAAGGGATGAGGCCAGATCCCAGCAAAGTTGAAAAGCTAAAAAATGCAAAGCCACCGACGGATGTCGCGGAAGTACGATCATTCCTAGGACTCGCCAGCTACTGTGCGAGATACATACAGGACTTCGCTACAGTAAGCACACCACTGAGGGAACTGACCAAACAGAGTCAGAAATTCATCTGGTCTCAGGAATGCAACAAGGCATTTGAGGACATAAGACAAGCGGTGGTGACGGTGGAACATCTGGCCTACTTCGACCCTCTGCCCTGCACTGAATTGACTGTCGATGCCAGCCCAGTGGGACTGGGTGCAATACTAGCACAGCATCTGCCAGGAAGAGAGTCACAAAGGAAGATTGTCGCATACGCAAGCAAAAGCTTGACGGACATTGAAAAGGCCTACTCGCAACCAGAAAAGGAGAGCCTGGCTGTGGTGTGGGCGTGCGAGCATTTTCACATGTTTATCTATGGGAAGCCGTTCACCATCATAACGGACCACCAAGCGCTGGTGACAATCTATGGCAGCCCATCGGCCAAAATGCCACCCAGGATTGAACGCTGGGGCATCAGACTGATGGACTGTGACTTCACAATTGTGCATAAACCAGGGAAAGAACATAATCCTGCAGACTACATGTCAAGGCACCCGTTGCCACAGGCTCACGAGACTGCATCGATAGCAGAGGAATACCTAAATTTTGTGCTCAAGCAAAACACACCAGCACCAATAACACTAGCAGAGCTAGAAAGGGAGACCAGAGAAGATGGCACGCTGCAACTGGCAATGGAGATAACGAGAAGACAAAGATGGAGGCACATCAACAACAACTGCACCTGGGAAACAGGGATATGCAAAGAAGAAGTGCTAGCTCTAAAAAAGATAAATGAAGAACTGTCGGAGACGGAAAGCGGAATACTGATGAGAGGAACGAGAATTGTGATACCAAGATCACTCAGCAGACAAGTGATAAACTTGGCTCACGAGTCACACCGAGGCGTAGTATCAACAAAGAAACTGTTAAGAGAGAAAGTGTGGTTCCCCGGGCTAGATCGCATGGTAGAAGATACAGTAACGACATGCCACCTATGTCAAGTGACAGGAGCACCGGCCAGACACGAACCACTACAAATGTCAGAGCTTCCAAGAGCAGTATGGACAACACTTGCAGCTGATTTCTTTGGCCCACTGGACACAGGAAACTACCTGCTGGTGGTCATCGATGAATACTCAAGATTTCCAATAGTGCGACACGTCCCGTCGACATCAGCATCAGCAATGCTACCGATTCTAGATGACATATTCGCTGCATGGGGCTCACCGGAAACTCTAAAGACGGACAATGGTCCTCCATTCTCAGGGGAAGAGTTCCGTAGATTCATGACCTATCTAGGGATAAATCACAGGAAGATAACTCCACTGTGGCCTCAAGCAAATGGAATGGTGGAGAGATTCATGGGGAACATCAAAAAGGCAGTTCAAAGGGCGAAGCTGGCGCAGATATCGTTAGGCCAAGCTCTATGCCAGGTATTGCGGGACTACAGAAACACACCCCACAACTCCACAGGAAGATGCCCAGCGGAGCTCGTGCTGGGGAGGACAAGTAGAACGAGGCTGCCACAAATAGAGGCAATGACAGCGCCAGATCGCAGCAGTGTCGCAGAGAAAGACAGAGAGGAGAAAGAAAAAATGAAACGATATGCAGATGCCAAACGACACGCCAGCCCGTCAGACCTGAAGGAAGGAGACATGGTAATAGTGCGTCAACGACAGCAAAGAAAGTCGGACAGCACGTTCTCCAAAGACCCGTTAGTAGTAACAAAGGTGAAGGGTCCAATGGTCACGGCTGAGTCAGATCATCAGAGGATAACAAGAAACAGCTCACACTTCAGGGAGTTGAGGGGAATGAAACGAGAAGATCAAGACACTGAAACAGCAGAACAAGACGAGCAGGAGCACAGCAGCAACGAAAGAGAAAATGGCGAGGGAGTAGTAGAAGAACAACGAACGGAGACCGGCCAGAGAAGAACATGCAGACGGCCAAAGAGACTAATAGAGGAAATGTAATGAAAGGGAACTCACAGGCCTCCGCTAGGACCAACTTGCAGCTACTAGTATCATCAGACAAACGTGTGTCATTTCTCGTCACTTTTCGTGACAAAGGGGGGAGATGTGGTGACCTGGGGCAGGGCACTAGGACCCTGCAGTGGACGATGGACCTTGGGGACAAGGGGGGAACCGGACACCACATCCGGTCAGGGTGTGAAGGGGCACTGCAGAGAAGAGGGGATCGTGGGCAGACGTGCGAGGGCCGAGCTCTCCACAAGACATGTACATAGCTACCAAATAAAGAGACCAAGGATCCGTACCTGTGTCCTGCGTGTTTGTGGGCGAGGGCAAGATACGACACAACAGAATTTGCTGCCCCAGAACATTTGAGAAGCATAGAACAGAGTTTCTTCTAGACAATGATTCCTACTTCTTGTGGAGTTGCATTTAGCATTTTCTCAGCCCAACATCTGGCTGCTTAGACATTGTTTGTTGTGCAGATCTCAACAGGGGGTACGACCGGTGCGGCCGCACTGGGCGCTGACCTGGAGGGGGGCACTGACCTCAGGGGGGTGCTGTGTTTAGGATTAATTTACGATTTAAAAGCAGCTGATGCAGAGTTCCTTGTGCATTCAGCTTTCAGACAGCAATAACAATGTCAAGATAACTCTCTGTTGATTAATGTTCCTGCTAGAGAGGGAGATTGGAGTTTTGTCTAGTGGCAGTTTTGACTCGCCAGAAAGTAGTGCAGAAGGTTAATATGCCTGCTACAAAGAATAGATTTATATTTTAAGAGGAAAGCTAAGCAGATTAGTAAAGCCAGGCTTTGCCAGCACTTTAAAACAAATGAAATGTATGTGAGAGCGGGGCTATGGAGAGATGAAGGGCAATTTTTCTGGGTGGTAGTGAGGGAATCCGAAGATGAGGTCATGGAGGGAGGAGGGGTGCGCCAAAGAAAGGATTGTCGCATTGGGCACCACCAGTGCTATAGCCCGCGCTGGATCCCAACACAACCTGCTCAGGTTTAATTTTAGGCCTGGGTGGAGTTCGTGGAGTTCTGCTATGCGGAACTCCTCGAAGTGCTGAAAAAACTCTGCCGTGCTCCCCAGAGTTCAGTAAGCGGCAGAGTGTGGTAAGGTGTGTTGCTCGAGCTGATTCTTAGCACTGGGAGTTTTTCCCGCGCTATAAAATCATCACGAATGGCACAACGTGCAGTGCAAGAGGGCACTGCTTCTTTCTGCCGCTCAAGTAGATGTTGTACTCGAGCAGCAGCTTCCTAAGCGCAAGCCGCAGGTTTTCTCAACGCGAGCGGTGGCTATCTGCCTCAATTGCCCACATTGAGAAATCTCACTGGGTGGTGGTCTAGCGTATTATTTTCCTTGCTCATGCTCACCAACTAAACATTTGCAAACCGTGCAAGAGGAAAAACTCTGCTCTGCGCTGCTTCGCAGAGTTTTTCGGAACTCCACGCACTATGCAAAGTGGGCAAAACTCAGTGAACTCCACTGGCAGAGCGGAGTTAACCGCCCACCCCATTTAATTTACTGGCATTGCTTTTATTACAAAGCGATTATAATGAAAACAAAATAATGGCCAAGATTTACAAAGGTTTTGCGCCTTACTTTTTTTATGTAAACCTGTCGCAAAACCTTTTCTGGGGATTTACAAACCAACACATATTGGTATTTGTGCAGGTTGTAAGGAAAAGTAACGCAAACCAGTGCAACGTATTGCTTTGTGTTACTTAGCATCATGGGGGCATTACATGGGTGGTACATGGTGTTCCCTTGGAACCACCCATGCTTTTTGTCACAAAACCCTATCTACTAACATTAGTAGACAGGGTTTTGCACCCAAAAATAATGCTGCTGGAAAGCTGGCGTTAAAAAGAGAAATGTTTTCATTTCTCCTTTTTTTTCCGGCTTTGCATGTGTGCTGCACTGTACAGCACACTACAAAGTAGGACAAGATTTAAAACATGTCTAGTCAGAGTATTTTGCACTGGAAGGGAACCCTTCCAGTACAAACCTATGCTTGACTCACGCACACACCCTTGCACTATGGTGCAAAGGTGTGTACATGGCGCTCTGCAGCAAAATTCGGCGCTGGCGCTAGGGAGAGAGTAGGAGAGTGCCATATCTCTTTAGATATGGCACTCTCCTCCTCTCTCCCTGTCAGGCAATGCAGCGCTGTACCTTTGGGTGCTGCGCTGCGTTGCATGACACCTTTGTAAATCTAGGCCAACATTCCGTAAGGTACCATTTGGTTAGAATGACATCCGGTCGTGCAAGCCAGTTAATATAAATTCCCAAGGTGCAGCAAGTACACAAATGTTCACATGAGATGATATTATAGAATGTATACTATATTACTACTGCTCACAGGTCATGCTCTCCATAAATAGTTAGTAATATTTAAACCGAGATGCTTTGGTCTCAACACTTAACCAAGCGTATTCGATTCGCAAGGGCCAGCGTTTCCATCAACACACTTTAATGAGACTGCTAGTGGCAAAATAAAGTCTCAGCTGAAATATCATCGCATTCACAAAAGGGAGTCATGAACATAAGTACAAAGTCTATGTACGTGCATGTCAAAAAGAGCTGCTGGAGGCACCGTAGCCTAAAAATGAAATATATATTGTTTTAATCAAATTATCCCTAAATCTCTGGTTTGCATTAGAACAGGCATATTCCAAGTATACCCAAAGTTTACACTGCTGAGCTGAAATGAAACCAGGCTTGCTGAGTACCCTGGTCCTTGTCAAATGTATGTCTCATCAAATCTCCTCAGCGGAGAGATCCCTTTAAGGATGAATACCCTCACCCACCTATGGTGGCATGCTTCATCATATGGGTTTCTCCTCCCAGTGGGAAAACCTAGTCCCACTGAGGGCTACAACTCCCTCACTGTGAGGTAGGAGCTCAGGGATGTTTTTTTAGAATACCACAATGTTACTACGGATGCTAAAATCCCATATGGAAAGTTTCTGGTAGGGTGAGGACGCAGCGCAAAAAAACAAAAAAGGTGAGTGCAATCTAAAACTACCTAGTGTTAGCAACACAAGAAAACTTTATTCATTTGCTCTCACTGGCAGGATTAAAAATCAGTGCAATAAGCAGTATAAACTATAAACTGCTCAATTTCAAAAACGGTCGACATGTTTCAGCCAATGTGATCTACAAAAGTATCTTGGCTTTCTTCAGGACCAGGAAGAAATAAAAGCTGCTGCTAATACAAAGTGCAAGAAAAATAAAATAAAATATACGAAACCAGTAATCCCATGTTTTTGTTTGTTTGAGTATTACTGGAACTATCTGTAATCGTGAGACAAATAAAAAGGGGAAACAAATACGACAAGTCAGATGCATGTCAATGCTAGTACTTACTGAATTGCAAGGATTAAGTCTATATCCTAGCAAATATCCATATTGGTATTTATACATGAGTAAACTGTGAAATTTCTCAGTCTATACAAATTACTTACCCAAAATTATAGGATAAGTCGCCACACCTCTACCTGGCAACAGCTCCGGGAAAGGGGCCCGCTCTGTAAAGAAATCGAGGTAGGATCATATGTCACACATGATGGCAACTTAGTGTAAACACTGATCTTAATACTGCTATGCAAGTGAAACCAATCCAAACTGGTGTGCCTCAGTGCATGGGAATAGTAAAAAAGAGAGAGAGCATTTTTTAAAAAAAGGGAAACTGTATACTAACTGAAGTGTTGCCTTATGAGCAAAAGTTAGGATACAATGAACTGTCAAAAGATGGTGCACAGACAGAACAATCGTGGGAAGCATGTGTTGAAATTCAGTGAGTCTCTCCATAAATCATTATAAAGAATAACAACACGCGATAATGTAATCACGGGAGTAAGGATATACTCAAGTATGATACGCAACCTTACTGATGACAGAAAAAATAAATATATTCAAAGACTGATGTCAATCATTGTGAAATGCAGCGCATTATCTCTGACAACAGTTAGTCTATCAGCCACCAGAGATGAATTAGGTATAGAGCGCTTAAGCAATGGAATCGCTGGTGTAAGGGGACACTAACACGTGCCCTAAGCGATCATCAACAAATTTAATGCGCTTACAAGTAGGACAGAACTGGCCGGGAGGAGCTGTATTTAAAGGCTCGACTCAAGGTCGTGAACCGATCCGATGTTACTATCATAGTCTACCCTGCCAGAGTCTATAAAATAAAAAAGGGGAAAGAAAAGAAAGAAAACCGTTGTATCCCACCTACCTCTCCGTAGGTACCCCGTCGCGGTACAGGAGCTGCCGCTGGAGGTGACCAACGGGATGTAAAGGAGGAACTTAAATAGTATCAGACCGGACCATTTGGAGTTCGGCGCCTAAAACGCGAGGACCTCAAAGTGGTTAAACAAGA
This sequence comes from Calotriton arnoldi, assembly GCA_963921515.1. Classification (NCBI taxonomy): domain Eukaryota; kingdom Metazoa; phylum Chordata; class Amphibia; order Caudata; family Salamandridae; genus Calotriton; species Calotriton arnoldi. The sequence continues at coordinate 313,521 of CAWUFW010010220.1, read as the reverse complement.
AGGTCGGAAAGGTGTATTGCGCATGTGTGTTACTCGAAACAATATACTGCAGCAACAATTGAACCCTGTAACTTTAATCAAAGGGTCGAGACTAACACTAGTCTCTTGTGTTATCAATAAACCCTATTCTAGCACGAATAGGACTCCGTAGTTTTGTTTAAAAGGGGGTACTCGTCATGAAGTTTATAACAAGCCACCAGAAGTGCGTAGCTCGACTAAACTGTGAAGCACACACGTGCATATATGAATATAGCTCTCTGATGCATGCCTAGGTGAACTAGAGATGGGGGTTATCTCTATAGAAAGTGTGTGTGTATCCTCTGATGTTCTGTATTATCTGGAAGCACATTCCTTAGCCTGACAACTAAAATACAGCCACATCCATATTAATGACCATGATGTCACCAAAAGGAAGTAGAATAATACTCCAAAGGTAACAGAGTCTATGAAGATAAACAGTCCGTACACTAACTCTACTTTAGGGATATGTCAACTAGGCAGGATGTCATATTCAGCAAAAAGGCTAGTCTAGCCCAAGCCTGGGCTAAACAATAGATTGAATTGGAACTATACGAATACTCAGACCAACTAGGTATACATGGATGTTAGAGTGCTAACCAGGGAATCTCATCATTGAGTCCGAGAGTATCGCTCTTGATTCTGTATACCCAACGCTGTTCACGTCTGAACAGGAATTTCGATATATCTGTGACATGTGCTGGAATCCATGGTTGCTCTAGAACTGTCCAATCTAAGTCTGCTTCACTATGATTAAAAACTAGGAAGTGATTTGTCATTTTAGTGGATCTTTTTTTACAACGAATGATGGACTTGTGCTCGAGTATCCTTGTCATAACCTTTCGCGTGGTCATACCCACGTAGCGAAGACCACATGGGCAGGTAATCATGTAAATTAGTCTGTCACTGTTACAGTTAGTATGCCTAGATAGTATCCACGGTTTATTAGTACCAATATCAATTTCAGTTATGTGTTTGGTTTGTGGACACACAGCGCAAGACCCGCATGGAAAATGACCTTTGATGGGGGGTAGGCCCAATAGAGGTTCCTGACTAGAGGCTTTCTTCATTAGTGGCCGGGTGTGTACCACCTGACCTTTAATGTTCGCACTCCTTTTGAAGGCAAAAAGCGGCTGAGGCAGTGGTTCATTTCCGATGTTTAAGATCTTCCAATGTCTGAGGATACTCTTCTTAATCTCGTTTGAGTAGCTGCAGAAAGTATTGACGCATATCAGCCTAGATTGTTTATCCTTGGGAAAGGTCACTTCAATCAGGGTAGCCCTGATCTAGGCATACTAACTGTAACAGTGACAGACTAATTTACATGATTACCTGCCCATGTGGTCTTCGCTACGTGGGTATGACCACGCGAAAGGTTAAGACAAGGATACTCGAGCACAAGTCCACCATTCGTTGTAAAAAAAGATCCACTAAAATGACAAATCACTTCCTAGTTTTTAATCATAGTGAAGCAGACTTAGATTGGACAGTTCTAGAGCAACCATGGATTCCAGCACATGTCACAGATATATCCAAATTCCTGTTCAGACGTGAACAGCGTTGGGTATACAGAATCAAGAGCGATACTCTCTGACTCAATGATGAGATTCCCTGGTTAGCAGTCGGTCTGAGTATTCGTATAGTTCCAATTCAATCTATTGTTTAGCCCAGGCTTGGGCTAGACTAGCCTTTTTGCTGAATATGACATCCTGCCTAGTTGACATATCCCTAAAGTAGAGTTAGTGTACGGACTGTTTATCTTCATAGACTCTGTTACCTTTGGAGTATTATTCTACTTCCTTTTGGTGACACCATGGTCATTAATATGGATGTGGCTGTATTTTAGTTGTCAGGCTAAGGAATGTGCTTCCAGATAATACAGAACATCAGAGGATACACACACACTTTCTATAGAGATAACCCCCATCTCTTGTTCACCTAGGCATGCATCATAGAGCTATATTCATATATGCACGTGTGTGCTTCACAGTTTAGTTGAGCTACGCACTTCTGGTGGCTTGTTATAAACTTCATGATGAGTACCCCCTTTTAAACAAAACTACGGAGTCCTATTCGTGCTAGAATAGGGTTTATTGATAACACAAGAGACTAGTGTTAGTCTCGACCCTTTGATTAAAGTTACAGGGTTCAATTGTTGCTGCAGTATATTGTTTCGAGTAACACACATGCGCAATACATCTTTCCGACCTACGCGCGCATGCGCGTTTCGCAAGTGTAATCACTACACAGGCTTCTTGTTTAACCACCTTGAGGTCCTCGCGTTTTAGGCGCCGAACTCCAAATGGTCCGGTCTTTACATCCCATCGGTCACCTCCAGCGGCAGCTCCTGTACCGCGACGGGGTACCGACGGAGAGGTAGGTGGGATACAACGGTTTTCTTTCCCCTTTTTTATTTTATAGACTCTGGCAGGGTAGACTATGTTAGTAACATCGAATCGGCTCACGACCTTGAGTCGAGCCTTTAAATACAGCTCCTCCCGGCCAGTTCTGTCCTACTTGTAAGCGCATTAAATTTGTTGATGATCGCTTAGGGCACGTGTTAGTGTCCCCTTACACCAGCGATTCCATTGCTTAAGCGCTCTATACCTAATTCATCTCTGGTGGCTGATAGACTAACTGTTGTCAGAGATAATGCGCTGCATTTCACAATGATTGACATCAGTCTTTGAATATATTTATTTTTTCTGTCATCAGTAAGGTTGCGTATCATACTTGAGTATATCCTTACTCCCGTGATTACATTATCGCGTGTTGTTATTCTTTATAATGATTTATGGAGAGACTCACTGAATTTCAACACATGCTTCCCACGATTGTTCTGTCTGTGCACCATCTTTTGACAGTTCATTGTATCCTAACTTTTGCTCATAAGGAAACACTTCAGTTAGTATACTGTTTCCCTTTTTTTTTAAAAATGCTCTCTCTCTTTTTTACTATTCCCATGCACTGAGGCACACCAGTTTGGATTGGTTTCACTTGCATAGCAGTATTAAGATCAGTGTTTACACTAAGTTGCCATCATGTGTGACATATGATCCTACCTCGATTTCTTTACAGAGCGGGGCCCCTTTCCCTGAGCTGTTGCCAGGTAGAGGTGTGGCGACTTATCCTATAATTTTGGATAAGTAATTTGTATAGACTGAGAAATTTCACAGTTTACTCATGTATAAATACCAATATGGATATTTGCTAGGATATAGACTTAATCCTTGCAATTCAGTAAGTACTAGCATTGACATGCATCTGACTTGTCGTATTTGTTTCCCCTTTGTATTTGTCTCACGAATACAGATAGTTCCAGTAATACTCAAACAAACAAAAACATGGTATTACTGGTTTCGTATATTTTATTTTATTTTTCTTGCACTTTGTATTAGCAGCAGCTTTTATTTCTTCCTGGTCCTGAAGAAAGCCAAGATACTTTTGTAGATCACATTGGCTGAAACATGTCGACCGTTTTTGAAATTGAGCAGTTTATAGTTTATACTGCTTATTGCACTGCTTTTTAATTCTGCCAGTGAGAGCAAATGAATAAAGTTTTCTTGTGTTGCTAACACTTGGTAGTTTTAGATTGCACTCACCTTTTTTTGTTTTTTTGCGCTGCGTCCTCACCCTACCAGAAACTTTCCATATGGGATTTTAGCCTCCATAGTAACATTGTGGTATTCTAAAAAAAATCCCTGAGCTCCTACCTCACAGTGAGGGAGTTGTAGCCCTCAGTGGGACTAGGTTTTCCCACTGGGAGGAGAAACCCCTATGATGAAGCCTGCCACCATAGGTGGGTGAGGGTATTCGTCCTTAAAGGGATCTCTCCCCTGAGGAGATTTGATGAGACATACATTTGACAATTCTTAGCTTGCTATCGTACATACTCAGACCCAAGGTTATTTTGTGTTATAATTATATTGGAAAAGGGGATATTTTTCCTTGCAGGTCTCTAAACTCCCTCCCTTGGACCCTCTCCTCCTGTTTTTTGTGTTATTACCCTGGTCCTTGCCCACAGCAATAGCTACAACCACGCTCACACAGTGAAAAGCCAGTTTCTGACCCTACTTGGAGAAAACATAATTGAAATTGGTTATCCTCGCTTAACAAGGGATAACGATTTCAATGGAAACACATCTCTGTCTCGACGTTTGCCACCGTGATAAGTGCTTGTGGTGAGCCTTTTTATGCATTTTGTTTTGATGGCCTTGCTATCTGGATGCCCAAAATGGGCCCTATGTCTTAGGCTCCCAGATGACAAAAGAGTATTTTTTCACAGTGAGCGAGGAAAGCATGTGGAGCAGTTTTCTCGAAATCATGGAGGAGATCAACGCTAACAAGGACCTTCCTGAGGGGAGAGCAGCACTCTGGAAGCTGCAGGCATGACTGCTCTGCATACCAAGAGGAGACGGGGAAAAGGGGTTGGGTAAATAGGGCGTTATCTGTTAGTGGGTTCTGCATTTGCTGATCTCAGGTTTGCTGCCAAGTAGATAAAGCCTCATTGCTAAATGACAATAATATTTGCCAAGACCACATGTATGGATAAATGGGCATTATCTTTACACAATACATAATGACCTAAAATGTCCTCAAATGACACAGCCAACAACTCGTTTGAAAGCTTGAGTTTTAGCATGCTCACTTTTGTCACTCATAACTTTTCTATGTGATTTGTCCATTAAATGGTGGTATAAACGTTTATTTAGTCAATCACAGAAAATTGTGCCCCATTCCAGGCACTGTAGTGACTGACTTAAGGACCACTAGCAGTGTGTTCTAGAGTAATGGCTGTGAGAGAGTAGAAACATTACTTGAATTACCAACACACGGTACGCAAAGAGTAGATGATCTTTCCATTGTGAATTGTACTGTTTGCCGGTGCTGACTAAACATTTTCATACAGGCTGAACTCTCTGGAAGGCTGGGAGGGTTGTGTAAATTTCAACTGAGTTCCAGGGAATGCAGTAGAGGTTAGAATGCCTCCAGCATCAATAAATGGAAAAAATGGCCATACACAGAACAAAGGATGAATCAGGATTGTGCGGGTTCCCAGATGCAGGATTAGCAAATGGACAGGTTTCCTTGTTGTTTTTAAAATTTCAGTAGAAATATGATGTGCATTTCCAACCTTTTTGGAGTACAATCAATTGAAGATTCCTCCAGATTAGGAATTGCCCTTAAACACTTTAGTCCCTGTAACCGCACTATTGATTAAATTTTGTAGCACCTACTATTTTGAAATGTTTTATTTTTGTGGTTACCCCTAAAAAGCATATGACAATACTCTCTGACCATATAGAATTTGGGTATGGTTGTATCTAAGATGGCATATCCGGGTGGGTTGGAGAACGTGAAAGTAATGTTTATTAATTACTATTAAATATAATGGGGTTGCCCTGTATCTCTCAGAACCTGGGTATACAATGTTATGAGCTACAATGAGTTCTGTCACGCTGAAAATGGCTGGTGTTGGTTTCATCATTCTGCTCGTTGTAACCAGCGTAACCTTGTGACCAAAGAGTAATCGAAGAAAAGGAGTTGTAGAGCAGACAACGTCCAAATAACATCACACCTGCTCTATGGTTCTGGAATAAGAGAACTGTGGAATAAAAACACTACATCTTCAGACAGAGTGAGTGGATTGCCATGTTTTCATGCCCTTTCATAATATCCAAAGGTCTGGGACAAGGTGATCGGTTGGAAATTTGTTCTACAAGGTGAGACTCTTGGCACAAAAGTTAAAAACATCTGTGACGTGTGTAACAAATGTGATTGTGCTGCACACTCAAGCACTTTCAGAAGACAAGCACTTATTTCATGGTGATATTGTGTAATGAATTAGCAGCAATTAACTTAATCCCTAACTGCACCTTTTTCATGACAGCCTTCAGTTACCGGAAAGCTCCACCACCAATTCCTCCACGTCTCATTACCAAGCCTATCATCTCGGTCACGGCCCAGAGCAGCACGGAGTCCACGCATGAGACATACCTGCACAAGGAGCCAACCCGGGTACCTCCATGGTCCAAGGATGTCAAAGGCCATTGCAACTCAGCTGAGAACTTAGAAACAACAAAGACATCAACAATGTCGAAGGCACGGGGGCTGTCATTGGACCTATCTACTGTCCAACATCGAGCTTCCCCTAAACCCACCACTGTGATACCTAAGCCCGTCCCTTCCCGGGAAGATCTCAAAGCAGGACTGCGACAAAGAAAATGGCGCCCATCTATTGGAGTCCAGGTATGTTACCTTTATTTAATATAGTTCTCTTTAACACCTAGTGTAACACTGGAGGGGATATACACTTTTGACATTAATAAAAATATGTTGTTCCTTAGTACTACTTGCATTCAAATTCCCTATTCAAAAGCTCTGTGAAACTATCATAGCTCCAAGGTTTCCTATGCTTCTTTCCTAATCAAGATACCTTCCATTTTGTGACCTTCCTTAAACCCTCAAAATATAACCTTACTTCAGAGGAGGACAGGAAGTGCAGTCTGTAAATTCTTTATAGCAGTAACAGTGCAAAGTAGAATGTTGCTGGTGGGAAGCAAAAATAAAATCGAACTTTTGACTTTGTGCCTTGCTATACCTCCGTGTTGTCCCCAATATAATTTCCCATTTCAAGGGCTGAATGGAGTTTCCCAAATGAAGTACATTCCTGAAAAGAAAATCAGGCAGGACTTATGCCATTAACAATAAGGGGCACCAGGGTTTATTTTTGAGAAACGCATAGGCCTTCTGAATGTTTTCTGTGCCAAGGCTATGTTCCATAGTTTAAAAAAGCCTGTGGGCTAGTGGATGTAACGTGCTGTACTGGATAGGTCTATGACCGTGGAGCTAGGAAATTGGAGTTCTAATCCTAGTTATCTATTTGACCAAAAGTTTTACTCCCGCACAAATGTTTCTCTATAAAGTCTAAGTTACTTTTCTGCTAAAAATGGAAGGCCTAAAAACAGGTTTAAACAACATGTACTAACCAAGTTTAACACCAAATAAAGATGAAAGTGGTGGCTAAATTATTAGTGTTGGTCAATTTTGCACCAATGCTAGTACAGTATTGCCCTTGTTTGTTAACCAATTGACCATTTCAAAAGGAGCTTTGTTCCACTGGTGGGTAGAAAAACAACATATGGACACATTGACAGTGCATAAGAGGACATTTGCACATACTGACTGGTGCAAAGAAGACAATTGTGCCTACTGGATGGTACAAGAAATTACATTTTGTAGTAGACAATTGCAAATGTTGTCACCAGTGCTTAATTTGAGCTGGCAGTCACAGGTGTGGTGCACATTTTTTTGGGACCGGCACTTATTTTTCTCCATCAAACTTTGACCCAGAAAAACGGGGGAGGTGTGGGGGGGGGCGAATGAGGAAGAGAACTACAGAAAATAGCGACAAAAATAGAAAGCAGAGGCGAAAAAGAACCTCAAAGAGTTAGATAAAGCAGCTGGGAGTGTCTGGTGGTGGATGAAAGAGTCATGAGATGGATTCAAAACTACACAGCAACGGTATTCAGCACCCCCAACATTTGAATGCATGGGCTGCGGGCTTCTGGGCAAAACTTTGAGCCCCAGCACTTATTCTCTTACAAATAAACCACTGGTTGTCCCTTCGCAACTCAATTGTTTCCTCACCACTCAGTCGGTGCAAATATTGTTGCAAAATTGCACTATCACTGGTGCAGAACTACAGATGCAAGTGCAGACCATGTGGTCCAGCCTTGCTATACAGAAAATCCAGGTTGCTGTTAAGTTTCTAAATTAGACTGGGCAAAAAAGCAGTTCTGGCTCATACTCATCTATACACATACACACACACACACTCTCTCTTTCTCTCTATCTCTCTTTCTTTCTATGGATTTTGTCCCCTGTTGAGTGTTTAGTAAAATATTAAGAAGAAATAAATGTAGTTATGAAGATGTAGTTTGGCTAATTGTTCTAGAAGAACAAGTTTTGTAACTCTCTTTCTGGTAGATAATCTGTCTAACTGCAGATTTCTCATCTAAGAATACCCAGGTGCCTAAATGGATCTGGAAACTTTTACAACTTTGGTCCTGAATGCCACTAGGTGGCACCATGCAGCTCTACACTGATTGAATACTGACTCAGAAGTGAGAGAGTGGAAATGCATATAGACACCATCCCTGCATGCAGACCTCAGTTTCTTGTCTTTTCCCTTTCTGAACCCTCAGAAGCAGTCCAACAATTGTTGGTACCTGTGTTGAATACCAACTAGGGACCTTTTTGGATGTTAAATTGAGGCCAATCCGCAGAACGGGAGTTGGAGGACTATGAGGAATCTGTGGTTAGATAGAGAATTTTCCAAAAAGGGCCTTACCGAAGGTAAGTAACTTGTTCTTCTGATGAATATTTCTAACCGTAGATTCCTCACCTTAGAATAGATGTCAAAGTAGTACCTTCCCAGGTGGAGGGTCTGTGGAGTGGACTTAGAAAAAAAAGTCATGCAGGACCAAGTGGGTGAATTGTCCTTCCTGCCATACCGGGCTGTCAAGGCAATGGTGCTTTGTGAATGTATACTCTGACACCCACATTGCAGCCTGGCAGATATCAAAGACAGACACTCCATGAGCCAAAGCAGTAGTATCAGCCTTGGCCCTGGCGGAAGGGGCTTACAGACCTTCTGGGGATACTTGTTGACCAGTGCGTATGAGATCCTAGTGCAGAGCACTATCCTCCTCAACAGGGTCCTCTTCTGCACAGCATTCCCTTTCTTTGCTTCGGAGAACCCCACAAAACGTTGATCGTCCACTCGATGGTCCTTGGTACAATCAATGTAAAAGCTTAAAGCCTTTTTGGGGTCTGATCAATAAAGCCTCACCCCCTCTTTAAAATGGTGTGGGGGAACAAAGAACACAGGCAGAGTGATGGATTGCTGAACTTCGAAGTGAGTCCTGACTTTTGGTAAGAATGCTGCTCAAGTCCTCGGTACCAACTTGACTGAAAAACGTGATGTAGGGTGGTTGCAAAGAAAATGCCTGAAATTTACTCATGCAACGAGCTGACATGATTACAATGAGGAAAACAGTCTTTAAGGTCAGGAGATGCAACCCAGAAGCTATGCATCGGCTCGAGGAGCGTACACAGAATAAACATCAGCACCAAGTTAAGGTCCCACTGTAGCATCACAAACAGTTTGGGAGGAAACGTGTGTCAAATTTTTTATAAATCTCATCATACAGGTGTTTAAAGATGGATGGTTGGGACAGCAAACGTAGAAAGGCTTGACAAATATCATTTAATGGTGCCCACAGCAAGGCCTTGATGGGCCAATGATAAAGCAAACAAAAGAATGTCTTACAGCTTTGTTTGTAAAGGGTTAGTCTCTTGCTAACGTTACACCAGGCCACAGATTTGTCCTAGTGCTGACATAATTGGACTTTGTGGAAGGACACCTGGTGGTAAGGATGACATCCACCTCTTCAGGTGGCAGATTAAATGTAATCAATTGCCATCACTCAATCTCCATGCTTCTAGATTGCACACATTCAAGAGGAGGACCCTGGCCTGTTATTGAGACGGAAGGTCCTTGCGAAATGGCAGCCTGATCGGAGGACTGATGCTCATGTCCACAAGGTCTAGGTACTACACTCTCCTAGCCCACACTGGGCCCACTAGGATCTAGTCGTTCCTGATCTTTTGAAGATCTCGAGCCAAAAGAGGTATGAGCAGGAAGGCGTACAGCAGTCCTATGTGCCATTCCAGCCGGAATGCATCTCCTAACTAATGTTCATACGGAAACTCCAAACCACAAAACATTTGACAATGCTTGTTCTTGATGATGGCAAAAAGATATAAACATGTTTCTCCCCCCTGTTGGAAGACAATGATGCAATCTCTGGTTGTCATGCTACTCGTGATCTGCCAGACAGCGCCTACTCAGCTCATTTGATGCATCATCCAGGGACCCTGCCATGTCTTTCTCAATCAGGAAAATGCCCTGGCACCCCAACCTCCAGAGGCACAGAGCCCCCTGACACAGGACCCCACCCCACTATGCTTTTTACAGTACCACATGGTGGTGGTATTGTCCATGAGAATCTGCACTAGCCTTCCCTTGATGGACTGCAGGAAGGCCTTCAGAGTCACCCATATGGCCCACAACTACAGCAGATGAATGTGGAGCCGTCCCTCTGCTGGAGCCCAAAGCCCTCTGAGCTCCACCTCCCCCAGATGACTTCCTCAGACCAGCAGAGGTGCGATCACCACCATCAACTCTGGGTGGGGTATGAAAAGGGTTTTCCTGCTGGATCAAATGCGTTTGAGCAGTCACCACTCATGTCTCGAGCCATCTCGCCCTACACCTGTATGGCATTGGTCAGATTGCCTTGATGCTGGGCATATTTGAACATCAAGTTCTATTGAGCACATGTTAGCCACATGGAATAGCTGAGGAGGAGGGTGCAGGAATCTAAGAGGCCAAAATGTCTCAGTGCTGCTCTCACTGTGAACCAAGATCTAGTCTGAAATAGCAGGATCATATTCTGAATGTCCTGGACTTTTTGCAGCAGAGGAAAAGCCATGAACTCCGATAATTAGAAGCCTCTGTAAAGCAGTCAGGAGGGACTTCAAATTGTAAATAGTAAACCCCGCAGATGTTTATATGTTTGCCTTATCCGGAGGTGGTCTACGCCTTTGATAGCCAGACGTCAAAGTACAGGAATACAGGCATTCCCAACCTCCTAGGATGTACCATGACCACCACCACTACAATTTTCATGAACACCCAAGGGACTCTTGTAAGACAGAAAGGCAGCACAACAAACTTGAATCATGATTCAACGTTTGTAGGACTGCAGGACGGGTATATTAAAATATGAGCCCTGCAAATGCAAGGACACCATCCAGTCGCCCGCGACGAGAACTGACAGAATCTTTGTCAGCATGAGCATTTTTATTTGTCTTTCAGCAGGAAGGCATTCAGAGGCTGGGGGTCCAGTATAGGATTGAAACCCCCGTCCTTCTTTGGAACAAGAAAATATTGGGGGTAACAACCCCCTCCTTCACAAAATCCTTAGCCCTCTCAATGGCACCTTTGGAAAGCAAGAGGTGTATCTCCTGTAACAGAATGGACAGGTGCTTATTGGAAATCCACTCTGGTGTGGGAACAATAGTGGGCAGGGCAAAAAGAAAAGGTAGCACATAGCTATTTTGAGGGATTTGCAAGATCCATCTGTCTGACAATTCGATTTCCAACATAAGAGAAATGGTGAGTCATGCCCCCCACCAGTTCGGTATGTGACATTAAGGGCAAACTAAAGTTCTTTAGTGGCCGCTGTAGCATGAGAATAGAACTTGGAGTACTGATGTCCCTGCTGGCCTTAAGGCTGTCTGCCAGACCCATGTCCACTGCCTCAAAAGGACTGGGGTGTCTGCTGCGCTGGTTGGGAAGGCTGCCTCTCTCTACATGCCAGCCCTCTGGCATAGCCCCTTAACATTCTGAATTGATGCAGGAAATATTCAGCAGTGGTCCTCAATCCCAAGGAGTGCACAGTAGCTCTAATGTCTCTAGAGTGCTCCAAAGCAGAGCCAGCCTTCTCACTGAAAAGTGGGGACCCATCAAATGGCGTAGCCATAAGGCAGACCTGTACATTGCCAGAAAACCCTGTGTAATGCATACACGTTCCACAGAATTTTTCGGCAATGATGTAGTACGGATGATTTTCCGGCAATGATGAAGTACCGCAATAAAGTATAACACTACTACTGACTGTCTTCCCCAGGCAATCTGTAGTATTCAGACATGTTCGGATTACATATTTGGCTGTATCCTGTCTATCATGAATCATTTGAGCTGAAGAGTCCCTAAAGTCTTCCAGACTGTTGGCAAGATCTGGTTGGCCATGTCCCAGAGGGCATGTGTGTGTAGCGACCTAGTAAACAAACACAATTTACAGGTCGCAGTACTAGACTGGAAAAATTGTGCTTGCCAAACACCTCAATCCTCTTGAATTCCCTGTCTAACGGAGTAGTTGGAAATGTAACAGAATTCACTTTACTGGTTGAGGCCTGTACAAGAAGGCTGTCTGGAGTGGGGTGCTTGGTGTGAAAATCAGGGTCACTAGGTGCCGGTCTGTGATGACTGGCCACCTGCCTGTTCACAGGCAGAGTAGAACAAGGCTTCGACCAAGTAGCTATCAAAGCACCTGTGAGGATATGATTAAAAGGAAGTCAGGGCTCAGACGTAGCTGGCTCAGGCTAAAAGATCTTTGTTAGAACATTTATTTTTGTTTAATCGGACTGCAGCTGTAATTCTGGTGCTTCAGCTGCTCTTCGGATAACCACCTCAAACAAAACATTCTCCTCCATTGGTAACACAAAGTGATAAGTCAACCGCTGTTTCAGATGAGGTGTCAAGCCCACTGACATTTTGTAAATCAATGTTTAAGGCATCATCAGTATAGTGAGGAGGCAGCAAGCCATCCCCATCATCAACATCGTCAGGTGCCCGCTGCTGTGGCATAGGATCAGAGTCAGAACCAAAAAGACAATGAAGCCTCTAGTACGACATTGGCAGAGGCATTGAGTTAGAGTTAGATTGCATGACGAATGGTTCTGCTTTTGTAATTTCACAGCATAGGCTCAAGCAAAAGTTGATTTAGGGTCTGACATTGGTGTGTCGGCAATAGTTCCTCTTCCTGGTGCTGGTGGCGCCGACCCCGGTGCTGGTGTAACAGACACCAGTGTGGATCTAGGTCTTGGAGTACATTGATGTACAATAGTTGGTATGGGCCCATTAATCAGCAGAACACACTGTGCTGGAGATGGTCCTGCCTGTGGTAAACCGACCGAGGGTCCTATGATTCTGTGGAGCCAAAAGGTGTGCCAGAGGGAGTGGATCGTTCATTTGCATTAAGTCCTTCTTAAAATCTGCTGAGGGGTCAGTGAGGGCCCGGGAGATTTAGTGCATTTTGGGACCAACTAAGGAATCAGTTCCATGTTCAGAGACCTTGAAGAGGTGAGGCTAGCATCTTGATGCCCTCGCGACTTTTATTTGGAGTCAGAGTGGAGGGATTGGGTGAAGTTCCACTTCACTTTCCTCTGCTTGCACTTAGACGTGGACTTATTGGAGGACTTTGAGTATGAAGTTGAGTGGTCACTGGAACAGCCTCAAATTGAGACTTGGCCCACATCCGCAACTTAGATCAGGAGTGGGACCTACGTGATGGCTGCATCTTCTTCTTGTATTCTGTGACATACAGCTATGCCTTCCAGTCTTGGATCGCCTTCGGATGCATGAGGTCACATATTGCATGACGTAGAATCATGGCCTGAATCCAGACACTAAAGTAACTCCTTATGTGGGTCTGTGACTGACATCTGTTTCTTGCAGTTGCGGCTTGGCTTGAGACCTGACATTTTGGATGGGGACATCTTTCCTTATTACATTGGACAAATTGTTTAGAAGTTTGTCGGAAACAAAAGAGGAGCTCTGGATCAATGTTGGAAGGCTGGGAAAGAAAGGAACTGATGTTAGTGTGCAAGTGCGGCAGTTCTATACTGTTCCTCTCCGACAATTCCAGAGCAGTATGGAATCAGCAGGGGGTCACACCATGCAACCTGACGGTGCATGGGAGTAATGCTGTAAAAGTTTCTGGATCCAGTCTGGCACTCTGGAAGCATTACGAAAGTGAGAAATCTGTGGTTAGAAGTGTCCATCAGAAACAGCAATAAAGCATTTTTTTTAAAGTAGAAAAATATCTTACAATTTCTAGGCCATAGTTTTTTGGCAATGGTAACTATGTATTGTCATTCATAGTGATACATTAAAACCAGATCGAAGTGGCTTTGTGCATTTAGGCCCAAATGACTTTTAAATTTTCAACAATCTATAAAGGGAGTAAAAGTCATGTCAAATTTCTTAGGGTTATGGATCTTTTACTTCCAGTTCTATATCGATAATTCAGTATTATTTCCCATCTGTTGCTGAAACTTGCCATCTATGTTGCAGCTGCACCCCCCTCGAGTAGTGAGAAGGGCTGTCTTTCTCTAGAAGGCCAGATTACTCATCAGTCTCTAATAGAACACTCAATCGGTCGGGGTAGGCACAGATTTCAACCCCAACTAATGGAAGAACAGTATATCACTATCACATAACATTCTATCACCCCCTATGTTGCGAAATAGGTCTGACGTTATCATTGTAATACGTGCTTCTGAGTCAACCAACAAATGTAAAGTCTTGCCACCCACATCAATCTCAACATAAGGATCCACACATTCACTCAGCCCACTGACAATATTGTCTTCCGTGACTCCACTATCATGTCTTGGAAAGTTTTGGCCATGAGTTGATCCCTAGCTTCTTCACTGTCATCCACAATACTGCTCACTTTCAGCACGCTATTCTGTTAAATGTCCAATTTTGCCACACTTTCTTCATTAAACATTCTTGACTGCACAACCTATGCCCTCTCTACTGTGTGGTGCATTACCACACCTAAAACATGTATTTGTGCATTTAGAAAAATGTTCTCAATGCTTTTACTGTCTTTGCGATGCATCTGATCGGAAGTCACTACATTAACATTAACATTCTCTTTTATAGATGTTGTTGCATTGAGTTCTTTATGAGATATATGTGCTAATTCCATACTTTTTGCAACTTTTTTGACATCTTCCTACAACGGATTACCCATACTCAAGAGATTTTGTTGAATATGCTTGTCAGAACAGTGACCAATGAACTGATCTCTTACAAGTTGATCATGAACTCTCTAAATTCATTCTGAGAACAGATTCCTTTGTGCACTAATATAGGCGTCAACATCTTCACTTTGCATCTAAAAACATTTGAAAAGTTTATGACGCAAAACAACCAAACTGGGCTGGACATCAAATCTTGCAACCAATTTTTTTTACTGCCACTTGATAGTCATCCAACTCCTCTCCCTCAGCTAGCACAAGCTCAGGTAGCTGTTAAAAAATGTCCCTACCTTCAAAACCCAAAGAATGTAGCAGGGGGTATTTTTCTCTTTCTGGTCTATATTGCGATGCCCCAATGGCACTGAGATAAATTTCAGAGCTGTCAAACCATTGTTTCCATGGAATGCTAGGAGTACTGGGTGTCTCTAAAAATGGTGGTGGGGGATTCACAGCTTGAATGACCAACTTGAAAATGAGCAAAACACCCAAAACCCCAAATAAATATATATGGTAAGGATAAAACATGTAACGTTGTACTTTCAAATAAATCCCAAATGAAACAGTATGCCTTAGACAGTATTTTGGAGTGTCTATGGTATATGTAGAACTACTCCAAACCAGAGTGTTTGCTACTGTTATACCCAGGTGTCAGTGTCACTGTTTAAACAAGACAACATGCTGATTCAAAATACCCAAAACTGATGTGCATGTCACCGCAGAATATTTTATGACAGCTGGGTAAAAATAGACACATGATGTTATGTCTGCAACAGGCAGGGTCATTGAATCAGATGACAGCTGATGAAAGATGTGTGCATCACAGTTTGGGCACGCACCAAAATTCTGGAAAAAAGTGTGCCCATCACCGCTTTTGTACTGGCACAACTGTATAAAATGTTCAAAAGTGTGCAGAACACTGTTTTAGATGATGAAAGGAGGGCACATCACAGTTTAGGCACACAAATGTTGAACAAGGTATGCACATCACCGTTTTTGTACACGTAATAAATGTCATGCAGTAGCATAGTTCCACCTTATACATCCAAAATGGCGGCTTGGTGCATCACTCGCTGTATGCGTTTCAGCTTATGATGACCCTCATGGAAATAGCTGCATGCGTGTGTGTCACTTTAAATGCGTGTTCCAGATTTATTCGTGCAATGTTAAAATGGCGGCCATTCCAATGCACCTTCCAGCTACAGTCGTGCAATCCTAAAATGGTGGTCAGTCATGCATAGATGCTTTCACATCTAACATCAACTAGGCCAGACTTTATGCGCACAGCATTGCGATTGCGCATGCTGAGAAGAATTTGGTGAAAAACTCAGTGGCAATTAAACCAGCCCTCAGCTTCAAATAACACAATCTCCTCAAAGTGTAGGGCAAAGTCACATATGCCATCACCTACAGAGAACACTGTACACTCAAACTATAGGAGACAATAACAGAAGCCCTCACCCACAGAGAACAAACTTCCCTCAAAGTATAAGATGCAACTACATGCAGTGAACACCTCATCTCTCAATGGTTCCAACCACTCCAGGCTTCACCCAGAGCGAACAATGAAACTAGGGGAGGCGCGATTCATAAATAATTTGCCTGTGATTTCTTTTTGCAGTCCTCTGCTTAGTTTTGCATTTCAGGAGTAAGCCAGGAGCACTCCAAGAGTAAGTCACAGCTACTCACAGTAAAACCTTTGTGCATTGGTCCCTAAAGAGTTTGTAAACGTTAACTGTCACAGGGTGTGAAGTGGATCAGTAGCCTGAACACTCAGGTAATCCATGAGTACCACTGAGTTTGGTATAGTCACAACAAGCAGCTGCTGGAAGTGCTACATGAGCATTAGTACTGTTATGCTAGAAAAAAAATCCGGATCGCCCGAATGTAAAGTTTGCCATTAGCAGCCTTGCAGATTATAAATTCCCACCTACTTAATATGCTTTAGATTGGGCTGGGGCATCGGGTAGGCTTAAAAAGGGCAGGGGGGGGGGCAGCCACCCGACAAGAAGGCTTAAAATATTCATCTTCAGACTAGCTGGGCTTGAGATCAAACATCATGGGCTTCAAGTGGCCCATGTTTGAGCAATGGGGTCTGCAATCTCAGGGGTCTCCCAGTTACAGACCCTGCACCCCAGCAGTGCACTGTCTCCAAGGGCCGTGGTCCCAGCCTGAATTTGGGTGCATGCTGGCTAATTACAACATGTTCAAGATGTGCTTCCTTTGTGCAGATTTCATGAATTCAAAATGCTAGTTTATGTAAACATTTCTACCTCAAAATCAACAAAAAAGAAAGCAACTCCGACATTTTCTTAGATATCACCGATATGCTCATAAAAGTATCTTTAAAATCTCTTAGAAGTGCCGCCTGACGATGGTCTCTTAGAAAGCAAGCTCTGTTTCTCGCAGTGAATGATCTACAACATTCATTCAACTCGTAGGACATTCAGTAGCTCTTTAATTGACCACAAAGTTCCTATGAGCGAATTTTAAGATGTGTTTGGCTTGATCCAGCATTGGAGATCTGATAACAGTCCAGTGCTTGTAAAAGCTTGGTAGGACAGAAACAGCCTCAATATCAAGTCAAAAGACATACAGATAATGAACGGCATGCAGAGCAAATCAAACACTCACCCCCAGTCAATGGACCTGGTTTAAATCCATAATTTGTTTGCTCACCATGCTGTTGGGATCTAGGGGAAGTAGGGTTCGGGTGCCTTCCCTTTCCCCTGTCGTTTCTTTCTGCATGCATGATTGGGTGCACATGAGAAGTTGTGGATAGTCCCTTGGGCTATTCGTATAAAGGGGACCTACCTCCGTGATGCCGGTGCTTGGTTTCTTTTATGGTCCCTTGCCTCGGGACTTCCGGTTCCTGTTTGGATTTCCTGGTGCCTTGCTGTTGGATCCCTGGTTCGTACTCTCGTGAGTCTCCTGGATGGGGATATTGGGTACTCTCTTTTTTCCGGTTTTTCCTTTCTACCTCCTTGTTGTTTGGCCCTGGATGAGTCCGCCATCGGTAACACGAAGTAGTACTGATTTAGAGGAGAGACGCGGCTGCGTTTCTCCTCCCTCTCCGGATTGGATTTCCTGGAAGCATATTACCTATCTGCCTCGTTATGTGTGATTAGGCGGAATCACGAAGGAACAGAAGTTCGGTCGTTTTCCTGTGTTCCTCGCTATTTTGGACTAGGGGTTTTTTTTTGTTTCTGTTTTTCCCCCTTCCTATTCCTCACGTGAGTCCTTGGAGAGAAGGTGTGTAATTTTTCTTCTGGGGACAAGACCATTGTTTTGGACTTCCACCGCCCTTCCTTTCTTACGTTATTTTCCTACTTTCATTGGATAAGTGGAGTCGGCTAGTTTGAAGTTCGCTCCATGTGGTATCAAGGACTTCTCCATCCACAAGATTGGGTAAGCCAGAGGTATGTGGGTTCTTGTGTGCACCTGGTTATGTATGTATTGGATTTGTGTCATGGTGTGAGATCCCACAGTAATATTTTGTTGTCCCTTCTTTTTTTAAGGTTACGGCTGCGGTCTTCCCATTGTTGGTCGGGTGGTAGACAAGAAAGTACGCTGCAGTACCTGAGCAACCACTGTGTTTTGTTCGTTCCCTGATTTCTTCCCCCACCTTCTCCCTGCATCGCGGTCACCCATCACCCTGAATTGTTAGTCGGGTGTGGGGTGACTGCGGTGGGGGTAGCGGACTGGGATATTCTTCACTCCTGCAGTGCGGAGTGGGCAGGCAGGCGGAACAGAAAACCAAGCCCAAGAACATTGCACTGCCTGAGTGAAGATGGATGTCCAGGTGGATGGGGTGGAGGCGCCCTCCATGCCAGACTTATTGGCCGCAATAACTAGTTTGCAGGCCGAGGTGCAGGGCCTTCGGCAGGAAAATCATGGGTTGCAGGCCGAGCTTAGTATGTGCAGAGCACGGGACAGTGCATGGGGAGGGGGTTGGGCCCGTCCACTAAAGATAAGGGTCCTTTGCTACAACCCGCTACCTTCCAGTTTGCTCGTCCTGCAGCTCAGACAGGGAATGGAGGACCTCCTATAGCCGTTACTGTAAATACCCCTGTTCCCGTCCCACTAGCGGCACCTGAGAGGTTTTCTGGGGACAGTGGCAAATATGGGGTCTTCATGAATCAGTGTCACCTGCATTTTATGTGTCGTGCTGCTGCCTTTCCCGATGATACCGCAAAGGTGGCGTTTGTCATTTCTTATTTAGCTGGTACTGCAGCTAGTTGGGCCGTCCCTTTGGTAGAGAGTGATGATCCGGTGCTGTACAGTTTTCCTGCTTTTAAGGCACAGATGCATAGTCTCTTCGCTAAACACGCATTCATGCAAGCTAGTGATGCGGAGCTTCTTAAATTGAGACAAGGGAAGCAGGATCTGTTAACATACGTAGCCACATTCAATCGTTTGGTGGCAGAAACACACTGGCCCCTTACAAAAAGGACATCATTGTTTTATCAGGGGTTGTGTGAAGAACTAAAGGATGTGGTGTCACAGGTTGTAAATCCCCTGAAGATTGCACCGAATTTATTGATTTGGTGGTGAAATTAAACCACAGACTGTCGGAACGGAGGGGGAGAGGACACGATTTCAGGCCTCCCGAATGGTAGTGGTTAGGGGGATTCACGGGACACGGGGGACTCAAAGCCAGTTCCAGAGCCTATGCAGATAGGGGGTTAGGGGTCCATTAACCAAGGAGGAGAAGGAAAGGCGACGAACCCAAAATTTGTGCCTGTATTGTGGAAAGGGGGGCATTATGCTCGGGAGTGCCCCGTGAAACCATCCAGCTTTTCCACCAATAAGGCAATAGCTGTTGTAGGGCGATGTTGTAGTGGATCATCTATTGATGAGGTGTGTGGGAATAACCCTTATGACATTCCAGGAGCAGTACAGAGGGTCCCTCGCCATTTTACCATTACGGCTTGTTTTGTGTTTTCTACCAGTAGCAGGGCTACTCTGTCGGTGTTATTGGACTCTGGGGCCACTGGGAATTTTATGGATATCCAGTTGGCCGAGAGAATGATGGTTCCATGTGTGTACAAGGAACAGCCTGAGCCTGTGAGAGCAATTGACGGGACTGAACTCTCGTCTGGGTCAATAGTCCGACAGACGGAACCGCTATTGGTAACTTGTGATAATGGGCATTCGGAGAGTATCTGTTTTGATCTTATAGATGCCCCTTCCTTTGGTGTTATACTTGGGGTACCCTGGTTACAGGTACACAACCCTAGAATTGATTGGGTGAGACGGACAGTGACTTTGGATTCTGAATATTGCCTCCAGCATTGTTATCAGGAGGCAACTGATTGGGTGGTGCCGTTAACCTGTGCAGTGAGTGATTGTGGAGATCAGAACCGCATACCGTTTCCCTTCACTGCTTTTCAGGACGTGTTTGATGAGGAACAAGCAAGGGTATTGCCACCACACCGGCCCTTTGATTGTCGTATCGATTTGGTGCCAGGTGCTGCCTTGCCTTGTAGCCGTGTTTATGCGTTATCTGAGCCTGAAGAGAAGCATCTGCGGAGTTATTTGGATGAAATGTTGGCTTCTGGTTTTATACGACCATCTTCTTCACCTGTTTCTTCCTCTATCTTTTTCATCCCTAAGAAGGAGGGTGATCTTAGAGCGTGTGTGGATTACAGAGCATTGAATAAAGTAACGATTAAAAACAAGTATCCACTCCCTCTGATATCTGTGTTACTGGATCAGTTAAGGCATGCAACTGTGTTTACGAAGCTCGATCTGAGGGGCGCTTATCATCTCGTTCGGGTCCGCGAGGGCGACGAATGGAAGACCGCGTTTCGTACTAAGTTTGGTTTATTTGAATATTGTGTTATGCCTTTTGGTTTATGTAACGCCCCTGCCGCTTTTCAGTTTTTTATTAATGAGGTTTTGCGTGAGTATCTGGATGTGTGCGTGATTGTCTATATAGATGACATTTTGGTTTTTCTCAGTCCCTTGTGGAACATGAATATCATGTGTCTCAGGTGTTGCAGAAATTACGGGAGCATCGTTTGTTTGTGAAATTAGACAAGTGTACATTCAGTGCTGCAGATGTGGAATTTTTGGGTTTTTTGATCTCCAGTAACGGTATTAAGATGGATCCACGCAAGATTGAAGCCATTGTGAATTGGCCTACTCCTACTTGTGTGAAGGATATTCAGGTATTTCTTGGATTCGCCAATTTTTATAGGCGTTTTATTTCACATTTTTCAGATCTCATCTCGCCAATGACTGTTTTGTTGAGAAAAGGAGTGTCTTTTGTCTGGTCCTCTGTAGCTCAGTCCGCCTTAGAGCAGTTGATTGTTAGGTTTACGACTGCCCCGGTTTTGATGCATCCGGATCCGGCTCTCCCCTTTTTGTGGAGGCCGATGCGTCTCAATTAGCTGTAGGTGGGGTGTTGTCTCAGAGAGACAGTGATACGGGTCTGATGCACCCCATAGCCTTCTTTTCAAAGAAGTTGTTACCAGCTGAGCAGAATTATACTGTGGCAGAAAGGGAGCTGCTCGCTATAAAATTATCGTTCGAGGAGTGGCGTCATCATTTATGGGGTGCTCGTCATCCCATTACGATCTATACGGATCATAAAAATCTGGAGTTTTTTCGCTCTGCTAGGGCTTTAACTCCAAGGCAAATGCGATGGGTCTTGTTTTTTAATGAATATGATTTTATCATTACGTACAGGCCTGCAGCTCAACAAGTGAAATCAGATGCATTGTCTCGCATATACGTGGGTCCCTTGGAGGAGGTGTCTAACAGCGATAATAGGCCCATGATATCGGCAGATAGAATTGTGGGGTGTGCCTCAGTAGAGGATTTCCTTGATAAGGTGAAGGATGAGGTAGGCCACCTGGATTTGACTCCGTGGTTGAATGATCCGGTTTTTTCCCTGCGAGATGGGTTATTGTACCATGCAGAGAGGTTGTTTGTGCCTCCTGAATTAAGGACACAGGTACTTACGTGGTGCCATTCTTCGTCGCTTGTTGGGCATCCTGGAATGAATAAGACCAAGGAGATTTGCTTGCGATGGTTTTGGTGGGACACGTTAGGTCATGATGTACAGGTGTTTGTGGCCTCGTGCCCTGTTTGTGCTGTAAGCAAGGCTTCGCATATGCCCCCGTCTGGTTTGTTACGTCCATTGCCTGTACCACCCATTCCTTGGCATACTATTAGTATGGATTTTGTGACTGATCTGCCACTGGATTTAGGATGTACTACCATATTAGTGGTGGTGGACCTATTTACCAAGACAGCACACTTCATTCCTTTGTCGAAATTGCCGACTTCCAAAGAGTTGGCTGAGGTCTTTATAGCTCAGGTTGTGAGATTGCATGGGTTACCCTCTGGTATTGTGTCCGATAGGGGGGCACAGTTTGTATCCCATTTCTGGACTGAGTTCTGTTCGTCGTTACGGATGGAATTACGGTTATCTTCTGCCTATCATCCACAAACTGATGGGCAGACCGAACGTACTAACCAGACTATGGAACAATATTTGAGATGTCTGCTGTCCTCCCTGACGGGTAGTTGGGTAACAGCCCTCCCTTTGGCTGAGTTTGCTTATAATAACAGCTTGCACTCGGCCATAGGGATGACCCCGTTCTTTTGTTCTATGGGATTTCATCCCAAATCCCTACCCATACAACCTTCTGGGCAGGTACCTGCGGTGGACATCTTGAGTAGAGTGCTGATTGGGATATGGGAGAAAGCACAAGAGCAGTTATTGGCTTCCAAATTAAGTATGAAGAAGCAGGCAGATAGGCATAGGCGTCCTGCTCCCTTATATGCAGTGGGTGATATGGTATGGCTAGCGACGAAGAATTTGAGGTTAGCGGGTTCTAGGAAGCTGCAGCCTCGGTTCGTAGGTCCCTTCCCTATCCTGCAAGTGGTAAATCCGGTGGCGATGAAATTATCCTTGCCTGATGAGTATAGCATCCATCCAGTTTTTCACACATCCCTGTTAAAGCCATGCACTCAGACCCTGCAGGCGTTGCCTCCTCCTCCTCCTGTTGTGCTGGAGGGTCATGAGGAATTTGAGGTGCATGCTATTCTGGATTCCAGGAGGAGACAGGGAGGTTATTCTATTTGGTGGATTGGAAGGGGTATGCCCCGGAGGATCGATCCTGGGAACCGGCTAGTCATGTACATGCACCAAGGCTGGTGCGCCTGTTTCATGTTCATCACCCTAGGAAGCCGAGACCAGTGGGAAGGCGTTTGGGAGGGGGTACTGTTGGGATCTAGGGGAAGTAGGGTTCGGGTGCCTTCCCTTTCCCCTGTCGTTTCTTTCTGCATGCATGATTGGGTGCACATGAGAAGTTGTGGATAGTCCCTTGGGCTATTCGTATAAAGGGGACCTACCTCCGTGATGCCGGTGCTTGGTTTCTTTTATGGTCCCTTGCCTCGGGACTTCCGGTTCCTGTTTGGATTTCCTGGTGCCTTGCTGTTGGATCCCTGGTTCGTACTCTCGTGAGTCTCCTGGATGGGGATATTGGGTACTCTCTTTTTCCGGTTTTTCCTTTCTACCTCCTTGTTGTTTGGCCCTGGATGAGTCCGCCATCGGTAACACGGAGTAGTACTGATTTAGAGGAGAGACGCGGCTGCGTTTCTCCTCCCTCTCCGGATTGGATTTCCTGGAAGCATATTACCTATCTGCCTCGTTATGTGTGATTAGGCGGAATCACGAAGGAACAGAAGTTCGGTCGTTTTCCTGTGTTCCTCGCTATTTTGGACTAGGGGTTTTTTTGTTTCTGTTTTTCCCCCTTCCTATTCCTCACGTGAGTCCTTGAAGAGAAGGTGTGTAATTTTTCTTCTGGGGACAAGACCATTGTTTTGGACTTCCACAGCCCTTCCTTTCTTACGTTATTTTCCTACTTTCATTGGATAAGTGGAGTCGGCTAGTTTGAAGTTCGCTCCATGTGGTATCAAGGACTTCTCCATCCACAAGATTGGGTAAGCCAGAGGTATGTGGGTTCTTGTGTGCACCTGGTTATGTATGTATTGGATTTGTGTCATGGTGTGAGATCCCACAGTAATATTTTGTTGTCCCTTCTTTTTTTAAGGTTACGGCTGCGGTCTTCCCATTGTTGGTCGGGTGGTAGACAAGAAAGTACGCTGCAGTACCTGAGCAACCACTGTGTTTTGTTCGTTCCCTGATTTCTTCCCCCACCTTCTCCCTGCATCGCGGTCACCCATCACCCTGAATTGTTAGTCGGGTGTGGGGTGACTGCGGTGGGGGTAGCGGACTGGGATATTCTTCACTCCTGCAGTGCGGAGTGGGCAGGCAGGCGGAACACATGCCACCCCAGTTTAGACAGAGCCATATGCAAATCAGTCTTGACCCTATGCCTCATGGGAACAGTCGAGCCCGAACTGCCAAACCAGGTCCGCCCTGGACCGCGAACAAGCATCCTAGGACCGGTTTCAGGGCATCACCCCTCATCAGCCAGGCTAGCTTGAATCCAGTGACACAGTGAGCCCAGTATCAAGTCAGGCATATGTTGACATGTCACTTAATCTTCCTCGAACCTTTCGTTCTTTTAGAGACACCGGTCTTTCAGAAATTCTGCAGATTTATCTATAGCATCTCTTCTGCTGATATTCGAAATTAGGGAAATCTAGGAAGAACATCCTGATTGTTTGTTCAGTTAGTTGACTAAATACATATAGGGAAATTCACTGAAAATGAAATGTTTTGCACATGGTCACATGGCATTGTTAATCAATGCATTATTGCTCTTATATATACCAACTAGCACTCTACATGTGGGGCAATTAATTAATTGACTGAATCATTTTTTAATCGAATAACAATGGAATTCGAAATTACACAGTTTATAATACGCTATGGGTGAGGGTAGATAAATTAGGCAATTTATTCTAATAATAAGTCATTGTATGGTTGTGGTAATAGAATCATTTACACATTTTATGATAAAATGCTTGGTGTAATAGTGCCATTATCTTATCAGTAGTTACATACAATATAATCTTTAAAATTTATGGGTTTTAAAAGAGATATTAATAAAAGGCAAAGCCTAAATTTTACCGCTATACACGTTTCTAAATTCTAGAGCAGAGTCCTGTATACTCTGAGCATATTTCTGAGATGTCAAGAATAAATTTTGATAAATGGATGCGACGTACCCGAAATTACAGGCCTGGGCCACAAGGGTTGTAACTTTATGGATTTCCGTCGCACTGCATATCCAAGTAGGATGCTGAATTTCATAATACTCCTAAATATTTTCTGCAGATTGGAATATCGCGATTCCTCTCATGTATTACTCAGAGATTAGACTATGGTAAAAGTATTTATCTGGTGTTATCAAATGCCAGCTAATTTGATTGTACATTTATTGAATGTTGCTGCACCCCTGCTATTAAGAGTTGGTAATAAACATTGTATTTCACATCCACTTGGCTTACTTTTGCGGCACTTGGCTCAGAGACTACAAGGAAAGGCCCCTGGCGAAAAAATGCCAACTATTTAATATTTATTACCTGAATTCATAGATCAGTAATTCAGACAGTGTTACCTTACATGCTCCGTGAGCTCTCCCTGTAGATTCACAACCCTCTAACTTGCTAGCCCCTGACCGACGGCTAGGTCTTTTCATTGGTGGCCTCTGTGTGCCTCAGTGCATTCCAGCATACTTTTGGACTCTCGAACATCACTTTACATTGTGGAAGAATCTTAAGCTCTGACTCTTTCAAAACTATCCCCACTTTCTCTTGGACTAACTTCCCTACACTTTCTCGTTTGTCCGTGAGGTTGCTTAGTAGAACAGGAATATTTAAGGTAAGTCCAAGTGGGCCAATCCATGCCAGATTTTATGATACTCCAGGAGAAACAGTTGCATACAATTAATCTCCATACAAAAATTTACATAGTCAGTGATTATCCTGGTATGCTCCAGGACAAATCTATAGGAGACTATTTTGAATTCCCACACCCTGATGTACCTCAAAAATGCTTGACTTTTAAGGGTGACATAGATAGTCACGAATGGCCTGACGTTCAGTGCTTCATTATGTGGGTTCCATTAGCCTCTAAGAAACATTCCACAAAAGGTTTGGGTCTGTGGGAGATAACATAAATTCTCACTAAGTCATACCTGTCCTGGCTCTCCTTTTCTACAAACTATGTTGTTCTCTCGTGTTCCGCTGTATTTATAACTGGATTCAACTTTTTTCTCAATTCCCAGGTGGAGACCATTTCAGATTCGGACACAGAGGGCAAGAGTCGTAGAGAGTTTCACTCCATAGGCGTTCAGGTGGAAGAGGACAAAAGGTAATAGTGATGTCAGGAACACACTGACGTAAAGAGAGAGTCACACCATGGTGGTATATTCTTGATAGGTGTTTTAAGCATGCGATGCACCTTAAATACAGGGGCAGCTCCTCCGTAATGGCAGACAACCATTGCCCCACTGCTCAGAGACAGCAGATGATAAATAAATTGATAATAAAACAATGTTGTTATTATTTTATTTCTCACTGAGTCTGAGCGGCAAAGCCGATAGTCTAGGACGGGCCAGGCCGTAGCAGGGAAGAGGACTTGTGGGGGCACTGTAAGGGCGCATGTCGGTTTGGCCGGCCGTCTTAGGCCGGCCAAACAGAAATGCACATTTAGGTTTATCCTTTCCAGCTGTATTCTACAGCCAGGTGGAGAAACGGCACAGACTCCCTGTGTGAGCATTAGACCAGCCCGCTCAGGCCAATCCTGGTGCTTCTATCATGCTAGCTATAGCATAAGAGCAGCGCCTGGATTGGGTGGGGAGCCTGTGCTTTGTGGCCCATCGCGAAAGGAGCAACGAGGCAGCCGGCAGCGAAAGCGGCAGGTAAGTCCTTTTAATTTCTTCTTCTTCTTCCCCTCCCCTGGGCTGTCCTACTCCTTTAGACTGGTGGCAGCCACCACTGCTTAAATAATGATAAGACGAGGGCACAGAGACTTTCACTCTAATTTGCTTGTCTTATAACTTTAACAGACCTGTCAACTTAAAAATAAAAATCACCATATGAGGAGAGACTGAGACTGTCAGAGCCTCCAAAGACAGCTTGACGCCCCCATGTGCAGTGGTTTCCAGCTGTCTTCTTTCCCACAGTGTGATTTGGCTCCACACTGGTTGACCGTACGATGGGAGCTGATATCGTGTGACACACGGTGGCACCATGTGAGTTGGCAGAGATGCCACTGACTATTTGGTACTTTTTGATGATCTGCTTTTAAATTCAGAGTTAGATCCTTTTACCACAGAACTGGAATGACAACAAACAGGAACATGTTAACTGTTTCAATTTTTATGACAAAATGGTCATACTGTTTGTATGTACAGGCACCACACAACGATTATTGGGGTCAAAATGGTCACATTGGATAATTTATCTCTTGGGCAGGTTTTTATTTTTGCTCAAAAGGGAACTTTTGGAACTTGCCTCTTGGGCTAAAAGTAAAGCGTGTGTGAAACTGTATTTTGTCGTAAAATTAAGTAAAATGTCTGTAATTTTTTACACAAACTTATTTACAGAATACGCAAAATGCATTTTAGAGTATCTCGAGTGAAAATCGAATTAGTTAAATTGAACTAACTGGTTCATGGAGAAAATTGCAAAATTGTTCCCACAAGACATTTTATACTCAAACCAGTCGATTGCAGCAAAACATGTGCAAGTTTTGATGCTGGCAGCATCTCTGACATTTCACATAATTTGCATACTACATAAGTGCCCTCTGTTAGAAACGTTTGCAGTGGCCTATGAAGAAGCTGTGTGTTAAATCTCAAAGGTATTAACAGTGGCAGGTCCTCCGCTAAGGTGGAGGAGGGTCGCCCCACTGCCAGGAGCAGCAAAGAAAGGAAAAATAAAATAATAATAACGGAATGTTATTATCATTTTATTTTTTCCTCCTGCTGCGGCAGTGCGTGAGGGGGCGGGGCGGAACGTCAAGGGAGGAGTGGTAGAAAAACACCTGTGCGCAATGACTGTGTGGTCGGCCCTCTCGGGTTCTCCATGCAGGCTGCATTAAATCCTGCATGGAGAACATGCCAACCCCTACAGCTTTTGGCTGAGCGCCATGTCACGGCACTCAGACCAATCACACCAGCATTGTGATTGGCTTAGGGGTGTGAGGCTGGCTGTCTGCTTCCTGTTCCGACCTGGAGTCGGACACAGGCGGGCAGAAGAGAAGAAGCGGGACCCGGCGGCAAGGTACGTTTTTTTTTTTTTTTTAAAGAAGCCCGCGCCCGCCCCCCACCCGTGAGCCGTGCTGGCCGCCACTGGGTATTAATGCATTTCCACTTAATTCCTATTTGTAGTGGGTTACAATTATGCATTCACAGGTGAAGAAGCAGGGATTTTACTTGCAATGTACGACCATCTCCATATCCTCAAATCCTGCCTGAGACCGTTTCTGCGACCTCCTCAGAATATGAGGGGCCATAGTGCATACAAGGCCGGCTTTAGAGTTGGTGGCGCCCAGTGCAATAATCTTTTTCGGAGCCTCCTCCATGACCTCCTTCTCCATGGATTCCCTCAGTACCACCCTCCAACACTGCCCCTCAGCTCTCCATAGCCCCTCTGTCACATACATTTCATTTGTTTTATAGCATTACTTATACCAGTGTTGGGTGTCAGAGTAATTTACATCACTAGGACTATACAGAGACAATGAATCATACATGTGTAAATCAGTCTATAGAAACTGTTACATAAGACAAAGAGGATTACAAGGTGTAGGACTCACATCATCCATACTAGTAGGCCCTATATTTTAAGATTGTTTGGTCTGGAGAAGCACAAACTTTGGATCTAAAACATGTCACAGTGGTTATGGGTGGGTTTATTAATAAAAATGCATTTCTATCCACACAAACCCTTGTGAGCAACATTAGGATAATGAAAGTTTGGTCAAACAAAATATGACATTCTAACCTATACCATGCAGTTTGCATGCAGCTTTTTGATGACAGTTCATAGGTCACTTTGCTATATTAGGATTGTAACTTAAGAGCTGCAAGTAACAAAAGGATCTCTCTGACAAAAGCAGTAACCCACTGAGCTATCGACATAAAATACAGTGATCCTCATGATACACATTCTGTGCAGCAGGGATATTAACCCTCTGCGCTATTTTATGAGAGCCAAACCTGCCACTAGACAAAACTCCATCTCTCTTCAGAGGGAACATTAATCAACAGAATTGTTTTTGACATTTTCATTGTTGCTTGAAAACTGCTGGACACACAAGGAACTCAGCAGCAGGTACTTTTAAACCCATAAGTTATTTCTAAACACAGAGGCCTTCGAGGTTAGCACCAGGTGCAGCTGTGCAGGTCGCACAGCCCTAAAGCCTGACCTAAGTGCATAATGCAGAACTGGTTCAGTTCTACTGTGCACTGATGGACCAGTGAAAAAGTGTTATTTGAATCAATTGACTAGCACAAATAATCCAATTTTTGCACCACTCAGTCCCTGCATAGGTCGGTTTTGCGCTGGTCAGTTTTTGCAGCAGTCAATTGCTGCAATTGTCATTTTTGCTCTGGTTGGTTAGTGTACACCTCTAACCTTGGGTTCCTGAGTAGAGCTCTACTACCCGAAAAGTGCTTCAACACCTCGTCAGGGGTAGTACGCTCTACATAAATTCAATTACAATTACGTTTGAGTGCAAAATTTCATTACATCAGTGTTGCAGTAATTCATTTGGTCCTTCATTAATTATCCTATGGGTCTGGTGATTGCCTGCACCTCATATCTATCTTTAGACAGACCACCCAGACCTATCGCAAGTTTCTCAGAAGGGCCATAGGAAGAGGTGTGGCGCAGCGGCCAGGGTACCTGACTCTGGACCACGGGGTTCACGGTTCGATCCCTGGTGTCAGCGGCAGGTTAGCCCAGCACCATGTGACTCTGGGCAATAGCTCGCTTTATCTTCCCGACGGCCCCCAGCGCCGGGACACCTCTCCGGAGGTAGCTGTGCGCTTTACAAATGCTGGTATTTCATTTAGCCAAAGCTGTCTGAAGGCTTATGAGGAGTTCAGCATTCTAATATGTAACCTTTGACTCAAACTGACTGCAAGCTTCCCAGAAGACTAGTGCTCCAGTTTTTTACCTCTCTTGCCTTATCTGTCTGCAAGCTTCTCCGGAGCACCGAATGGTAGCTGCCTCTGGCCAGCTTCTGATAAGGTCAGCAGAAGTCTAGTTATTTCCCATTCCAGTACAAAGCGATGGCAAGCTTCTGGGGATGCCTTCCCAGTCTTGTCAGGGTGACTCCATCTGATAGTCAGGAGCCATTTATTTGGGAGCAGTAAACCTGAGACCAGCATACAAAAAAAATACTCTGGGTCAAAATGCATCAAATACTCCAATTTTGTTGCTTGCATCCGAGTGAAGGATGCAAACTGATATGGCTTTAGTTCATATTTGAAATTAAGAGACATATTGTGAAAAATGTGCACAATGTATGCAAAAATGGGCATGGCATCTTTTTACAACATATTTTATGTGTAGTTAAATTTGCTTAACGAATAAAAAGCTGATCCACGAATAAAGTTTGTTTTAAAAAAAAGGGAAGCAAATTAATTTCGCACAATTTATGCTGCACTCGTACTTAGAAATAATAGAGCAAACTGATTTGCTTTAAACTTGTTTTTACCTTTCATTAATGGGGTAACCTATATTGGCGCCATTCCTAAAAATGTGAGCGCAGCAAAAATAATTTAGAAAAAAGTTTTGTAATATGGACTAGAACAAACCATGTTTTCTCCATTGTCCAATGCTCAAACAAAAGTGCATTTGTTCCATTTTTACGCCACTGTAAAACGTATGTGAAGTAAGACGGGTATTTTACATAGTAGTTGTCCAGAATTGACTCATTTAAGTTAACTACGGGTATTTACTATTCATTACCCATAGAATTACCAATTCCACATACTCATGTCACAGTCAACTCAGCAGAGACGTTAAACCTATGGATTGACCAGTGGAATATGAGTAGTGCTTCACCTACTAAACTATCTTACCATCGGTCCTACGTGTCTGCAAGCACAGAGGCAGCAGCCCTGGTGTATAGTACAATGTGTCTTTCGGTACTTGGCAGGTTGATACTTTGTGAGCAAGTGCAACTATCTATTTTTAACGTTTTTAGCTCATCTCGGGATGTCACATGAATACCCCAATTACATTCCGAGGCCTCCTCTTCTTCCACTGACCTTCCAGATGCGTACCCTCTTTGTCTGCGGAACAACTGGGCATCAAGGGGCGGGAGGAAGGCGATGGATTCTTCCATCATTCGACATTTGTCCAGCTTCTGTTACTATGGAAACCGCCTGGCAGAGAGAACAAACCCGGAGAAAGGAGTGCTGCACTGGAACATGCTGTTCCCAGGGTACTCCCTGCAGAGAGGTGAGGCTGGGCAGATGTGACGACGCTACCGCTGCTGTTGCCGGGGTGATGCGATAGCGTTCCAAACATGGACCAGCAAACTTCTTTTTTCCAAAATCAGCCAATCAGGTTGTCAGCAAGGACAAGGAATGTCGGTCTCTCATCACGAACTCTAATAAAAAATAAAAAAAAAGCATCCAACTCTCAAAAAGACCATCTACAGCTGCAGCATGTTTGGTAATATAGAGAGGATGTGGCGTAAAAGAACTGGGGAGTCAGGTTCTCTCTGCATCGCCTCAACATCCAGTGATTCTGGGCAAATCACTTATTCTCCCCTTACCTGTAAAAAATGAATGTGACCTTGTGTAATGTAACAGGTGCTCATGTAAAGCACTCCCATACCTTCAGGTCGAGTTCATGCTTTATAAAACTACAAAACAAAATAGAGAAATGCTTATCCTGCTGAAGACAACCATCTGAGCTACCCCCTGTGCTCTTCCAACCAGGAAAGGATCACAATGGCATGATCAGCTAACACTTCTCTACAGCACAGCAATGATGCAGAACTTCAAGCTCCCAGAACGCAGGCAAATCATTGGTAAGACTGCCACCTCGCATACCTCCTCAGGTTACCATGTTTCCGATCCTGGACAGTCATTTGGCAACCTAGAATGTTTTGGGAGTTGAAATCCTAATGGCTTGGGCAGTCGACCTTGGAGCAGGGTAACTGGGTTCGAGTCTCGGCAGGGACGCTCAACATTATGTGATTCTGGGCAAATCACTTAATCTCCCCGTGCCTAACAAAAATGAATGTGTCCGTCTGTAAGGTAACTGGTGCTCCTGTAAAGCTCTTTGATAGCTTCGGGTCTAGTTCGCGCTATATAAAACTCTGGAGAAAAAAAAACTTGGGTTGCTTCTATTGAACCAGCTTGACAGACACACACAACTCATAACAGTGATCTGTATCAGAAAAACTCAAAGAAGACAGAGCCTGATTCACAAAAGTCAGACATTTTACTTGGTCCTGCTACAGACAGCTTTAGTTATGTGCAGATGGACCTAATGTTTTCAATACTTTAGCTATGCTTAAATAGTAGGCCTTGAGTCAACCCACTCCAACCATTGAACCTTTGACTGATTGTGTTCTTCCACTTCTAGCCATTGGATGAGTCATTGCCAATCACATCTCACATCAGCCCACAGGCAACCTGCTCTCTCACTGATTGGTGTTTTCTGTGTCCTTTTGCATCCTATTGACTGTGTACACTGCAGAGCATGAGGGACTACTTTATCAGCTTGCCTTTCCCCTCTTTGCTGCATGGCTTCCTGCCTGTCTGCCATCCTTCTTCATTTCCCGCTATTTCCCACACTTGCTCTTTCACTACCCCATTCCTTGCCTCGACTACAAGTAACTTTGCTGCTTCCAGCCCTCCTATCGCCATCTCTCTTCACTCGTTGTTGTCCCCACTATCCCACCCTAAATCCCTGCCCTTCCTCTCTGCCATCGTTTTGCTTCCCACCTACCATTACTCTGCACTTGCTGTTGTTTCCCACCCCTCCTTTCTCTCTCCCAGTTTCCCACACCCTGCGTTCTTTTTCTCTGTGCCTCCTCAGCTCCCATCTACTCTCATTCCTCCATGTCCAAGCTCCTCATTGGAGCCTAAACACAGCAAAGATGGACGGACACTGCTTACCACTCACCAGTATTGACTTTATCAATGCTTGTATAATTTCAGCTGAAACACCGTTGACGGTAATAGCAGCAGGTGGCCATCTAGGAGTGGAATTTTGCATTTTATTATTGTTCTGCAGTTCAAAGATGGCTGTGGCGTTGTTTCTAGATGCTGGAATTAAACGTAACATGACAGCCATCTTGGAACAGTACAACAATAATAAAGTATACAGTACAATTCCAACATAGCTACGCTATTAACTTTGGCAAAACTTGTGCTGCAATTGTACAAGCATTTGTAAAGCCAGCCCGGATAGCAGCAGCCTGTTAAACTGTGTTCCATTGAAGTTATCGATATGTAAATGTAGGTTATATGAAAATTCAGAACATTTAAAATGGATAAGGCTCTCTTGGACCTACTTTGGACAACCCTGTTTAGACCATGCTTTCTAGACAACATTTTCTATCCAATTTTCCTTGCAGCTATGTTTTTGGGAACCTCTTTACATCAGCATAGCCTTGGGTGTTCCTGGGCATAAAGGAAATGTCTGATTTTTACAACAGTTTTTCAAAATGGCCATGTGCAATACATAGTCCAGGATTGTTCAGATTAACAGAGCATTATTTTACTCAGGTATAGTCTATTATTTTTTGATTTTGTGAATCGACCAGTCATCAAAAGCGGTGAGCTCAGGGGGATAAAAACAACCATGATTTCCATACATTTTTGTTTTTTACCCTGTCTTCCCTGAGGAGAAACGATGATGATCTCCCACCCCTTGTGAAGAAACACTTTTCTAGAACTCATTTACAAAATATGCTTCTCAAAAGCACAGACTAATCAAACTGGCCATTTATTACAGTGCACATTTCACTGAATTGTCTTTTAGTATTGAAGTTATTGGTGTCAACACTCACTGACGAGGCAGGGCGGGGCCTCTTGTGGGTGCACCAGGATAAAAATGTTGCACTAATTGATGCCGATTGACAAAGGCATGTAAGCGTACATAAAACGTACCACCGTACTACTACTTCCTCTACTCAACATGCTGTTGTGATTCGGTCACGTTGACTGAAGAGGTGGTTTGTACACTCCGCTCCGCCAGTGGAGTTTGTGGAGTTTTGCCACAACGCGCTCCGTTTGGAGCGCTGAGTTCAGAAAAAAATCTGCCTACCGCCACGTAGCAGAGTTTACCGGCACTCACCTCCCCAAATGAGGCCCATTCCTGCAGACAAAGCAATTATCCACAGCCCTCTCTCTTTGCTCAACATTGGCCGGTCAAATAAAAAAATATGACTTTTCACACTTGAGCCCTCCTTGCTCAGATAACTTCATTGAGGGTAGATGTAACAGGAACGGGAGCTGCACCATCATTGGAGTCAAGCCATTCAACTTAGTCTACTCTAAACGAGACAGAGGAAAATAAACTTGATTGCGAAGCGCTGAAACAGCAATCTTTACCAACAAATGCATCCTGCAGAATGAGAACGACCTGCTACTGCATGAAACCAATAGGCGCTCGACGGCCCGGCCTTTATTATTCTTGGATAATCTTCTGGCTCTCATATTAATGAGCAATTGCCTTATTCCTAATGCCATGGTTTCCCAGTCGGTGCACATTCACAATAGGCCTAAGGTCACCATAAACATTTCATAAAATCAATTTCAATGGTCGTGGGAAGCGAGAGGCAGAGCAAGGCTGACCAGGGTGTCTGAAAGTGAGGCTAAGAGAGTGACTGACACCTTGCCTCCTCCTGCTCTGCAATTGCTTGTGCGCCTGTGGTAGCAGGAATGCGTGCACACACTCATGCTGATTCACTTGCCATTTAACACTGAAAGGGTTTGGTGGTTTGTAATTCCCACCTTATACGAGAGACTGACAGGTCAGGAGTCCAATGGGAAGCTATTCTAGCTCCGTTCTCTATCCCAACCCACTCTCTACTCCACTGATTCCCTCCTCACTCTCTGTACATCCCTCCTCCAGTAGCACCCGAAAGGGCCATTCTGGGAAGTTACATTTGGCAACAAGCTTTCTTTGATAAGCAGAAGAAATGTCCCTTTGAAGCACCGGCGACCACTTTAATTCAGTCTGCTTTTATTATTTTTCGCTGGAAGATGAAACAAGTCACAAGACAGGGTACTGACAGGGTAACATCCCCATGGCAAACTTGAGTTTCATTGCCCAATTTTGTCATCCACTGAGAGAGCTAACTACATCGAAACAAAAGGAGCAGAGCACCCCTGGATCCCAGGCTTAGGCACCTGGCTCTTTAAGGCGTTAGCTGGCTCAGGATAGGGAGCCCGACCCTTAGCAGAGTGAAAACCTTCCTGCACTATTTCTCCAGACATGAGTCGATGTATCCCAGACACGAGTGGACACCGTCGTGTATGGATGCGCTGGTCATCGAATTTTCTGTTGGTTGTGCTCTTCATCTTACAAGAGCTACCCGGTGCAAGAAGAGGTAAGGCAAACAAATATATATTTTTTTACAGATCTCCCGCCGGCCTTACCCTGTCCATTATGAAATGAATGTAGTGATTACAGAGGGGGATTGGGAAAGGAACACATGGAACTTGAGCAACGTTTGAGGCAGTGCTTTTCCTAAATCAATAAAGGTGATGGCCCCATTGTACTCTAGAAATGTCGATTTGCTTCCATTGGGTGAGCCACAAAGTACTGTGAAGTTTCTGCAAGGCGTTATGTCTGGTGCTAACCCATGTGCAGCAATTTTGTCGGCGTACTCACAGGAAGTAAAAGTCAGACAAATTCTGATAAACTCAAAACACTTAAAATGGTTAGTGCTATTGTGAAGCATGTATGAAGCATCCAAATTACAGCACACAGGTCAGATGTCAACAAAGCCCGTATTTCTCTGAGGGCCATTAGCATGAGATGCGTTTTACAAGCCCCTGCAGCGGCGTGCATTTAGCACCTGACTGTTATCGCTTGGCATGGGGCTGAGACCATATTGTACAATTGTGGTTATGTCGCGCCCTGTCAGACTGCTACTTCACTCACTGTCAGCCATGTGCTGTACATCTGAAGTCCCAAAAAGCCCTCAGGGCTCCAGCGGTTTCCAAGCCATTATGCAGATGTTACACCAACAAATGCACTCCAGCCTGTTTATAATTAGGGGTGGGCAGAACTCTGCAGAATTTCGCTGAGTTTTTATGCAACTCCACTGAATTCCGCGGAGTCAAACTCAGCAAGATTCCCCACCCTTGGTTGACGGTAGGTAGTTCATGTTGAACTCCTGTAGGCGCTCAGCCATTTCAAGGTATTCTTTTCTGTTACATGCTGCCACGTGTTGGCATATGTAGAACTGCACTGCAAACTCCTACATAATCCTTCAAAAACACCTCAGCAACAGAGAGCTTAAAGATTCAGTTTATTCAGTCCACCTGGGACAGACACTGGGGAGTAATGGTACCATTGAACACCCTGAAATGACTCTGTCACACCAGGAGTTAGGAAATGGAGAGCCAGGCCAGCCTTGTTGATGTTTGTCGCACATGAACAGTGATGTTTAAAAAGTGTGGTAACCTTTGGCTAGTTCCTAGGGAACAGTTCTTTCTCGGAGTACCATCAAGTCCTGTGGTCTCATACTTTGGCAGTGGCTGAGCCGCTTTGCGTCAATTCAGGTGGGATCAGACCATCTTCTTTTTTTCTGCATTCTGAAAGTTTCTACACACAAGTTCTTGATCACCTGTGCACCAGGACAATAACAGGCCCCACTACTGGAAATTGCCAGGGGAATTTAAAATCAAGCACAATATGCCTATTGAGATACATTAACAACAAAAGTTACTTAAAGAAAAGATGGAGGACCTCCTTTCAGTGCACCCCGCCTTCGTCTTAATATCTTTATATTTTATTTTATTGTTATTAGCAATATGCTATACAATACAAATATATTAAAAGGATAAAACATTCAGTCATATTACAGCTGACACCAACTATTCTTAAAATACAAACATTTGAAACCCATACAAAAAATAATTTCATAAAATTGTCGCTTTGTACAGAAGGAGAATACTCCTTGGGTGTCCCCAACGTAAACTTCAATATAAATTGCATTTGAATTCTATATTAACATTGACCGAGTATATTTTTAAGACCACCCCATTAATAGTCCCATTCTGTATTCTTCTAGTCTTAAGGTTCATAATAATTGGCAATTCTGCCCATGTATAAGAAGACACAGAGTTGAAAAGTATCTCATTCTCTGACCTAAAACAAAACGATGGAGCATCCAATCCAGACCTGATGCTACACATGTGGAATAAAGGAAGTAACCAGCGGTTACCTGCTGCAACCCAATTTTGTGAAAAACAACATAAAGTGCACAGTTCTATCTTTGCATCCAAATGAACGATCCCAGAATCCTTCCCTTTGTTCGAGCCTACCACACCTCACTAGGTACACCCTGGTGGGGAATGTTCCCAACCTAAACTTAATATATAGGGTGCATTTACGTTCTGGATAAATGTAGTCCAAATATTTTGTAACCCCCTCTTCATGCTTGAAGGCGCGATAACTATCAAACAAGCTGCCTAGGTGAGTTTGTAAAATCCTTTTCTCTACCTTTTGAGAGTACTAAAGATCCTTAATTATTTCTACACTATTTAGACATATAAAGCTCAAATTTCCCCACAAGTGCCCTTAATGCACTAATGATAAGGTTTTCTTAATATGAGCTCTGCCCTGGCCACCATCGGTTCTTAACTCCAGCACAGTTTAGAGGTAGACTACTGCATTTGCATTTCTGTACTCTGACTCTCTACAGCACTGTTTTAAAGCAGCCAAAGTCGAGACCGGGGTAATGCCTACCTGCAGATAAAGTGGCACTAGTGGTATCCTGTGCCAAGCTTCAACAAAGTCCTTAAAAAGTTGTTTTCTATAACTTGCATCTTACTAATATTGCCATAATCCCAAAGGTCAGCTCCATAGAGGGCAGTTGTCACTGCTTTTTGTTTATAAAGTTCTAGTATTATACTTATCGATTTACAGTCTGGTTTCTGTTTGAAACTGATCATGGCTCTTGAAGTTTGAAGTAAGGTGATACATGCTCTGGTTATTTGTTCTTTCAGTTTAGGCTGATTTTCGAAGCGTACACCCAGATAATCATGGCAGGAAACACACTCTATCACTTCAGTGTTAACCTTCAATTTCCTCTTCAAAGGAGGGGAGGGCTTCATTGAAATGACCTTTGTATTCTTTCTATTGATAGTCAGATCCGTCATTGTGCAGTAGCCTGTAAATTTATATAGCAGTTTGTGCGCGCCATGCTCTGTCCTAGATTACAGACCCGCATCATCAGCAAACAGAAGATTTGGGACCATTTTGCCTGCGATGGTTGGGACATCTAGATCGGCATCATTTAGAAATAGGTGGAAAAGTAGTGGGGCTAACACACAGTCCTGTCTTACTCCTTTTTGGATTAGAAATAGTTCAATACACTCACCTTGCGGGCCCATATTGTACTCTGGCCGTATTGCTGCTATGTAAACTCACTATAGCCTGGAGGACTGCCTTATCAGTACCTAAGGTCCGAAGAGAAACCAAAGTTTCTTGCGATTGACAAGATCAAATGCTGAATTCAGGTTAATGAATGTGAGGTACAGTGAGGACTTCCTAGCTACTATATATTTATATCAGATTGAATATAAGAGAACTGCTTGGTCAATCGTTCCAATTCGTCACCTGAAGCCAGCTTTAACCTCAGACGGGACATTCGTGGCATCCACCCAGCCTTGGGCATCATTTAACAAAACTTTCCTTAGAATTTTCCCGGCCCCATCTAATAGTGATATTGACCAGTAGTTCAGCTGGCTATTATGGATACCTTTCTTGTGAAGTGGTAATATGATCGCAGAGTGGCAAGAAAGTGGGAGGATATTGCAGCTGGGGCAGCATGAAAGACTCTTGTAAGGAAGTCAACCCGAAATCGAGAGGTTGCTTGATATAGGTTAATCGGAATAAAATCAGGGTCTGGTGCCTTGTGCATTTACCTTAAAGCGCTCTTGCACTTCTTATCTTAATACAGACTTGCATTGGTAAGTAGTACTCATGGCTGAGTCTCTAGAGGAATTGTAAGGACTGTTGCAGGATTACTATTACCCTAGATACTTCGAAGAACGAAAGGCTCGGCTCAAAGGTTGAAGAGCAGCAATATGGCTTAAATTAAATAAGTGGTCACAGCTGAAATCCTTCTTATAATCTGCATGTCTCACAGTTTAAACCCATCAAGGCCAAAACTGCCCTCATCATTCTGAGGTTAATATATTGAGTACTCATAAATCGTATGATATAAACACCTATTATTTACAGTTATACAGACTAAGCGTTGTTAAATGTGCTTTATTGAAAATGAGATATTATTCTATAACCTGCAACCATCACAGTACATAACTGACATCGGGAGATGGAAATACAGTATCTCATCAGCTTAGCAATAGTAGTCAATGCTTATATAATTGTTTCCCTGACGATGAAGCAGCCTCACGTGTAGACCCCATCATGATGAAGTCATAATTCATGCTAATGCAATGATGGTGAAGCTATCCTGTCTCTGGATTCCATCCTGGCGGAACTTGTCCGTTTGCCGATCCCATTATGCCAGAGGTATTGTTTGTACTGATGGATTCCATCATGATGGAATATATCCCTTATGCTTGTTCCATGAAGGTAGAGCTATCCTTTCTCCAGATCCATCATGGTGAAATAATTCCATGTGCTAATCCCCTTAGGGCAGAGCTATCCTTTTCTACTGATTCCATCACAATGGAATTTTTTTTTGTACGGGTTCTATGATGATAGAGCAATCCCTTTTGTAAATACCTTTCTGGCAGAGATATTCTTTTTTACTGAGTCGAACTTGGTAGAAATGTCCTTGGTGTTCCACATTTTTATCAGTCAAATTATGGTGAATCTAATTGTAACAAGCAAGTCATTGTGGGACTATTCTTTGTGTCATGCAGGAGCCATCCCAAGAGCGCTTTCTTTTGTACGGATTCCAACATTGTTGAGCTATCCCAAGCTAATCCCATATGGGTGCAATTAACCTTTGTTTCAATCCCATATTGGTGGAGCCCTAATCATTGAATTAACCTTTATGCGTATGCCTTCATGGCGCAGATATCCTGTGTGAATGAGACTGAAAACAAGAGAAATGGCTAGCAATTTTGTAGCAGTCTGAAAATCAGTCCCTCGACTTTAAATAGAATAATGTTGCCATTAAATAAGTCCATATGTTACTCTTGGAGAAAATATTATCCACAATAGTTTTGTTTATTTTCTATGACAGAAACATAATTGTTGGGCAGATTTTCATCTTCCACCAAGTCACTTGCAGTCATTTTATCTCCTGCAGGCGGGCTCGCTTCAAACGCTCCAACAGTGTGACAGCCGGTGTGCAGGCGGACCTGGAGCTGGAAGGGTTTCCCAGCCTCTCGGTGGCCACTGAGGACAAGGGCCTACAGTTTGGGCGCTCATTTCACAGGCATGCTTCTGAGCCCACAGACTCCAGCACGCAGTACTCAGTGTACAAAACAGTGCACACACAAGGGCAGTGGGCCTACCGGGAGGACTACCAGATGCAGTATGACACCATGGAGGTTCCCCAGGGTGAGGCCTGGCTGGAGAGGGGCTCCCGCAGCTTGCCTGACTCCGGCCGAGCTTCTCCATGTCACAGAGATGGTGAATGGTTCATCAAAATGCTCCAAACCGAGGTTGAGAGGATGGAGGGATGGTGCCAGCAGATGGAGAGAGAAGCTGAAGATTATGACCTTCCTGAGGAGAGTAAGTGTTAGACAATTCTTATCCCAATAGATGTGGGAAAGATGAAGACATATGGCAAAGCTACATTTATGTGCCCGATGAATCATTGATCCTCAGTATCTGGCAAAACGCTTGCAAATATATTTAAAAAATGTTAACGATACCAGCATACTTTCCAATGGGACATGTTGCTTTCACTCATTATCCTCTGCTGATACCTAATATTAGAGGCAAAGGATAGCTGTCTTTTCCTTCTGATCGAGTCCCAGTGTCTGCCATTGGGAGTCGTAGGTCCCTACTCCTTTTCATGGCAAGTTAACTAAAATGCAAATCTCTCCCTCACATCATTTTAGTTACATGCCGCTATCACTGGCATTCAAGGCCTATCAATTTCCTCATGATCCACTTCCATAACCTGTCAGTGGAGCTGAAGACCTCTCCATACTCTCTTCATCCAATTTCACTGCCTTAAACTGTGAGGTTAAGCCTTGTTTCTATCCTCCTGGTACAATCCCAATGCGTGTGCCTTTGAGTTCTTCCATGATTAGGACTCTAAAACCCTCCAACAGGAGTAGATATGCGGCTTTGTTGATAATTGTAATTGCAAGATTACTCTGAGCAATTTACCATGTTCATGATCCCGATGTGGCAAAGGTGTAACTCGGAGCCACTAACAACTGGAAGGCTTCTAAGATTGAATGAATGAATGGGTACACTGAATGTAAGTAACATGTGCACCAGGAATATCCAACACCACGCTTCTAGCTTAGAGTTTATGGATACCATCCAAGCATAGACCTGTAAGAAAAGATGTTCATGGTCTGGCCTGGTTTTTGTTTTGACAGTTTTGGAGAAGATACGGAGTGCGGTTGGAAGTGCCCAGCTGCTCATGTCCCAGAAAGTGCAACAGTTTTTCCATCTTTGCCAACAGAACATGGTGAGCATTTCTTGATTTGTTATTGTGGCACTGCTTGAATTTGATGGGTGCCATTGGGCATGGCCCTTGCTACTAAATCTGTGGTTTTCTGCTTATATTGTTGCTAGCCTGAACTGAGTGTCAACTTGATCAGTTATGCAGAAATTGTTTTAGATTTTGCATTTAATCCATTCAGTGGTAATCTCTGATTAGAGAAACTTTGGCAAAAACGCCTTTCTCCCAAATCCAGAGTTCGACAAGGGATGTTATTGATTACCTTCTTACATTGATCAAATATGGCTCTCTTATTTTCGAAACCTTTTTACCTTTTAACTTGTTCAGTAAATGTTTTTAGTAAATACAAACAAACGTTGCTCTCCTCCATTTTATGAATGATGGATTTCAAAGCTATATTTTGCATCACTCGCTGCATTTGATCATGCAGAATGATTACAGTCTTTTAAATTGGGCCTGAAGTGGGTAAGCCTTGTAAAACAGAGCTAAGACTATTGGCGCTTTCACTTCTCTCAATGACTCATTAAGTATATATAAATGTATAAACAGTAAATATAGAAGTTATAAACAGCAGGCAGATGAATCGATGTTTGTATTATGTGGAAGGTGACGCACTTATTTTTCTTCAATGTCCTCACATCAAAGAAGTGCAGTTCAAGTTAGCATTGCCTCTTCTTTTTATGGAAACGATAAGGATATTATCGAATTATCTTTCATTTCATTGCGACAAAACATAGATAACAATTTGAGAAAAAGGTGTATTTGGTATACATTAGATGCACCATTAACAAATGAAATTTGGGACATGTTTGAATACCAGATGCTCCTTTGGGGTTCAAAATTGGATGAATTCAAGATCACAGAGTTATAGGTTAATAACTTTGGAAACAACTACTTGCATCGGTTGGAGCAATGCTTACTGTGGGAATTTAGTTTCCACATGATAGGTCATATCTCTTGTGTGCCTGTTCCTATCATAGCGAGACTTTAATAATGCTCAACAAACAGAACATTTATCTTATATATTCAGAAGCTCAAACTGGTGTATACAATCTCACACCATGAGCTAGTTTACACAATTTTCAACCTTAGAATTGAATTCTTGACCTCGCCAATTGTCTTTTCATTTATAACGAACTTCAAATTGATGTTACTCCATGTTTGGAAAATGTTTTAACGGCCTGATTCTTTCTATTGAATTGTGTGAAGCAAGGTAAGTATGTGTGAAATTTCAAGAAAATAACTGAACAGTTACTAAACTCAGCATCCAAGTAATTAAGTTAAATGATGGATGTGTACGCGGCGACGTGTTTTTCAAATCTTAATTGCCTCTAGATAAAAATACTGGGAAAATTAAATTGAGACATTAAAAATAATAACCTGGAAGAGTACCGATAAGTAAAAAGGTTAAGAATATGGTTAAGAGTAAGGCAATGGTGCAAGTTAAGGTGGTAGAGGAAGTACAGTGTGGATACATATAAAAGAAAAAAACAAAGGGACATAGGAAAAATAAAAAGATCATGCAGTGGGCACAGTGGTTCCTCTGTACGTATGAAGGAACAAAGATTGAAACGCAGCAAGGTAAAAAATTAAAAGGGAAAGGGAACCATAATTAAAAAACGAACACAGAAAGTTTAGGGGGATTCCCATGCAAATATATATAATAAATGAAACCCTAGATGTGTCTCAGGTTTTCCCAAAATGGTGAATGAATGAATGAATGGAATGAATGAATGAATGGACACTTGTAAAGCGCATGGCTACCCGGAAGCATCCCAGCGCTGAAGCAGTAACCAGAGAACCGAAAAAACTAAGGGAAGAGCCACGTCTTGAGTTGTTTTCGGAATGCCAGATGGTTAAGTTCACTCCGAAGGTCCAACGGAATGGAGTTCCATAGTCTGGAGGCATTAAACGAAAAAGCCGTCCGCCACTTCTGGCCTTCTTAATCCTGGGGACTACTGCCAGATGGAGTCTATCTGAGCGGAGTTTCCTATTCGCCCTGTAGGGGCGAATCATGCCGTTGTTGATAAGGGGTCCGCTCCCCACAAGCGCCTTGTGGGCTATGCAGAGTGCCTTAAAATTAATTCTCTGTTCCACCGGAAGCCAGTGGAGAGAGCGCAACGCAGGCTTTGCTGAGCACCTGATGGGAGTCTCCGTAAGCAGCCTAGCTGCGCAATTTTGAATAACTTGAAGCTTTGCGGTTACTGACTTTGGGGCTCCCAGGTAAAGGGCATTTCCGTAGTCAATCCTCGACAAAATCAGCGCCTGGATCAGTATCTTTTTTGCTGGGAGGGGTAAGAGGGGGAGAATTTTCCGAGTTGTTCTGAGTAGGCCGTAGCAGGCAGCGACGGTCTTCCTCGCCTGAACTTTGAACGTGAGTTCCTGATCTAACCATATTCCCAGACTTTTGATCTCGGTTTTGGGGACTGGCACCGGGCCCATAGTGGTAGGCCACAAGGTGCCGGATAACGCGCTCCCCGGATTGCCAAGAATCATGAGTTCGGTTTTATCCCCGTTAAGCTTCAAATAAGATGCTCTCATCCACTTGGACACGGCCTCAAGACAAGACCGAAGGTCGTTAGTCTGATGGTTGGAATGGTTCAATGAAACGACCAGCTGCGTATCGTCAGCATATGTCACCATGTGGATCCCAAAGGGAGATACAACATCTGCCAGAGGGGCCATATAAACATTAAAAAGGGTAGGACTCAGGGAGGAGCCCTGCGGGACTCCGCAC
Source organism: Calotriton arnoldi (assembly GCA_963921515.1). NCBI lineage: Eukaryota > Metazoa > Chordata > Amphibia > Caudata > Salamandridae > Calotriton > Calotriton arnoldi. The sequence goes on along the minus strand of CAWUFW010010220.1, from coordinate 269,320 downwards.
TGCAGGGGAATAGGCTTTGAATGCATATCGCCTTCCCAGACCTGGAAGGACCTGCCCTCCAGGAAGGATTGTAGCCATTGCAGGGCTAGTCCCGTCACTCCTGCTTTCCTGAGGCGGCTGGCCAGGACACGGTGATTCACCGTGTCGAAGGCTGCACTCAGGTCAAGGAGGATTATTGCTGATGACCCTCCTGAGTCAAGAATTTTCCTGGTTTCTTCCACTACAGATAGTATAGCAGTTTCCGTCCCTTGTCCGGGGCGGAACCCCGTTTGAGAGTGGTGGAGGACATGATTAGTTTCTAGGAACATGGAAAGGGTACGGATAGCAATTTTCTCCGCTATCTTACTGATTCCCGGTAGAAGCGAGATTGGACGGTAGTTACCCAGGTCGGCTGGGTCTAGCGTAGGCTTTTTCAACAAAGCTTTTACCATCGCCCTTTTCCATTCCAAGGGGACCATGCCCTCCTTGAATGAGGCATTGATCAGACTGATGGCTATGGGGGCGATTGTTGGACCCACCAAATCTAAGATGTTGGGGGGTGCAGGGTCCAGCGGGGACCCACTTTTTATAGCTGATAGGGTGGCTAAGAATAGTGCCTGAGTCAGCATGGGAAAATAATCCAGGTTATTTCCCACTGACTGCCTGCCGACATTCGTATTCTCAGTGGAAATATTTAAATCACTTTGCGGAAAATGGTTAAGTATATTTTGAACTTTAGTCGAAAAATATTCGGCTAGTTCATTGCAGCGGAGACCGGAGGGGTCAGGTGGGACCGAGGGGCAAGGTGCTTTGAGTAATTTTTTTGCGATTCGGAAGATTTCTCTAGGGCAGCCCGCGACGGACTCAATTTTTCTTGATAAAAGGCAGTTTGCGCACTTTTTATTTCCGCCTTGTACCGCCCAACGGCCGCCCTATATTCCTGTTTCTTCTCAGGGGCAAAGTCTTTCCTCCATGCTCTTTCCAGTTTTTTACAGTGCTGTTTTAAAGAACGTAATTTGGGGGAGAACCAAGCAGCCTTTTTAGATCCCACTTTCTTCTGAAAAGAGACTTTGGGGAGTACCACATTAAGTGAGTCCTCGATCCAGATGCCAAAATTTGCATTGGCTATGGTAGGATCAGAGGCGGGAATTGGTAAGGTCCTTTTAAGTTCTGATGTCCACTTCTCCAGAGGAAGTTTGGACCAGGGTCGGATTAGTGTTCGTATCGCAGGAGCCAGAGGCGTAGTGCTCGGAGGCGACCAAAGAAGGGGAATCATAAAATGGTCCGACCATGATTCATAATTTCTGAATATTAATAAAGCAAAATAGGAGACCGCAAGTTCAATTACTTTTGATTAACCTCAATGTGGTCCAAAGCAAAATACATGGAACTAATCAAGTTATGGTTCTCATTTAATCTTCTTGTTCCTTGTTATCGAACACATTTCTTTGTTGGTGAATCCATTTAAAACTAAGAATTATTGTTTATACCTGTACTGTGTTTTATTCTTTGTTTCTCTTTATTCTTTATAGTTAAGTTTCTCAATCTCTCTATTTACAACTTTTCTGTAGTTTGGCTCTACCTATTCATCCTGGACAAGAATTAATAAGATATTTTGCGGTAGCAAAAGGTTCAATTTGCTAAATGAAACCATTTGCGATCCCAAAATGGCCTTTTTGTATGTACTAAACCCAAATTGCGATTTGGTAACCCATTACTAAATTGCAATTTGGGTTTGCAACTACATACCGAATTAGTATTTGGAAGGGGTGCGTTTAGGGCATCCCTTCCAGATGGAATGGGATGCATTGGTGTTGTGCAACTGAAATCTTGTCATAAAACATTAATATTTCACAGACTACACAAACGTAGAGGTAACCTATTCGCAAATGTTCTGTGAATGTTGAATTTTTTTTAAGAGTAGGTAGTGGTCTCTTGTATCACTGCATAGTCTTAAAAATGTATGTTAAACTTTTCATTTCATTTACACACGTCCCATTTTTCTTTAAAAAAACAGGTTGCATTTTTTTTTATTTTTTTAAAAAGATTGCTTTATTTTAATGCAATCACAGACATGATAGTCTGCTGACCCGAGCAGGCCATCATCCCCATGATGGCAGCAAATCATAGCGGGTCGCAATTCACTCTTTATTATTCATGAGTTAAGTTGAATTGCCATCCACTAGGATTCGGTATTTTGCAAACTAACCTATTTGCAAAATACCGCACAGGTAGCAAAAATACTATTTGCTAATTGCTAATTGCAACCACCAGTATTTTTGCAAAAAGTGCTTGGTACATTTGACCCTCTGCTTGCATTCCAACGTCCACTTAATATATGTTTTTTCACTAATAATGTCTATTTTCCTTCATCTCTTACTTTTTTCTTACATTTTTGCCATTAGTTCTCTGCATTTTTGCCCCTAAATTGTAATCATTCATTATCTTTTTTCTCATCCTCTCTCCTTTCTTACTGTAACACATTTTTTTCTGTGGCCCCTAAATAGTATCCGCAGTGGGAAATGTTGTTGATAGCTGAACTCCCAAACCTTCTGTATAACTGCCCTCCACTTCGTTAATCGAAATGCCCAAAATAAGGTGTCTGCTTGAATTCTTCTAAACGATATACACAGAAGATGCGCTGTGCTGTATTTCTATTTCCAGTCATGCAATTGGCTTTTGTGTGCATTATTCAAGCTCTTAGATATTTCTACCATTGCAAAGTATGAGGTGCATTGTTTTCAACTCATAGTAGGGAGCTATTAAGTGAATGCAAAAGCGACCATGAAAGCAAGGTTTATCCCTCTAAACATTCTTCATTACAACATAATGCTTACTTGAAGTATGATATCAGTAAGCACGTAAATGTTTATAATATGTATCAAGTGCTATTTTCAATGAAAACCAATTTGTTTCAAAAGAAAACACTGCAGCTGCTTTTTGTTACCGGAGGGCGATATTGCAGCTATGCTGCAAAACCCCGGACCCCGGTAACAAAAACGCCTCCCCAGGGGTCCACAACCAGCCTCCACCCTGGCGGCCCACCGGGGAAACGCCCGGAGCTCGCTACGGCCAGTCCGTCCTTGCTGATGGCCCCCAGCGCCTGGATACCCTTAGGGGTGATAAGTTCGTGTTTTACAAATGTGGACTTTTATTTAAAAAATAATAATTTGGGTGAACCCCAACTAGTCTCACAGCAGAGCCCAAGCGTGATGCTTGCTGCTATTGACATCATTGGTGTAACATCTTATATTACATCACCCACACATTACTGTAACCTTTATACTTTGCATTTGTTTGCCCATATTACTTCTTCTTTGTAAGGAGAGATAGGCGGTCTTTAGTTCTTAGGAGTTGGTTAAAAAGAGTTTCTAGGCATTGAAACAGCATGTACATGAGTAAAACCTCTTGTATGTACACATTGATATAACCAACCGGAGGCAAGGTCAATAGGTCTTGCTTTAATGTGAACATTAATCTTAGCACATTAAAGTTGGGCCTATTGGTTTGCCAATGTTTGTATAAAATAGACTCTCCAGTAGTAGCTACGTCAAGCAGTCAAACCTTACTGCAAGAGGTGTAGCACCCAATAAAATCAATGTCCAGTCACAACTGTATCTTTTAAAAGCAGCACACCTTTCATGACATCTAATAGATGTAGGAGGGTTGAACTGAGGAACACGAAGACAAAAGGTCATAGTACCTCTCAAGCTGAGAAACTGCCCCAAACATCAAGGTGCTATAATATAACAAGAATAAAGTGCAAGTCTATGGAAGTATGATATCTTGTGGGCTGGAGATCCCGATTATTTGATAATATCTGTATGTTTCTCAATGCTTATATGTGGCAGATAGATTGTTACTAACGCATAAAGCATTATGTAATGTACTGCAGGTTCTTCTAGATTGCTAGCCCCCAAGAGAGTACAACTCAGTGACTTTAAACAATGGTGACTGACAATTCGACTGTAACCTTCAAACCCACTACAGAAAAGTGACTTGGGATTCCCAACCTACAGAAAGGAAGATTTATGGTTTGCAAAAGCAGCTAGCCTCAAAGTAAAAGTTCCAGGTCCCACATAACATCAGAGATCTGTAGGTCGATGAATGGGAGGTGTATGGTTAGAGAGAGGCAGGACGCTGGGCGCAGTTCAAGAGGGGAAAAATTATGATGTTGGAAATGTGGTAGCACCAAAAATAGATCTTAATAGACCTTCTGCTACCCAACTATGAGGTCCATATCTCACAAACAGCTGGCTAAAGTCTATTTTTTTCTTCTGTTGGTGTACTCCCAGAATTGAGGAACTCACTGTTTCCCACCTGCTGAGAGCAGTGACTCTTAGGGGTAGGGTCCTACCCACCTTTACACTGTGCTATCTCTGTGTATGCACATCATGGGCAGAAGTCTCAAATTGTTGCAGTATCAGTGCATACCTCAGTCACTAGGGCACAATCCTAGGACAAAGTTTGAAATTGGATAAAACCTGTGTATCCGGGTCTGGAATGAGGGATGGGGCTCTCAGAAAGTCAGGGTTGGGAGTTAAGGGACAGGAGAGGCTCACCGCTCTCCGGTACACGCACTTCTTTCACCCTCATAGAAAGCACCTTAGTCTTTGTCTTAGGAATCCTGAATAACAATTATTTTTCAGAGTAGTTGTGCTTACTCCTGACTCTTGACTTTCCAAAGGTAATATACGCCTACTAATGGTAACATGCTCTGTGAAGAGCCCAGTGTCTGGCAGCTCTTCTCCTATCCAATTCATTGCAACACCAATCTTTATAGAAGGGCCCAAAAACAGGTTATGCCGCGTACAATATCCATAGCTCAGCCCGAGCCTGTCCAGGGCAGATCTTCCCAGACCAGCTGGCACTGGAGCGGAGGGGAAGGCATCAACTCTTGAAAGGAGTATTTATGCCAGGGAAACAGTCCAGGGGATCTGTATCATGATTGCAGTCAGAAGTGTATTTCTGCCTGTACGGATTCCCACCCCCAAGCCGCCTCCCCCACCAACACCACCAAAAGACCTCTATCAGCAACTCCCAGCTGCAATATAGAATTCCTTGCCGGCCCCCAGGAGTTTTATCTCACCTCACGGACACGTTGCCCATCAGTAGGGATAGGCTATTTCCACATAGTTCCCAGCGCATGACAAAAGGGGGAACCTTCATATCATTTCAGGGATGTTTATTCCAGGAGTGACAGCCCATTGTTCTACATCTTTGTTTTTTCGTTTTCCCCTTTCTCTCATTATTCCTGGCATTTTTCACTCTTCATATATTTTGTCAATGTCTTCTGATTCCTCATGTCTTCCTTCTTTTTATTATGTAATTTTAATTTACTGTTTCTTGGCACCTTCACCTCCTCTTTTCTTTCTGTGTTTACTCTCTGGTTCTTTGCCTATTCCTTCATCAACATTCTCATGAATATTATAATATTCTTCTCAGGCATCTTGCTCTGTGTTTCCTTTTCAGTCTGGTGTTTGTCTTTCATCTGTCTATGCCCTTTGGTTTTTTCCTCTCATCCTTATTCTAAAAACATTTTGGTCGCCTTTTTTGGCACTGACTTGTCGAAATGCTCTTGTCTCCTCATTGTTATCCACCCTGTGGTAATTCTTCCTCAGCCCAGTAATGTCTTTGTTACTTGATTTCATTTTTTTCCTGGTTTCCACCATTCCATCATGGCCTGCTCCCCTTCCTTCTCCGTGTGCTTCTGATTTAGCTCTTAACACCTTCTCCTTTCCTTCCAGGACCCCAATGCATTTCCGATTCCCACATCGCAGGATCTGGCTGGCTTCTGGGACCTCCTTCAGCTTTCTTTTGAGGATGTTAGTCTAAAGTTTGCAGAGCTTCAGCAGCTGAAGAACAATGGGTGGAACCTCCTGGAGCCAAAGGTACAGTTGTAAATGATGAATGAATAAATGAACGATGATGTTTGCGTAGCATAGTGTGCTACCAAGGACACATGAGCTGCTGTGAGTACAAAACCAGATTCTGTGTTACTAAGAGGCTATCAGGTTCGGCCTTCTAGATGAAAAAAGTATATAGCCAAAATAATATGTACGTTCATGCTTTAATAAAGGATGAACAAAGAACGTACCCACAGGTGACTGCCGGAGTATCGTGAGCTGTAGTATCAATCAATCAATCAGGGGTTTATAAAGCGCGCTACTCACCCGTGAGGGTCTCAAGGCGCTGGGGGGGCGGCTCCGGATCAGTCGAAGAGCCAGGTCTTGAGGTCCTTCCGGAACTTGTGCAGGGTAGGGGAGCATCTGATGTTCACAGGGAGTTCGTTCCAGGTTTTGGCTGTGATGTAGGAGAAAGCTCTCCCGCCGGTTCTGTTTCTGCGGATGCGGGGGACTTCTGCCAGGGCGAGGTCGGCGGAGCGGAGGCTCCTCTTGGGTACGTGGAAGGATACTCTCTCGTTGAGGTATTTGGGTCCGATGTTGTTGAGGGATTTGTAGGCGTGGGTGAGGAGTAGGCAGTAGCAAGCATATCTCTCCCACTCTGTAAACAGTGAATTTCAGTGCACTCTGGATTCTCCATAATATTGCCCACGTGGAGTACCTAGCATACTGGAGCACCAAATTTAAAGGGTGTGTCCCCAACAGAACTCTGAAAACTGTCTTTGGATCTTTAAAAAGTGCCATGTTTTCGTAAAATTACTGTTGCTATGATACACCAATGAAATGCTCTTTCTTTGAACTTTAACCAGGTTAATAACCCAGGAGTTTTATCAAAAGCTTAAAGTCCTTGCTACGTCCTCATTTAAACTTCTGCGGGCCAGCTTCAATGCAGGTGGTGTGACAGATGCACCATCTCCGCCACCCCACCACCCCACCTGCGAAGCTCCAACCAAATTTTGAGTTCACCACCTGGCTGATGGTCATTTTACATCGCAAAATAGCTCCTGTGTCCACAGTGGGAGCTGCTACGATAGCAGGATTACTGTGTGCTCTCAGTGTTTAAGTTATTTCCAAAGACAGACCCCTCGCCCCAAATTTGGGTCTGTATTCAGAAGAAATGTAACTAATATCCTCTACGCACAGGGAGCTCTCTTTTAACTCGTGGGGGACATTTGTGGATTTTCTCAGTCCGGGACCATCCTGCTTTAAAGGTGGCCATAGACAGTGCAGAGACTTTGGGATCCATTTCAAGGGTTTGGTTGCAGAAGGGGAAGAAAAACAGAGGACAGAAAAAGAGAATGAATGAAGTATGTTAAAAGGTGAAATTGAGCAACTGGTGAATTGAGAAACGTGAGGAGGAGTGTACGTTAGTTTTTTTTACAAACGTAAAACCACTTTTTGCAAAATACAAAAGTTGGTTTTACACTTGTAAAAGGATTTACTTACATGAAGTTTTTAGTATCAGTAAAGTTACTCTCAAGAGCGGTTAGCAACTGTGGAGTGGCTGTTCCAAGATTCTGATATAACCTGATTATTTGTGAACATCTACTAACTTGCAACTTTGCAGGTATTCTTTCTGTCTAGTTTCACCTCGGAAAGGGACACAGATTTACTTCTACAACAGGTAGAAGTAAATTCCTTTCCACGGTGGAAAGGTGGATGGAACCACCCCCAAAGTCCTGGAATGCAAGAGACTGGTTTTCGCCATGAGGAAAATTATTTTCACTGTGGTGATAAAAATACAAAAGCATAAATATGGCATTTCCGCATTCACTACTGTGCATAAAACGGTGCATGCAAAAATCCTTTAGCAGAATCATAATTGCAAATGTACAAAAATCTTCACTGAATATCCCTGGAAACCTGTGATACTCTGGGAACATGCATACCCTAGGAAACCTTTCTGAATTTCCAAAATTATTAGATTTAGAATAAATTGAGGTTGCAAATCTCCAGGTGCAGATGAATTTCTTCGTATTTTTAAGAATTGGGGCAAGAATGAAAAAGAAAAGCAGAACCGAGTGGTGAGCAGCAGAAAACAATATAGTGTTTTCCAAAAGAGGAGTAGGAGAAGGAAGTGCATAGAAAAAAGTGTAATAGGAGTGCGGGGTGTATCAAAATTAGAATTAGGGAGTGAAAAAGGTGGATTGGTAAAGTTAGGGAGAAGAGAAAATTGAAAAATTTGCCTGAACAGGGCCAAGAATGTGCAACAAAGAGTAGCTTGACTTTACAAAACTCTTTAGACTTGCCCAAATAATATCATAATGTCCTTTTAACATCAAGAGTATGCAAATCCCTCTGTACCTGGGACGTTGGATTTAGGAAAAACATAGGCAAAGACTAAGCCTGATTTATGTCAAAATCTGGCCCAAATTTTTGAAGAAATAAGAATGAGTTTTTAGTGGCATTTTATTACAATGAAAAAATGTAATGGTTTATTAGTACAGACAACATAAATCTCACTCACCCTTCTGGTAGAAGTAATTGCCACTCAAAAGGCCACTTTCTATAAAGGGTGGCGTAGATCAACTTAGTGCATTGATTAAAAAGGCGGTCCCATTAACTAAAGAGAACTACGTTTAATTTCCTGTGTAGAGGAGGTCATCTAACTGGAGGAAACACTTTCATAAGACCTTCCAGAAGTTCCTTAATCACTGGAATGATGAAAAGAATGCCTTACGGTAAGAAATGATGGCAGCCAAATGCTTTCTACCAAAAGAAAACTGCAAAGCAACGTTTGTCAGATAAAGAAGATATATATTTACATTTCTGGCTTGTTCCCAAGACCACTTGCCTGTTGACACACCATATCCAAATCCTCCTCCACTGGAATATATAAGAAGACCTAGTAGGAGGATGCTTCGCCTCCCTCAGAACGGCCATGCAGTTATCAGGCAACTTCAAATGTCCATATGCTACGACCTGAGGAGCCAGGCAGTAAAGTTGAGTGGTGGTAGACTGAGATGGAAAAGTCCATCATATATCTCTTGTGTGGCAGAATGGATATCTGAAGAAGGTCCGGTTACCACCATCGACAGGGCCAGTCCAGTGCAATGAGAATCATCTTCCCCTTGCTGAGTCTGAATTAGCTAGGAAATGTGTGGAGAAATCTTTTCGGCCAGCTTATCAAAAGTGAATTCCCCAGTGACAGGTTCTGAAAATCTGGAGGTGTAAATGTGGCATTTTGCATTTTCTTCTGCAGTGAACAAATCTATTCCTGGATGCTTCAGCAAGAGAAGATGTCTGACAATCCCTCATTGTTTATATCTCACTCATGCTGTTCCAGCAAATGACAACTGAATCCATCTGCTTTTGCATTTCGAAGTCCTGGAAGATGCTTCACCGTCAGTTGTATTCCTCTTGCAAGCAGCCAGCCCCAAGTCATCTGATCCTCTTTGGAGAGGACTCTGGATTTCATACACCCTTACTTGTTTAGATATTACATATTTGACATGTTATCCATCTGAAGAAGAAAAGGAGCTAGCTTCATCACTGGGAAAGGATTTTAGAGCAAAATGAGCATCCTCAGCGTAAACAAGTTGATTTGGTATCCATTCCCCATTGATACCACAACTCTTGAGTAGTTAGATTGTCCATTTGAGCATTCCATACTTCTAAAGAGGAGTCACCATGGTCTGAGAAGGAATCACAGGAGGAGGGGCACTCCAGCCAGAAGGTTTGTCTTTTTTTTGCACCATCACCTCAAGGATTAGAGGGCATGACATGACAGCTGTACCTTGTCATCCCAACTCTGTGACTTCTGGCACCAGCGATCTTCAGAACATTGTTTGCAGAGATCTCATGTGTAACCTTACATCCAACACTAGAGAGATGCATGAGGCCATGGATCCCAGAAGAGACGAACTTAAAGGTACTGCATGGTTCAGAGTTGTAGGCGTTTCTGATAAATGCAAAGAAATATGTCTTGAGAAAGAGACATGTTTTTTTCCCGTGCCTAGGGACTCTCTCTCAAGTATGAAATAGTTAGAGTAGGACTAATGATGAGTTTTTCACATTCAGGGGAAAACCTAGTTTGCAAAATAGGTTTGCTGTCAGCTCAAAGTCCTGAAGAGGCTTGTGACAAGAAGAAGCCTTGAATAACCAGTCATCCAGGTGCTGATAGACACTCTCTTTTCATGGAGGTAAGCCACTACTACTGCTACAATGTTTGAATAATTCCTCGTAGCTGACTTCAGTCCAAAAAGAAGACCTTTGTATTGGTAGTGTTTTGCCAACTTTGAATCTCAAATAAAATCTCTGATGTGCACATATGGGCATATGAAAATAATCATCCTGAAAATTTTAACTGCACTTCCAATTGCCCTGTTGAAGATGTGGAAACAATTTGATGGAGAGCCAGCATCCTGAATTTTTCTCTTGTCATCCATTTGCTTGCTCTTTTCAAATCCAAAACGGGATAGAAGTCTTGTTTGGGGCCTTTCTTGTTGATAAGGAAACAGCACAGGTAAACTCTTTTGTCCAACTGATGTCTCGGCACTGACTCTCTCATACCTTTCTCCAAGAGTATTGAGATCTGAATCAGCCGGTCCAGCATTGCAGGATTTGAGCCCCCTTGTAGATTCTGAGGAGTGGTACTAAAAAATCTAATGTTTTTACCCATTCTGAGAAGTGGTACTGAAAAATCTGATTTTTTTACCCATTCTGTACTTTATCTAGCTCTCTCACATCTTTTGTAATCGCCTTCCATGTCTGTAGATGTTGGAAATGCGTATGCCCACCGGGTGCCCATTGGTGGTGGCAGAGCGAAGGAGCCATTGCTTTGTCAGTGTTTTCCCTGATGCAGCAGAGGGCTTCTGACTGCTACCTCTTCCACAATAAGGCTTTTGTATTTTTAATAGACTGCAGTTGGTGATATATTTGCTCCATCTGTTGCCTTCTAGAGAAGGTATGTGTGAGTGTTGCCTGCTCTTTCTGAAGGATCGAAACTGAACGCAGGGAAATTCTTTACACTTTTCTAACCCCATGACTTAAATATGTCCACCTCTGATTTTATCTTCTGACTCTCCTCATCTGGCTGAGATCTGAAAAGAGAAGAACTGTTAAACAGCAAGTCCAGCATTTTTTGATGAACTTGTGGGGGTAAAGAGCTTTGTCTAAGCCACAAAGAATGTCTCACACCCACGGAATGGCAAACATCTGCAGTAGCTAGCAGGGGCGGCTCCTCTGCAATGGCGGAAGAGCGTCGCCCCACAGCCTGCACCAGCAGATGATAACTAAAATGACAATAACAAAGTTATTGTCATTTTATTTATTTTGTCTGAGCCCCGCAATACGATAACTATAGGGCAGGGCTGGGCATGTCACGGGGGAGGAGTAAAGTGCACTTATAAGTGCGCATGTGTGCTTGGCCAGCCGTCCTAGGCCGGCCAAACACACATGCCCACTTATGTTTCTCCAACCCGGCTGTGTTACACAGCAGGGTTGGAGAAAAGGCACAGGCTCCAAAGCACCGTCTGAGCAGCAAACAAGGCCTCTCAGATCATTTCTGGGGCTGCTCACATGTGAAAGCAGCGTCTGGATTGGGTGTGGAGCCTGTGCCCTAAGGGCCCATCCCCTTCCGGCCCGACTGCGACAAGAGGAGCAGCGAGGCGGCGTCAGCGGAGCAGAGCCACAGGTAAGTTTTCTTTTGTTTTCTTTTATATTATTTCAAGCCCCCCCCCTCCCCAAGCCCCTGTCCTCCCTCCCCCCCTGCGGCCACCCTACCACCTAAGATAGGCGGCTGCCACTGGTAGCTAGGTTTTAAATATCCCCTGCTACACCAATAAAGCTATAAGATATTAACATCCATTGCTTGACATCCTCCATGAAGCTTTCTCTTTTCTCTCTTGGAGGATATTCCATAAATTGGCCATTGAATCCCAAAAAGAATGGTCATAGTGACTTAACAAAGCTGAATACAGGCAGCTTTAGCAATGTTTCCAGGCATTTGGCAAGTCTTCTTTCCAAAGAGTTCAATCTGAAGTGGATTTAGCAAAGGTGAGGCAGCCACATTAAATACATTTTTTGCAGCCGCTATCACTATGGAAAACTCATTCAGAAACCTGGTGTCTGATTCAGTGGATCTTCATATCTTTTCTGTACTCGAAGTGAGAAAGGATTAATAAAGGCTTCTGACACAGGCTTCATTATACCAGGTAGAAATGGAAGAATACGACATTCCATGGTGTTGTCTGAATAGCCTCAAAATTATGATGGAAGTACTAATTTCTGGAGTGGAAGTCTGAAGATGAAACTTCTTCAAAGCCCTGTTGGAAAACTTATAGAGTGTGATGAAGTCATCAGTTGGTGAGACCCCGGAGGGTATAGAAACCGGAGAAGCTGCAATCAGATGCAACCAGATGAAGAGAATGATACAGAACCTAATTCCATAAAGGAAGACTTACATTGTCTTCTCCTCCAAGGACTGTATGACTCAGAACTGCGAGAATAATGTGGTCTACATCATGAGCCATATTCTGTCTCCTCTTCCCTGAATGTCTTGCGAGAACTGGCACATGGCGATCTTTCCCTTGACTCTTGATGATGCTCCTCTTTAGATCAGACATCCTCCTGGCGAAACAAAAGAACACGTTCTAGAAACTCCGAAGAAGGCTGTGGGGATAGTTGGACTCTCTGTGGAGAGGTTAGCGATGCAGGAGGATGGGCCTGATCATCAATCCCAGTGAGACCACGACCACCACATCAGCAGGTTCTGGTGGAGAAGGTGACAGAGGAACAATTTCTTTCCTGGTCTTCTGAATATACAACATCACAGTTTTGGAGGTAGACAATCAGAGAATGCTGAACTACCCCTTGATAGGTGTCTCGGCATTGACCAAGAAAGGTCTGAACCTATTGATGTCTATATGTGTGTAGAAGAAGATTCTTATTGTTTAGTTAATTAAAACCATAACAATTTTAGCATGATAAAAACATAGTACAGCAAATTTCGTAATTGAAAGAAGCTTAATTAAAATATCTTCAGACGTTGATTCCTTATGTGGAAATAATCCAAGCAGTGTACATTATTTGAGAGCACAGGACTCATGAGGCTACCCATAGCAAAGAGCGCAAACTTCGTTGTTAAGATAAAGCATAATAAAAATTTCGCCTGAAGTTAATTCGCTGTCAGCGTTCTTTGAATAAATCCTTTTCAAGCCGTAATGTGAAAGGTATAACTATAAAAGAAATTGTGATTAATGATAAGTTAATTTGATTAATATAGACAATTCAGTCCATTAAAATAACTAATACAAAGCAAGGATATTGCAGACATGATTAAATCGAACTTATAATCTATGCAAATATGCATATTATTTTTTTTTTATTCAATCAAGTGCTGTGTAAAAAGTGCCAGAGTGGCATGTGCAAGCTTAATAGGATTGGGCGGCCTTGTGCAAATAGTAGTTAAAACAGGAAGACCGTATAAAACCATGCTCAAAATCCTGATATTTCATTATGAATTTAGACCATGTTCTGCTACATATTACTAATGATTTCATAACATGCTGAGGCTGGGGTGCGGTATACTGGTCTAGTGTTTCTTCTGCTTACGTGTCCCTGACAGGACTGTACTGGACTTATGTAAATTAGTTAAGTTTAGATGAGTAAGGCTAAGCTACGGTAAATACAAGTAGGAGCGCAATAAAATATTTATGAAATTATAGTTTGCCCCTGGTGAACGGCCTCATTGTTTGTCCAAACTCTCGTAGTAATCTGCCTGTTTCAGCAAAGAATTTGCCAAACTGTGCTAGGTCCTTCGGAGTCACAGATGTGTATATGAGCAATAGTGCTACCTTACATGTTCTTATCTCGTGCTGCACAAAGATTAGCCTTAAATACCTGCGTCTCTGTTGTAATAAGCTTGCGCAGCAGCATACAATATGGGCAACCGATTCAGAGTGATATTTGCACAGCCTACTTTGCTCCTGTCCCAGAGCCCAGTTTTTCCAGTGTGCCCTGTACTCCCTTATTGGTGTTGTTAGGAGCCTAACTGCTAGGATATTTCTGAATGCGTATTTTGCAATTGCTGCTCTCAAGTACGGTTGGCAAAGGGAGGCCTCATGGGATACTGCAAGCTCCTCCGCACCTCTGATGCTTTTTGCCTGGTTTACGTCCAAATTCCTCGAAACCTTCCTGGCATGTGTCTTTAGTTTATTCTTTAGTTGTGCTTTGGTGATTGGAAGAGCTAGCAAGAGAGCTGGGTCTAATTTTAACGTTGATCCGGCTGTGTCCAGGTACTTCTCCCAGGCGCTTTTCTTGTCCGAGAACATTGCCTTGAGGGCACCCCACAAAGACTCAGGATCTACTCAGCTCACCTGAAGATAGAAATTGATTATGTCATTTTTGCACACTATATCCATGCTTACTAGATTGAATTCCAACCGGATTAGAGTGCGCCCTATGTGACGCTGTGTGGCACCGCTCTAATGTCTCAGTTAGCCTGCCTGGATAGGCAAGGTGGCCATAGTTTATTGTATGTACAAGTTTAGCCCTGATGACTCTTCCAATTGCCTCAGCGGAGTGACTGTTTAGTTTATGATGTAGCTTTGATAGCGCGTATGTAGTTTTTGCAGCTTTTCCTGCTACTGCCTTTGTCTGCAGTGTTTGTTTTCCTGTGTCCATCAACCAAACTCCGAGGTAATTATATTTGGAGGCCATGTCTATTTTTAGTGGGCCGAGTTGCCATTTGAGTTGGCGTTTTTTGGGACATTGGCCAAAGGCCAGGACTTTTGTTTTCCCAGCGTTCGCCTGGAGAGCATTACGTGTGTTATATGTGGACAATATATCCAGGGCCAACCTTATTCCGATGCGGGTCTGATCCATCAAGACCAAGTCATTTGCATATTGTATTATTGGGAGTTTCATCCGACCTAGAGTTGGTGAAAAGGTTCTGCCTTTCAGTAGTTCTTCCCCAAGATCCGGTGTGTACAAATTGAATAAGGTCGGGGCAAGTATGCATCCCTGCTTTAGACCTCTGTTGGTGAGGATCAGTGCGGTGGTGTGTGATTGTGTTATCTTGATCCTCACCCAAGTGTCCGTGTATAGTGCTGCTATTGCTGCAAGCAATTGTCTCAGGATGCCCCATCCTGTCAGTTTTCTCCATAAGATATTGTGGTCAATATATATATTAAGGGTCAGATGTACGACCAAGAAAATTGCGCATCGCAAATTGCGACTCTTTTGCGAGTCGCAATTTCCGATGCGCAATTTCCGATGTACAACAGTGTATTTCACACTGTTTGCGATTCCTAATGGGGTCGCAAATTGCGAGGCTCATTGGGAATGACATCCCTCCCAGGGATGGTGGCCTGCTGGGCTCAGCAGACCACCATGTCTGGGAGTGCTTTTTAATAAAGCAGCTTTTTTTTTTTTTAAATGCAGCCCGTTTTCCTTAAAGGAAAACGGGATGCATTTAAAAAGAAAAATGAAACTTTCAGTTTCATTTTTAAGCGCAGGCAGTGGTCTCTGGGACCATTGCCTGCTCTTAAAAATATTTTCCAACATACTCACAAGGGGAAGGGGTCCCCTGGGGACCCCTTCCCTTTGCGAGTGGTTCACCACCTACTTGAAGTAGGTGGTAAGCTACGAGTGTTTTGCGGCCGCAAATGCGGTCGCAAAACACTAGTACATAGCATGTTGACTCGCTATTAGGAAGGGACGCCCTTCCTAATAGCGAGAGTCACAAATGCTATTTTGCGAGTCAGGGACCCGCAAAATAGCATTTGTACATGCTATTACCCTTTTTTGCCTCCCGTTTGCGGCCGCAAAAAAGGGTCGTACATCTGGCCCAGAGTCTTATATAGCGCGAACTTGACCCGAATATATCAGGTATCAGAGAGCTTTACATGAGCACCATTTTCGTTACAGATGGATACATTCATTTTTTGTAAGGCACGGGGAGATTAAGTGATTTGCCCAGAATCACAGGATGTTGAGCGTCCCTGCCGAGACTCGAACCCGGTTCCCCAGCTTCGAGGTCGAGTGGTTGAGCCGTACGGCTACATCTTCTCCGTGCCAGCAATGACATCAAAGGCTACACTATAATTGACAAAAAAGGCCTATAAAGGTGGAGTATTTGTTTCACGTGCTATGGAACTCAAATAAGTGAGGGCAATGACGTTGTCTAAAGTCGAAACATTGGATCTGAACCCTGTCTGGTAGGTCGGAATGATTTTGTTGTCTGTTATTCAATGTCCTAAATCTTGTAGGAGCCCTTTGGCAAACGTTTTGCCATCCACGTCTAATAGGCCGATTAGCCTGTAGTTTTCAGGTCGAGTCGGATCTCCCTTTTTGTATATTGGGTGGAGGATCGAGCCCTTCCGTGCTTTCGGAATGACTGATGTGGCAAGGCATTCACTTAACAGATTAAGCATCACTGGAGCCCAGAATGTTTGATCTTCTTTAAAAATAATCCCAGCGAAACTGTTTGGTCCTGGGGCCCCATCTCTCCGGCTCTTTTTTAGTATCTTCAATATCTCCTCCCTAGTTACTATTATTTTACTGTCCTCCAGATCTTCTAGGGAGTTCTTCAGCTGGTCAGTATGGAAAGGCTGTGTTTTGTCTGAGTCTACATATAGATTCTCCACATGCTTCTCCCATGCGGTTGCTGGTACAACATTCTCCTTGCTGTACGGCATGGTTGCTAAGCCATTTACATATTTCCAGAATTCATTAGTCTTCCTGGACGATAACAAGGAGTACATATGTTTCCAATGGTTCCTGCATTTCTTGTTGTTTCTGGCTCCATACAATTCTTTTATGTAGGTTTCTGGCCTCTTTTAATTTGCTTTCTGTGGGTATAGTCCTTTCTTTTCTATGTTGTTGTTCTGCGCGTCGATACGTTTTTAAGCTCTCTGGGATCTTTCGTGTTCCGGGATCCCGGGGTGGCCAACCTCTTTTCGGCACAGTTTGACATTTTATTTGATTTTGTTGAGTTAATGACACGTGGAGCTTGTCTAGCAGTGAGGACCAATGTGCTGCCCTATTTGTTTCATGATCCAATGGCCAGGTTGTAAGGGTGTGTTTCCAGCCTTCATAGTTGATCATGTTGGCTGGGCACCATTTAATTCTTTTTGGCAGCGGGCCCACGTTTGTTTCAGACTTGCAACCGGCTGGATTGTAGTTATTGTGGACCTTTGCACTTATGTTGACGTCTATAGTGATCGGATTGTGGTCACTTTCGTTCCTTTGATGTACTTGGTCAGTTGTGCACCTCTTTAGTAGCTCCTCACTTAAAAAGATATAGTCCAAAGTTGATACTTCTTTATAAGTGTAGATCGCAGTGCCCCCATAGACCCTCCTGAGGCCTCCGACCCGAAGTCGAATTAGCTGATACATGCTTGTAGAATCGTTCTTTGTTGGCCTCCTTGAGTTGTTTCAAATTGGTCTAATTTGCAGGTGTTGAAGTCGCCAGCCATTATATACTGGTTTCCTGGATGCTCATATAGAAATGCCTTTATTTGTTCAATGATGTTCTTCACTTTGGCCAATTTTGTGTCTCTATGGGAATTTATATACAGATTTACCAATGATATTGAGTTGGGTATTTCATCTTGTGCTGGTCCGTTTATGTTGACTGCCTGTATGTTCCACGTGGTGTTCAACCATTCTCTGATCTTCACTTGCAGATCTATTTTCACATAGATTACGAGACCACACATTGGTCTTCCAAACAGGTCTTTTTTGTGTGCTGGTATTTAGCTGGTTTGGAACCCTGGAATAGGAATGGGAATGGTCGACCAGGTTTCTTGCATACATACAATGTCTCCTGTATTTAAAAATTCCAATGTCTTATCGTCTGTCGTAAGGGAGTGTAGACAACAACTGGCCTGACCAAAAATGTACACCTAGTACTATAAGTTCGACACTAGAGGGGTTTCCAATACTTTTCAACTCCCTCATAAGCGTGTTCCCTACCGCTAGTCAAAGTGTTGTGGTGTATCAATTTACAACAAAAATGTCAAATAAGCATCATCGGACCATTCCCACCCAAAAATAACAAAGAAAAAGTGTGGGAAAGGAGAGGAAGCACTTCACGGTCGTAACACCAAGGGGGTTGCTGGCTGGTACTCACCCGCACACCCACTTATCATCATAGGTTACTTTCTCTCCATACGGAAAAAGAAAAGTGTGTGTTCTATTATAAGAATCTCAAACCCAATGAAGTAAAAGAAAAACAGTAAAGCCTGAGTGAAAAATGAACTGTCAGTGCATAGTGTCATTGCAAGTGCCCATTGGACCCCTGTGAGAATACAAATGTATAATTCTCACCTATTAAAAACCGGCAAAGCTTACTGGCTCGACGTAACTTTATTGAGTGCTGTAAGCTTTCCCAATTAAAAATGGTTTTAATCAAACCATAATCATTTTCTTTAAGCCAACATGTTTCGTTGCTATAAAGTCATGCAACTTCTTCAGGGCTGTTGGGGTTCCAATTATAAACTTCATTCGAGATTCACATCAAACCTATGATGGTATGACAATAAAAAGAAAGAAAGAACGTGCCACATGTAAAAACCATCCAACTATTTAGAGCATATGGTGCAGTCATAATTTACTCTAAAAGGTAAAGCAAATGCTTCATTACCAGCTGGTTGCGGAGACTCCTCATACCTGCAACCGTCTTTTAGTGACACACGCGTCAGCCGATCACGTGCCCACGAGGTGACTGCCCAAGGTCACGTCCCCTACAATTATGTATAAAATTGCGTTACTTCACACATCCGCTCTTCTCGTTTTTGCTAAAATTACGTTCTCATGGCATTGTCCCGAGGGAGCATATCGGGTCAATTTTTCAATACTCCCTCTGCATCACAGCTTTTCTCAACTTGGCAGAACATAATGCGGGCGCCCACATTTTAAATCGCCGCCCTATCCTCTTTAAAATGCAGCCTAGTTTCCATAACGACTACAAAATGCAGCCGTACCTCAATGCCTTCGCCAACTGCTCGGTCACCCCATTGACAATCTAACTTGAAATGTAATAGCTGTGCGCACAACCGTACTCATATGTTCAAAAACTGCGCCTGATTCTTTTTGGCTGATACTTGGGGAGCACTTAAACTTTACTGAAATTAGGTGTGCTGTTGTAAGATAGGATAGGGAGGGTATGTTGTGTAGTAGGTGTAGTATATTGGATCTGTTTAAAATACCCCATGCCCCTTTCGTGTTAAATTCCGGGGTGGAAATTAAAGTTGAGTGTGCCGATGTCAGTTGGTGTTCCTCATTTACGTCCTTCCCCGGTGGCGTGTCTTGCTGAATGATGTGTCTTTCATTTTTTTGGTATATGGTGGGTCAGGACTGTGCCCATCAATGTCCCTTTGTGGAAACTTACTCGTTCTCTACTTCCATGTATTGTCTGTTGGGTCCTTAAGTTTGCTCTATTTCCGCTTGTCGCCCAGAAGGTGGTATTGACCCTCCCTGATACCGCACATCTGGCCGATCCGGGTTGTTTTGCTGTTGTGTTTCCAATATTTTCCTTCTTATGCATGTTCCTCTCTCATGCTCTATCACTTGTTGCATGGTTAAATATTCCTGTGTGCAAGAGCTTGTTTGTATAATGGCCTCGCCATTAGTGTTGTTGTTCACTGTGTGTGGGGATGAGCTAGTCTGTGGAATAGTTTGAGGGCCTGTCTGGGTATAGCTTTCCCTTTTCACCAGCGATCCTGGCTGCATTTGTGATCCAATGTTTGTTGGTGTTTTAGATGTTTCTACTCTTGCCCCAACATGTTTGTATTGTAAATCTATGTGTAAATCTATGTGTGTATGTTTCGACATCGACCTTCGGCTCCTTGACGTTGAGTGCCTTAATGTTGATCGCATCTGCATCTTCTGGGATTGTGAGTGCTAGTGATGACTGGCTGCCACTCACCTTTAAAAGAGGCAGAAGGGGCTTCCAGAGAAGAAGAGAGGGTGAATGACACCCTTTCTCCCCTGCACCTCCCGAAGCAGACGTACACGCAGCAGGTGACATTCTGCACCCAATTTCCCATTTCTTAACCCAGAGATAGACCCCCTCCCTGTCTCCCAACATATAGGACATTTTTTTACGAATACCACAGTCCTTGATGGAGGGAGAGTAGGAAGGCACTCCTTGCAAATGGAGCAGTCATCATTACTTAACATCTTTCCACCACAGCTGGGCTTATATTAAAAAGAGCAGCAGAGTGGCCAAAATGACCAGGGAGGCAAAAAGCTTCAAAGGAGAGTCAAGGAAAATCCACTTTTAACTCAGGAAAAGGTACAAGAAGCAATGATTCATCCTCAAATATAAAATGATGGCAAAAAACAGTAAACAAATATGTTGCTAACGGCCATACAATCTTTAAATAAAAAAGGTTTGTCGTCAGAATCTTACTAAAAGAGCAGAAAAATATTAACTGATTAACTGGCAGGGTGCCAGTTAATCAGTGGACATAAATGGGGGGGTAGTGCAGGCTTCCATGATTCTTAAAAGGGCTCAGTTATATTATAACCATTTTTGGATTTATTTTGTTTTACATCAGCTAATTTAAGTCGGTTTTTCAGCCATATGTATGGCTGATCAAACCATTTTTGCTAACTGGAAGCACAGTGCGTGTTGCTGTTTTTAATATGTTTTCATGTATTTATTAGCTGGGAAATACGAACAATTTCCTTTAAATTTGTGTTCTGGGGTCTCGCAAATACGCAGAAATATGTTGCCTGGGTGGGGGCGCGAAGATGCCAGGGGAGCGCAGCAATACATTTTCAGTCGTTTCTCTGCTTCAGTGACGCCTTCTTTTCTTTTCTTTTGCAGGAGGAGAAGAAGGTCCCTCCTCCCATACCAAAGAAACCTCCACGGGCGCGAGTTCATCCCGTGAAGGACCGGTCCCTGGACTCGGTGGACAGGCAGCGGCAGGAGGCGCGGAAGAGGCTTCTGGCCGCTAAGCGAGCGGCATCTTACCGTCAGAACTCGGCGACGGAGAGCGCCGACAGCATCGAAATCTACATCCCGGAAGCTCAGACCAGACTGTGAACCCGGAAACACACAACAGAACCTATATATATATATCTTTTCTAGCTGTACTGTACATACCTATACATATAAATATATATATAGAAAGAGAAATATATAAGAACAAATACCCAATGACCACAGCTGTGTTCTACTGGGATGGTCCCATCCTGGTAGTACCCCTCAAATCAATGGCCAGCAGTGGCACCTGTTCGAGGAAAGCCCTTCTTTCTCAAGTATATAGCATAGATATTTTTTCTAGGACACCGTTCTGGGACGTTGCACTGACGTATCAAAGGCACAACTGCCGGGACTCCGGCTGACCACTGCGACTGCGGCCGGCTCCACCACGCTTCCTCGACCCGCTGGTCCCAATTCAAGTGTTAGAGAGGACTCTCCTGACAGCACCTGCGCCACTGATGATGAGCAATGACGCCATTTTGTTTTTTGAAATTTTAACTTTAATCTTTATTATACATATTTGCATATAGGCCTTGTGGAATGTGGAATATTCTGTTCCTTTTCTTTTCCTTTAATTTTTTTTCCTTTTTGGCTCAGGATTTTAATATAATTAAATATTGTAATTTGCATTTTTAAGGTGACTGCACTCCCCTCATTGCCAGGGAGGGGTAGTATAGCTTGCCGCAGAGGGGTGCATGGATTAGCTTCCCCTGCCTCGTGGCTCTCTGTAGCAACCCGCAGGTCAGCGCGATTCAGTCTCCTGTTTATTTATTAGGTAGCATTGATTTATTGGTGAACGTGGACAAGAGTGAAATATAATCAACTTCCACCCCTTCCCCTCCCCCCCCCCCCCCCTTATCCCTGCACCCCAGCTCCCTCCAATCCTTTATATCACAGCACATCCCGTGGAAGAGCTTTTTAACCTTTTGAGGCTCGGAGTAGCGCGCGAGCCTGGCCATTGCAGCGGGTCCCTGTTTTTTAGAATCCTCAGAAATGAGCCACTGTGTCCGAAATCCCAGTTGCACAGGGATGTAGCTGTAGGAGCCTAGCTTTCTATTACATTACGCTGCATTGTAGCAGGTTATACCGCGCCGGTGGTATAACTCACCTGACATTGGTGCCATGTGCCAAACGTAGTCATTCGTACGGATACAAGGGAATATATTAGGTCTCAGTAACACTTTATTATAAGTGCGCCCGGCAGCCCGCCAACTCTTTCATACTGTAGCCCCGTACTGGGGCAGGCTGCCCCGGCGCGCGAGGACCGTAGCTGCCTGTGGGTGTCTGGTGTCAGAGCAAAGCGATGGGAGCGCGCTGTTCAGACGTGTGTATCATGGATGTACTGAGAGGGTCTGTATTTCCATTTAAAATAACGGGCGTTTGTTGGGACTTGTTTTTCTTCAATCTCGTTGTTCTCTTTGCATTTTCCCTCTATATCTGTCTCTTCCTCATACTGTCTCTGTTTTTCTGTTTCGTTTGCTTGCTTTTCACTTCTATCAAAAGGCTGGTCGGAAAAAAATGTGATCTTTTGAACAGCTAATGCTCTTAAAGGACCACTATTTTTGTCTCAGGTTAGTCACATGTCAGTCATGCAAGTGACCCTGCCCCAGCCCTAGCGTCCATTTAGTGCACATTGCCCCGTACGAGGGATGCAGCAGATCCCCACTGTTGGTAAGTCCCAGCAGAGGATCTGCATTTTTCACTGAGTGAAATAATCTTAGAATGCACCACAATTCCTAAAATGAGTATGGCACCATCCATAAATGATTTACATTGTCAATAAAATCTGTTATGACCTGCACCCTTTCTCAGTGCTCCTTTTGGGAACCCCCAAACAAGGCATTCACTGCAATGCATTTCAATAGAATAAGAATGGTAGAGTCTTATCACCCCCAAAAAATCCAACAGGTATGTTTTTTGTAATCTTCTACATAAATAGCACCATTAAAACGCACCATCTACCAAACAATTTTATAAATGTCATTCTAAGTTTTAAGGTTCTGATTTACAATAGCAATACTATCTATGGGGAAGGCCCCTGACTCCACCCTGGTCACTAATTATCTGGAAATTCCCTCTGCCCCTACCCTAATATCATATTACTGAAAATATGCATATCACACAGGGGCATGTGGATGAAGGTAGGGAAATGTGGGGTGTGGAATGGCTTGTACCATTCTACATGCCAGATTACCTCCACAGCACCTTTCCAAACAGACTACAGAGGCTTGCGCCAGACAGGCATCGTGAAAAGCCATAGGCAAAAGCAAAGACTGAGAAATTAGCTTGAGACACAAGGACTATGTGAGGAGGCATAGGCACATGGGCAGCGTGAGGAGCCCCTGGCCACATGTTCTGTATGAGTAGCCATAGTCACACAGTGTGGCGAGCTATAGTCACATGGGCAGGTAGTTTGGAGAGCCATTATGACACATCCATACCGTGGGAGAAGCTATATGCACATGAACAGGCATGTATGAGGAGCTAGAGTGAGAGGTACAGACATTTGAGGAGGTAGATGTACACAGGCAATGAGCCCAATGCATTGCTATGGTACATGGGCATATAATTTGATGTATATGAAGCAGGGGAAAGAGGGTAATATGAGTAGTTAGTGCACATGGGCAGACAGTGAAAGGAGATTATGACACCGGTCAGAAAGTGTAAACAGATTAACACACACACACCATCAACCTGTTAGGGGCTTGACACAGATGCGAAGCCAGTTTAAAGTTGAAGCAAATGGTCGAACAGTATAAGGATTTTCAGAGACATGGTCAGTCAGTATGAAAAGTCTGTGACAGTGTGTGAAGCTTGCTGCACTTGGGAAGAAAGTGCAAGGCATGTGGTTGTGCACGGACAGAGAGCTAAATGTGTGTGGGGCCGTGCAAAGACGGGGAAAGTTGCTTAGTACACACAGGCAGTGTCAGGAGCTGGGGGCACATAGTGTAAAGCGATTGAGGCACATGGCCAGACTTTGTGAGGCACGCATCTGTCGCATGAACAGACAGTCTGATGTATCTGTGTCAACTGAAAGCCAGTATGAATGGATTAGTGCAAATAGAGAGTGTCAGAACCTTGGTGCACATAGGCAGTGTATAGTGATTGAGACACATGGTCAGAGTCTGTACTGTGAGCAGCTTGAACCTGTTCACAGATAATGTGTTGAGCTTGAAACACATGAACAGACAGTGTGTGAAGCTTGATCGTGTGGACAGGCAGGGAAAAGAGATTGAGATGCACGATCAGTGTGAGGTGTTTGGATCACAAGCAAAGACATTATGAGCCACGTATATATAGTGAGGAGCTCTAGGTGCAGGAGCAGTGTAACAAAAGTGAGGCTCAAGGACAGTGTGAAGAGGACTATGGGCTATAAGTTGCATAACAAATACTTCACCACTCACAAACACTAAAACCCATGATTGAGCTTACATTGAGCACCATGTGAAAGTTATGTGCAGTTACATGATGTAGTGACAGTCTTTCATGCTCTGCTCTGCAAGACTTTAAGTAGGATGACAAAAGTGTGTGTAGGGTCTCTAAAAGGGACGTGGCCTATGTAGTTATGGGCTTGGCTTTTCCACGTAAACTAAATGTATGCTTTTCCCATAGTGTGCACCCGACTGGTATTTCGCTGTGTCTCTGAGCTCTCTGTTATTGCATCCAGATATAATAACACAGCAACTGACATAATCGAATACCAACCCGGACTATTGGCTTTGTCAATGGTTGTCTGTGTGCCCTCTGGAGAGAGGTCAAGTATTGGATGATCATGTATTCTGAACAACTTTTTGACCCACTGACAAGCACTACGAGAAACTCGTACTGCCTTCAGCCTCAACTCCAGACCTCTCAATCCTGGCCGTTGTAAACACCTGGAGGCAACTCATTTCAAAGTATGCACTCTACAAGAGTAATATGCTGAACGAACAAAAAAATACAAAATCACAACATCCTGGCAATAGCCAACACTCTAATAGAGTGCATGATTCAGTATAACGTGAAATATAAATAGGAACTAAATAACTGACATGGATTAACTGAACATTTATTACATTAATTGTTCAGAAATCGTCAGTTTTTTTCCCCAGTAAAATTAAGGACATAAATATAGGGCCCGATAGGGGCCCGTTACATTGTCCGTTCTAAAATACTACCGGGTCTGAGACCGGAGGGACCTGGCCCACTTAAAGCCCTGATGTTCTGTACCTCAGTGATGCCGCTAGTTGCATTTGGCATGTTTGAACAATAAATACACAATTTGAAGAAACACCTCCTGATCTCTGGTTGGACAGAAAGAAGCATCCAATCGCAGCCTGAAATTGTTTACTTTAATGACTACTTACTGATAGTTTTTTATTACTCGGGCTGTGCAGGTTCTGCTTGGAATGCAAGAGGTTGGCATAGGCCTTTGAATCAAGAGTCACTGTGTGTGTGTCTACACTGAAAGGGGGAAGGTCCTACGATACTCCCGGATACCCTCTAACTCCTGCCTGCTCCTGGCGGAATCTACCGCCAGCATCTCGCCTCGGCCCCCCACATCGCGGCTCTTACTATTGCCGTTCATCTGGCAACTTCTCAGGCACCTGTTTTCATTTAATAGTCCTGATGAGATCCCGATACTCTCTGCGGGATTGAAACGTTGTCGACAAAAACATTCTCAACTCTATACCGCTATCTATATTTTCTGTGGAGTATGAGATGTTAACCCTTACTGTGACTTTTGTTTATTTATATTCAAGCATACTGTAAAGTCACGTTTTAAGTCACTTGCCTCGGCTGATTTCCCTCTGCCTTGCCACGGTTGCTCACCTTATTTTTCACGTGTTATCATTCCCTTGTTTTATAGACTTTCGCATTAAATCTCGATCTTTAGATTAAAACACTTGTTAAATTCCAATTTTTATTATGAAATTGTGAAATTCTAATTCTGCACTCCTATATGTGTGGGACCCTTGTTCTGTAAAGTATTACTCACAGGGTAGTCACTCAATGCCCGCTCATGTCAGAACTAGAGCAATGCAGGTCGACATGTAGTTAGTTGCCTCCTTCGCTATCCATCTGAGCGGAAATCCAAGAGTTTAGAAAATTGATACTCACAGGTTGGAAGAATGTCTTTCGATCAGTTCAAATGTGATATGTCTTCATGAACACAGCACATAGACCAGAGTTCGCCAGCACACCCGGAGAGCCTGATCCCTGCCAGACTTTCCAGATTACCATTGACATTGTAAATGTGCCTCACTTAAAATCTTTGTACGAAAATGTATCTTTTGTGGATATTCTGAAAGTCTGTCTTGGATCCGACCCTTGCATAGCTACCATGGAGACCCCTAACATAAAATATAATCAGCTCCAAAATCAGGCTGACTTATTCTAAGCACCTTCCCAAGTGTACAATGGGGGAGTGTGTCCTGGCATAAGACTTCACTCAATCAATCCGAGGCCATTGCACTTCTTTTGTGTCAGTGCTTTAAATGGGCCGTTACTGTCAGGTACTGAGTGCTTGTACTTCTTCATTTTGAGAGGGAGATTACCTGCACATCTCAGCAGAGGTACAGTATTTTTTAATTGATGAGTATTGGCACTTCTCAGAAGTAAGCAGGCACTCTGGTATAAAGAAACTGTTCTTCATTTTTCCATTTTAAGCACTGTCAATATATTTCGCTCTTTCTGTTTGTCTCTGTCTGTCTGTCTCTAAGCTTTTGTTCATCTGTTCCCCCCTCCCTCTCTGACTCTCTTGTGATGTGACCTCGTTATTCGTCTTTCTTCCATCAAACCGATTTCTTTCCATCGTCACCAAGCCTTTCGGGCATGCCATTCAGTGACCTCTCTACCACGTCCCTCACCCCACATTACAGCAACAATAGATGGAAAGAGACGCGTCTCAGCCGACAGCCGAACAGGAAATGCGCGCGGATCCATTGCGAAAAAATCCGTTGTTGGTCGAATGTTGACTGCGGTTGTATTCTTCGAAGGAGGAGCAGCCATCTCCACTCCTGCACTGTGACGCCCTCTGAGAGGGACCTCTTTCTTCCAGAGTTTCATCTGCAACCCTAGGAATGGATCACTGTCTTGGCGCAATCTTTTTAAATATTCGATATTCGGCGGATTTAAAAAAAGGCGTTAGAAGTATAGATTCAAGAGAGACCGGTGGACTGTTGAATGCCACCTACGGAGAAAAAATATCAGGTAGCAAAAAAAAAAAAAAAAAACAACCTGCAGGACACGTGAGTTGTGGGATAAATAAACTCTCCGTAGTGAGGGGTGACTGTGGACTCAGAAGCTGAGATACCTCGCGAGTGGGCTGTGTAAAGGGGTACAGACTTTATTTTAGTTTTTAAATATATAAGAAAATTGCTTATGCATTTTCTGTTTGATGGGTTTCCTGCACTCCAAGCATGGTTTTCTGCGACTGAAACACGATACCCACTCACCGTTTATCTGTTCTTTGTTCATATAATGTGTTTGAAATCAGTTCGATGACAGACGCCATCACCTTGGTAACCATTGTTGATACCAACGGCTATTTAGATTGTTTTGTCTGTTTTTTCCGTTAATTTCCTGAATGTGAGAGTGACTTTTAGACAAGGGGGAAAACAGAACATGCCAAGTCATGTGTGCCAAATCTTCACCCAAGTCTGTCCTGTGAGCACAGCTGATGGGGACGACGACCCGAAGGAGGTCGGAGTGCTCTCCGTTTGAGGTTTGGGTGCTGTAGGTCTTCCAGTGAGCAGCCAGCATCAACCCACCATTATCACCACAGAGGGCAAAGAATGGCCTGGTCCCTTCCACCTGTAGGTTCTGTAAGACACCAGTGTACAGTGCCTGTGAGATGTGCTTCTGTTTTTACTGTTATATCCTAGTTGTAATGTAATAAATTACTCTTTTGTTACTAAACAACACCATTTGCATTGTTGTCTAACAAGGTGCATGTGTGCTATGTTGTGTTACGTTATGTGTAATTGTACAACGCGAACACTCAGAGGGTAATCTGGTGCTGAGCAGGTGCATCTATCTACACCCGCCTACTAGGGCTGGGGCTGTTACTGTTCTTAACTCAACACATAAGTACCTTGACAATATATATCTTCATGTATGTAGATGTGGAGTAAATGTACACTTACTTCTATATTGCTTACTTCTATATACTTACCTTCATGATATTTTAGTAGTCAGCATTTTGGCTGCGCTATTTTTGAGGCACAGTCTTTTTCTACATGATATTCTGACATACAACCATGTGGAACTTGCTGGCTAGCAGTTCAGTAGACATGACTGGGCTACAATACTGCAGGCATTTGGAAGGATTTAGGCTGTGCTCCAAGGCGTCCAAGATAATGCAAGGTGCAGTATTTGGTTTCTCACATGAACACAACCCATTGCGGAGAACCTCTGTCAACAGCACCAAAAGGCTAGTCTATCCTTGCTAACATGGATTCTGGGACAGGCAAAGAACAGATGCACTTATCTATCCGGACTAACACCTCACATGTGCATGTGTGTGACCTTTTTATGTGTCTCCTCTTTGTATTAGGATATTTTGCTACATCTCTAAATCAGTGTCTGTAAGTGCTGGGGTATGTGCTGGTTTTCTGTGACACTGTCAAAATAGATCCTGGGAAATGCCCAAAACCACACATGCGGCTGCAAACTGCATCCACTTAGGGAAGAGGGACTGGCACCACAGACGGGTTTCCAAGCAACCAAGTCACACACAATACATATGTTTGGATGCATCCTTCAAATCGATCTCTTTGCTGTTAAGATACCAACGTAAGGCAAGAAAATAGTTTTGGCCAGCGGCAGTTCCTCCATAGGAGCGGAGGAGCGCCCCCCCCCACACACTGCTGCAGCAAGAGTGAAAAATAAAATGGTAATAAATGATTTATTACCATTTTATTTTTTAATCTCTGCTGAACGGAGGGTGGGGGCGGGGTCAGTGCATCATTACTGCTGATTGGCAGCAATGAGGAGTGGCCACTTCGGTTTGAAGTGCACACGTAGGTTTGGCTGCTATCTTACTACAGCCAGCCTGACATGCGCAATTCAAACCTCTCGAACCCAGCTGTCTTAGATAGCTGGCTTGAAGAGTAGGCACAGGCCTTCAGTCACTTTCACAGCTCTGAGACAGCCTGCTCCAGCCTGCTCCAGCCTATCCAGATGCTTCACTCATGCTGCTTCACAGCGTGAGAGCAGCGTCTGGATTGGATAAGGTAGTTGGCTGTGTGACGCCACCTTGCGCTCGGAGGAGTCTGGAGCCAGGGACTGGAGAGCATCGAGAACGTGCTGCAGGATAAGGTAAGTAACTTTTATTTTTTCTTTCTTAGATGTTTATTTTAATGTGTTTTAATGTAATTCTTCAATGTATGTGTGTTTTAATGTATGTAGCATCTTACCATATTTTTATGTTACCAACCGCCACTGGTTTTGACGTCTGTGTGTGGGCATCCTACAGGCATGTAGTAGGTGCTGGCTGTCAGGAATGAAGCAGTGCACCCATTGGATAGGAGATTAATTTTTGAACTCAACTCCCCATGGCCTCCATAGTAGTGTGGAATTGGATGCTACCAGAATATGTCATTTTAAATGTGTATTGCTCCACAAATATAATTGCCAAAATATCAGCTATCACAATATGGTGAAGGTAAGTATATATAGGTAAGTACAGCTTTACTATTTTTAACTCCATTACCTGAACAATATATATATATATCTTTATGTATGTAGATGTGGAGTAAATGTATACTTATCTATGTATACTTACCTTCATGATGTTTTAGTAGTCAGTATTTTGACTGTGATCATTTTGTAGTACACGGGTTTTCTACATGATATTCTAACATACAACCATGTGGGCCTTGCTGGCTAGAAGTTCAGTAGATATGGCTGTACCTCATGACTGCAAGCATTCAGAAGGATGTAGACTCTGTTCAAAGGCAAAAAATGTGGTGTTGTGGAGGGATCCCTAACCTACATTGTGGATAGAGAACTAAATACGGACATTTCCACTAGTTTTTCTTCTATGGCGATCACCAAAAATAACGTTTTCAGGATGTAAGGACTCGCACCCACCTAGGCGGTATGATTAATTATTGAGTTACCAGCAATTCAAATATGCCAATCATGGATAACCAATCATATTAGAATTTACACAGAGAGCAAATGCACTTTAGCACTAATCAGCAGTGGTAACGTGCCCAGCATCCTATACCCAATGAAAACAGGTTAAATAAAACAGGAGGCAAAAGGCATAAAGTTTGGGAATAAACCTGCAAAAAGGGCCAGGTCTAACACAACCCCCCCACCAGCCTATTGCCAGGAGAGATCAATCAATACCTTGATGGACTTCCCTGATTTGGGCGATAGAACATGGACCCTAGCCCGCAACAGCAGTGGCACATTCCAGTTCCACGCCTTCCTGAACCCAGGTAGATTCCTCTATCCATACTCTCACAGCCCACTAAGCTAACCCATGGGGAACCTTTCTCCTCACCTGCGAACCCCATCTGAGCAGTGCCTAAACTTACTTTGCTCACAGATGTGTCCCAGCAGGCAGACAGTACCCACATGGCCAACACAATGGTGTGGCCAGACCTCCCTTAGGGTGTGGCTCCTTTCTCCCTCCCAGGGACAACTCTGTCCACCAGGACAGCAAGCCATTGTGGCCACTGACAGATGTCAGTGATGAGAGCCAGGCCTCATGCCTCTCAGGACTCTCTAACCTCTGTGGCATCAGAAAATGGGGGGCGTTAGCCCTAGGTGCCTGGCACCTTTCATCCACTCTCCCTCCTGCCAGGTCAGGGATGGCATCCTGACACTGACCCACCATCCCAAGGTCTGTACCCTGAGGCTGGACAGGAGATGGGGGTGGGCTATACCACACCCTGTCCTCCTCCCTGGGACCCTGCACCCTCCCACCTGGAGCAGTACCCCCAGAAAACAAACCGGTAGGGGCACTGCTAGCAGCCACCTCTTCCTCCAGGTCAAGGGGGACACCAACCCAGGGTCCGTACCCTTAGGCTAGACCTGTGTTTGGCAAGCCAGGACTTCCGGGGGAGAACACCCACTCCTCCCCAAGGGAAACACACTCCTCATGAGTAGTGCGAGAGTCTGCCTGGTGCAAATCTCCAGCCTCCTGCCAACCTGACAGTGCATGAAGACTCCCCCAGACCAGAAATGCCCTCACCAGGGTCAGTCCTGGGGTGCCCTGACCTCAGATCTGGCAACCCCTGACTCATCTGTCCTTCCACTGGGGACTGTCTCCCCCTCACCCCTTTCTATGGACTCATGCACCCTCCAAACTGAAGTGGTGCTGCCAGACACCAAAACTGGTGGTACACTTGTTGCAGCAGCACCCCCCAGCTCACCTGACACCTTGGGATCCCCCTCAGGGGATGGCCTCCTGGTACAGACTAGGCCCCCTCTCCTGGTGTTCACTCATGGTACCAACCAGGCTTTGGGACTGGATTTCGGGCACCTTGGGACTCAGCCTACCCCCATTCCCTCTACTCAGAGACAGGATATGGGACTCCTCACCCATCCCACTACATTGGGACCTATCTTGGTTACTCCACCTCCCCTACCTCACCTGATTGGGGAAATCCTGAGCCACCTCCTTCAGGATCACTCCCAAAAGCCTCACCAGACCCTCTGGAATCCACCAAAAGGTCTGCCTCTAGTGGAATCTCCCTTGGGTCAAAGCACTCGCACTCCACCGGGTGTTGGCATAACTCTGGAAAACAGGGACTTAAAATATACTCTACAACAATTGAGTCACACAGCCCCTCACAGGTGTTAACCACGCCACCCTTCACCTCACCATCCAGTGCCTTGCAAAAGTACCTCACATCACCCTCCTGAGACTGGTAAGACAGTACTTATCAGATACTCCGGGAAGAAAGCACTCCAGGACAGAATCTCCACCCACGCACACAACAGCAAAGAACTCTTCAGCATCATCAAAGAGTTCAGTCAACCCAACAGTGAGCCAACTTACATCCCACCCTCCCAGGACCTCTGTGACAGACTCAGCGCCTTCTTCCATCACAAAATCAAGACCATCTATGACAACTTCGACAACAACAACCTACACGCGGAACCTACACCAACCGTTCCCTACACCACACAGCCGACACTTGACAGCTGGACCACCCTCAGCATTGAAGACACCCTGAAGACTATGAAGTCAACCCACTCTGGGGCCCCCATGGACCCCTGCCCCCACCACATCTACCACAGAGCTGCAGACATTATCACCCCCGAGCTTCGACGAATCATCAACCGCTCCTTCGAGACCGCCTCCTTCACCGACGACTGGAAACACGCCGAGATCAACCCTCTCCTGAAAAAAACTCTCTGCGGACCCCACCGACCTCAAGAGCTTTAGACCGATCTCCCTACTCCTGTATCCGGCGAATGTCATTGAAAAAGGCGTCAGTAGTCAACTCGCCTCCTTCATAGAAGGAAACAACATCCTTGACTCCTCCCAATCAGGCTTCAGGAAGAACCATAGCACCGAAACCGCCATTCTCGCCGTGACAGACAACATCCGCTCCCTCCTCGACAGATGAAAGACTGTGGCCTTCATCCTCCTGGACCTCTCCACAGCTATCGACACAGTCTCACACCGCACCGTAAACCGCAGACTCCATGACGCAGGAATCTGGAACAAAGCCCTCGACTGGATCCGCTCATTCCTCTCCGGCAGAATGCAGCGGGTCAAACTCCCTCCCTTCCTCTTGGAACCCACACTGACCACCTACGGAGTCCCCCAAGGATCCTCCATCAGCCCTACCCTGTTCAACGTCTATATGGCCCCACTCGCATCCATCGTCAGATCACATGGACTGAACATCGTATCGTACGCAGACGACACCCAACTCATCCTCTCCCTATCCAATGAACCCAACATCTCCAATCACAACTTTCAAGAAGGAATGAAAGCAGTCACCAGGTGGATGAAGAACAACTGCCTACAACTAAACACGGACAAAACTGAAGCACTCATTATGGGTCCACACCCCGATGCCTGGAACAACACCTGGTGGCCCCCTGCCCTCGGGAACACTCCCCCACGGACCACGCAAGCAACCTCGGAATCATCCAGGACTCTGAACTCAAAATGGACCACCAAATCAACGCTTTCACCTCCTTCTGCTACCACACCCTCCGTCTCCTACGAAAGACCTTCAACTGGATTCCCCTCAAACACAGGAAAACTGTCACACACTCCCTCATCATCAGCAGACTAGACTAAGACAACGCACTCTACGCTGGGATCAACAAGAACCTCACCCGCAAACTCTAGAACATCCAGAACGCAGGCGCCAGACCAGTCCTCAACCTACTGTGCAATTGCCACATCAGCCAACACCTACGGACACTACACTGGCTCCCCATCGAGAAGAGAATCACCTTTAAGCTTCTCACCCACGCCCACAAAGCCCTCCACAACACTGGACCGCCTACATGAGCTACCGCCTCTCGTTCCACGCACCCCAAAGATCCCTCCACTCAGCCCAGCTCTCCCTTGCGACGGTGCCACGCATCAAGAAGACCAGAATAGGAGGTCGCTCCTTCTTCTTCCTCGCGGCCAAGGCATGGAACACCCTCCCTCTCCACCTTCTGCAGACACCAACACTCTCCAAGTTCTTGAAGGACCTCAAGACCTGGCTCTTTGACGAATCATCGTGAACATCCAGGAGCTGCGTGCCTCCCCCTCAGCGCCTCGAAACCCTTTCGGGTGAGTAGTTGTGCTTAACACACCCTGATTGATTGATTGCTTGACTGTTTCTGTCACTCAACCCACACTCTTCTGGGTGGTCTCCACACACACGTACCAGGGCTTCTACCATGGGGGAACCCCTCTCCCTGCACCTCTCGTAGAGTCAGTAGAGTGTACCTCCCACTATTAGGACTATGAACCCCCGTGCCATTTCCCCAATCCACCTCAGGGACCCTGCACACCACTGGAGCTACCGCATAACCTTAAATCCCCTGGTGTATGTCAATCCTCTCCTTCAAGTCAGGCGCCACATCACTGGGTTTTTGTACTTCTCTCTCAGCACTAGACATGACAATTTGCTGCCACTGGATTCTGCCCTTATCGCTTCTAGCTCCAACTCCACCCTCTCGAGCTCCTCATCCAGCTCTCTCATTCTCCTCTCATGAGCCAGATTCATATCCTTTCTCTCTATTTCGTATTCACATTTTGCTAGCGCCAACTCCAGATCCATGGCCGTCTGTCTGTTCGTCAGAGGATACATTGCTACCAGGCCTGGAGGTCTTTACCCTCACAGGCAGATCCTGAGCTACAAAACCCCCTTACTGGTTTTCCTCTCCCAGTTCCTAGTCATCATCCTCCTCACCCTCCCCAGTGTGTTTGGCTTTCCAAAAAGCTATCCAGGCATCCTGCAGATCCCCCTTCCAGGCGGAACTCCTCTTATGAAGACCAAGATCCTTGCAGAACTGCTTTAACTCACTTACACTATAGGAACACTATTTCCCTAACTCATATGCAGTTTCTGCTACTACCACTGCTGGTTCACCCAGGTGAGACATGACTGACCTTGAAGGGGTGTCACAAAAAATAGAAGAACAAGAAAACACTATGTGGTCACTCACTAGTCTAAGTGCAGAGTTTGTACTACAACCACGAGACACTGTGGTACTGCGCAAACGCAAGTCCTATCCTCACCAATGACAACCAATGTTAGAAATGGGGTTTCTGGTTGACTAGGGTATGCACCTAAGCCAGGCAGAATCCACCACTCTAGTCAGGGTAAGGGAATTACACACCCAAGATAACCCCTGCTCAACCCCTTGGTAGCTTGGCAGAGCAGTCAGGCTTATTCCAGTGGCAATGTGTAAAGTGTTTGCACAACACACTCACACACCAGTGACACACTATGCCCACCACAAAAGAGACTCCACATAAGGTTATATAAAAATATCCTTTGTAGTATACATCAAACACATTAGACCACAATCAGATAAATCCCTTTGCCAACTAGGCAATTGTCATGACATCACATAGATCATAAATCACTTTGCCAACCAGGCAATTGTCATAACATCACAGTTAGTGCATAAAGTAAATACTTATAATTTGCACACGTCATAATGTTGTGTAGTTCCTATATATCCTATACAGGACCTGCGCGTTCGGATAACATAAACTGTGAGTTTGGTGGCAAACTGGTTCCGAGCACCCCCACCGGATACGTTAACCTGTTTGCGTTAGCTAGCTCACAGTGCCACTAGAATCTCCTCTTATCAGGAGGAGAATAGTTTCTGGCAACCTCAGAACATGACAACCCTGATCCCCCAGGCTCGTGGAAACAATATACTACCTTTCGCTCAGTCACTCGTGCTTACTTAGTTTGTCTCAGAGAGATACACAGAATAAACAGTCTGGGCGTTTCAATAAGTATTTATTGAACAGTTGTTATTCTAGTGTAGAATATATGAGCTGCAACAACCATTAGACAGTAGCAGAGATATATGATTAGCAATACTACAAAAGTAAAGGGATGGTATAGTTCTACCATCCTGCAGAAATCATGAATATACACATGTACATAAAACACATGATAAAAAGTGCGTACTCCTACGATGTCTCCCTAACTAGATGTACCTAAATGTACTTAGCATCTATGTAGGTGTTATGCCAAGAACCCCTCTAGGATCTAGTCCACCCCATTACCTGAGAGTTTAGAGAATGTGGGACCCCGTCCTGGTCTCAAGTTGGACACCCCGCGAGGGATGTTAGATCACTGCTAGCTGGAGCGTCTGCATGCAGGAACCTCAGCGTATCTGGTCAGTGTGTCGGCCGGGAAGTCACGGTCTCCTCTGTCTGTCTAAGCAAGACATGATGTATATATACCCACAGGTCTCCCCCGGGGTCCTACCTTGCTGTGTTACTGTGTCGGCCTAAAGGATGACGTCGGGCTTGAACTTTAACATAGATATTATACAGGAGATGTTCGTCCTGCTGTGCTTCCAAGAAGCCTCATGCATAATATATGAGTTTCGAACCAGGGAAAAACCCGCGTTCTGAATGCAGTGTCGTATCTAGGTAAAAGGTCAGTCCCTATGAACTATTATGTATGTAATGTAGGGAAGGATATAGGTGAAAGGTTGCAGTGTTACCTGCGCCTATATAGGGTACCTATATGGAATATAACACCCACTCCTCTTCCGACTGGACGACATATGTAACCTATAAGTGTACTACCATTCTAACTAGACATTGGTACGCACCAAGGGTTAAAAACATTTCTTTAGCTAAAAATGTTTAAAGAACGTCTTAAAAAACCTCGAAAAACATTAAAAAAAAATGTAAACAGAAAATCTGTTGCAGGCCCTATCTCTAAAAGTGTCCGTTGATATAGTCCGAACCACTATAAGCATTAGAAAGCCATTCATGCCCAAATAAATGAAAAAGGAATGTCAATTTTGTCTGAGTTCCAAATTGAGCTTGTTATTAAAAAAGGGCGAATTTCTTCCAGCACATGACGAGCCAAAATGAGTCAATTGTTTGTGTCCTGGCTGGTAGACGCAACACTTTCGTTGCTTGCTTCCGCACTAGACGGCCCCTGTAACACCTCGCAAAGCACGTCAATTGAGCACAGATGATGTTACACGCTGTCCACAGCCGGTGCAGCCTGTGCACCGTCCAAAGCCTGGGAGTCAGTGGAGGAGCCGATGTTCATACCAACAGGTGCAGTTACAACCTGTGGTGGCTAAAGGAATGCCACCAACAACATTGGAATGCGCTGAGGACACTGCAGAACATGGGCCGTTATCGGGTCCAGTAGAGCATTCATGTCCGGTTGCGCACATCATGGGAGTGTCAAACAAAGGTCTAAAACGCATTTGTCTCCGCAAAACAGGCATCGGAGGACAGGTAAGATGCAGTCCATCCAGACTGGTCGAAATGACAGGAACCAAGATGCACTTAGTTCTCTCAGGCGAGGCATGCCTAGGTATTGTACCATTTGGTCACGGTATTTCCGTTCTAGGAGCGCTTTTTCCATCTCCTTGGTGACTGGGACGTCCATTACGTAGCAGAAAAATAACAATCAGGATACCTGCAATTAGAAACAGGATCAGCGGAAGCCCTCCAAAGATGCTTCCGAATGTATGAAGTTTGGGATAACTCCAAGTACCGTCTGAAAGGTGCTTAGAAGTCCAGAACCTATGGTCTTAAATAGGTGGACAATGCCAGTCGTATCAGGCATGTTAAAGATACGATTCACCATTTCTACGAAATGGAAAGGGCAGTTGGTATTAATAAGCGCCTGTATCTCGGCTGAAGACCTTGCGATCTCGAGTTCAAAAGTCTCTCGTGCGGAGGTTAAGGGCACATACTTCTGTAAAAGCATGGCTTTCATTCTGCCTAGAGTATCAAACCATATTAAAGAAACATTCAGTGAAGGCCATAACGGCGCCTTCCTGACTGTATGTGTCGGTGGAAACAATACTTGCATACAACAAGTAACCCTGGTGCTCACGGTTACCAGATAGGCGATGCCCGGGAGCATTCCACAGCAGCCTTGACTGTTCAGCATCAAGTAACTCCCATTCGAAAGTATCCCAAATGCTGGAGTAATCACTGCAGCTGGGGCACCCCTCAGATGACAGGACAAGTTCGCCACAGAACCATTACAGGCCCCGTGCAGTAGAATGTCCTGACATATGAGCGATCCACTTAAAGCGCTCTCACAGTTTGTACCACTGAGAAACACTTCTGGATCCCCACTTCGGCATCGAAATCTGTATGGCAATTCCCAGGATTCCTTAATGTATTCCTTACCCATTTTTTCATATTTGCCTGCCTGCTTTTGTTCAAGGCAATATTGAAACTGAAAAGTAGTGACCGGTAGAGTTATGTGGCCATGGATTAGCCATTCTGTGTGTGGTGATTCTGCCACTGTGAATGGTAATCTATCCAGTTTTTCAATACGCAGCATTGTATATTTTGCTCCCCTTTGTGCCATTTCAATCTGTTTATCTGTTAGATTGTATTCAGCAAACAGAGACGTACTGTTGATAAAACGCCAAGGCACATAGCCTGCACGCAAAGATTGCAGCGTCCAGCTCAATAACATTATAGAACATAACTGAGATTGCCCGTGTTGTAATATGGCCAAATCTTGTTCTAGAATGTCTATTGCAGAAGATACAATATTGCCTAAGGAATATATCCTGGAGGTCAGTGTTGTTAACCCATTGTCTACCATTGCTAGAGATTTCTCTAAGTTAATACGGTCTATTTCCCGTATTCTTTCTGCGGCCTCCTGTTGGGATATTTTCCAATTTTCATTGTAGGCAGCATAAATGCCAGCATATATGAAACGTTTTTGACGTGGTTTCCTGGGACCTAGTAAAAAATCCCTAACATCCATGTCTTGTGTGAGTAAGGATAAGTGTTGTTTCACCTCTGTGAGTGTTGAGGTTTCTAGCCAATTAAGGTACAACTTCCCAACACTGTATGACGTCACTACCCCTGGATGTTGTCTCTATACATAGCGCGGATCTGGCCTATGGATTGTGAACCCTTTGGTTTTACCCATGAATTTTTCCTGACAACCATTGGTGTCTGTGGGCCAAATCAACCATTTATTCCAATCGGGGTCTGATCTATTGTATTGTATGATGTCATCTAATGTAATCCCTGTTTGTGATGTTTTGTTCCCCTCGGTGTTTGTGAACACATTTCTAGGATTAGCAGATTTATGCAAAAAATGATGACCATAATGCTGATAACAATACATTGATTCATAGTCTGATGTGCCGTCCAATGTTTCACTATTGGAAAACGCAGCAGATTTTTCCAAATCAGACAACATGTTATTCACAGTTTCAAAATCCCAATCATCGGAAAATGTACTTGAGGTAATGATATCACTTAATGATATTTTAAATAAATGAGGAATTTTTAAAATTTCCGTCGGGCCAAATATATCGAAATCAACCTTGTCCCACACCATACCATCAGGTATAGGAACTGCTGTAATGTTTACTGACGACAAGCCTCTTTGTTCTCGATAAGATGATGGATGTGGTTTTAACATTAAGATCACTTCTTGGGCAGCAGAGCTTTGTCGGATGTATTGTCCACTAATAAGCATGTTAAAAACTATAACTAAGCCTAACCAGAAAAGAAAGAAAAGAATCCCGGAAGTTACCCATAGTTTTACCTATGGTGATACCAGGTAAGTCTTTCTAAGAAAGTTCATAAAG
Source organism: Calotriton arnoldi (assembly GCA_963921515.1). Lineage (NCBI taxonomy): Eukaryota > Metazoa > Chordata > Amphibia > Caudata > Salamandridae > Calotriton > Calotriton arnoldi. Next base: position 230,251 of record CAWUFW010010220.1, on the reverse strand, counting down.
TCTTTAACTTCCTGCTTGCGTGATTTTTGGGCTGGCGTAATTTCAGGTTCACTTGGATCCAAAGAAAACGTATCAAAGTTTATGAAGTAGCCAGAAGCAGTTCGATCAATTGTTGGAATTGCATCAGGATTTGTTGAAATCGTTCTTTGCTCTTGTCGAGACACGTTGACGTAGACGTCTGAATTTTGTCGAATAGCAACTTGTGCGTTATTTTGAGTTTCATTTTGAAGTCGAGCTTCAGGTTCAAGAGGAACGAGTACCATAGCATTGTTGCATAGTCCATCATTCCGTACAGGTGACTCTTCGAACGTGATGAGTCTTTCCGTTTAAACTTCTTGTATTGTAGCGAGAGGAGGGCGTCTGCTACTTTGGAGTCCACATGGCCTACTGCTTAGTATCGGCCACATAGTGTGGTTTGATTAGGTCAATTGAGACAAATCTTTTCTCCTTTTTTCTTGCAAGAGGCGGTAGAAGTACAGTTCTTGTTCCTTCAATTGCTAGGACCGGTACAGGTTTTCTGTAGGATGGCCCAAATTCTTTCTTGTCTGCTATTTTCTCACTGACCAGATCCCCGACTTTAGGGATCCAGACAGGTCTTGCCGTGACTGATTTGACTTCCCCAGTGGCAGTCTGTTTCAGGTGGACGTTACTTTGTTTTGTCCTGGATTCATTTAGTTCCTGTAAAACAGCCAAACGATCATGGATGTCAAATGGCTTTTCATCCGCCACTGCGCCTTCACAATCAAGATCAGGTACCCACATTCTTGTCGCAAATAGGACCTCATATGGAGTGACACCCCCTAGAGAACTTCTTGGCATGTTATTAAGGGCCCGCTGGACCCCATAAAGATGTTTTACCCAACTTTCACCCGTGCCTAATACTCTAGCTGTTAAAGATTGCTTTAAGTCTCGTTTTTTTCTCTCCACTACCGAATTTCCCTCGGGATGGTATGGAGATGAGTACCGCAATGCTACACCCAAACTTCCCATTGCCTCCTTGTAAGCCCGAGAGCTAAACGCAGGGCCCTGGTCAGAATGTAGTGTGCCAATTAAGCATGTCCCTATGAAGACTTGCAAATCTTTTATAACAGTTCGAGCGTCAGCCGAGCGCTGGGGCCACACCCATAAGAATCTCGAGCAGGACGCACGCAAACAGAAAATCTAATGCTGTCTAATAATGGGATTTGCGCTGGAGGTGTTACGGTGGAACCTTTCATCTGCTGAAAGATGTCGCATTTCAAGACATAGGGGTCGATTCCGATCTCGGCCGGTAGGGCACCGAATCGGATCCGGTAAAGCCGAATCCGATTCGGAGCCCTCTTTCCTGACCGATTCGTACGTGCGTCCGGGCGAGCGAGTAGGTTGCGAGCGCATGCGAAATCGCAGACCGACTCGTTCGCGGGACCCAACCGCTCCGACCGACTCGCACGGACACGACTCGCACGGCGCAATAGAGACGTTCCCCGGCCGGGCAAGTACGATGCGCGCCTCGAGCAGTCCGACTGACTCGCGCAGTCCGGCTCCAAGGAGCAGTCGGAGCCGCACTTTGGGGGTCTGTGTCGGACCCCCCTGTACGTGTAGCCGCGCGAGTCACACACAGGGGGGGACCCATGGGTCCCCCCTACCTGTGCATGTACGGCGCGAGTCGCTTCGACGCGTACCCGCTGTAGGGGGCGCCCTTGTTCGCCTCGCACCCATTGAGTCAATGGGAGCCCACGTACGCGTTGTACGACCGGCTCCCATTGACTTCAATGGGAGTCCGATCGAACTGAGTCCGACAGCATACGGACGCATCGTACTCGTTCGGTCGGGCTGCTAGTGTCCGATTCGGTCGGAAATCTCTCCGGGTCCGGCTCGGTCGGAGAGATTTCCGGCCCGAATTGGAATCGGCCCCCTAGTCTTTAGTCTGCTTTGTAAAACAGGCCACCAGTAGCGTTATTTCAATAAGGAAACAGTCGCCGTAACTCCTGCATGAGCAGAACCTATCCCTTCGTGTGCTGCTAGTACTAAACCTAACCTACGATCCATGTTTGGAATTACTCTATCCCCCACTCCAGGAATCTGAGCAAATAGAATGTTATTGGCATCTAACTTGTAGGAGTACTTGAGTGGAAATCTTTTTGGTACTGCACCGCTGTTTTTGCTTGAAGCAATAACAGCCACCATAATCTCACCGTCTATTCTCGTTTTAGAATGAGTGATTGCAGCTCCGGAAGCCGTACGTACAGCCCCCTTTGCGGCTTCATCAGCCAATGAATTCCCTTCAACGTGAACGCCATCACGCTGATGACTCAGTGTGTGTATCACGTGAGTCCTTGGTAGTTCGGATTTCAACCTCACTACCTGTTCCCATAGCATTTTATGCTTAATTGTGCCACCTTTTGCATCTTTGAACCTGTTTTGAACCCAGTATTGCAAGTATTCATTGTGAGACTGCACAAAGTAAAAGGAATCGCACACAATTAGTGAGGGGAATTCTCGATCCGTATTTACAAGTGCCAGTATCAGTGTTTTTAATTTTGCCAACTGTGCCGTGCAGTTTACTAGAGATTGCGTTTTAGTGCAACTCGGATGGAACTTTCCATCCCGCATGTGACCTTTAACGATAGCACATGCTGCGCTATATTGTTGCTTATTTCCTATGGCCGGTTGAGCAGATCCGTCAGTGTAAATAATATATTCATACTGATCCAGAGGCATTATTTCGTTTGGCAGAGGATATTCTTGTTCGTATTGCAGGAATGCTTGTGTCTTTAAATTTGGGTCGTACCTCTATTCTAAATCTGTTGCAGTGAGAGAATTAGCCCATTGTTTCCATCTCAGATGTAAGGCTTTAGCGTTAGGAACGCTTGCCTTTGTCGCAGCCTCTAAGGCTGGAACTGGAGTCACTACTATTATTCGTTTCCCCTGAGCTAGTGCTCTTTCTCTTACTACAGCGACCTGTACTGCTGTTAGAATTTTTTCTGTAGATGCAAAGCGCATCTCAGCATTTGTGTACAAATGTGATTTGTATGCAATTGGTACTGTTTCACCTTCATTATATGTCAGATAGGTGTACCCAGATTGACCCGCAACTATACGGATCACCAGGTTGCGTACGTTTACGCGTGTCTGTAAGTGTTTTGAAGCTATCATGTCAGCTTGTAAGGAACGTAGTGTATCTGTGTGTTCCTGTGTCCAATTTCTGGCTGAGAAATCAGGTTTAATTAAGTCGTAGAAAGGTTTTACTCTTTCTGCGTAATCCAAAATGTATGTTCGACCAAAATTTAGGAATCCCAGTATTGATTGCAAATTTTTCAATGATTTCGGAGGTTGGAGCAGCGCACATTTTTCTAAAAAATTGGCTGCCAGGCTCTTTCCTTTACTTGAAAGTTCGTATCCTAAAAACACGACACTGAGGTGGGCAATCTTTGATTTTTTAAAGTTAAATTTGTAGCCCTCAGATGCAAATCCCAAAATTATGGTATTCACTCTGTTCAAGTGTTCCTCCAGGTCATCGTCCGTATGATAATATCATCCACATAGGACAATGCCTCTTCATCCAATTTTTGAAGTAACTCGGTTACTCTGGCAGAAAACAACCGCGGGCTGTTCTTATACCCTTGGGGGAGTCGCCAAAATTGACGCTGGGACCCTAGCGCTGAGAAGGCTGTTAGATACCTGCTTTCAGGCGCTATATTTTGGGGAAAAAATCCATTTGAGATATCAAGTGTTGTTTTATATTTTTCCCGCACAATGTTATTCATTAATGCGGCACTGTGTGCATTTTGGACTGCAAATGTCTTAGTGCAAGTGTTTAAATGTCTGTAATCTAAGACTAGACGATATGTGTTGTCAGATTTCATGACAGGAAACAAGGGATTGTTCATTTGAGAGGTGCAAGTTTCAATCACCCCTTGATATTCAAGTTGATCTAAGATCTCCCTGACCTGTTTTTTAGCTTCTTGCTTTATTGGATACTGCCTCTGTGCAGTTGGAGTATTTTTTATAGGGATTATGTGGTGGGTTGAATACTCATCCCATCCAACATGGTTTTTATATAATGCTGGAGCCTGGGCTACCTCCCATTCCTGCGCATATGTGTGTTGCAAATGCCTGGGAATATGGTCTGAGAATGCCGGCATAATTACCGTTTCACCTTTAGGACAGTCCATGACGAATGCTGGTGGCCAATCTTGTTCAGCTAACAAAATATCATAGCCAAACGTAAGGTTCTCCCAAAAGAGACCTCTCACTTTCCTACTTTTGTCCCCCTCCATTTGGAGCATTATTTCATATACTTTATGTGGAACACTTACTCTAGTATAAGGTGTTTCTACCGTGATATAATCATTCAAGTCCGCTGTCACCAGAAATTTCATCAGGTTCTGGTGAGCTATTGTTACTTCTGCCGCACTGTCTAGCATCGTCAGAGCCCATTCCCCGTTCAGTAGTCGAGTCCTCAGAATTCTGGGCATGTCTGATCTTTAGACCTACAACTTTCTTCTTTTTGAACTGTGGCTTTTGCTTTGGCTTTTCTTCTTTTTTAGAAGTGTACTCCTGAGCGTGCTGCTTGTCCCTGGACTTTGTACGCTCTTCTTGTCTTTCTGACCGTCCTTCCCTCTCGGAGTTTTTTGATGAACCCTGAAAGGAATGGGAGGAACGTGTATCAGTATCCTGATATCTGTCAGGTTTCCTAATGTTATCCCTATTCCTGAGATTATACCTCTTTTCAGAGGGCTACTGTGGAGGAGATTTACCTCGGGATTGAGATCTGTTTCCTTTAAAGTTTTGTTGTTTTTTATTGTCCCACTTCTTCTTAGTAGAAGTAGGTGTCTGCTTAGAAGTGTCCTTTTCAGGACTGCCCATCAGTCGTGGTTTTAAAGCTTTCCCACTCAAACTGTCTCTACCTAATTCTGCATATGCAGTTTCAATTATTTTGGGTAGTTCGTGTTGTTGATCTAACGGACTGAACTCCCTTAGGCGTTGGCGGATTGCCACTGAAGCTGCTTCACCTTTAATATTAGCTAGTATTATGGCTGATACCTGGTCATAGTTACCTAGTAACTTCATTCCTAAGTTCAGAGCAGGTTCTGCTCCGTACTCATTTTGTATTTGTCTTAATACGTCTGGTACCACTGTTAATGAAGGAATACCATGAGTCCTGGTATAAATGGCAAGTGGAACAATCTTCTACTTGTGGTGTTATCCCCATGGGCAAGCAGATTGTTAGCATTCTCTGTTTTTCATATGGGGTAGTATTCGGGAATACTGCCTTGATCTGAGTTATTTTCTGAGCTACCCAGAATGGCATTTGTTCATGTTTCGTGGGCATTTTGTCCATTACCGCGTGTAACGTTTGTGGTGTGATTTTAGCTGCTGTACCCTGTACTTGAGTTCCATTTGTTGCAACTGTTGTTGGCTGGACAGTGAATGTCCTCATGACGAATTGCGTCATGTTTCTATAGATTTTAATTAAATCTTTGTGTTGTATGAGTAAGTCTGCTTGTGGCATTGTGTCAATGTCAGGATGTGGTGTGTAAGCTGCTAATATCGGCCATGTTGCCCCTTCTCCTCCGAGCGGGCCAAATCTTACTCTTCTTCTTGTGTGGGGTAGGGCGCCTTTAAACCAGTATAAGTGTCCCTTGCACGTGAGTGGAATCTCTATGTCCTCAAATGGACCATATTTCAATGATGCATCTCCCTCTGTGTAAGAGTGAAATGTCTGTGTTCTTGCATCTGCTGCTGGGAATGTAACCCATGAATAAAATACCTGTTTTGTTCAATTCGTGTGCCTCAATCACGAAAACTACTAAGCCACCCCTAGCTGATAAACCATTTTCTAATAGTTTCAGGGTGATTGTATGTCTGAATTTTGGTGCAATTTGTATTGCGTCTGTATCTTCTGCTCCTGCTGAGATGTGCAGATCCACTACTGTGTTATCTCCTGTCTCAGTTATTTTTGAAAAGAAGAAGTTTGTTCAAGGGAACTAAGATAAAGGTTTTAATGCACAATTTTAGGAACACTGTGTCCTTCAAGCTTGATTAACCAACAGTCAATATATAGGATTTTTTAGCCTACTCAGCTGTGGCGGAGTTTGTGCCCACCCACTCCAGACGTCTCTGGTGTTTTGTGAGTAGGGGTCTCTGAGAATAGCACAACTGAACTACTCAAATTCTACTGTTAAATTAGTACCCAACCAACGTTGGGCACCATGTCGTGTAGTTCCTATATATCCTATACAGGACCTGCACGTTCGGATAACACAAATTGTGGGTTTGGTGGCAGACTGGTTCTGAGCACCCCCACCGGATACGTTAGCCTGTTTGCGTTAGCTAGCTCACAGTGCCACTAGAATCTCCTCTTATCAGGGAGAGAATAGTTTCTGGCAACCTCAGAACATGACAACCCTGATCCCCAAGATCGTGGAAACAATATACTACCTTTCGCTCAGTCACTCGTGCTAACTTAGTTTGTCTCAGAGAGATACACAGAATAAACAGTCTGGGCGTTTCAATAAGTATTTATTGAACAGTTGTTATTCTAGTGTAGAATATATGAGCTGCAACAACCATTAGACAGTAGCAGAGATATATGATTAGCAGTACTACAAAAGTAAAGGGATGGTATAGTTCTACCATCTTGCAGAAATCATGAATATACACATGTACATAAAACACATGATAAAAAGTGCGTACTCCTACGATGTCTCCCTAACTAGATGTACCTAAATGTACCTAGCTTCTATGTAGGTGTTATGCCAAGAATCCCTCTAGGATCTAGTCCATCCCATTACCTGAGAGTTTAGGGAATGTGGGACCCCGTCCTGGTCTCGAGTTGGACACCCGGCGAGGGATGTTAGACCACTGCTAGTTGGAGCGACTGCATGCAGGAACCTCAGCGTCTCTGGTCAGTGTGTCGGCCGGGAAGTCATGGTCTCCTCTGTCTGTCTATGCAAGACATGATGTATATATACCCACAGGTCTCCCCAGGGGTCCTACCTTGCTGTGTTACTGTGTCGGTCTAAAGGATGACGTCGGGCTTGAACTTTAACATAGATATTATACAGGAGATGTTCGTCCTGCTGTGAGTCCTGCTGTGCTTCCAAGAAGCCTCATGCATAATGTATGAGTTTCGAACCAGGGAAAAACCCGCGTTCTGAATGCAGTGTCGTATCTAGGTAAAAGGTCAGTCCATATGAACCGTTATGTATGTAATGTAGGGAAGGATATAGGTGAAAGGTTGCAGTGTTACCTGTGCCTATATAGGGTACCTATATGTAATATAACAATAAAAAGGTAAGGCCATCATGGACACATTATGTATCCCAACACCTTACACCATCACTGCACCTATCATGCAGCTTTTAAAAATAACAGCACTTGTTATTCTGCCTATACAGGGCAAAAGCAACAGGCATAAGCACGTCAGGGCATGGGTTGCTGCAGATTGGTTAGAAGAAAAAAACACAAGAATCACCATAGCCACAGGAATGACTACATACCCCCAAATACCTTTGTCATAGAGATACAGCACACCTGTGTTTCTATTACGGGTTATGCAGTGACTACAACCTCCAACGTTGGGCGTTGGAGCACCTGGGCTCCTATTAGAGATTGCTTGGTGATTCTAGGCCAGTTCCTGAACGGGGCCCCATCACAGGCTCGCCCCACTATCCCCTCACAGAACAAGTGTTCCCCCCTCCGCAGGGGGCATGGCAGCAAGCAGAAAGGACCCCATGGGAGGCCTCGACCAGTTCCCGTGATCCACTTCCACCAGCAGCAGCCCACGAGCCTGCGGCACAGCTGCCTACTATGTTGGGCAACCCGACCCCTGGTGCAGGGGAGTTCACTGGCCCGGATCCCAAGCAGGGCCAGTGAACACCACACTGCTGGCGGCCTTCGGCCATACCCACAACAGGATGCGGAGCTCTTCCGCTTCCTCCTCTGGCTGGGGCAGCCCACAGTGCAGTTCTTCTTCGAGGGCAGTGCCCCTCCCACTGCTCACATTATAGGAGGCCCATGCCCTGCTCTCGCCACTCCCTGGGTTTTCCCCGCTTGGCCAGTGGGCCCAGCAAGGCCTCACAAGTCCCCTCTCCTTCACTGAGGGTGACTGAGGCACATCACTCTGTTGCGGCTTGGGCTGCGGGACCTCTGCAGCTTCCGGGGGCATGTCTGGGTGGTGCCGGTGATTCCAAACTGCGGCATTGGTTTTGAGGCAACGCTGGGGTCTCCTTTGTGCCGCATCTGCTTACGAGCGGACACACCGGTAACCTGAGGTCTCTCCTGACCTTAGTGACCTGAGGTCTATCCTGACCTCGACTCTGTGCCCAGCAAGTGCTTCGTTGAGCCCGCAAACCACACTTGGACTTTCAGCAATAAAGCCCCAGGCAAATCATTTGGCAAAGTAAGGAGCACGATGGAATTTCCACTCAGGAAAGCACACGGAAGCTCCACCAGCAGTAAAGCAAGTGGGGACGGTGTTCAGCAGACAAAGCCCCCGGTAATTCTTTAGCAAAGGAAGAGCACAATGGAAACTTTGATGTCCCTGAGTTTCCCAAAACAGGAGGCAAGCCCTTGGAGACTCTTCACGAGCAGAATACCACAGCAGGGCAAAAAGAGTCAGTCCTTTTCCTCCACCACAGACAGAAGCAGCAACTGCATGCCAACCCACCCCTCTCACAGAAAAGGCAGCGCTCCTCACACAGTGCTTCCGCTCTCCTTCTGGGCAGGGACCACTTGTTTCTTGAAGTAATCTTAAGTCCTGAGGTTTTAGGTCTCTTACTTATACCCCATTTTGTCATTATTCTCTCTGTGGCAAGGGTCTCTGAACCCAGTCCACATTAGTCCTGTCCCCCCTGGTGCAGCATGACCACAGGGGACAGAGACAGCATTGTGAAAAGGAGACACAGCCTATTCAGGTGCAAGTGAAACTACTCCCACCACTCTACATGCATTCTAGGTCTATTCAGCCCAGCGATAAGTCAGCCAGGCAAGGCAGGACACACCTCAATCCACCATGTGACTGTCTAGAGTGAATGCCCATTCCCAGCTCCTGTCACTCCAAAACCAGATGCTGAATACACAAACAGCCAGAGGCACACAGAATGGTAGAGTAAGGAAATGCTCACTTTCTAAAAGTACAAACACAAAAAGGAACCTAACCCCGTTGTGCTTTAGACTCTTCACTTTGACGAGCTACAAACAGACAACCACTTTATCTATTTGAATGGACTATTTATTTATCCACCTCTATTTGATTGGTTTTCTAAGAAAATTATTTATCAAAAATTGAATGTACAGAAAAGAAAATACTTCAATTTCAAATGACAAACATCAAAACATAACTCATTAGACTTCAGACAAATTCTTGTCAACACACATTACATTAATACAAACATTAATTTACAAACCACATTCACTCATTCACATCATCCACCCAACAACTAAAACTAATCTGTCAAACGTGAACCACTCTCTATATCACACACGGGGAAAATATTCTTCAGTACAACTGGGGGATACAACTCATAACAATGCCTCTCCAAGTACACAAATGAATTCGTATTTTTGATTCCTCCGTGGACAAATTGCCAACGCGTTTCGAGACCCAGGCTATAGCTACTGAGACTCTCCTCAGGGCTGCTTCTTAGTGGATATCAACGTTTTCTATAGGAAAATTATGCAGAAGCACAAAATCAGAGTTGTATCCCCCAGTTGTACTGAAGAATCATTTTTCGGTCATGACTCATTTAAAGGCCCCAACACACAGGGAAAAAGCTTCCTGCACGTCAAGGACATTTGTTTTTTTTTGGTTTTCAAGTAAGAGCTTTGGGAGTTTGCTCCTTGGGAACAAAAAGTTTGTAAAGATACGCTTTAAACATGACACCTGCTCAGCAACCTTTATTGCTTTGTAGTGGCTCCCTTTACAGCAGTGAAATCCTCACCAGGCATGCAGGGATCTCTAAATATGATGGGGGTCTTGCAGTGAGGTGGAGGTCATGACCTTCAGCCCTGTGGTGGGATGATGAGATGCACTCCACTTGAAGTGCATCCTATCATCAGTAGTTGGGAGAAATTCCAGCATGAAGGGTTGTGCAAATAGACATGTGGTCATAGGGTGACTAACTGTCTGTAATTTTCACGGACTGTCCGTAAATTAGCGCTGATGTCCGTTGTCCATGAATGATTGATGTATTAACGGCCAGCATTTGTTCATAATTCTGCCTTTAAGCTAAAGGACAAAAGTTAATTCCCACTACTGAGAGTCCCCAGCTGTGCTGTGTTCACAAGGCAGGGGCAGACACCTAAAAAAGAAATAAACCTTCTTGTCAGGGTGTCTGCTTCCTTAAAGAAATGCAAATGTGTGCATTGGTTAATCAGCAAATGTAAAGGTTGCTTGGGAGGCATTCATTGAGGGAGTAACTTGAAGCTTCCTGTGTCAATTTTTTTTTCAGAGAGCTACTGAAAGGGTGTTCCCAACTGAGCTGTGGAGTGTGTGGTTTTAAAGGACAGTGATTAATAATGTTTGCACTAGGTATAATCTGCATATCACTGAAATCTATACTTTAGAAGCACTTTTATCCCTGACCTAAATTTATATGTGCATTTAGTGGCAGCTTATTTCATGTTGTGTATAATGCATGTTTAAAATAATGACTTAAACATTCACAGTGATTTCATGGACCTCCTAGCACAAAAAATACACAAGTCACTTTTTCCTGCTGCACCAAACAGGATTAAATTATGTGGACCTCTGGTTGCACATATATACATCTGGAGTGATCGCATAAACCAATAGAGGTTTCATAACATAATGCATTTCCCACTGATTAGTTTAACTTTTATTTATTTCTCAGTTAAGGTGTGTGTTAGTTTGTATTCAGTTGCCTCGCAGTGAGAGATCAACAAAATAGTTACAGAATATTTTATTCTTTTTAGCCACTTCTTTGATTCTGCCTCTGCCCTCACTAACCCTCTAGTAATGGCATTATCCATACTTTTTTTAATGCACTTCAAGCGCTGTATTGAATAGATTCGAGGTGGGCGAGCCAACAAATTAACAAGGAGCGCCGAACCAAGGGCCTGGCTTGGATCTTCGAGCCAATGCACGAGCCAAGCCCTGATATGTTTGCTGTCTAAATCATATAAAAACATTATGTAAAATATGATGAAATTCAAAAGAAGCGTATTTCTTTAACATGTTAAGCATTGACGTTAATATGTCACAGTAAAGTCTATTAAATCAAATTAAATAGCTTTTTGTACAACTGGTATTCAGAACTCATGAATTTGAAAGTGCTTTCATATGCATTAATGAAGAAAAAAGAGTTTTGATGTAGTAAAATATTTGCCTAAGATCATATAATTTAAGCATGGAAGCCACGATTTATACCAGTTTTCTAATTTAACTTTGTACAAATCAGCCAGGAAATGGGTATTCCTCTTTCCCTATGTTAAGGATTTGTTTTTACATCTTTGTGCATTTTTCTATAGCGTAAACTCGACCCGACGGAATCAAAGCACTTTACATGAGCACCATGTACATTACACAAGATCACATTCATTGTTTAGAGGTAAGGGGAGATTAAGTGGTTGGCCCAGTTTCACGGGATGTTGAGCCAATGCCAAGACTCGAACCTGGCTCCCCAGTTCCAAAGTCAGCAGCTCTGGCATTAACGCCACATCCTAGCTATACGGAAGGAGGCAGGCCGAAGCCACATGAAAGCTCTGTTGGTTCTGGGCTCGATGTTCCAATAGGACCTTGAGCTGAGCCAGGCTTCAGGTTCAAGCCTCGCTGATGCCTTCAGTATCTCGGCCACCTCTAGAATAGCTATATAATATCTAAAAAGTCATGGTGTCCTGTCTTCTCTTACCTTCATTATGGACCTTTTTATTTTTAGATATAGTGTCAGATTAACCTGTGATTTGTAGATATTTAACACAGTATACTATTAATCTTACAGAATTGTACAAAAACACTGTCTTCTGGCTTTAAATGGGACTGAGAAAAATAAATTAACTAGTCAGTGGCTTAAGTGCACTAGGTGTGGCCGGGAAGCCTGGGTTAAAATCCTAGATTTCCTGCAAGGCTAAATTGTGTGATCTTAGTCAAATCAGATTACTTCATGTGTCTAATTTACATGATAGTGATGTTTGAGAGTTTAAGAAGGACTGTTTACAAAAAAATCACTTGTATCTTTTATTAGCCTGGAATGTTCCACCATCTATAACAATGATATTCGCCATCATGTAAGGAACACCAGATAACTGGTTCACTTTGTTCACTCCTGGTGTTGTCAAGAGGGAGTGTTAATGAATGTTTTAAAGTTCATGGGCCTGATTCGCAAAGGCCTCCACACTTGCGGCGGATGCCCCGCAGTCGTGGGGGAGTCACCGCACTCGGGGCGGAATATCCGCAATGAGATTTCTTATTGGGGGATTCCAACCGAGTGCGGAGGCTCCCCAGCGACTGCGGGGCCTGTGCCACAAGTGCGGAGGCCCTTTGTGAACCAGGCCCCATGTTCGGAAACCTTCACTTTCAAATAAATGTCAATGCAATGTTGTAATCTAATGCACTAAACTGAAACACTACCATATGTTTTTAAAAATATTTTATTATTGTAGCCAAAAGAGGTTACAGAGCATGGCAATAGCCAGGTATGTAGCATTATAATTATTCATACAATTACTGAAGAACAGTGTGGGGCTATTTATGAAGACTTAGCATACAATTTTTAAATTTTTCTGTGCAACAAACTGACCCGTAATAAACTGTCCCACCGCATCCCCCTGCCCACTTTCCACTGCCTTAACTATCAGTGGAGGGAAGCAGAGCAATGAACCCTGTGGTGCTTAGAAGAAAGTGTCCTAGAGGGGAAATCACTACAGTGTGTTTAAGATAGGCGCTCTTAAACCAATGCCTTGAGTACTTGCCTAGATGTGGCAAAAACAACTACCATATAGAAAATGAGAGTACATGTGTCGGGGGCAGATTATGGGGGGAGAGGATCATGCTTGGAGCAGTCTTTAAAGTCCTCCTTCAAAGTATCGCACGCTTGTGCAATAAAATATTTTATCAGACCGGCTGATTCCTCCCTGTGTAACAGGGTGCTTTCAGATTGAAACCAAGGGAGAGAGACCTTTGATCAATTTATGAAAACTGGAGGAAGTGAATCCTCCCAGAGCAGCGTAATATTCCGTTTTTCTAGAAGTAGAGCCAGTTTGAAGAACTTGGAGGGTTTCTCGAACTTAGGAAGGGGGAATTCGCCCAATAGGACCACTTCTGGGGAATTCATTAGTACATGACCCATCGTGGTCGACAGCACCTCGAGAACTCTCTGCCAGTATGAAAGGAGATGAAGCAAATCTGCATCTAATTGCATTTGGCAAAGAGATGCAGCTCCAGGGTATACTTTATTAATTCGGTCAGTTGTAAGGTAGGCTCAGTTCAGAATATTAAATTGAATATGAATATTAAATTGAATATACTTAAAACGGTTCCGTGGGATACTTTGTGGGGATATTTCAATATTTTAGCCCAGCCGGCATCATGCAGAGGTTTGGCCATTTCAGATTCCCAGTTATTATGGAGAGAAGCCCTGTAGTGGTCCCCATGTTGCAGGGAAGCTCTGTATAACATCCTATCAGTTTGCTGGCAGTCCCTATGGTTTAGAGCATCAGGTACACCTCATGTGGGGTTGGTGCTAGGTGGCAGACATGAAATAGGGCATTCAATGATTTATTAAGGTGTTTGTATGAAAGGAATTGACCCAGCTGAAGACTTGAAATCTAGTAGCTCGCCATCAACAAACAAATAGCCCAATTTTGAGATGCCTGCAGCATACCACTGATGGACTTGCCCTGAGCAAAGCCATTGTGTGCGAGTAGGGAGGCCTATCAAAGGTATTGCAGGAGCATAGGGTTTCTGCGTGTTAGCGAGTTTACGGGTGGAATAACCCTAGGTGGTGTTGGGCAGAATGGTCAGTAGGAAACAATGAGTTTCGCAGGAAGCCCACCTTAAAGTCTTTACGGGTAAGTCCCGTCTTATGCAGGGGGCGGCCAAAGAGCCAGTGAAACACCTATTGGAGCTGTGCAGCTAAATAATGATGTTCTATGTCCAGACGGGCTAATCGACCCGCAGTCACAGGTGGCTTTATAGTGTAAAGAGCTATCCGGCAGTGCCCTTGCCCCTAAATCAGATGTGGGACGTGTCGAGGTGTCTGAAGAAGGAACGAGGGATGAGCAGGTGAGGGTTTGCAAAATAATACAATAACTGGGGTAGCACCACTATCTTCAGTAATGCCACATGGCCCATTACCGAAAGTGGAAGAGAAGACCAACAATCAAACTGGGCTCGGAGGGCGTGTGTCACCCTGCCCAGATTTCCATCCTGCAAATCAGTGGGGTAATGGTAGATATTAATCCCTTAGAATTGAAAGGTAACTAATTCCCATTCAATCTGGGGTCAAATTGTATATAAAGGGGAAACACTACCATCTGTTAAAGAAACACTTCTTAAATTATAAAACCTTTATCATTTCTTACATTTTGCTTGTGTAATTTGCATCCCAAATATTTTTGAAGATGCTGCATGTATGTTGGCACTTATGGATGAGTCAGCTCCCTGGTTTGGCCTTGACTCGATTGCAGAACCATTTTGAGGCATGTGCAGAGTGGGCAATTGCCCAGCACAACCTCACAACATGCCTGGCCCCTGTTCACCCTTTATAAGAACGCTCAATGAACCATTGCACCAGCAGAGTTTGCCAAGGTGAGTGAATGCTGCTTGTTCAACCACTTGACAGTGCCTCTTCAGTTTCTGGCCTCTCTGCTGAGACAACTCCCTAGGTGCACAATACTTTCCAATACTCATGGCGGGCTCTTCTTGTGTGATTTTAGGATATGGCCCATCTTGTTCTTCTCTTCCTTACTTATCCCGTTCTTAGCAATAAACCTTTGAATCATTGTGGATCTCACATCTGATCTCAGTTTCATCCTCCTCTTTAATTCTCTCTGATTGGTAGACAAATTTTGGATACCTCACATCCTGACATTAGGTGTGAGACTGTTGGCCACACCATCTCATCTACCTCATTAATTTTTTTTTAGGTTTAACGTTGACTGGAGGTTGAGGTGAGCCAGGTATTTTTTTGTTCAACTTGTCTAGATTAGCTTATGGTCCCTTACCTTAATATTTACGAAGCTGTTTGCCAAAGGTTTCAAAATGCTTAGAAGCATAATCAAAATGTTGCTGCTGCTTTTTCTCCAAGATAGTTTGGGTAAATCAGAATAGGAGTGATGCCTTTGACACCGTATTCAAAGGCAATAATTTACTATTGAACAAGGACATAATGTGCCACCTGAATGTAGCATACCTAGAAGCAATCACATAAAGACTATGGTGAGTAAATAGTGCTCTGTACAAAATAGTAAATAAATGCACTGATAAAGTAGTGGGGTATGGCCTCTCCTTGGATGTGTCTGTAAAACCGACCTTTTGTCCAGAGTTTTTGTCCTGAATTTTGACCATATGTGCTGAATTTTTGTCCTGAATTTTAACTCGTTGTCCTGAACTTTTTACAGTACTTTCCAGAATTTGCCTCCATGTCAGGTGGTCATCCTATTTGTTCACAATATTTTGGCATAACTGGAAAGAGGAGGGTGGGGAAAAGTCAGGCAGTAGAGTTGGGCAGGAAAGAGGCAGTGGAGCAGTAATGAGGATGGAGTGCAGTGTTAAAAATATTACAACAGTCATTGGACGATCCATTAATAAACCTTATGCTACTAGGTCATACAAGTGGCTGCATCTATCAGCTGGCGATAATGTATGCGGAAATAGGTATCTTCCTCACAGCTGTCTCAGCCTCATTAAGACCATACCACGACTGCCGCTTCATTATCATTGGGATCCACTGAGCAAAATGGGTTGTACACAAAGGACCCGATTCACAAAGGTAAACTGAGACGAAAGTCTAACTTTACGATTTCTGGTATTCACAAAGGGCATTTACTACTCGTACATGCCTTTTGTGAATACCAAAAGTTGAACTTTCGGTATTCACAAAGGTTATTTACGAGTAGTAAATGCCCTTTGTGAATACCTAACGTCGTAAAGTTAGACTTTTGTCTTACTTTGCCTTTGTGAATCGGGCCCAAAGATGCCAGGCGACATTAGAACTTTTCGAACAACTCACTGTACAGCACTGCAAGCCACTATTTTATTTCCTGTTGTTTTCCCCACAGATGCCTTCTCTACCATGGTTGACTCAGTGTCCCGCAGCACTCCCTGACCTCTGATGGAGGAGTCTTCTGTGATCTGATAGAGTGCCATGCTGAAATGGCACTTACTTAAAGAGCTTGTTCTCCTTGGCGACATTCCAGATTTGATTGCCAATGCCTCTCCTTTTCATCTCTGTGGTTCTGTTATTGTTGGGCCATTACTGCAGAGTTGAGCACTATGAAATATTGAGGGGCTTATTCATAAGCCCATTGCACCGCCGGTGCATTTTTTTTTTGATGCACCGGCGGCCAGTGTGCCTGCCCATATGTACACAGCCACATAAAGCCACCTTGCGTGGCTTTTCATGGCCCTGTAAATATGGCCATCTTTCACTAATTACTCTGCATGAAAGGGGCTGTCCATGGGTGTTGCTGTGGGTGTACCCACTCAACATCCATGGAACCTGACGCATTCCCAGATTTACAAGGTTTTGTAAACCTGGGAATGCATCAGATTCCTACGCCTCCCTTGGGGAGGCATAAGGGAGGCACTCTTTCTTTCTTTTTCTATGCGTGCTGCATTCTGCAGCACACAGAGAAAGAGGAAAACACCTCTTGTGATTGATTTTGTGCAGGAAGGTGTTCCTTCCTGTACAAAAACAATCCCCCCTACAATGCAGACACGCTGGCACCATGGCCCAAGGGTGCCTGCATTGGCGTATCGCATCCATTGTGCGCCGACGCAGTGGAAAAAAACAGGAATGCGCCGTATCTTGTAGATGTGGCACATTCCTGCCCTTTTCTTTTGACGCACAGCAGCGCAGCAGGAAGGCTTGCTGCGCTGCCATGTGTCAAAACATTGTAAATTAGGCCCTGAGTTTATTATGGCCTACAGCTGGAGCATGAGGGAGTCACGTGCCAGGATTAACAACAGGGCCCATGCACCCAAAAGAGCAAGAAAAATGCTCCTATAGCCAAGGTGTTTTACGTGGCTGGCAATGCTGGCTCAGCCTATAAGCCTTACCTGATGTTGATTTTCTTTATTCAGTTCAGTGGCAGTGCACAGAAGACACAGATAGTGTGCTCGCTCACTAGCGTATAGAGGCTGATGTTGGCGCGAATAGGCGTTAGCAGCATTTTTGCCTACATGGCAGTGGGCACTCTTTTAGTTAGATCTTGCAGAAGCTGCTTCAGAGCTCTCCACTCACATTGACTGCCATCAGGTCATCAGGAGACGTAAAGTGTGTCTTCCGGCCAGAGACGTTTTAAGGCATGGGCAAAGCGGGCAATTGGTCTAGGCCCCACCTTCTAAGGTGGCCCATGATAAAGTTATCCAGACAGTCCAGTGCACAGCTTGAACTGTAGCCACACACCCTAGTAATCTGCAAAGCAACTGAAACAGGTTGTCCTAAATGACATGACAGAATAGGCAGGATACATTTCTCAGCACCTGGATACCCTCATGGGTGACAAGCAGCGCTCTACAAATCCACCTTACCTTACATTGCAGTACATAACCCAGTCAAATGGTAGCTATCAGACATGCTGAAAGCTAACCCATCACACGTATGGAAATATTTTTGTACCAGAAAGGTTGACAGATGGCATTTTTGGAAATGTAAAAATATAAAAATCCAGGGTCAGATTTATCATAGTGTTGCGTTGCCATTGCGTCATGCCAGGTAACGCAAGGGCAACACAACACTAAAGGCAGATTTAACAAGCAATACATGGCCACCTTGCGTTGCCCTGCAGTGCTTGGTAAATCTGGAGAAGTGTGAGGCAGCGCAAGTTGCTGCCTTGCGTTACTCTGCTCCAGGGAAGTATTCCATAGGTGCAGCGTGGGTGTTCCCACGCATCCACCCACGGATCTTGGCGCATTCCGAGATTTACTATTAGTGGTAGACCTAGAAATGCGTCAGAATGCTATGCATTCCCAGGTGAGGTGTAACGAGGAGAAATATCTTTATTTCCCCTCTTTTTTCCTCTTTCTACGTGTGCTGCATTCTGCAGCACACATAGAAAGAGTAGAAAGCCTCAGAGATTGTATTTGTAGAGGAAGGTGCCCCTTCTTGCACAAAAGCATTCCTGCCTGCAATGAAGGCACCTTTCTCCATGGTGCAAGAGTGCCTGCACTGGTGCAAGGCAGCACACTGTGCTCCAATACAAGGAAAGGACAGGAATATGCTATATAATGGTAAATATGGCACATTCCTGCCCTCCCCCTTTCACTCAGCAGAATGCAGCATGTTGGCTTGCTCCGTTGTGTCAAAGTTAGGCTGGTGGCTCACATAAAAGACCTAAGGCATAATCCTTCAGTGGCTAGTAAATCCATCTCCAAGAAGCATTGGCAAAGGGAATAGGCCTCCTATTGACTTTCAGCCTTTGTGCTTTCTCGATGCATAAGAACAGGAGGCAAGGCAGCCCTTTACCAGACATCTAGACGAAGGACACAGTAGAGGTTAAGACCCATGGGGGAAGGTGTAAGGTGGCATATACATATTAAGATTGTTAATGCTCAATGACTGTTAAGTTCCAACAGACTTTGGTTACTCGGTGAAGCCTGCGATGAATGTAGTGCTTCTGGAAATGTGTGGGAAAGTCATGCAAAGTAGAGACAGCTGGTGCTTGGTTGAAAAGGAGAAGAGACTTGGATAGTGAATGGTGGCGCTGACTGACCGACTTTAAAGCCTGTCCTGCATAGCTTGTTTAGTTTGCTTTACAAGTGGACATGCATTTTAAAAAAAAAATGATGTGGGTTTCTTTACAGATCCACTAAGCATGTATAGTGAACTATTGCCTACCAGTGGACATGCTTATTTGCAAGGAGAATGTGCATTGCTTATGTGTGTCTATGACACATCAGTTTGGATAATATGTGTGTGTCTGTCTGTGTGTCTGTGTGTGGTTGTGTGTGTGTGTGTACTTGTACTGTCTTTTGGTTTTAGAGAGTGATAAAGCCTGCACACTTTCTATCTTCAGGATGCAGGAGGGGCAGAACCACAGGCACTTTCAGTCATGCATTCTGGCCAAAAGCCACTTAGCAGCATGAAATAGGGGGAGAGAGCTGTGGAACAATACTAGAGCATTGACAACATTCTAGAACCAGCCTGGTAACGCCTTTCACCCATTCCATGCTCCAAGGGGGATACGAGCACACCCTCAAAACTAGACTGATAATGGATAGTAAATAAGCTGCTATTTAGGGATTTGTTCCGCTATCAGTTGAAGGGGAGGTATAAGGCCTCAGAGGAGGAGAGTTGCAATCTCTTTCCTTATATGACCTTTCTTCGGTGACGAGACTCACTCATTTAAAATGTATATATTTGCCAATCTGTATTGGCATCCGGAGTCTCAATGCATGAGTGCAGATGTGTGCAGGGAGCGAGCAGCAGCCAGACTAACCCTGCAGTGGGCTTGAGCTGAATGTAGTTCATGATTCCTCTACAGTTAACTCTGTGGAAGCCGAAAAGCCAAACAATTCAGTGCCTCAAAATCTAGGAATTATTACATTTTAACAGAGTTCAAATGCGTGTGTAAGAAAGATGAAAGGCAATAATTCGTTGAGGTACCAAGCAGTAACCTCAGGCCTCCTGCTCTTCAGTTATCAGAACATAAGTGAAGGCAGAGAAGCCAGCAAGATTTGCAACCTGATTTGGGAAAGTGACGATGTGGGCACGCGGGACAGCCTCGTTGACATGTTCAAGAGGGAAAACTGTCAGCCAGGACAAGGACGTTTGCATTGTCCCATAGCTGGAAGTGATGTATTGAGCACACTTCAGTTTGAGAATGGATTTGATTCCTAGCTCATGTTGCTGATGTTTTGGGCTTTTTCAGGACAAAAATGAGTCCAAAAAGTGCAGCTCTGATTCAGAGACTGGAACAAAGTGAAACAATGGATTGTCGTCTGGGCCCGATGCTGGCTAACCCCACTAACAGTACTAGGGACTCAAAGCAAACTGCCTTTCATGGTGGGCTGCGGCTTCAGGGGAGCTGGGCGTGCCATTGAACGTCCTGCTGTAGTTTTGTGATTTGCTGACTGACCCTGGGCCTGTAAGATCTGTGCAGCTTGATTGATAATTTTGCTCCTGGTTGCATGAACCTGCTGCCTGAATCTGTAGGGCATGTGTAACGTGTAGGACATGTGTAACGTGTAGGACATGTGTAACGTGTGGGGTAGATTTGTTATCTGAAGCCTGAGTCTGTGAGGTTTTTGGACCCTGATGGTTATTTACTCTTTATGAGGCCGTAGCCTGTAAGATCTCTGTAATCTAAAGGACATGTTTTCTGCAAGAAGCATGAAAGGCATGCACCGTGTCTTATAGCTCTGCTGTCTGTGCAGCCTGGCCGCAGCATGAAGCACAGAGCCTATAAGATCTGTGCAGTGAGGACGTCTTGCCCAGCCTGTACGTCAGATATGTGCAACCAGAGGAGTCGCTTCTCTCTGTGAACCGTAAGCATCATTTAGATATTTGTGCCCTGGGAGATAGCACTGTTTCTAAGGTTTATGAAACCTACGTTCAGGCCCTTGGCATCTGCATTATCCTTGACTAACTCCTAATGTTAAGCCCTGCTATGACTGTATACGTTGCGATACGGTCTTTATAATCATATGTAACAGAGTATATTTATCATTCTGACGCATTTCCAGGTTTACGATTTCTCGTAAATCTGGAAATGTGGCAGGTTCCATGGATGTTGCGTGGCAACACCCATGGAACACCCCTTTCACGCAAAGTGTTGCGTGTAAAGGGGCCGTATTTACAAGGACAGGAAAAGTCACTCAGGGTGGCTTTTCCTGTCCTTGTAAATATGGGGCAGTGAAATGCGCCGCCGGTGCATTACTCAAAGCCTTACAAGATGGCTTTGCGTGGCTTCATAAATCTTTATGAGAGCCCTGCATCATGCATGTACCACGTTACATGGTGCAAAAGTGATGCAGTGCTCTCATAAATAAGCCCGTCTATGTTTAAGGAAGATCATTCTAGAACATACCATGTGAACTGACTAGTTGAGCAGAGGGGTCTGGAACCTACCAAATTCTTAATTCTTGTCGTTGAGCACCTTGGTTTGCTATTGTTCGAAACCCGACAACCAGGTCTTGAACAATGGTCTTGGACAATGGTCAACTTTTGAGCCATATTAGCAAATGTACGATAAATCCTCCAGCTTTCATCTTGAAGATGTATTTCACTGCTCAGCTATGGACTACATGTAGATGATGAATGCCTTTTCGAGCGACCCATATGGGTGTTGTTAGTAGTGTAACTTCCACCAGGGCAGCCAGCTGATTTGTGGTGATTTAGGGAGTGAAGTTGCATGCTTCAGGGACAACTCTAAGTTCGGCTTCTCCAGAAACTGCACCACCATGCTCATTTCAAAGACATAACCTGTGATCTCCAGGCACCCTCTCACAAAACCAGGGCAGTCCTTGAATCCTCCACTAGACAGACAGACACATGCACACACAAACATCTTCTTAACAAAACTGCTCAGCTCATTAATCCGTCATGTGTGGGACTCAAGGGCAACTTGTCACATATTGCTAGTCATACCATAACAGACGTCGAATACTACTGTGAGATCACTAATTTCCAAGTGCATCATTTTTGTTATAATACATATTTTATTTGTTGGCAGATAGTTGTAGAAACTTAAAGTTTGACATTAGAGGACAAATAGACTTTACAATCTGCCAATGCCTGTCCACTCTTGACATGCCGCCCTACATAAGCTTGAACATTACTCTCTCTTACAATATATATATCTATATGTTTTAATAAAATCTTTTTATTGCACATAAGTACAGTAATAATACAATAACACTGAATCTCAACCATTGTAGCATCACATCACAATCATGAAGCTGAAGAAATACATTAAGTCCAACTACTCTCCCTTTCCCTCTACCCCGCCCCTGCTGCACGGGATCAGGCAACATCGCCAATAGGTTGTACTGTTGCAGGGATTCTGCGGAGTCACAGAACTATGCTTGGGATCTTAGGACCTTAGTAGGCAGGGACTGAGTCAACTACCACCTGAGTACCCATGAGCCCGGGACCGACTAGCTATAGTGTCTTACTTTCCCTCCTACTCACTCACGGAGGAACAAGTGATTAGACACCCCAGAACACCACACTCCCTACCCTCCCAGGAATCGCGGTTGCATGACACACCATTTCACTCGCACACTCGTACTACTCCACAATAAGAGACACGAGAAAAGTTGAACATTTTTATTGTTATGTTATGTTAGCCAATTTATAGAGCGCAGCGTTTACCCGGAGGTGTCTTGGCGCTACTCCTGCAAACAACTGTAAGTCAGCTTAGAACAAGAGCCTACTGATTAAAAAGCCATGTCTTTAAACTTTTTCTGAATTGGAAAAGGGATGGGGCTCTCACCACAAAACTGCTTCCTCCCCATTTTACTTTTTTAAATCTAATAAAATTGACTTTAAAAGCACCTAATGATCTTAAATTTCTAGTAGGTGTATACCGGGTTAGTGTTTTTGTCAAAAACAAAGGTCCAGAGTTATGAAGAGCTCTGTAAGTAAGACAGAGTGCTTTAAACGTGATTCTGTGTTTGACCTTCAACCAGTGAAGGTCTTTCAGTGCCTGGGAGGCAGATTGGTATCTGGGAAGTCCCAATAATGACCTAGCTGCAGAGTTTTGTAAAACTTGCAGTTTGTTCAAATATTGGGTCTGTAAGCCATTGTAGAGACCGTTACAATAATCAATTTTTGATAAAACAAGTGTGAAAATAACTGATTTCCTAACTGCAATAAGGAGGAAATTCATTATATTCTCTAGAATTCTCAGCACATTGTATGATGACGAATTACTGCATTAACTTGTTTGCATAAGTTTAGGTGATCATCTAAAATAACTCCCAAGCTCTTGCTTTGCTAGCTGGAATAGGGAGGGGACCCAATTCGACCGGCCAGCAAGAAGCTGATCAGAAGTTTGGATTGTTCCCAACCAAAATCACCTCTGTTTTCCCCGCATTAAGCTTGAGACAGTGTTTATCCATCCAAATGTTAATTTGTCTCATGCATTGCTGAATGCGATGACTCGTCTCATTGGAAGTGTTATGCATCAAGCACACAATTTGTGTGTCGTCTGCGTAAAAGGTCAAAGCAAAGCCAAAAGATTGAACCAATGGGGCAAGTCCGCGACATAAACATTAAACATTTTAACTAGTGTGCTCAAGAGAAATATAGACAAGCGATAAGAACTTACCATATGAAAATCAGGGAGGCTCAAGCAGAGTTCTTTGAGAAAAAGATCATACAGGCACAGAACTCCTCTAAAGAGTTATTCAGAGTGGTAAAATCGCTAACCTCAATCACGATAGATACCTGTTACCACCAAGCCTCAAAGGAGAAGTGTAACACGCTAGCAACCTATTTTCATAAAAAGGTAGTAGACATCCACAGCTTCCTGCAGGGGAAGCTGAACAATCCAGCTACACCAGCATTGGGTCAGCAGCTGGCCGTAACTCCTGCTCTTTCCCACTTTCCAGATTTGGACATTGTCATGGCCCAATTAATCATCAAGGGAATTAGATCAGGCTCCCCCCCTAGATCCAGCCCCCCCATACATTTTGGCAAAGGTCATGGAGGTCTTTTTGCATTCAATAGTAGACATGCTAAATATCTCCCTCCAAACAGGCAGAGTCCCTGCTGCCTGGAAACAGGCAATAGTTAAGCCGCTGCTAAAGAAATCTAACTTGGATGCAGCACTACCAGAGAACTTTCGTCCAATTTCATTGCTCCCATTTATCAGCAAAATTTTGGAGAAGCATGTCAACAAAACCATGTCTCAATTCTTGGAAGATCATCTCCGGTTACATCCTACACAAATGGGATTTCGCACACAGTACAGCACGGAATCCGCCCTACTAGTAGTAACAGAAGAATTAAAGATGACTCTTGATCAGGGGGGATCGGCTGCGATACTTCTGTTAGACCTGAGTGCAGCATTCAATACGGTTGACTATGGGCTGCTGGCACACAGATTAAGTCAAAGGGGCATCCAGGGTAAAGCACTGGAATGGCTAAGATCCTTCCTGGAGGAGAGGTCCTTCCAGGTTATGGAGGCCAATTCCCTTTCTGATAGAAAGCAATTGACCTGCGGCGTACCACAGGGCTCGTCACTAAGCCCAACCTTATTCAATGTTTATATGCAGCCACTGGCTGACATTGTGCAGGAATATAGCATCTCCATTATTTCCTATGCTGACAACACCCAATTGGTGGTGTCACTGGACTCCAGGACCAACGGGGAGGCAGGTCAGCTGGCCCCCTGTCTGGAACAAGTAATTAACTGGATGACAGGGAGCTGTTTAAAATTAAACGGAAATAAGACCGAATTGATGATCCTAGTGAATGCAGGGATATCCAGGCCCCTAGTAAGTTGGCCACGCTGCTTAGGGAATGCCCCCGTTCCCAATACAACCATTAAGAATCTGGACTTTTGGTTGGATAGGGAGCTGACCATGGAGACCCAAGCAAGGAAGGTGGCAGGCACTTGCTTTGGGCTTCTAAGAATGCTCCGTAAGATCCTCAGGCTCATCCCTATACAGCTAAGAAAAATGGTCATTCATTCCCTGGTTACCTCACGGCTGGATTATGGCAACTCGCTCTTCTTAGGCTCACCTAAATATGTTATCAATAAGTTGCAGGTAGTCCAGAACGCAGCAGTCAGACTTCTGTGTCAAATTCCTATGAAAGAATCAGCAGTGGCTCATCGTAGGAACCTACATTAGCTCCCGATTGAGGCAAGATTTAGGTTTAAAGCACTCTGCCTAACACACAGAGCTATAAACAATAAAGGGCCCAGTAAGATTAGGAATCTGCTGTGCCTACATCTTCCCAGCAGATGTCTGAGGTCCGGCTCTGAGCGCCTGCTAATAACTACCAGAGTAAAAAGGGCCAGATGGGGGGGGAAGAGCTTTTTCCCACCTCGCGCCCAAGTTGTGGAATTCACTCCCGCGGGAGATCAGATTCACAGTTGCTGAGGCAACATTTAGAAAAAACTTGAAAACTTGGATGTTCATGAACTGTAACTAAGCCCTTCCCTGCTAGCGATCGTTCCATCAGTTCATCTGCCTAGCGCTGGGAAGCCAGCCACGTGCTTTATAAATCCTTTTAACATTAACATTTAACATTATGCAGTATACATGCCACAATAAGCAAGAAAATGCCCAACACAAAAATGGTCAGCATAGTAAGATGTCCATAAATCATAAAAGGAGCTGTCATTATATAAGACAGGGTAGCCTAACCTCCCTTCTCTTCTACAGAAGCAAAATGATTATATATCAGAAGATCTCTGGGTGTTGGCAGCAGACCCCGTACCTTAGCATGCACAGATGAAAGTTCTACATCTCAGGTGCTGTCACGATCTCTTCCCTGGAAATATCCCTCTCCAAGTGTGTTGTTACCTATTCTGTGCATAGCTATATGACAAAGTATGTGTTCCCAAATAACAGCTGCATTTGTGAGTTTTGTCTAGGTGCTAAGGCCTGCCCTGAACAAAATAACAAGGGGCATTGTTTTTTTACCTTGTCTACTCTACAGTGTGCAGACTAAATCCCAGGAAAGAACAAGAGTGAAAACAACAGCAGATTCTGTGTGAAAGTACAGTGTAGCGCAAAGCAAAATATGTGTGTATAGTACAGTGCTCAAAGTGGAGCACAGTCTGCAACGTGCTCATATTAACCTAGGGAAAACGACAATGGGCCTGCACGGGACATATGACACCCTCCCCTTGGTCAGGATGGTAGCATCATATTCCCGTACCTCTTGCACAAAGGATACCCCTTCGGGGACGATTCTGGTGCTTTACAAATTCCGTCATTCATTCATTCATTCATTCATTCATTCATTCATTCAAGAGGAAGAACAGAAGAAGCTCTTGCATCTGCAAAGAAGAATCAAAAATAAAGCTGACATCAACAGATGTTAAAGACGTTAAAACTCTTGCATCTGCAAAGAAGAGTCAAAAACAAAGCTGACATCAACAGATGTTAAAGACGTGGCACATTGAATCCAACATTGATGCAGAGCTCTACAATTAGGAACACTCGCTTTTGTGACCGCCTCTAAGGCCAGCACATGCAAAACAACAAAAATGTGTTTACCTTGGGCAAGAGGGCACTCCTTTAGAATAGCCATCTGCACAGTAGTCTAAAATTTTTCAGGAGAAGAGAAACGCCGTTCTGCAGGAGTATACAGGTGCGATTTATAAGCAGTAGGAATAGTGTTTCCCTCATTAAATGTCACATAAGTGCAGCCGATCGCACCAGGCAAAACCCGGATGACCAAATTAGTAGTATTCAATCTAGTCTAAGTATTGCGCAGCAAGCAAATCACATTGTAAATCGCGCAACACCACGGTGTGTTCCGGAAGCCAGGAGGAAGTAGAAAAGGATGGGTGTATCAAAGCATAAAGAGGTTTGATACGCTGAGCATAGTTAGGAATGTAAGTCCTGCAGAAATTTCGAAACCAAGTAGAGACTGGAGTTTTTTAAAGGCAGATGGAGGTTGCAATTGAGCACATTTCTCCCAAAAATTGGGTGCCAAACCCCTACCCTCATTCGTCAATTCGTAACCAAGAAAAAGAACGTCCAGAAACGCAATATGTGACTTCACAAAATTTAACTTGTAGCCAAGTGCAGCGAATTGTGTGACGATGTGATCCACTCTCGAGATGGGGATTTAATTCATCATCTGTCAAGCATATGTCATTGACATAGGAAAAAGCGTTAAGATCAATATCATGCAAAAAGGATACAATACGTGCTGCAAAGACCCCGGGGCTATTCTTATACCCCATGGGTAGTCTCAAATAACGCCTCTGTGAACCGAGGGTGCAGAACGCAGACAAGTCCCGGCTCTCAGAAGCCAGGTTATGACTGAAAAATCCAGTGTAGTTTTGAACTTTGTATGTATGATATTATTCATCAAAGCTATACTATGAGTGTTTTGAACTGCAAGAGTATGTGTATGACTATTCATATGTCTATAATACAAAACTATGTGATAAGAACCATCAGGTTTCAAAACAGGAAAAAGAGGATCGCAGAAACACAGGGTTCAATTACACCCTGATATTCTAACTGAGTAAGAATATCTTTGATGGGGGGTGTGGCCAGCAACATGGCGGACTAGACGTGTCCGACCGGAGCTCCGTAAGCCCGATAGTGATCCTGGCAAAATCCTGAGCTCACGCATATTTTTATGCCCTGCAATTACAACCCTGATGTTGGGGACCGGAGTGCGCAACTGGAGCGGGAAAGTGGAGCGGAGTGTTGATCGTTAACCGCCGAGAAATCGAAGCGCTGAGGAGACCTCGCCTGGAAGGCAAGATGGCACCGGGAGTGATGGCGTAGCTCGCAGTGCGGCGGAGCAGCTTGTCACTGAGGGGCCAGACCGAGCTGTGGCGGCGAAGGAAGCAGGGAGGTAACTGCGATCTCCTGCGGGGGATTAGAGTGAAGGTCTTCTTCCCCCCTCCCCCTCCCCAAAGACCGGCTCGCTGCAGACTGTGTGCGTGGGTGGCTCGCTGGTGCGCTGCGGCCCCAGGTCCGACTGCGGTCACCTGTTGCCGCAGAGACACTCGAGGGAGGAGTGGAGGGAGAAAGCGGCACGGGACATAAACAGCAAACCCTGGTGGCCCTGCCCCCTCCTTTCCCTGCCCCATCAGCGAGGGGGTCTGCGGGCGCCGAGTGGCACGCTAGCCGAAGATCGAGTGCCGGAGACATTCAGGTGGCGTAGTTGCACCGCTCGAGAGGGCACACACACGGGGCCCGTGAGAGACGGCGTGCCGGAGCACAAGGAGCTGGCACTGGTGTGCTGGAGAAACAGACCCTGGCGCTGTGAAGGGGGCCCCGAAGAAGACGTTGGCACGGTAGGCGAAGCGGAGCAGCAGAGGCGGTCCACATTGCGCCCGCTTAGAAGTGAACGCCATACACGCACCACGTGGAGCACGTCAGCCCTGGGGGGGGGCGGAAGAGAGCACACATAGCGAATTCCTAAAAGCGTGCTAAGTGGGTCACAGAGGAGCAACGTGGAGAGCATTGGCCAGCGCGAGTGTGGAAGAAGGGCCCCCCCGCTGGGAGATCCAGAAGGCCAGGCATTAGTGAGGCCCTGCAAGAGGGCGAGAAACACACGCTGGGGCGCCTATGTTAGCGGAGTAATCCAGGAGAAGTGCTGAAAGATCCGGACCCCTCCCTGGTGGTGCCTGAAGAGCCAAGAGCAGCAACTGGTATGGCACACCACTCGCCGGGTGGAAGGGAGGCCTGCTGGAGAGGCGGGAAGGTGGTGAAGTGGACCGGGCAGACGAAAGCGGGTGGTGCCAGCAGACACACGGAGGGACAGTGCCGGGGGGCCTACCCCGGGGTTGAAAACTGAGTGGGGACCAGAAGTCTGCGTTGGCTGGTCTTGTGGAGGAGCACAGCAAGGCAGGGAGCAGTGCCGCAGGGGGGGACAGGACCCTAAACCCTCAGCCGGAGTCGGGATCCCTGGTGGAGCCAGACTAGTGGAAGGGTACGCAGCACTTAGTCTGTGGTGCCATCAACACATTGGAGACACTGAGAAAGGTGGGCACAGATGGCGTGAGACAAAGACCCTAAAACGCAGAAACAGGGGAAGCTGGACAAATTCGCCAAACCCCTGCAGGGGGTGGATCCCCCCACGTCGGCTTCCATGGATGCGCCGGACAATAACGTCCTCCTTCAAGCAATTCAGTCCTCCAGAGATGCACTGGAGGGTAAAATTGATGGCATTAAAATAGACGTTAACTTGCTCCGTCAAGACCTGCGCAATGTCTCGGAAAAAGTCACGCAGGCAGAGCAACGTATATCAGAGGTGGAAGACACCACACACACACTCCGGAGGGAGGTCACAGAATTGACGGCGGCCATGAAAGATGTGCTATGGAGGGTGGATGATGCTGAAAATCGGGCACGGAGAAATAACCTTCGCTTTATCGGCTTTCCGGAGGCCATTGAGGGAACGGATGCTGGTGCTTACCTGCGACAGTGGCTGCTGGACTCACTCTCGGAGGTAAATTTCTCGCCGTGCTTTATCATTGAAAGGGCACACCGCATACCGGGGGCTCGGCCTCCGGTGGGGGCGACACCTCGTCCGCTGATAGCGAAGTTCCTCAATTATCAGGACCGTGACCTTGTCCTCCGTGGAATTCGACAGAAAGGGGAAATTCGGATGAACAACACCAAAATTATGGTGTTCCCAGACTACTCACGTGAGGTGCAGAAGCAACGCAAAAAGTTTGACTCTGTAAAAGACAAATTGAGGCAGATGCAGATCACTTATATGCTCCTCTTTCCGGCTAAGCTTAAGGTGATATATCAAGCAAAGACCATGTTCTTTACTACACCGGAGGAGGCCTGGCACTGGATAGAAGAACGCCCTCTGCTCGGGGCCACCGGGACCCAGCGGCCCTTTGGTGGAAATGCTCCGATCAGACGCAGCAATAGGCCCTGAACACAACGGTTTGATTGGAGGAACGGTGAGACAACACAGAGGGGACACAACAGGGCGACACCATATAGCGGCAGAGGAACTACAGGCCGGACACCGAGGGCCTCGGACTCAGAAAGCATTCACCCGAGGGACCGTCCTAGCGGACAACCCAGGAGGGAGGAAGCAGCTCTGCAGAAATCGGCGGACTGTACAGACCAGGATATTACTACGGATTTGGAGAAAGATCATCCCCTTTTGCAGAACATTAATCTCCTAGAGAACCCGGGAGAGACAGGCACTGCAAATGGCGCAGACACGCAGAACCGACAGGAGTACATTACTGAATGCTGAGCAGTGTTGGGAATGGAGATCTGAAAGGGCAGTAAGCAGACTGAGGGGCTCGCGCGCCACCCCACGTGTGTAGTCCTTTTCTTTGGTGTATTTGAGAGTATTCAGACCCGCTCCCCTACGTATTTTTCCCCGCCCCCCTCATCCCCCCCCGCTTTCCCCTCTTTTTCCTTTGTTGACTGTCTGTTTTTTATTTGGATTTTTCTTTCTGTTTGATTTCTTTTTCGCATTGGTTGGTTTGGCGGAGAACCTCCTTGTCTCAAAGACTGTCTGAGACGCCGCAGTTTGGGACTTCTGTTGGTGTGTTGGTGTGAGGGAGGCATATAGTTCCTAACGGGGGGGCTGGGGGGAGGGGGAGGAGTTTTAGTGTCTAACAGTTGGGGGAGTGGGCGACAGACCTCTCCTGATCCATATGCAACAAAGTTGGTCATGTTGACCCATGGGAGAGTCGACTGTGTGGGGGGGTTTGGGGTGGGGATGGGAACGAGGTGTTATTACAGTTATTTGGCAAAATGGTAGAAATTTATTTGTTACAACAACACAGAGAAAGCGAGGGTGGGGGAAGGGCCAGAGCGGAAGGAAAAGTTCGACAAGACTCAGTAAGGATGACACCTAATCAGGCCCCATATTCAGTTTTATCGTGGAATGTAAACGGGATGGGAAATAAGGTCAAACGAGGGCATATTGTAGAAGGTTGAAGCCTGATGTGATTCTTCTACAAGAAACGCACCTAAAGGGCACGAAATGCGTTTTTTTGGGCCGTAGACCATATACAACGCTGGCTCATGCGGGGTTTTCCACAGGGGCAAGAGGTGTTGCCATATTAATATGGAAAAGTCCGCCATTCCGGATAGAACGCACCTGGATTTACCCCAATGGAACATATGTGGCAGTGAAAGGGCTGTGGGACAGACGACACATCACATTTATTAGTGTGTACGCACCCCCCAGGTTGCAGAAGCAAACGATGGACAAGCTGGCTGCAGTTATTCTCGAAGCTGGTTCTCACACCCACATTATAGGAGGGGACTTTAATGACGTGATGGATCCTATATGGGTTCGCACGACAGTCCAAGCGGGAGGCCCCAGGGAGACCCCACTCAAGAGATTCGCAGACACACTGACGCTCACTGACCTGTGGCGTAGACAACACCCCCAGACAAAGGCATATTCTTTTTACTCAGGTGCCCACAAAGCCTTTTCGAGATTGGATTATATATTCACCTTGGCAGGGGAAATGGGGGAGGTACAAAAGATAGAATATCTGGCAAGGGGTCTCTCAGACCACTCGCCTTTGTGGCTAATGGCGGGGGTTCAGACACAACGCCAGGCGGGGGAATGGAAACTGAACTCGTGGGAGCTACGGGATCCTCAGGTAGCTACAGAGATTAGGGTGGATATGGAATTATATTTCCGTGAAAATATAGGGTCAGTGGATTCCGCCATCACCTTATGGGAGGCCTATAAACCCGTCCTTCGGGACAGAGCCCAGAATATTATAGCACATAAAAAGCGTAAAGAGAGTGAGGAGGTAGCGAGGATAGAAGCACAGCTCCTGCAGACCAAATCGCAAGCCATTGCAGGCGATGACCCCTCTCTGTTGAGAAGACTGAAGCTCCTTCAACAAGAATACCTTGCGCTAGCCAAAAAGGATGTGCAACACGCAATACAGGCTATGCATAGGTGACTGTACGATGCAGGCGACAAAACAGGTAGATTGCTTGCATGGCTTAGCAAAAAAGAGTTTGGAAAGCAGATGGGTAGCCCAAATACAGGAGGAAGATGGTCAGACCCACGTAACCCCCACTGCAATAGCACATGCCTTTGCAGGATACTATGAGGCCTTTTATGCAAAACGTTCATTGGCAGGCACAGAGCAGATCCAGGCATATCTACAATCCATACAGCTCCCTAGGTTAGGCACTAGTGAATCACAGACACTAGAGGAAAAACTTACGAAGGAGGAAATCATAGAAGCCATAGGCCAGATGAAAACGGGGAAGGTCTCGGGTCCCAATGGGCTCCCCCCGGAATTTTTCAAACAAAACAGGGCACTTTTTAGCCCACATCTCCTTCAGATGTACCTAGAGGCGCAGGAGTTGGGCAATCTCCCTGAGGATCTGCGGACAGCCACCATTGTGGTGATACCCAAAGAAGGTCGACCGTTACAGAGTTGTGGTTTGTATCGGCCCATCTCCCTCATAAACATAGAGACTAAAATATTGGCCAGAATTCTGGCCAATAGGCTTACCAAGGTCATTACCGGGCTTGTTCACCGGGACCAGTCAGGCTTCATGCCTAAGAGGTCGACGAGACTTAACCTCAGAAGAGTATGTAACTGGCTGGAGATAGTACAGCATAGAACTAACCCACATCTCATATTGTCCTTGGATGCTGAAAAAGCATTTGACACAATTCACTGGCCGTTTCTCATGGCTGTCCTGGAATAACTTGGATTTGGCCCCGCTTTCAGGAGGTGGATAGCTACTCTGTACGAGGGACCGTTGGCAAAGGTTAGGGTCAATGGGGTGACATCTCGGAAATTCTCAATAGGAAGAGGCACCCGACAGGGATGCCCCTTGTCCCCTCTGCTTTTCGCAATGGTTTTAGAGCCCCTAGCCTGTGTCATCCGAGTGCATCCGTACATAATTGGTTTTCGGGTAGGTGACAATGACGACCTCGACGAACGTATTTCCCTGTATGCCGATGACATACTATTGTATGTCACAAACCCCGAAACGACGCTCCCTAATATTATGGCGAGCTGTGAGGAATATGGCGCACACGCGGGGTACAAAATTAATTGGGAAAAGTCATGCATTTATCCAGCGGGGCGAAATGCCGAGCATATCGTCTACCCTAGCCAGTTACAGGTCGCGCCCAGCGGAATAAAATATTTAGGTATATACGTTACACTAGATAAGACACTGGCGCTGGAGCGTAACCTTTATAAGGTGCTTGGGGAATTTCGCTCAGATGCGGAGAGATGGGCATCCCTGCCACTGACGATACTTGGCAGAGCGGCGCGCTACAAAATGATAACACTCCCAATTTTTTTTATATGTTTTGCAAAATACCTACCACCTGATACCGGAAGAGGTGTTCACCAGGATCGACGATATTTTGAGAAAGTTTCTATGGGGTGGGAAGCCCCTTAAGATAGCACTGGCGAAGTTACAATGCAACCAATACAGTGGCGGCATCTCATTGCCAGACCTTCGGGCTTATTATTGGGCGGCCCATCTGATTGTAGTGAATGAGTGGGCATACGGAGAGAGGGACCACCCCACATATGTGCTTGAACACACACAGTTTATCAAAAGACCTTATTCGCACTACCTCTATGGGGGCAAGGGAACTGCAAAGCTGCTGCCAGCCACGCAAATTGTGATAGCGGCGTGGAAGAAAGCAGAGAGACGCATGAAATGGGATGGCCGGGTGACTAGGGAAACCCGGCTTTGGGTGGGAACACGACTTAAGAAATTTGCTAAGCTGACAGGCTTTCGGAAGTGGGATTTGGTGGGCATTTCTCAACTTAAAGATATAGTGTATCGTAAAGAGCTAGTGACGTTTTCATACCTCCAGAAAGAATATGACATGAATCAAACGCAACACTTTAAATATCTGCAGTTGAAGCATGCATGGTGGGCACAACATATCGACATGGAGGGTCTCCCTGAGTATGCCCCATTGGAAGGACGGTTACTGATTTACGAAATCGAGGAGAAGGCGGTATCCTGGACATATAGGACAATCATAAACAATACACCAGACCCTTTACGGAAGCTCAGGTTAAGATGGGAGGCGGATCTGGGAGAGATAGAAGACCTAGATTGGGAAATGGCGCTGATGCATCCCAGGGACGTAGCTATTAGGTCACGACTTCGACTAATCCAATTTAAGTATTTACACAGAATATACTATGATAGAGCCCGATTGCATCGGATAGGTAGAGCAGAGTCACCCAACTGCTTGAAATGTAAGACCACGGAAGGGACATTTCTCCACATGATCTGGGGGTGTCCGCAGATACAGATATATTGGGGAATGCTGCTGAAGGAGCTGGAGCTCATTCTACAGGAATCGATACCCCGAATCCCATGTTTATTTTGCTGGGCATACCTACGGAGATTGACCTCCCTAGAACAAAATTAATGTTGCTCCAATTGGGCTTGGTAGTGGCCAAAAGAGACTTGGCAAGGGCATGGGGGGGTTGCATCTAATCCAACACTAGCCGAATGGCGGAGGGGGATGGACATGTACATGCTGGGGGAGAAAACGACTTATAAAGCAAGGGGGTGCCCAAAAAAGTTCTGGAAAATATGGAAGCCATGGTTGGCATACTATGGTCTCACGCTCACAGACTCGCAGTGAACTGGCAGTAAGAGGGGATCTGTGGGGGCAATGGGAGGGAGAAGGGGTCGTGTTGATAAGAATTATTTCTGTATTATTGGTTACTTATGTGTCAATATCACTGAAATCTGCTCTGGCTGTAATGATGGAAGAAATAATATGCTTTGAACATCTGACTTGTCTCTGTAATGCAAATAAGAAAATGCAAATTAACACATTCCCAAAAAAAAAAAAGAATGTCTTTGACGGACGCTTTAGTGTCATGTTTGATTGGATATTGAGGCTGTGGCTGAGGAGTAGAACGTATGGGAACAACATGGAAAGGAGAATCCTTATCCCAACCAACCTGGTTGCGGTATAAGGCGGGGGCCAAAGCAAGAGATCATTCAGAAGCATAAGCATGCTTAGTCCCATCAGGTACAAATTGCAAAAAGGTATAATTACCCCCTCGCCCAGAGGACACGCTAGAATAAACGGGAGAGGCCAATCGACCTCCATCAGCAAAATATCACAAGAAGAAGTCAATTTGCCCCAAAAAATTGCATTAATGTTGCATTTAATGTCACCTTCAATTTGAATGTCTACATGGTAAAGTCAATCAGGTGGAGCCATACGGGTGTCCGTGATTTCAACAGTTACAAAGATGTCAATTGCTTTCGCCTCCAGGAACTGGTGGAGTGTCTGGCGCACCACAGTAATTTCCACCGCGCTGTTGAGGAGAGTCACCACCCAACTCCTGTCCAGGAGGAGGGTTCTCACCATCTGAGGCATATTTTGCTATTAAAGCGGCAACTTTCTTCTTCTGGAAAGGGGCTCTATATGGAGGTGGTTCCTCTCTCTTAACTTTCATGTCAAAAGAGCGCTGCAGGTCCCGCTTGGGTTATGCGGACTCGCCCTGTCTGCGATCTTGCCATCCTTCTTGGTCGTATGGTTGATCAGAGGATTCCTGAAAGGAATGAGGAGAACAAGGATCAGGAACCTGACACCTCTCAGGAGTTTTAATTTTAGAGCGATCACGTAAATCATATCTACGTTCAAAAGCGTCTGGTGGCAGTGACCCACCACGAGACCTAGGCTTCTGTTGCTGCTTAGATGTGTCCCATGTCTTTTTAGGACAGACAGAACAACTCTCCTTTTCAGGAGGGGGCTTACCTTGAGATTGGGTAGATGGTCTGACCCCCAAGTTCTTGCGACCTAATGATGTATAAACATCAGCAATAATAACTGGCAACTGACATTCCCGGTCAACGTCCGCTACAGCTGAAAGGCGTTGACATAGCATCAAGGACACTGCTTCACCTTTAACATTAGAAAGAAGGAGTTCGGAGGAGACTACGGGAAAAATACCCATTAGCTTCATCCCCAAATTTAGGGCAGGACCTGACCCATGTTCGTTCTGTACTTGTTTGAGAACATTCAGAAGAACTCTCATTAAGGGGGTGCTATAGCAAAGCATATAAACTGAGGCAAACACCGTTCCCCCAGGTGATACAGTTGGCCAAGGATGAAATCAGAACACTAGGCAAGCACATAGTAAGGATCCTATGTTTCTCCACAGGACCAGTAAGAGGAAAAACAGCATCAAGCTGATCAAATTTCTGAGCAATCCAAAAGAAAGGTCCTCACAATTCTGGGGACGTTTGCCCATGACAGAATTAATAATAACAGGGCTAAGAACAAGATCCCACAGTGCACAGTCAGCACAGGCGGCACAGCCCTGGTGGAGCCGCTAGAAAGGCAGGGCAACAAATTGGATCAGGCATCTATAGAAGAGAACTACCAGAGCATACAAAAAACGTACTTCTGCCAAATTGGCATTGAGATAATTAGGGTATGGAGTAAAACCGACCAGCACAGGCCAAATGGCGCCGTCAATACTTAAAGGGCCCATTCGAACAGTAGCAATTGGATGGGGAAGGGCACCATTAAACCAAATCTGGTGCTCCCTGGCCGTAAGAGGAACTTCAACCACTGCATAAGGGCGATAAGCTGCCGGAACAGTGGCAGCAGTATAAGCATGAAAAGAAATATCATTTGCATCCACAGCGGGAAACTTAACCCAGGAGTAAAATACTTTGAAACGGCACGCAGGATCCACCTCAACTACAAAAACAACTGGAGACCCCACATTGGGGACTCCATGCTGCAACAAATGTTGAGTAACCGCTGCGGGGCAATAAGCCGGAAACGCAACCGGTTTAGCCATTTAGCCGAACAAAGGGATTCATAAGGTAGCACTAAAGCCAAAAACCTTTTAAAATTCAAGCTTGAAAAACCTACAGGAATAGGTAATCCGTTCAAACTGAGGAGGCCCAGCCCTCTCACCACAGACGTCTCCGGAAAACTGTGCAAGGATATTGTGGACAAGCACAAGCGCTAATCAGGGGTCCCGCGAATAAGTACCAGACCAAAGGTTGGCGGTGCCATGTTGCAGGGATTCTGTGGAGTCACAGAACTATGCTTGGGATCTTAGGACCTTAGTAGGCTTGGACTGAATCATCCTACCACTTGCCCTCCTACTCACTCACTTAGGAACAAGTGAATAGACACCCCAGAACACAACCCTCCGACCCTATCAGGAATCGCGGCTGCAGGACCCACCCTTTTGCTCGCACACTTGTACTAGTCCACAATAAGATCTGACAGAGACACAAGAAGAGTTTAAAATGTTTATTTACATTTATTTATATACTTGCCCCAATAAGTAAGAAAATGCCTAATGCAAATACCGTCAGCATAGTAAGTAGTCCATAAATCATAAAATGAGCTGTCATTATATAAGACAGGGTAGCCTAACCTTCCTCCCCTTCTACAGAAGCAAAATGATTGTATATTAGAAGATCTCTGGGTGTTGGCAGCAGACCCCGTACCTTAGCATGCACAGATGAAAGTTCTATATCTCAGGTGCTGTCAAGATCTCTTCCCTGGAAAGATCCCTCTCAAATTGTGTTGTTACCTATTCTGTGCACAGATATATGACAAAGTACGTGTTCCCAAATAACAGCTGCATTTGTGTATTTTGTCTAGCTTCTAAGGCCTGACTAGAACAAAATAACAAGTGGCATTGCTGTTTGTCCTTGTCTACAGTGTGCAGACTAAATTCCAGGAAAGAACAGAAGTGAAAACAACAGCAAATTCTGTGTGAAAGTACAATGTGGCACAAAGCTAAATATGTGTGTATAGTAGCGTGTGCAAAGTGGAGGACAGTCTGCAATGTGCTCATGCTAACATAGGGAAAACGACAATGGGCCTGCACCGGACATATGAAAGTACCATATGAAAAACATGAGATTCGGTGGGAGCAGTCAGGGTTAATAGACCATCGCGATAGTCAATCCACTTCCCCTATATTTTTGGGCCATTTTATTGAACAGTCCCTTCCTTCATAGACTATACTCTCCTCCAACATGCACCAGTCCATGTCTTTTCTCCAGTCACTCAGACGTGGCACCTGGGTGGCCCTCTATTCAAGTGCAATATTGCAGTTAGCCACCTTCAACCCCAATGTCATGTATATCTAGTCCATGTGGAGGAGGTCCATAGCCTCCCAGATATTAAGTAGGCACCACTTCGCGGAAGCCTCCATGTTGCCCCGTACACTTCATTTAGGCATGCTACCACTGAATTCCAGTACTGTTGAATGGCAGGGCAACCCCAGGTCTTGTGAGAAAACGTGCCCCCTTGGCTACAACTCTGGTGAATTAGTGGGGTTGCCCCCCTACCCGTCATTGCCATGGTGGTATATGCAAAATAGCAGCAGTGTAGTATTTTTCATTGTACGCAGCAAAACCTGACTCTAATAGCCACTTCTCAGGGGGATGTCAATGCCTCCAACCACTCATTGTCCTCTAACCCCTTTAGATGTCTGGATCATTGTTCGTGCTACCTAATTAGGATGTCGGGCAAATTGTTAATCAATTTATGGTACGTGAGGGAAATTGCTTTTTTAGGCATATGCTCGTCAAGGAGCCGATTCTCCAGCGGGGAGGACTCTGGGAGCACCTCCCCCTTGACAACACCGTCTGGAGTGAGTGGCGGATTTGTAAGTATCTATATGTCTCTGTGGGTGCCATTTAATACTCTTGTTGTAGATCCAGAAATGAGATGACTCCCCCCTGTCTCCACAGGTCGCCCACCAAATGCATAGCTTTTGGGCATGGCTTACAAGGGGTTTCAAGGTCAAATAGTCAAGACTTTGTGTTGGACTAAAAAAACAGTTAATTTCAAGGTAAAATTAAATCATTATATTGTCTAGTCAAATTAATCTCCTTTAAAAAAGATATACAATTTTTAGCCTTATTAAGTTCAATTGCAAAGAAAGCATTTTCTTTTAAAACATAAAGCTGTTAAGGGGTCTCAAAACAAAGTAGTAGAATGGCCAAGAACACGTTCTAAATATTCTTAGGCACATCAATGGAGCGAGCAGTGGCGACGTTATCAGAGTGCTGCAGCCCAAGCAGAGCATCTGTCTGCTTGAGAGGAGAAGAGCATTTAGCACTATTTTGGCACAGTGTTTGTCAGTTTGTTGGACTATTAGCTGAGGTAGTGTGAAGCACTGTAGTTCGGGGATACAATAGGAGATGGACACAGCTGTAATGATGAGATCCAGCAATCTGGCAGTAGTTGGCAGGCATAGGCGCACAGGGCACTCACTGACATACGAACATAGGAGGTGGTGCGCACCCTAAATATGGACTCCAGATTATCTATGGGACACAATATTGAGGACAAAATATCAAAAACAAAATATTGCCAGGTACGTTCATCTAGAATTTCTGTACCTAACTCCACATATATGTACCTTGAATATATATATTGTACTACTGAATATCGACCCCCAGAGTATTGTGGTAGAAGAATATTGAGGACAGAGTATCGAAGGACAGAATATCGAAAGCTAAGTGCATATGGGGAAATGTAGATTTACTATTCCTAACTCCACATCTGGGTACTATGAATATAAATAAATACGGGCCGAATTTTTCTGGATGAAATTTTTTAAAATGTCAGATGTGTTGCAGTGATGACGTAATATTTCAGGATCCATGACACCTATATCATTCCTATATATTAATTTTGCTGTCAAAACATAGGTTTTGGGGGTCGCTAGTCTCATAGAGACAGAAAATAACTCCTCCGAGCAAGCTTTCCGCCATTTTCTAAAATGGCAGCTCTATAATGATGTGTTTTAGTCATCATATTGGTAATTTATTTAAATATTGTTTTTGTTTCAGGTTTTCCGTTGATTAAAATGTGTTCAAGTTCATAAACATGAGTGAAGCCGGTGGTAGCAAAGGATCCTTAACTCCTGACAGAGTGTTGCTCACTACAAAATCTTAGGACTCCTTCAACAAAGAAAACTGTGTCATATGCCAAACTAATCCGAAAGAAAAGCTAACATCAACTGCGTCTGGATAGACGAGAGTTTGAGATGCTGCAGAAATACGGCAGGACGAAGTTCACAAAAGATTGAAACTGATGGGTGAAGAGGATCAAATATTTTATCATTGTAACAACAAGTGCTACAAATCGTATACAATGGAAAATGTCTGGGAAAAAATTGTGAAAAAATAAGAGGAACCAGTGAATCACAACAAGAATCCGAATCTTCTGAGAAAGCGATGACAACCAAGCGAAATGCCCATCCTCTTAGAAGATCATCCACCTCCAACAACTGATCAGAAAGCAGAGGATCTTCAATTTGTTACCTGTGGTTTAGCCAGAACACGGGCCAAAGGGAATGACAAAAGAACAAAGGGACCGATTCGCAAAAGTAATCTGAGACAAAACTTTACGACTTTTGGTATTCACAAAGGGCATTTAGGAGTAGTAAAGTTGGGTTTTTCTCTCAGTTAAAGTTAAGTTTTGGGCTTAAGTTTAACTTAAGTAAAACCTAAGTTTAACTGAGACAAAATCCTAACTTTACTACTCCTAAATGCCCTTTGTGAATACCGAAGTCGTAAGTTAGGATTTGGTCTCAGTTAAACTTAAGTTTTGGTCTTAAGTCTAACTTAAGACCAAAACTTAAGTTTAACTGAGACAAAATCCTAACTTTACGATGCCCTTTGTGAATACCGAAAGTCCCTTTGTGAACACCGAAAGTCGTAAAGTTAGGATTTTGTCTCAGATTACTGTTGTGAATCAGGCCCAAAGTACAGAGTATGTGAGTCTCAAAGGGCAAACATGTTTATATCTGCAGCTTGTTTCTTCCAAGATGAAGTTTTTAACCCTGGGTGGAAAAATCCGCTCCGCTCGCGGAGTTTGCAGATTTTTGGTAACTCCGCGTTTCGCGTAGAACGCGGAGTTACTGAAACTCTGCGCTCCGCAACGGAGCGGAGGTTTTTTTTTGTTCACACGTTCAAAATGCGTTTTCGCGCGCACGGGAGCGACTTACCGGGATGTCTGCGTTCGCCGACGAGATTTCCTATCCGTTCGCGTGTGCCATGAGATTTGGTAGCTGGCCGCACGGTCCCGCGAGAGTCTGCGATCGCGAACACGTCATTCGGACGCGCCATTGGACTTCCGGCGGACGTTTTGTGAAGATTGCGATGCCGAACACGCAGAATTTGCAAGCTGGAGAAGAATATCTCTCGAGCAGCATAAAACCTTCTCGAAAATATGATTTGGATGAAAAAAACTCCTCAGATTGACATTTGGCTGTACTTTTTTGTTTTTTACTTATTTTTTGAAGAGGAAGGAAGTGCCCCAGTGTCTCCAACTTCCTGTTCCTGTCAAGCAGGCTCCTCCCAGTGCTTTGTCCATCTCCTGTTCACTTTTCATTTGGATTTGGAGCTGGAAGGATCCCTTTTTAGGTCGAGCCTAGCGCAGCGCGCATGCGCTGCCCTATGGGAAGGCCTCTTGGAATCACTCCAGACTTCCCCGAAACTTTTCCGTGTGGTTTTTCAACTTCCACACATTCTATTGGCCTTTGCGTGTGGCTTTCAAAAATGACAGCACGCAATTGGCCAAAGGCGGGTGCATGTCCCACCTTTTCTCTAAATGTTCACTCCCACGGCCTCCAGCTGTTGGGAGCGAGCAGCGGCGCGCAGGCTGCCAGCTGTATTCCTCCCTTGTCGTGGACCATGTTACAAATTAAACATAGCGTGGTTGCTTTCACTTTCGCGGCCGCGCATCCTTGTCTTCCACACTTATCTGTGGT
This sequence comes from Calotriton arnoldi, assembly GCA_963921515.1. Taxonomy (NCBI): domain Eukaryota; kingdom Metazoa; phylum Chordata; class Amphibia; order Caudata; family Salamandridae; genus Calotriton; species Calotriton arnoldi. The sequence continues at coordinate 188,704 of CAWUFW010010220.1, read as the reverse complement.
TCTTTTTCATGTTCACTCCTTTATTTGTTTCTCGCACTTTTTAATTTGTCACGCTATCTCCCATTGGTTTATTTGATTGCAAGCACGTTATTTAATTAAAAGTCGTCGTCTAAAAAGGCAGCACACGCCTGCAAGGCAGGCATAGACATGTCAGCTTAGCAGACCGCCGCACTTCTGGAGCATTACCGGTGTGTATACCATGGACATTATGCTTCCAAATCCGGAGCATTACCGGTGCGGATACCATGGCACACTAGGCTTTTACTGCCGGAGCATTACCGGAGTGTATACCATGGACACAACGCTTCCACTTCCGGAGCATTACCGGTGTGCATACCATGGCACACTAGGCTTCCACTTCCGGAGCATTACCAGTGTGTATACCATGGACACTACGCTTCCACTTCCGGAGCATTACCAGTATGTATACCACCATGGCACACTACCCTTCTACTTTTGGAGGATTACCTGTGTGTTTACCATGGCACACTACGCTTCCACTTCCAGAGCATTACCCGTGTGTATACCATGGCACACTAGGCTTCCACTTCCGGAGCATTACCGGTGCGTATACCATGGCACAATAGGCGTTTACTGCCGGAGAATTACCCATGTGTATACCATGGACACGACGCTTCCACTTCCGGAGCATTACCGGTGTGTATACCACCATGGCACACTACGCTTCCACTTCCGGAGCATTACCACTGTGTATACCTTGGCACACTAGGCTTTTACTTCCAGAGTATTACGGGTGTGTATACCATGGACATGACGCTTCCACTTCCGGAGCATTACCGGTGTGTATACCATGGCACACTACGCTTCCACTTCCAGAGCATTACCCGTGTGTATACCATGGACACTACGCTTCCACTTCCGGAGCATTACCAGTGTGTATACCACCATGGCACACTACGCTTCTACTTTTGGAGCATTACCGGTGTGTATACCATGGCACACTACGCTTCCACTTCTGGAGCATTACCGGTGTGTATACCATGGACACTACGCTTCCACTTCCGGAGTATTACCAGTGTGTATACCACCATGGCACACTACGCTTCTACTTTTGGAGCATTACCGGTGTGTTTACCATAGCACACTACTCTTCCACTTCCGGAGCATTACCAGTGTGTTTACCAAGGCACACTACGCTTCCAGTTCCGGAGCATTACCGGTGTGTATACCATGGACACTATGCTTCCAATTCCGGAGCATTGCCAGTGTATACCATGGTACACTAGACTTTTAATTCCGGAGTACTACCGGTGTGTATACCATGGCATACTACACTTCCACTTCTGGAGCATTACCGGTGTGTATACCATGGCACACTACGCTTCAACTTTTGGATCATTACCGGTGTGTTTACCATGGCACACTACACTTCCACTTCCGGAGCATTACCGGTTTATACCATGGCACACTAGGCTTTTACTTCCGGAGTATTACCGGTGTGTTTACCATTGCACACTATGCTTCCTATTCCGGAGCATTACCGGTGTATACCATGGTACACTAGGCTTTTACTTCCAGAGTATTACCGGTGTGTTTACCATGGCACACTAAGCTTCCACTTTTGGAGCATTACCGGTGTGTATACCATGGCACACTACGCTTCTACTTTTGGAGCATTACCGGTGTGTTTACCATAGCACACTACGCTTCCACTTCCGATTACTAAAAATGACTCACTTCCGGAGCATTACCGGTGTGTTTACCATGGCACACTACGCTTCCAGTTCCGGAGCGTTACCGGTTTGTAAACCATGGACACTATGCTTCCACTTCCGGAGCATTACCGGTGTGTATACCATGGACACTACGCTTCCACTTCCGGAGCATTACCGGTGTGTATACCATGGCACACTAGGCATTTACTTCCGGAGCATTACCCGTATGTATACCATGGTACATTATGCTTCCACTTCCGGAGCATTACCGGTGTGTATACCATGGCACACTACGCTTCCACTTCCGGAGCATTACCGGTGTGTATACCATGGACACTATGCTTCCAATTCCGGAGCATTACTGGTGTGTATACCATGGTACACTAGGCTTTTACTTCCAGAGAATTACAGGTGTGTATACCACAGCATGCTATGCTTCCACTTCTGGAGCATTACCGGTGTGTATACCACAGCACACTACGCTTCTACTTTTGGAGCATTACCGGTGTGTATACCATGGACACTATGCTTCCAATTCCAGAGCATTACCAGTGTGTATACCATGGCACACTACGCTTCCACTTCCGGAGCATTACCCGTGTGTATACCATGGCACACTAGGCTTCCACTTCCGGAGCATTACCGGTGCGTATCCCATGGCACACTAGGCTTTTACTGCCGGAGCATTACCCATGTGTATACCATGGACACGACGCTTCCACTTCCGGAGCATTACCAGTGTGTATACCATGGACACTACGCTTCCACTTACGGAGCATTACCAGTGTGTATACCACCATGGCACAATACGCTTCTACTTTTGGAGCATTACTGGTGTGTTTACCATGGCACACTACGCCTCCACTTCCGGAGCATTACCAGTGTGTATACCATGGCACACTAGGCTTTTACTTCTGGAGCATTACCCGTGTGTATACCATGGCACACTAGGCTTTTACTGCCGGAGCATTACCCATGTGTATACCATGGCACACTACGCTTCCACTTCCGGAGCATTACCCGTGTGCATACCATAGCACACTAGGCTTCCACTTCCGGAGCATTACCGGTGTGTATATCATGGCACCCTATGCTTCTACTTTTGGAGCATTACCGGTGTGTATACCATGGCCATTACGCTTCCACGTCCGGAACATTACCGGTGTGTTTACCATGGCACACTACATTTCCATTTTTGGAGCATTACCCTTGTGTTTATCATGGCACATTACGTTTACACTTCCGGAGCGTTACCGGCGTGTTTACCATGGCACACTATGCTTCTGAAGCATTACCGGTGTGCATACCATAGCACACTCCGCTTCCACTTCAGATTACTGGAAATGCTCCACTTCCAGAGCATTACCGGTGTGTTTACCATGGCACACTACGCTTCCAGTTCCGGAGCATTACCGGTGTGTATATCATGGACACTATGCTTCCAATTCCAGAGCATTACCAGTGTATACCATGGTACACTAAACTTTTAATTCCGGAGTACTACCGGTGTGTATACCATGGCACACTACACTTCCACTTCTGGAGCATTACCGGTGTGTATACCATGGCACACTACGCTTCAACTTTTGGAGCATTACCGGTGTGTTTACCATGGCACACTACGCTTCCACTTCCGAGCATTACCGGTTTATACCATGGCACACTAGGCTTTTACTTCCGGAGTATTACCGGTGTGTTTACCATGGCACACTATGCTTCCTATTCCGGAGCATTACCGGTGTATACCATGGTACACTAGGCTTTTACTTCCAGAGTATTACCAGTGTGTTTACCATGGCACACTACGCTTCCACTTCTGGAGCATTACCGGTGTGTATACCATGGCAGACTGCGCTTCTACATTTGGAGCATTACCGGTGTGTTTACCATAGCACACTACGCTTCCACTTCCGATTACTAAAAATGCCTCACTTATGGAGCATTACCGGTGTGTTTACCATGGCACACTACGCTTCCACTTCCGTAGCATTACCGGTGTGTATACCATGGACACTATGCTTCCCAGAGCATTACCGGTGTATACCATGGTACAATAGACTTTTACTTCCTGATGTATTACCGGTGTGTATACCATGGCACACTACGCTTCCACTTCTGGAGCATTACCGGTGTGTATACCATGGCACACTATGCTTCCACTTCCGGAGCATTAACGATGTGTATTCCATGGACACTATGCTTCCAATTCCGGAGCATTACCGGTGTATACCATGGTGCACTAGGGTTGTACTTCCGGAGTATTACCGGTGTGTATACCATGGCACACTATGCTTCCACTTCTGGAGCATTGCCGGTGTGTATACCATGGACACTGTGCTTCCAATTCCAGAGCATTACCCGTGTGTATACCATGGCACACTACGCTTCCACTTCCGGAGCATTTCTGGTGCGTATACCATGGCACACTAGGCTTTTACTGCCGGAGCATTACCCATGTGTATACCATGGACATGACGCTTCCACTTCCGGAGCATTACCGGTGTGTATATCATGGCACACTACGTTTCCACTTCCGGAGCATTACCGGTTTGTATACCATGGACACTACGCTTCCACTTCCGGAGCATTACCGGTGTGTATATCATGGCACCGTACGCTTTTACTTCTGGAGCATTACCTGTGTGTATACCATAGCACACTACGCTTCCACTTCCGCAGCATTACCCGTGTGTATACCATGGCACACGAGGCTTCCACTTCTGGAGCATTACCAGTGTGTATATCATGGCACCCTACGCTTCTACTTTTGGAGCATTACCGGTGTGTATACCATGGCCATTACGCTTCCACTTCCGGAACATTACCAGTGTGTTTACCATGGCACACTACATTTCCATTTCTGGAGCATTACCATTGTGTTTATCATGGCACATTATGGTTCCACTTCCGGAGCATTACCGGTGTGTTTACGATGGCACCCTATGCTTCTGAAGCATTACAGGTGTGCATACCATAGCACACTAAGCTTCCACTTCCGATTACTGGAAATGCTCCACTTCCAGAGCATTACCGGTGTGTTTACCATGGCACACTACGCTTCCAGTTCCGGAGCATTACTTGTGTGTATACCATGGCATACTACGCTTCCACTTCCCGAGCATTACCGGTGTATACCATGGTACACTAGACTTTTAATTCTGGAGTACTACCAGTGTGTTTACCATGGCACACTATGCTTCCACTTCTGGAGCATTACCGGTGTATACCATGGTACACTAGGCTTTTACTTCCAGAGTATTACCGGTGTGTTTACCATGGCACACTACGCTTCCACTTCTGGAGCATTACCGGTGTGTATACCATGGCACACTATGCTTCTACGTTTGGAGCATTACCAGTGTGTTTACCATAGCACACTACGCTTCCACTTCCGATTACTAAAAATGCCTCACTTCCGGAGCATTACCGGTGTGTTTACCATGGCACACTACGCTTCCAGTTCGGAGCATTTCCGGTGTGTATACCATGGACACTGCTTCCAATTCTGGAGCATTACCGGTGTATACCATGGTACAATAGGCTTTTACTTCCTGAGTATTACCGGTGTGTATACCATGGCACACTACGCTTCCACTTCCGGAGCATTACCGGTGTGTATACCATGGACACTATGCTTCCAATTCCAGAGCATTACCAGTGTATACCATGGTACACTAGGCTTGTACTTCCAGAGTATTACCGGTGTGTATACCATGGCACACTATGCTTCCACTTCTGGAGCATTACCGGTGTGTATACCATTGACACTATGCTTTCAATTCCAGAGCATTACCGGTGTGTATACCATGGCACACTACGCTTCCACTTCCGGAGCATTACCGGTGTGTATACCATGGACACTATGCTTCCAATTCCGGAGCATTACCGGTGTATACCATGGTACAATACACTTTTACTTCCTGAGTATTACCGGTGTGTATACCATGGCACACTACGCTTCCACTTCCGGAGCATTACCGGTGTGTATACCATGGACACTACGCTTCCACTACCGGAGCATTACCGGTGTGTATACCATGGCACACTAGGCATTTACTTCCGGAGCATTACCCGTGTGTATACCATGGCACACTATGCTTCCACTTCCGGAGCATTACCAGTGTGTATACCATGGCACACTACGCTTCCACTTCCGGAGCATTACCGGTGTGTATACCATGGACACTATGCTTCCAATTCCAGAGCATTACCGGTGTATACCATGGTACACTAGGCTTTTACTTCCGGAGTATTACCGGTGTGTATACCATGGCACACTATTCTTCCGCTTATGGACCATCACTGGTGTGTATACCATGGACACTGTGCTTCCAATTCCGGAGCATTACAGGTGTGTATACCATGGCACACTACGCTTCCACTTCCGGAGCATTACCGGTGCGTATACCATGGCACACTAGGCTTTTACTGCCGGAGCATTACCCATGTGTATACCATGGACACTACGCTTCCACTTCCGGAGCATTAATGGTGTGTATACCATGGACACTACGCTTCCACTTCCGGAGCATTACCACTGTGTATACCATGGCACACTAGGCTTTTACTTCTGGAGCGTTACCCGTGTATACCATAGCACACTACGCTTCCTCTTCCAGAGCATTACCCGTATGTATACCATGGCACACTACGCTTCTACTTTTGGAGCATTGCCGTGTGTTTACCATAGCACACTACGCTTCCACTTCCGATTACTAAAAATGCCTCACTTCCAGAGCATTACCGGTGTGTTTACCATAGCACACTACTCTTCCAGTTCCGGAGCATTACCGGTGTGTATACCATGGACACTATGCTTCCAATTCCGGAGCATTACCGGTGTATACCATGGTACAATAGGCTTTTACTTCCTGAGTATTACCAGTGTGTATACCATGGCACACTACGCTTCCACTTCCGGAGCATTACCGGTGTGTATACCATGGACACTACGCTTCCACTTCCGGAGCATTACTGTTGTGTATACCATGGCACACTATGCATTTTCTTCCGGAGCATTACCCGTGTGTATACCATGGCACACTACGCTTCCACTTCCGGAGCATTACCGGTGAGTATACCATGGCACACTATGCTTCTACTTTTGGAGCATTACTGGTGTGTTTACCATGGCACACTACACTTCCACTTCCGAAGCATTACCGGTGTATACCATGGCACACTAGGCTTTTTCTTCCTGAGTATTACCGGTGTGTTTACCATGGCACACTATGCTTCCAAAGCATTATCGCTGTGCATACCATAGCACACTACGCTTCCTATTCCGATTACTGAAAATGCTCCACTTCCGGAGCATTACCGGTGTGTTTACCATGGCACACTATGCTTCCAGTTCCGGAGCATTACCGGTGTATACCATGGTACACTAGGCTTTTACTTCTGGAGTATTACTGGTGTGTATACCATGGCACACTATGCTTCCACTTCCGGAGCATTACCGGTGTGTATACCATAGCACACTACGCTTCCACTTCGGTTAGCAGTAAGGAGGAGAACGTTGCTCTATGCTCCATATGTAAACAAGGTGTTAGTTGGGGTAAGCTTGGTACCAACTTTGGTAGCGGAGGCCAAACAACCCATCTGAAAACACACCACTTGATCCAGTGGGAGGAACACCTTAAAGGCCAAAAAAGTAAAACTGCACCCATTGCTGTTGGTGGTGATGAAGATGTAGAAGATACGATTGCGGTAGAAGGTGAACAAGAGGGAGCCATTTTCTCTGGAACACAAATTAGCCCTGTCCCCAGCAGTGCAGTGGTAGCGCCCACATCCGCAGCAACATCTCAGTGGCACAAGAGTAAGAGTCAGGCTGAGGATGACACACCTAAGCAACGAAAAAAAGTGCGGCGTTGAGCCTAACAACATCTGGCGTCAAGAAGTCACCTGCATCAGTGGCACCAGCAAGGAAAAAAATCCAGCCTACATTCAGCATGTTTAGGTCGGAGGGGCAGTACAAACGCCACCACCCAACGGCACGTTTGTACAATGCGAAGCTGGCTAAAATGTTAGCGCTGGACCTTCTCCCTTTTTCTTTTGTGGAAGGGGTGGATTTTCTTGAATTTGTGACTGCAATCTGCTCAAAATGGAAGGTTCCCAGCCGGTCCTATTTTGCCAGAGTTACTGTACCAGCACTACATCACGACGTGCTGGAATTGCTTGGACTAGCTTTGCGGCAGAGTGCTGTTCACAGTATCCACATGACAACAGACATGTGGACCAGTTGACAAGCCACTGATTACATGTGCATCACTGCACACTGGATCTCTTTTGTGGGGGTTAGAGAAAAGTTATCTGCTGGTGTTGACACTGCTGAGATGTTTAATACAACTCAGAAACATGCAACTGTAGCCATGTTCGCCATGGAGAAATCTCATACTGCTGCAAACATTTTGGAAGAGTTTAACAGCAAGGTCTTTGAATGGCTGCACCCAAGAGGGCTTAAAATTGGTTTTGTTGCCAGGGACAATGGCAGTAATATAGTTAAGGCCATGGACAATGGTGGCTATTTCAGGGTCCTGTGTTATGCGCACTGCATTAAGATAATTGTTCAAGACTTTCTGAAAAAAGAATACAGAGTCAGCAACTTACTGACCACCTACAGAAGAATATGCACATATTTCAGCCATTCTTTTAAAGCCCGGAAGCAGCTGAGGATCATTCAACGTGAGTATACAGTGCCAGTTAAAGCACTCATCCAGGAGGTGCCAACACGTTGGACCTCAACTTATTACATGCTTGAACGTCTGTTTGAGCAGTACAGACCAATCAATGAATATGTCATGCGAAGACTAGGGGATGCTACTGTGAAAGGCATGACCGTTGAGATGGACTAATGGGGCCTAGTTAAATGCCTGACAGAGATGGTAATTCCTTTCGAGCTCTTCACACGTGAAGTCAGCAAGGAGGACTGTACTATGGGCCAAGCTATCCCATTGTTGCACATGCTACAGGAACAGCTGAAGGGGATGTCTGCAATGTACCCAGGTGTGGAGGAAAAAAAGAAGCATATGAGTTGGTGGAGAGCTTATCCCTTCACTTAGCTGAAAATACAAGGGTGCAAACTAAGATTGTGTCATCCAACCATTACATTTCTGCCACAATTCTGGATCCACGGTACAAATCAGTACTGAAACTAAACACTAACACATTAATTCCTTTTTCACAAGTGGATGTTGCCAATCACAAAACTTGGATAGCTGCGGTAGCCAGTGACTTTGAAAAAGACCGGCTGAAAATTAGAGGCCCGCTACTCCAGCCCACAACAAGTACTGCAGGGCAGCCTGCGTCAAGTTCAACTTCAGAGCCTGAAGGCAGTCCATTTGGGTCACAGCAGTCAAAACCACCAACATCAACAACAGCAAGAACAGGATCATCACCAGCCCCAGTAAAATCGGCACAAGAATGGTATCTACAGCATGGGCTTGTTAGGTACAGTGTTGATGCAAATGTAAAGGCAAAAGAGGCCGGACAAAGCGGAGCACCCCTGAGCAGTGAGCGGATGGTCCAGGCCTATCTGGATGACCCAACAGAGGTCTACATTGATCAAAACCCATTGCGGTATTGGTATGGGAAAAGTCGCCATTGGCCAGTGCTCAGCAGGCTGGCGATAAACTATCTGGCTTGCCCTGTCGCAAGTGTCTCTTCTGAGCGTGTTTTCAGTGCTGCTGGTGCCATTGTAACAGTGAAAAGGACCAGTCTCTCGCCCCAAACGTGGAGAGGTTAACCATGATCAAAATGAATCAGCACTTTATACCACCGGATTACACCATACCTGAAGCACAGCAGGAACAGGAGGACAGTGACTTAGGTGACAAAAGTAGTGTGGTAGATGACCTACTTCTGGGTGAACCACCAGAGTTTGAGGACGAGCTCTACTTCCCCGACAACTAGGCTTTCAACTTGCTACTTTCTTTCTTCCTTATTTACTTTTATTATTTGAGTGTGTCTCTGTTTTTCTGTTTCGAATCACAAATCCATCACCACTGTCTTGTCTTTTTATTGGCGTATTGGAGTTGCAACTGTGTGCATTTATTAAAGAAGTCCACTCCTCAGAGTCCTGCTCCATCCATCCTGACTCGCCCTAAATCCATTTCCCTCAAGCCAGACATTGGATGGAGAATAGTACAAGAAATGTGTGCCTGCCTCATCGAGTCCCTCTAAAAGAACATGACTATAGCTATCCTCCTTTCCGAGCCGAGAGGGACTGCCCCTTAAGATGAGAGCAGGTAATGATGAATCTGATGGCATGCATTTGACGCTGACTCTGAGTTATTGGTGTGTTTGTGTTGTTGTTGTTGTGCATGAAGTGTACTAGTATTTAATCTACACACTAAAACAAAGTGACTCAAGTCAATGTTTCCCTTCTTGTTGTTTAATAACAAATTGTACGTCTTCTACTGCAGGGCGATCCATTGCATTTTTGAATATGGAATCTGGACTCACTCAGTACAACACTACAGACTGAGTTGGACACCATGATGACGATGATGACCACATACTCTCTATACTCTTCGCAGTCAGTCAGTAGGATCGGAGATGATTGATGGAATAACTCGGGATGTTTCATGAAGTGGCATAAAGGTAAACAAGTCAATCAACAACAACCACAGCAGACCTACATGTCTGTTACTGTAGTGGTGGAGTTGAGTCAGTGGAGTGGTATGACTGACAGCGGTTCATTGATTTAGTTACTTAATTTGGAAAATGCTATGTTGCTGTATATGTGTGCTCTGTCTGGCTCAGTCAAAATCTAAGCTAACTGGAGTTTTTTGGGTGGGTGCCGTGGGCATGCTCTGTCCTGTTGTTGTTGCAGCATGGTTAATGCTGGAAACAGAGTAGACATGATGTAGCCATGCCGCCTCTGAAACTGTTCTTGTTGCACTGCTCAGTAATTTATGCATTTTTTTTCTCCTTGATTTTTCAATATCCCTTTGGGTTTTCCATCTACACTTACAGGCCGGCCTTTACCCTGTGCTATACTGGGAAAAACAACTCACACTTACCTTACCAATCCGCACCCACCAGGCAGGCAGTGGGGCACCCAAGATTGACGGACGTAGCATCCATGGAAGGGAGGAGACCAAGAGGAATAACGAGATGCAACTTCCCAATTTGACCAGGATAATACAGTAACTTAGTATCATTCATCATCTTTTAATTAATTTGATTCATTTTTTCTCTTCAATCATTACGAGTGTGTGTTGTTGTTTATTTGGTTTGCTCTTAGTCTTTGCTTATATCCCTACAGCTATTTTTTAATTTTCTTTGCTAGCTTTAAAAGGAAGCCCGGTACAACATAACATAAATAAAATGTATGTAATTTGGGTCTCTCTGAGGGCAGACAGGCAATGCAATTGCATAATAATAATTAATAATATACTGCTGCCCTGTGTCTACTAGTCTACTTAGTAGTAGTAGTACTACTTATCATTAACCACATCATGCATGCATTTCCTTTTTCTCCCTTAACAGATTTATGAATATGATGGTCGTCTGCCAAGATTGTGTGTTGTCCACGTGTAGTGTTTGTCTTTGTCAAACCTTTCCCTCAAATACCCCTTCCCAACCATTCATCCAACCCTAACCCTCTTCCCCCGGGCTGTGTGATTTATTGAGGTGTGACTAAATTAAATTTACACCAATAATTGATCACACACTTGCTGGGGCGGATGTGGTTCAAGCAAGTAAGCAACACTAATTCAAGGCAGGTCGAGGATCTTCTAATTCTGCTCTAAGTATATATATTTATTATATATATATATATAAAAATATATATATATCGTCGGCCACACTGGCAACAGATTAGATTGCCCACTGCCCACCCATGCTCAGTAGTATTCGCTATTGTCTTTTCTTTTCCAGAGGAACATAATTATATTATTAACCCATTATTAATTATTAATTGCCGTCATGGATTTCATCCTTCCAGCACTAAAGGTTACGCTTGTCCACTTCATAGGTCGAGTCCACTACTTCAGTTTGTGGTAACTTGTACTAGGCTATCCCTGCCACCATTATGTTTTATTTTACTTTAGCATTAATAATATCAATATCATTCATCATCACTTTCTTCGTGTTTGGCAGTCTTCTTCTTGTGTACTTACTACTTACTGTACTTCTACTCCTCGTTCCCTAGTCTCACTCAGGTGATTGACTTGTCTCATTTTATTTTTTTGCAAATGCAACTGTCTACTACTGCTACCACCACCCACCATGGCACCTTAGGAAACCAAAGCATCACCATGCAGCCATTGCTTTGGCTAAACATCAATCACAAGTAAGAGAAGAAGTGTGGGGGAGTCAATAATGTATATCCTATTGAAATTAATACACACACCCACATCCTTCCGAGTACATACTACAAAGGGGTTTTAGTTGCAGAATGCATAGATTAGGAGGAGAGAATGACAGTAGTAGGACAAGTGTGGGTACTGCATCTATCTATCTGTCTGTGTGTTACACTATTGGCAGATTTCAAAAACTGGCTGTGGCCCTGCAGCAAAAGGAGGAAACAAAAACAAACAACGTGACATAAAAGAGTAACCACCCCCCAAGAAGAGATTTGCATCATATCATATGTATTGGAAAACTATAAATTATTTATTATTATACCCTAACAAATATAAACTATAAGAAAAACCCACAACACCTGACCCACCCCTCTCCCTAACCCCAACCAATGTCCAGTAATGTCCATGTCCAAAAGTAAACCCCAAGGTTCCCCAACTAGTCCCAACATCCCACCCACCAAAAAAAATATTAAACAAGCGGCAAGAGTCAAAGAAGACTGAGGTCATGATGTGATAGTCTGACGTCTAGCGGCGGGGTGCCGGCTAGTTTTTTTTAGGACCTCCTTCATCTGGGCCTCCAGGAACAACAGGGGTGTGCAGCAGTAGATGTTGTTGTTGCCAATGGTGATGGGTGGCGGGTGGCTGCCAGACTACGGCGCCGTACCACCGGAGGAATGGGGTGGGCTGGCTGGGCCCTGGGGCATTGGAGAAAGAAGCTGCCGCCTCCTCCACCGCCAGGACAACCGGCCGGCGATATTCATCCCGGATGGCCTCCAGCTTCCTTTGCCGGGCTCTGGCCGCCAACTCCTGTCTAGTGGTTTGGGAAGGAGTAGCTATATCAAGAAAGGAAAAAAAAGAATTGTTGTAACCAATACTCTTAGCAAAACAGTAACACAAAATTAAATTACAGTCCACACATAAAAATTATAGTGGCACAGTAGTAGCAGTAGCACTAGCAGCTGTCGTATCCTCCTCTCCTCCTCACTTCCCTTCCTCTGCCCCTAAGATTTGGATGTGATGATTATACTTTCAGGCACTAAGTATGGAGTAGAGTAGAAGTATTCTTTTTCTCTCTCTTGTTTAGCACAATTAATCTTGTAGGCATGCCAGCTCAGTCAGCTTGTGCCCTAGACAGACATACTCGTGTCGCAGTCTCGCAGACACATGTACTTTACTACTGTCTGCATGTGGGGCAGCTGTACTACACAATTATATATTTCCATTACGGCCATACTCTGTTAAATCAATGGCAAATGCTCAGACAATTTGACTTTCCCCCTGACTGCACTACTGCAATAAGGCACATGATGATGGTTAATGATCATCACAGGCTTATTGATGATGAGAAACGGCGGCACAACATCATGTCACTCACATCACGTAATGATGATGACACACTGCGTGATTTGTAAGTACTAGTTACCAATTTGCAGCCAATAGGCCACCCATGGCTGACACAGGGAGGGGACTGGAGCAGAAGTGGGCCTCAGAGTCGGAGGGAGACGATTATGGGTAGGGTATATATTTAGCCATGCACAATATATATGTTGTGCTTGCAAACTACTGAGAGTCAAGGGAGTATTCCATTCTGAAATACAAGTACAACCTCAAACCTTTGAATCAAAACCTTGCAAAAAAACAGTCCTTGTTCTTCCAAGGGCTTGTTTTTTCATTTACATTCAGTGCATTGCTCTTCTAGCATTATTATTATTTCATTCGTAATATTCTTCACCCTTGGTTTTGGTACTCTGGCACAGTTTAATTTTCTTTTACATTCTCTTCATCCAGTCTGACTCTGTTTTCACCTACTATGATACCATCCAGGCATCCATCCATCCAAACATGGCTATCATCATAAACCGGCTTTCACCGACAACAACATACATTTTAGATATATAACCAACCACCACCCATGCCATGCGTCCTTGCTTGCCTTAGAGTTTGACTCCTCAAACCCCCCCGGAGGATTCTTTTCACCCATACAGTTTCACCCACCCAGACAGGCATCCTTTCTGCTTTCTCTTTCACCTTTTTCACCCATTCTTCAACTACCCATGCATCCTATTCCAATCCTTATCATCTTCTTCCGCCACCTATGCATCCCAGGGCCCCGCATCCTTCTCTGCCAGTCATACATGTCGTCTGACTGTTTGTCTTCATCATAAAACTGTCTTTGCTGAGTTGAAGATAGAATATGCCATTAGTTACTCAACCCCCGCAGCTAATGCTAATGTTTAAGTAAAGGCCAGGGTGTCTTCTTCAACTGTTCAGTGTTCTCACAAGCATCAACTTAGCCTCAGCAGAAGTACAGTGTACTACTAGTACTGAGTGTACACCCTTGCAGCAAGTGTATTCATCATTCTCAATAAGTAAGGAATATGACTTACCACCGCCTGCCACTGCTGCTGGCTCACCCCCTGTGGCTGTCGCATCCGCTCCCTCCGGAGTGGCATGGTGGCCCTCACCGCTGGCCCCGGCACAAATTCCCATTTTTTTAGATGCCATATACGCCTCCCCTATTTATTTTTTTAAATAGCAAGATTGAAAATCCATAATTAATAATACATATACACCACACACATCACTATCTACAATTCGAATACCAGTACAGTGGACAGTATGTCCTATCAAAAATAGCTAAATAATATCCGGTTGGGCATTTTGTTGGTGACAATTTTTGAAAAGCCTTTCAAGAAGAGGACAACCCATAGGACTGGACTCAGTGACTAGAGCTATGGTGCATCTCATTTTTTGAAAAGAAGAAAGAGTGGCCAACTGGGCGGACATGAGGTCTCTCTTAGTTGGAAAATGGTGCCATCCTCCTACTCCTCTCATATACTTCCTTCCAGCCATGGTGCATGGTAACAGTTGTTCAGTGTTCACCATCAATTGCTGCTACTAAAAAAAGTACTAGGCCTGGATTAGAAGAAGTAAAATACACCACTTTGGGGGGTCCTGCTCCTGTCCAACGTGAGTGACCACCATTACTGATTGAGCATGATGAGACAGTAAAAGAAACTAAAGCCTTCTCATCTCACAATTCACAAACCTGCGGATATACCTTACTTGTCTTGGGCATGCAATCTACAGTCTGACTCTGCACAGCACATTAGTGCTACTAGTAGTAGTAAGGAGTTCTTACTAGTACTAGTAGTAGCCTAGGCTAGGACCAATGGGTTCTCTGATTCTTACAGTACCACTACTAGGCAATCCACATAAGGGGAGAGAGAAAGCTCAGTGAATCCCAGAAGAAAGCAAGCTACAGACAGACTGTCTAATAGAGTCAGAGCAGAGGTTAGTCAGATGCAGTTTGATTTGATGTAAAAATAAAAACAGACACTAGAAGAAACAATGTTAGTAGTAGTACTTAACTAGAAGTAGGTAACGGTGGAGCAAAAACAAGAATTTAGAAGCAGATAGATTGATGAGGATTTTGGAAAAATTTAAATGAGGAAATGGAAATAATAGAGCGGTAAAAGTTAGGGAAATATTAATATAAACACCAGGAGGACTTACTGGGCCCAGCAGCAAAGCCATCTGTGGCTGCACCTGAGGCCGCTTCCTGCTGTTCCTGGGAGGCCCCTCCAGGTCCCGCACCCGCCGTACTGCCAGCTGCCACAGTCTTCTTCTTGCCCCTGGATGCTGATCATGTAAAGAGACAAAAAATGATTTGTGTTAAATATATAAATATAATTGCTCTAAAAATATTATTAGACAGGAAATGGCAATTGCAATAACATTGACCTATGTTAAATCAATCAGATCGACTTATTCGACTAGTAGTGGTCGACTAGTATGCTATCGCAATCGAGTACCATCCGATCATTATTATTCCACAGTTCAATTCCGATTCCTGAATCTTAAACATACCTAGCCCGCCTATTCCTGACTTTGGAATTAATTAATTGCAAAAAAATTATATTTGCATTTTGCTTCTAAGTTCAGATCTCATTCTCAATCATCTCTCAGACAGTCTCAGTCTCAACTCCAACAACCCCCTTTGACAGGCCAATTACTAAGTCTGCATTTATTCTTCTTAATGCATAGATGGACGCATGCATAATTGCAGCATACACCAAATTGTTTGGTTGCTATTATTCACTCACTATAAGAACTACAAAAAGTTCTACTAGGAGTAGGACTGAAGTCATGTGAGAGCCTGAGTGAGGACGCATCACTCACGACGCAGGCCACTAAATTACCAAATAATACTAACTAACTAACTACTACCACTATCTTAGTGACAGGAGGAGACAGGACAGCCTGACAGGACAAAGGAAAGGACTGGAGTCTTTCCTATGTGGATTAAAATAAATTCCTACCTAACTTAAATTCTCTAACCTCTCTTACATAACCAGCCCAAGTGAGAGCATAGTTGCAAACAAGTACGACGATTAGTTAGTAGCGCCGAGCACCTGTCTGGAAGTAACAATCACATAATATAACATTTTTAAACATTGGTTACCTTACCTGCATGTAAGCACTGCAGCAGCATCATGTTAGCTATTTGCGAAAAAAATAATGTTCGCAATCGCAATAAATAACAGTCATATAGTAATATAAATAAATAGCTACTCACCAAGCCCCGGGACCTCAACACCTAGCAGGTCCAGCAGGTCATGCTCCCGGTGCAGGATATCGGACCACCGGTGCATCCATTGGTTATGGGTGCGCCGGACCCCAGAGCAGCGAAACACTGCCCGGTGCACCCTTGCCCACCGCCGGTGATGCTCCCAGAGCCCGGACCCAGACCCAGGCCTGCCGCCTGCTGCCAGGGTTAAGGGGAGGTGGCGCTGGATAAAAAAAAACAGGGCGGCCACCTCCGCCTCACTAAATAAGGCCTTTGCCTGCACCCCATGTGGGCGCCGCCTTCCGCAAGGAAGGCGGTCGCGGTTCTCACTGCGAGCCCTCTGACTCTTCTTCCCCTGGCCCTTTGCCATGGGTCTGGGTAGGCGGGAGGCGGAAAAGAAAAGGTAGGAACTAAGAAAGTAAGTAAAAGAAATGAAAAAAGCAAGTAATAGAAAACAGTGAAAAACGCAGTAAAACCACTAAAAAAGTAGGAACAAACGCAAAATATACAATCAGGAATAGAGAGGGATAGATAATAAATAAAAAAGATTTAAAAAAAGTTTCTAGAAGCAAAGGATTGAAAAGATATAGGGAGGATAGAGAAACAGGCCCAGAACCATAGCAAAAAGTGAAAAACAAGATGGCTGCGCCCATTGGCGACCGCATGGTGAAGTTTGCGCGATATTTCCCCCCGAGCACGCAAAAAGCATACCCGAACACGTAATACGTGTTCCCGAACAGGAAAAACGCATTGCGAACGGGCGGGACAAGCAACTCCGCGCGCTCCCAGAAATTCGCAGAGCTCGCGGATGTTTTCTGCGGCATTGCGGAATCCCGCGTAGCTGACTACGCGACCTTCACCCAGGGTTAGAAGTTTTCAGTTGAGAAGCTGATCTAAACAGCGATGTGAATGTATTTGCAGAGGATTTGTATGCCCACCCAAACTGCATGCATGCATACATTTGAAAATATGAATGTACAATGAGCCCCCAGCAGCAATATAACTGCCAGCCTTCAGTTAGGTTTTCTCTCTTTGAAAAGCAAATGAAGTGATAAAGCCACTCTTGAGTGCTGGCTATGGGTTCACACTCAGTGAGATCAGAGAAATAATGGTCAACATAAATGAAATTCTATATATCCATAATAATGAAATTTAGATTTTTCTGGTGAGAATGTACAATGACAGAATTAGTTTTTGTCAGTCTAACAAAAAGAATGAGCCACTACCAGCTGAATTGACTCCTGAAGTTCTTGTGACCAAAATAACATCACTGGATGCAGTAAAATCAGCAGGAACCATTTTAAGAAACCTCGTGAAAGATTTAGATTTTGGACTTAATGACAAATTTTGTGATGCCCCAGAGATCTGCAAATCATGGGAGTCAACAAGAATGCCCGATGTAGTCTTAAAATTTTTTACATCATTGTTTAATATCAGAAAGTAGAACTGTTACAAACTAAAGTTCTTAAGTTTGGAACAGAAGCCAACAACATTAATGATGGCTTTGAAGATATAAGCAAAGAAGTGGAAGACAATCCCATGAACCGACAGGCTTATGCTGTGCAAATGTACTATCTTTTTCAAATCAGGTTTTATGAATTACATCACGGCGAAAAGAAAACTCCGATATACATGATGACTGCCCACACAATCTATGATAAGTGCAAAGTAGAGAGCTAATCACTTCAATGAATAGGATTGGTGTATCAACAAGTTATAATTACATAGTATGGAGCAGGAACTTGTTAGCAGCTCATGCTGCAAAATGTAATGAATCTGACAGCACACCACTTACAAGTCACTTTACCAGGAAAGGATTTACAATTGCCGCTCTTCTGATTTTGAAACAGCTCTTCTTTGCCTGGAACATCCAGCACACATGGTACTGCGATGGTGCTTTGCATGACTATACCAATGAAGTAGCTGCTGGAAAACAAGCTGTGTCAGCTGTAGGCATAAACAAACGAAGCTGCAAACTTATAACTCAACTATCTAGCCAACGTGTGCAAATCACTACAAGCCATCAATATGTCCCAGTCTGCCAGAAAGTTTCAAAGTGGCTGAGGACATGGAACCTCTTTGGCCTGATGCTGGGGTCTGCAAAGCTGATTTAACTGAGTTTATCATATTGCTTATTCATTGCGGACTAAAAGATGAAGAAAAGCAAGTTCCTTCATGGGCTAGAATTCATGCTTTGATCTCCCAGAATACCGTCCCACTGAAGAAGGTTTGGTATTTACCAGTAATATCATCTCCAGTCACAAACTACGCAACAGTATACGCAGCTCTAAAAAAGTTCCAAAATGTGCGTCCTCAGCTTGAAGACCACCAGCCTATCCTGGCAATTTTCTGCAATGAAGGTGTTTTCCGTATTGTAGCTGACATTTTTATGAGCAATCCAGTAGAATTTGATGATCTTATCCAATGATGGGTGTTTTCCACATGAGAAATGTTTTGTTGCAGTGTGCAGAAAGTTATGTCAGTGGCTGTTGCATAGACGATGCACTTATTCATATTCAAATCTGTTGAAGCATAACTGTCCACTCAATGATGAGCAGAGCTCATTATGTTTGTTTGTTACAAGGTATGCTCATCATATCTGAGGCCATAGAAACATTGCATTGGAATGTTTTCTGGAACAAGAATGACAAAATAGGTTTTGCAAATCTTATCTCAGAAGTGAACAAGGCACAGGGTGCGCTTCATTCAAAAGACATAATGCAAAGCCAGGCAATGTTCAATACACTCAGTTCAAAATCAGAAAACCAAGTTTGTAGAGTTTGTCAAAGAATGTGAAGAAAAAGCAGAACTTTGCAAGTACTGGGGAAATGTTTTACACATGACAGCGCTTGTGAAAAACTTGGTACATGCTGATCAGGAAGGTGATTGGGGGCTGCACTTGAAAACTGTGGAGGCACTGATTACTGTGTTTTGTGAATTCGATTGCATAAATTACTTGAGATATGGGTCCTGGAAAGAGTGAAGAAGTTAGAGAAAAACCATACCTCTACAGAACATGTATCCAAAGACAAATTGTGGTGAAAGACAGAGAGGGAAGGTTCAAAGCTGTGGCTCCAGATATGAAACTGGAACAGATGATCTAGAGATCACTGAAAAGCACGATGGGAATTATTGGTCAGAAACGTATAAGTGAATATGTTGCTCAATGGCAGCTAGTTTGCCATAAAGTTCTTTCTATGTGCATTGTTTTCAGGGAAATGACAAATTCAAAATTAATGGACCATTATGAAACTGTTCCTCACCACAAACTTATGAGAAAGAGAGGGGAAGGTTTTAATAAACATGTTGACAGCCTTCTTCATTTCATGCAGCAGCAATGAAACCTCTTTGAAATGACTGAGCCTGTGCAACTACACAACTTCATGACCAAACAATATGTGGATAGGGTTGTATGATGGTGGCACGCATGGTTAAACCACGTGTGCCTCTACAACGCAGCCTGAACCACGAATGCGACTTAACCACGCATTCCTTTACCATGCATTTTTGTTGTAAAGGCATGTTTGGTAAGGGAATGTAAGTTCGCCACTGCCCTGACCCTTCCCCCCACCCTAAGCTTCTATCTCCCCTACCTTGCCCTCCCCACCCCCTCCCTGAGTCTTAAAACCGGAAACCCCATCCTGCCCTTACAACTACCCCTACCCCTCCCCTGAGCCCAAAAACCCTGCCCCTTTTAAAAAGAACTATACCGACCCCCCTCCACCCTGAGGCCTAAAACCTACCCCCTGCACTGCCTTCAAAACTACCCCTACCCCCACTCTGAGGCCTAAAACCCTTCCCTCTCCAGCCCTTAAAACTACCCGACCCCCCCTCACCCTGAGCCCTAAAACCTACCCTCACCCCTAAACCCCCCCAAACCCAGCCCTTAAAACTCCCCAACCCACTCCCTCGCCCTGAGTCTTAAAACCGGAAAACCTGTCCTGTCCTTACAACTACCCCTACCCCTCCCCTGAGCCCTAAAACCCTGCCCCCTTTTTTAAAAAAACCCAACCCTGACCCCCCCCAGCCCTGAGGCCTAAAACATACCCCTGCACTGCCTTCATAACTACCCCTACCCTGACTCTGAGACCTAAAAACCTTCCCTCTCCAGCCCTTAAAACTACCTGACCACCCTCACCCTGAGTGCTAAAACCGGGCGCCGGGCTCTGGCCAAAAGATGCATTGTGCTTTATTTTAAGCTTAAAAAAATGAGCCGCACCAAGCCCCTCTGTAATGGGCCATCACTAACATCTTTTGCTAGTTATATCCTAGCTGGGAGAAGGTGTAAAAAGGGAAAGGACTCCAAAAATTGTTGAAACCTCCCACCCCACTTCTAATAGTTACACTGTGGATACTTGTACGTGTTAGTAAGGCCTGCCTGACCAGTATAGTATGTTTAGCAATCATGTATTGGATTGCATTTTAAAACAGTATTAGAATGTAACTGCAATGTTTAAATATGTAGAGACATATTTAAACATTGCCAATTTAATAAAATAATTGAGAAAACTTCTGAGGGGGGCCCGATGATTTTTTTCCCCCGGGGGGGGGGCGCAGCATTAGAATGTTTGAAGACCACTGCCCTAGGTCCTCGTAAATAAGGCCCTGAATTTCCAATTACTGCAAGTGGATTAACTGTCAATGAGAAGTTGGAGCCCACAGAGATATATTCAAAAGGTACTGGCCATATTGTTTAAGAACTTAACAACAAATTGGAGGAAGATGACCTTTGTGTTGTGTCACATGTTGAGCGGGCTGTTCGAAATGGTTTCAATTGAGTCATTGTACTGTCAATTGACACAGATGTTATTATTGTGCTACTTCCATTTGTTGCAATGTTCATAAGTCAAGGATTGTCAGAGTTATGGATACATTATGGAACAGGCAAGGAAAGCTTAATCCTGCTTCATATTCTGTACAAGAAACTTGACCCAGAAATGCCCAGTGTTCTTATCAAATGCAAAAAGAACAATTGATGGACAGAATGCAGAACAATGTCATACATTCACCCCAGTACAGAGATCTGGTCCTAAATCCATCGTTTTTTTGCTCACCATGCCATTCCAGTTTGAACCCAGCCATATGCAAATCAGTCTTGACCCTTTTCCTCATGGGAACAGTCCAGCCCGAACTGCCAGGCCAGGTCCTCCCTGGACTGCAAACAAGCATCCTAGAACCGGTTTCGGGGTTTCGCCTATCATCAGCCAGGATAGCTTGACTCCAGTGGCATGAAGAGCACGGGATCCACGTCTGGGCATACCCGTCCCACTCGGGGTGACAAATGCAAAAAGAACAATTGATGGACAGAATGCAGAACAATGTCATACATTCACCCCATTACAGAGATCTGGGCCTAAATCCATCGTTTTTTTGCTCACCATGCCATTCCAGTTTGAACCCAGCCATATGCAAATCAGTCTTGACCCTGTTCCTCATGGGAACAGTCCAGCCCGAACTGCCAGGCCAGGTCCTCCCTGGACTGCAAACAAGCATCCTAGAACCGGTTTTGGGGTTTCACCCCTCATCAGCCAGGATAGCTTGAACCCAGTGGCATGGAGGGCACGGGACCCACGTCTGGGCATACCCGTCCTACTCGGGGTGACAAATGCAAAAAGAGCAATTGATGGACAGAATGCAGAACAATGTCCTTCATTCACCCAGTACAGAGATCTGGGCCTAAATCCATCGTTTTATTGCTCCCCATGCAATTCCAGTTTGGACCCAGCCATATGCAAATCAGTTTTGACCCTGTGCCTCATGGGAACAGTCCAGCCCGAACTGCCAGGCCAGGTCCTCTCTGGACTGGAAACAAGCATCCTAGAACCGGTTTCGGGATTTCACCCC
This sequence comes from Calotriton arnoldi, assembly GCA_963921515.1. NCBI lineage: Eukaryota > Metazoa > Chordata > Amphibia > Caudata > Salamandridae > Calotriton > Calotriton arnoldi. The sequence continues at coordinate 166,304 of CAWUFW010010220.1, read as the reverse complement.
TCATCAGCCAGGATAGCTTGACTCCAGTGGCATGAAGAGCATGTGACTCACGTCTGGGCATACCCTTCTCACTCGTGTGACAAATGCAAAAAGAACAATTGATGGACAGAATACAGAACAATGTCATACATTGCATATGGCTTGGTCCAAACTGGGGTGGTGTGGTGAGCAAAAGAATGATGGGTTAAACCCAGATCTTTGTGACTGGGGGTGAATGTTTGCATTGTCCAGCATTCCGTCCATCAATTGTTTCTTTTGCAGTGTTCTTATCAAGGCACATATTCTTACGGGTGATGACACTATGAGCAAAATTGTAACAATGCTTGGAGATTTAACTGCTGAACCTGTGAAGTTTCGAAAAGGATTTTCTGAGACAGAAGAATAATGTGACTTTAAAGCCATAGAAAAATACCTTGTGCATGTGTGGAAAATGAGTTCTGACTGTCACACATTTGATGATCTTCAGTACAGTGAGTTCAGGAGATCTGTCCCTCTAAGTGACCTTCCACCGACATCATATTCAGTGAGTGGACACATTAAAAGAGCGTTCTACTTGATCAGAAAATGTGTAAATGTTTTGGATCATACATCTGTAGAGAAAGATCCGTGTGAATTTGGTTGGGAAGATATTGATGCCGTGCTAAAACCTACAAACTTTCTAAAGCCTCTACCAAAATAATATACACTTACATGTACTTGCAAAACCTGTGCTACAAAAAGATGTCCCTGTCGATATTAGGCCTGGGTGGAGTTCGCTGAGTTTTACTCCGCGTAACTCCGCGGAGTGACAGAAAAACTCTGGAGCGATCCGCGGAGTTCCGCCAGTGGCGGAGCATGTTAAGTCGCGCTGCTCGCACTCCGGTAGTTTGTTCCCACGCTGTAAAATCAGCGCGAATGGCACTACGTATCATGCCAGAGGGAGCTGCTGCTTTCTGCCACTTGAGCAGATATTCTACTTGAGCGGCAGCTTCCTCAAAGCGAGTGGCAGATTTCTCAAAGCCAGCGGTTGCGACGTGCCACGACTGCCCGCAATGATAAATCTCACCAAGTGGAGGTCCAGTGCAATTTTTGTCTTGCGAGCACTCGCCAACTGTGAGTTGGCGAGCTGCGTGAGAGAGAAAACTCTGCTCTGTGTCACAGAGTTTTCTGGAACTACGCGCTCCTCACTGAGTGCGAAGTGAGCAAAACTCCTCAACTCCACCGGCGGAGCGGAATTCTTCACCCACCTCTAGTTAATATGCTCTCCTCAAAAGTTCAACAATCTGCAAATGTCCCACGAGCAACTGCCGAAATAAATAAAGTGAACTATGAAAATGTGTCTAAAACAGGAGTTATAAACATTTTTTTTTCATATTCATATGATAAACATTGTTTGGTGTATACATAAAAGGATTAAAAACCATTATTATTTGTTGCATTTCTATATATGTCTCTTCTTCCTCTATTATAGCCAACATTTTGGAAAATGGTGGAAGGGATGCTCTGAGGAGTTATTTCTGTCTCTATAAGACTACTTGGCATTTTATGTTTTGACACCAAAATGAAGTACATAGGTTTCATGGTTCCTTGAATATTACATCGTCACTGCAACACATCCGCCATTTTAAAAAATGTTGTTCAGAAAAATTCGGCCCTGATTAGCAATGTCTACCCAAGCTAAATTGTTTCTCTATTGATCCAAAAACACAAATCAAAAGTGAAAATCTTTGGACAACAGTTTTTTTATGGAGGTATATCAGGGGGCCAGGATTAGCAGCAGCAGCTATTGTTTCTATCTCCTAAAGTATTTTCCCTTCTCCATCAGGGGAGACAGTCAAGCTTCCGGGCCCTGACTACCCATGTACTCTTTGCACTAGAAAGGTGAACTTGAATACCCGCCTGACAGTGCAAGCTTATATCCCAAAAGTGGCATTTGGGCCTAATCTGGAACAAGAATTCTAAGTTTTTTCCCAAATCATTGTAGGGAACCAGTCACCATAAAGTGCATCTTACTGTAGCTGTTGAGTAGCTCAGTTGACACTTGTTCCCCAGAAAGTGCACAGTCACTCTGGTTTCCTTAGGGATGAGCTGTCAAGCATTCAGTAATGTCCATTGGATATGAATAATGCACCCAGACAACCTCCATCCAATAAGAGTCTGTTGTGCAGCTTCTAATCATTGATCACCTCTGGCCACAGGATACTGGACTGGAGCACCGGGGAACACGCAGGAAAGGAGAGACAGTCTCCTGTCTGCCTACAAAGTTTTGAATGACGCACCCTACAAACCTAAGGCTGCTTCCATTCAAGGCAACCTTTAAATGGGGTAATCCAACTATCATGTATGCAAACACTGTTCGCGCACGTATCTAACTTCCAGAGGGAATGAAGAGATGGTGGGGTGGCCTTTCACAGAGTGTTTTCCACAGAGGGATCTTACGAAAGGCTTCACAGATCTTAACAGGGAGAGGCAGCATGTAGCATTTTGAACTTCGTAGTGTGGTGTTAAGTCCTGCACCCCACGATTATACAGAAACTGCCATAAACCGATAGTCATTCAATGACCTGGGGTGCCTGTAGTATTTGCTGGAGCTTTGCCATAATTTAGCAGGGCACCACCCTTCATTTAGTGGTGGGTGGCAGCTGGGTTTTGAACAGCAAAGCTGCAGCTGGCTCTACTGTCAGAAACCCTTGACCCAGTGTTCTGTCTACCAGAGGACCACTGATCACAATGGGAGTGCGAGGCCAAGGCTTCCACTGACCCTGTGGCTGGTGGACCGCCTGCCAAAAATATAATGAGTCCACTAGACATGGAGGTGGTAGTAACCCATGATGAAAAAAAAATCCATCTGACAGCAGAATTTAGAACTCTGCTATAGGAGCAAGCTATAAGTTACCCTGGGTAGAGTTCACGTAGCCATGCTACGCAGAACTCGGCGAAGCGGTAAAAAAACTCTACTGCGGTACGCAGAGTGCCGTGAGCGGGCTGAGTTGCTTGTCCCGACCGTTCGCATGACGCTTCCCCCATACGGCAACGCGGATTGCATATTTGGGGGGAAATATCACATTAACTGCAACACGCGGTCGCGCATGGCCGAGTCCATCTTGTTTTCATCTCTGTTGTGGTGCTGGAGCCTACTTTTCAATCCTTCATAAATCTTTTCAATCCTTCTTTCCCACAAAAAAATTTCTGATCTTTTTTATTTATTATCTTTCTCTTGGTCTTCTTAAGTGTATATTTTGCATTTTTTCTACCTTTTTTGTGTTTTGTACTGTTTTTCTCTATTACTTGTTTCCTAATTTTTTATATACTTTCTACATTTTCTTTTCCGCCCCCCTGTCCCTCCCAGCATCATGGCAGAGACCCATGCCAAAAAGGTGACAAAGAAGAGCTGCCTTCCTTGCAGTTGTTTTTTTTGTGCAGCGCCACCTCCCCTCCACCCTGGCAGCAGGCGGCAGGCCTGGGTGCGGGATCCGGGAGCACCAGCAGCAGTGGGCGAGGGTGCACCGGGCAGTGTATTGCTGCTCTGAGGTCCGGCGCACTCACAAGCAGCTGACGCACTGGTGGTCCGACATCCTGGACCGAGAGCAAGACCTGCTGGACCTGCTAGGGGTTGAGGTCGCGGGGCTTGGTGAGTAGCTAATTAATATTATTATTATTATTATTTTTACTGTTTTGTGTTCTATGTTATTGCTAATATTTTTTCCCCAAATAGCAAGCATTCTGCTCACATGCAGGTAAGTTACCTTTACAAATTTTATTTTATGTGATCGTTATTCTAGACAGGTGCTCGGCGCTACCTAATTGTACCTGTTTGCAACTTTGTGCTCGCTTTGGGTGATTATGTGAGAACTTAAATTAAGTAATGCAGACTACAGAGAGACTCCTTCCCTTTGTCCTGCCACTACTAAGCTAGTGGTAGTTAGTTAGTATTAGTAATTTAACGATGTGCGCCCTCTCACTTCAGTTCTTAGAACCTTTTTGAAGCTCGTACAGTGACAAGCAACCAGCCAATTTGGTGTATGCATGCGTCCATCTAAATAAATAAGCTGGTATTTGTAAACCACATACTAATCACAGCTAAGGGTCTCAAGGCACAGTAAGACCTCCTGTGGTCATATATTAGTTTATATTTCCCTAACTTTTACTGCTCCTTAATTTGAACTATTTTCTACCTGTTTCCTAATTTTATTTTTTTCCCAAATCCTCTTCGATCTATCCGTTTCAAAAATCTTGTTATCCCTGCATTATCCTATTATTTACTAAGGGGGTCATTACGATGGCGGTCGGATGGCCACCGCCCAGGCGGCGGTGGGACCGCCGTGCCGGCGGTGGACATCCGCCCGCAACCGCGAGCCAGAAAACCGCCAGTCAAATTAGGATGGCGGTGGAGACCGCGGCGGTGGGAGATTCCGACCGCCGCTTTTCCGCCGGTTGCCTTCCGCACTCCCGCCTGGCGGGCGGATCAGGACCGGGATAATGTCGGCGGTGCAGAGCAGGCTCCGCTGGCAGGATTATGATGCCGGCGGTAGCCAGCCTTTCCTCAGCAGTCAGACCGCCATTGGAAGGCATGCAGTGATTGTCTACCGGGGGCCTGTTGCGGCCCCCCAATGTTTTGGGGGGGTGGGTGCACTGGGGGGTACCCGTGGGCCCCCCTACATTTCCCTTTACCAGGTGGCAGGCACTGTGCAGTGCCTGCCACGCAGTGCAGGGACATGCAGGACATGCTCCTTTTGGCATCGCGGCGGTGCTGCGGGCAACAGCTACCGCCGCAATGTTGATGCCTGCGATCCGACCGCCGCGGTCGGATTTCTACCGCGGGCATCGTAATCCGACCTGCGGTTTTCCCGCGGTCCATGTGGGCGGTCTTTTCCCGCTACCATGGCGGTCGGGGAGGTTTTCCGACCGCCATCGTAATGGGCCCCTAAGTTTTTTATTATTTCTAGTGTCTGTATTTCACCTCAAACTGCCTCTATCAGTAGCTTCCTTTCTTCTGGTTTTTCAGTCAGTTTTCCCTCTCCCCATATATATTTTGTGGACTGCCTAGCGGTGGTACTGTAAGACTCAGAGAACCCATTGGTCCTTACTACTCTACCAGTACTACTATTCTACATGCATGTTTGTTGAGATGAGAAGAAGGCTTTCTTTTACTTTCTCATGCTCAATCAGTAAAACGAAAGAGTGGCCATGGTTATGTTGGACACTCCAAAGTTGTGTCTTCTCCTTATCTAGGATTAGTATTATTAGCAGCAGTTGATGGTGAACTGATTACCGTGCACCAAGGCTGGAAAGTAGTATGAGGAGGATGAGGACAGCACCATTAAATTTGCCAACCAAGAAGATTTTATGTCCGAGTGTTCGGCAAGTTGGCCACTCTTATTTTTTTTCAAAATCTCAGATCCACCATTAGTTCCAGTCACTCAGTTCAGTCCTTTACAGGTTGTCTTCTTCAGACTGAGGCTTTTCAAAAATTGCCACCAACAAAAACAAAATGCCCAACTGGATATCTTATCATTTTTGATAGGACATACTGTGACTGTACTCGAATTGCTAGTAATGTGTATGGTGTATGTATTTTCAATTTTGCTACAGAAAAAAATAAATAAAGGGAAGCACATATGGCATCTAAAAAATGTTTAATGTTTTTTCTAGCTGCACCAAACACCAGTGCCGGGGCCAGCGGGGATGGCGGCGCCATCCAGGGAGAAGATGCGGCAGCTGCAGGGGGTGAGCCAGCGGCAGAGGCGGGCAGTGGTAAGTCATATTGCTTTGCTTGCTTATTGACAATTTATATACTCGCTGCAAGGGTGTAGATTGTACTGTTGAGAGTGAGACTAAGTTATAAACAGTTGAATACACCCCTCTTTACTTAGCCATAGCGTATACAGCGGGAGTTGAGTAACTAATGGTGGCCTCTTCTATCTTCAGCTCAGCACAGAAAGTTTCATGAAGAAGAGTGAGACCTTGATGGGAAAGAAGGATGGAAGGAGGAAGGACGGGTGAAATAAAATGTAACATAACTGCCAGAGAAGGATGCGTGAGTGAAAGGATGCATAGGTGGCTGATATGATGCATGCATGGGTGGGTGGGTGAAGGATGGGTGAAAGGTGATAGAAATAATGCCTGCCAGCGTGGGTGAAAGTGTATCGGTGAAAGGAATCCTCTGGGTAGTTTGATGGGTCAAAGCAAGGACGCATGGGTGGTTAAAATGACAAATGTATGTTGGTGAAAGGTTTATTGAGAATGATAGCATGTTTGGCTGGATGGATGGTACTAGTATTCATGGTGAAGACTGGATGAAGAGAATGTAAAACTTAAATGGTGACTGAGTAGCAAAGCCAAGGGTGAAGAATAAAAATAATGCTAGAAGAAAAATGCATTGAAAATTGGAAAAATCCCTGGGAAGAAGAGTAAACAAGGATTTTTTTTTTATCAAGGTTTTTGATTTAAAGGTTTGAGCGAGGCTGTATTCCAGACTACTTCCTTAACTCCCAGTAGATTTCAAGCACAACATATATTATGTACCCCTACCCACCCATCATCATCAATCGCCTCCCTCCGAGGCCCACCCCTACCCATGGTATTTCACCAGTGTCAGCCATGGGTGGCCTATCCGCTTCATGGTTACAATAGTAGTACCTCACGTTGTGCAGTATATCATTCGTATATTAGTAACTATTCATCTGCCTTGTTGTAGTCAGGGTGAAAGTGAGCATGTGATTTAACAGAACATGGCCATGATAGGGACAGATAATGTGTGGTATAGCTGCCCCACCTGCAGACAGTAGCAAAGTATAACCCGACACGAGTATGTCTGTCTAGGGTGCAAGCTGAACTGGCATACCTACATTAATTTAGCTAAACGAGAGAGTAGAAGAATACTTGTATACTCCGTAGTGCTTAATGCCTGGAACTGTAATCACAAATTGAATGGGGCGAGGAATCGAGGATACCAGTGATGGAGCAAGAACTCACAATGAGACTTGCTCGTAAGCAATCCTCTCATAGTATTAATTAAGTAAACTTTGTAATGTCTTTACTAATAAATGCATACACGAACACAGTATCCAAGTGATGCTTGCCTATGTGTTTAAACTAATAAGTAATGCTTGTCTAATCCAAAATGGCTGCTAAAGCGCGGGAATTCCATTGCGCATGTGTCAACCATATCACGTGGTATGACGTCTTTCTTTGCCTGGAGGGAAAACTTTGCTTCTGCGCAGTGTGTGATAAAATGGCTGCTTAATGTTCTCACGTGCTAAAGCTTGCGTATATGTTGCAATTAAAACTGTGGTATTCTAATGCTACTAATGCGGGATAGATTTATAATTAAATGGGAATAGAGTAGAAATAGGGGGTATACAGTGAAGATATTTATTTGTGATTTTAATGTTTCTCCTTTGACTTTTATTAGTTCGTAAAATGGGGCCTGGGTTAACGGAACGGCAGCTTGAAGCCAATGAGATGTGCGCATGCGCTCTGAAAATCAAGGCACAGCGATGAAGTCAACTTGGACTACATCCAAGGCCATGACCTGATGGCCGACTCCACTACATACGCGATGTTCTCTCAAATGCAACATTTTATGTACATTTTGTATTAAACTTTGTCGTGAGATGGGTGGGAAATAAAGCAAATGTATTAATTGTGAGGGGCGGTATTTAAAAACAATGGGCTTAAAGAAATTGAACTAAATTGACATGGTGTGAGGATCAACCCCCTGTCCCCGTCCAATCAGAGGTAGTGGGCCCATAATTTTGAAACATTAATGGGAGGTACCTGGGTGTAGAAGGGTATAATAGATATAGAATTAGCTAATTAGTTAGCGTTAGCATTGGCATTAAGGCTGTCAGCTTTGAGAACCACGGAATGAGCTGATCAATTGCAGACTGAACCGCTGTCTAGAGAGGTCCTGAGGTGGGGGCGGCGGATTCCATTAGAAGGAAGACACGGAAGATATCGAGGAGGGGCGAAGTGTCAGAGAGGGGAACGACGCAGGCGTCGTTGATAGAGAGGTCACCTATCCTGTCCTGAACCTGGTCCGAAGGTCTTTGGTCTTCATCCTTCTTGGGACCTATCTTTCCAACTCCTTGGCCTAGGGGTTTGGTTCTCACATCTTTAGGTAAATATAAATGCAACCTTTAGCTGTGCTGCTGTCTCTATCTTCTTCTTTCTGAGGGACCGTCATTGATCGATAATTGATTATTAGTATGCTTCATCCTTGATATACGATTAAGTATTATGTGGTTTTGTAACTTACTCTGCTAAATCTTTAGATAAACATTTTAAAACTTCCTGACTCAGTGATTATTTCAGGTTATGAATTGTATTGAATGTCACTCATTTTAAACTTCCCAATTATCAAGGGGTCCATTGGTAAGTCATTACTCTTCAATCAGAAAAGTAATTGGTAGCAGGGATATTGATAAAGAGTACAACTGACCCACCAGCGGAAATTGCTAGCGTAGTATGAATGAATGGGCCCAGGTGAGTATTCGGTGTATGAATGCTTGTTGCTAGTAACCCGCTGGATCAGTTTTCTGGTTATCAGAGGATGGTTGCACTTTGTTAATTGGGTAATGAGAATATATTTTTTATATAAACTAACATCCGTTGTTTAAAAGTTTTGTTTTATGTTGTCCAGAATTCCCCGGGGAAAATTGAATAGCGGATGGTAAGTGGAAGCCATACTGCAGTGAGGTTATCTGTCAGGCAGAAAAAGTACTGAAAAGTTAAGCAAGGTTATCAGTACTTGTTAGGGACTCCATGCGTGTGAGTGATAGCAAAGGAATACGCTGGTAAAAATTTGATGTTATATCACCTAGAAAGGGTAACGTTGAAGAAGTAGCAGGTATTTCTGAAGCTTACGTGAAGAGTAAACGGAAGGGTTTTACTCGTAGTGTATGTTTAGTAAACGGAAAGGTTTTACTAAAAGTGAGAGAAACTATCTTTTCTAATTTAGAGAAACTGGCACGATAGCGAATGTTTTATGTTGTTACTGAATTTAAATAAGAAGCGTAGAGAAAAATAAAGTTTTGCGTACGATTTTGTAAAGGGAGGGTCAGCTGCCGGAGAGGAAGCTGACGTCACAAAAAGCCGCGCTAGGATTGGTCGAAAACAGCGGGCGTGGAACGACTCTTGTAAAGGAGGGGTCAGTAGTCAGGAGTAATACTGACGTCACAGGTGTCGCGCTGGGATTGGTTGAAACAGCGAGGGTCAGAGAAGCACAGATTGTAAAGGAGGGGTCGTCAGACGGACGTCACTGAAAAGCTGCGCTAGGATTGTTTCAGAGACAAATGTTAGCTGGAATTTGATTGGTTGTCAGGATAGAAATTGAAATCATAGTGGACAGTGTAGATTGTATGTGGCAACGCGATCCGACTTTGACAGGAACCCGTCCAGACAGGAGATTCTTAGGTTTTGCAGAATATAATTCGATACATAGATATTTACCCAAAATGTACTGAGAAAAGAGAAAAATGTCATTTCTACAAAAGATTAAGAATTATTTAAAGAAGGATAAACCCATCAAAACTAGAGAAGGCATTATCATTCCACCAGCAAAAACGCCCGCTTCATTTATGATGATGGAGAGAGGTTATCATACTTGTGTATGGTTAGAAAATTGGACAGAATATACCAAAAATGATGGAATATTAGCATTCCCAGAGAATGGTACTTTCAATGGGAGAATTCTTCAAAATTTAAGAATGAGGATGAACGACTTAGAACCCAGACCAAGATTAACGCAATACGAAGCCCTAGAAGAGTGGGAAACAGAGGCATTTGAACGTGACCGACCAAGAAGCAATAGGAGTTATAGGGGATTTTTCAATAGATACCAAAATGAGTCAAGAGACAGTCAGATGAAACAGTGGAGAAGAGCGATGCTTACGGAGGGTTTGTATCCAGTATTTATGACAGAAGAGTCGTTAGGGAGCAAATGCACAGAAAAGACAAAACATTTAACAGGGTTTGGAGATTCTGAAGATGAATTTATGGAAGAAATATTAAAGAACCCGCCACCATATCAGGAAGGGACAAGTGGATGTACCCCAAGTGCACCAATTTTAAGGACACCATTGGTACAGCAAGTATTGCATAATCCACCAGTTAATAGGGTACTTCAGGATAAAGAAAAAGAGGCTATAGACAGAAACAGAGCAGAATTGATACAGAAAATAACACAGCTGAATGTACATCCTGATTCCCTGACCATACCTGTAACAATTGGTCCAGTGGTTCCCTTATATGGTGACAAAGTAAATTACCCGAAACCTCTAGTCATGCCTACACCTGTAGATATTCCCAAACCTGAAACTGTAATAATTGATGACCATATCAGTGATTGTGAATCTATGATTTCCCTAATGGATTTACCTATCCGAGGATCTGTAAATAGTACTCCTAGAAGAATGGCACCTGGTTGCTCCAAAGATATAAATATAGTAACATCATCCGGAACAAAAAGTGCCACAGTAGTAACACCAGAAGACTTAGAAAGGTGGGCACAAGGATCAGATAGACAGAGTTCACCCCCAAAGATCATGGACATCTACAAATTAAAAGTCGAGTTAGAAGAAATGATAGCAGGAAATGTAGGAGTAGATCGTCTAAATACCTACAATGAAGAAGAACTATTGTTCATATGCAGGAGCATAACTAGAAATGTAAAGATATTTCATGAGAAATTATCAGATTTGGCCTTACAAATGGGAATTGAAATAGGGAAGTCAAAAGTGTTACAGAAACCCTATAGAGCAGATTTTACTGACAAAGATTTAGAAAATATGAATGCCTCAGGAAGAAAACTACAAATAAAAGAATTAATGTCAGTATTACAGAAATGGGGAGATCTAGATAAATGGAAGCTAGATGGACAAAGAAAAAGGAAGAGGCATGGTACAGTAGGTCGACTTCTGAATATTTATTGAAGGAAACAGGGAAAGTAGATCAGATGTACCCGATGCGGGAAGTACCTGGAGGAGGTTACGTTCATGTCCCATGGAGTCGACAAGATATTTTGTCATTTACAAATGACTTTCCAAAGTTGAGAGAAAAGCCAATTGAATGGTACAAGCAGGTTGAAAGGTTTGTGAAAGTGTCAAAGGTATTGTTGAAGGATTTGGATGGTCTGTTTGACATAGTGGTACCTGCTGATTTGTGGACAGATTGTAAAATTACAGTTGACTGGCCAAGCGAAGAGTATCCAAGAGATGCGAAGACAGGTGCCCCATCGAGTGATGTAATGAAAAAGTATCACCAAGTAATAACTTATCTGAAGGGAAAAATACCACCCAAAGAAACAGATTGGGTGAAGATAGACAGGACTACCCAAGAAGCAAGTTAATCGGTACATGCCTACTATGAACGTTTATTACAGGTGTTCAAACAGTATAGTGGATTTGAGGACATTGGGGACAAAAATATGAGTCAGTTTGTCTACCGATTTGTTTATGGTCCAAAGCCAGAGATTTGTCAGATGATTAAGCAGCACATGTTGTGCTAGCAGGGAAAGCCTATAGACGAGATTTTGAAATATGCTAAATATTGTGGAGACGACATTGAGGACAGGCATAAAAAGCTGCAAGAAAAAGTAATGTGGGCTCAGGTGAAAATGGCTGAGCGACAGGGAATTAATTTGGATAATCCAACAGAAAGTCAGGGAAAAGAATCTGGAACGAATGGTGACACAGGGAATGGTGGAAAAGTGAGAGGACGAATGAGTAGAGAAGAGGCTAAAAAGAAATTTCCTTGTCATGGATGCGGAAAGTTGGGGCATTGGAAGGATGAATGTAAAAAGATTCGAAATAATAATGGCCCAAATCATAATTTAAATCCACAGATGCAGAATGACTCACAGCAGGGTGTAAATCCTCAGAGTCAGTTGCCACCTGCCCCTATAAAGGGTAATGTAAGCAGAGCAAAGCACGGTACAGATGTCGGATATCAAGGAGGAAGTGGTAAGAATGAATATGTAGCTTCACAGTTTCTTTTACAGGATGAATTTGACCCATATAATCATCAATGACGGTGCCTAAGAGAGGGGAAGAGGGAGTGCGTACTTGGCGCATCCTTACCGGTAGATCAGTCAGGTCCATATGTTGAAGGGAAAGTAAAAGGTAATGATATCACTTTTCTGTTGGACACTGGTGCTACTCGTTCTACTGTAAGAACAGCAGACATCCCAAACCTTCCTCTCTCTGGAGAAGCTATCCAAGTTGTAGGTGTAGCTAATCGAAAGATCAGAACACCCCTTACTGAGCCAATGGAAGTAAAAATAGGAAACTTCCGAGAAATGCACCAATTTGTAGTGTGTGATTCCAGTCCAGTAAACTTATTGGGTAGAGACTTACTGTGCAAAATGAATTGCACTATTTTCTGCACACCGGATGGTGTTGCAATACAGACCCCGGATGAAGATCATGTTTATAAATTCATGATAGCCAAGCAAGGTACAGAAATAGATGAGATGTTCTCTTTGATAACAAAAAACGAATTACCAGAAGAACTAAGAACTACAGTGAATTCCAAGGTATGGGATTTCACAGGGAAAGAAGTAGGACTTATGGCCAAAATAGACCCAGTGAAAATCACTGTAAAAGAAGGTGCAATTTTCCCAAATACTAGACAGTACAAAATGAGTGCAGAAGTGAAGGCAGGAGTTGTTGAGGAAATTAACAGAATGGTAAAACAAGGCATATTAAAAGAAGTTATGAGTAGTCCTTGTAATTCACCAACCATGGGTTTGAAAAAGCCTAGTGGAAAGTATAGGATTGTTCAGGATTTGCGAAAAATTAATAAAATTGTGGTACCTTGTTGTCCTATAGTACCAAATCCTGCAGTAATCCTATACCAGATACCCTGGAGTGCAGAATGGTTTACCGTGATTGATCTATGCCAAGCATTCTTTTCAATACCATTGCACCCAGATAGCCAATATCTCTTTTTGTTTAAATTCGAAAACAAAGTATATGTATGGAATCGTGTTCCTCAAGGATACACAGAAAGTCCCTCCATCTTTAATCAAATACTGAAAGGGTGTCTAGAAAAATTAGTGCTGCCCAGGAGTTCAGTCTTGGTGCAGTATATAGATGATTTACTGGTAGCATCCAACACTCATGATGATTGTGTTGAAGATTCAATTGAGCTACTCAACCATTTGGCTGAGGAAGGACACAAAGTGTCACCTGAAAAGCTGCAGTTTTGTACAACGGCAGTTAAATATTTGGGACACCAAATTGAAAGAGGAACAAGAAGAATAACATCTGATAGAATAAAAATAATCAAGAAAATGAAAATGCCAGAAACACAAAGAGAAGTGAGAAAGTTTCTTGGAATAGTAGGATACTGTCGACAATGGATTATAGGGTTTTCACTACTAGCAAAGCCCTTAATTCAGCTAACAAAAAAGAAAGCCAAAGATCCAGTTGAATGGGATGATGAAAGTGCTGGTGCATTTGTAAAATTAAGAAATGCATTATGTGAGGCACCTGCCTTGGGCATGCCTGACTATACAAGAGAATTCGCACTATTCTGCTATGAAAGAGAAAATTGTGCACTTTCAGTGTTAACTCAAAGACATGGAATAGACAGGCGTCCTATAGCATATTTTTCTGCTACATTGGACCCAGTGGCGGCAGCATTGCCAGGCTGTTTGAAAGCAGTCGCTGCTACTTGTATGAGCATTGAACAAAGTGAGTCAATAGTAATGGGATATCCTGTAACAGTGTTTGTCCCACATGCAGTTGTGATCCTGTTGACAAGAACTAGAACTCAGCATCTCACACCTAGTCGGATGACAAAGTATGAACGAATTATTCTTGGAGCTGAAAATGTGACCATAGTTAGGTGCACTGTTGTGAATCCTGCTACGTTATTGCCAGATCCAATTTTTGAAGAAGTTAAGGACGATCCAGAACATGATTGTCTAAAGGTCACAGAATTGTGTACAAAACCAAGACCTGTCATACAGGAGACGCCCCTAAAAGATCCAGATAGGGAGCTGTTTGTGGATGGCTCATGCCTAAGGCATGAGGATGGTAAACTGAGCGCAGCCTATGCTGTGTATGAACTAACTGGAATAGTCGAAGCATCCTATTTACCAGGAGTCAAGTCTGCACAAGTAGCTGAATTAATTGCTCTGATCAAAGCTTCCAAAATTGGGAAAAATTTAAGAGTAACCATATTTACGGACAGTCAATATGGGTACGGGGTTGTGCATGACTTTGGCCAACTGTGGATGCAGAGGGATTTCATGACTTTTCAGGATCCCCAATCAAAAATGGACAGTTTGTAAAGGAATTATTGGAAGCAATACAATCACCAAAAGAATTGGCAGTGGTGAAATGTGCCGCACACCAGTCAGGAGATAACTGGGTGGTAGTCGGTAACAGATACGCAGATCTAGTGGCTCAACACTGTGCCAAAAACAGGTTGGCAGTAAATAAAAAGGTTGAAAGGATGGGAATCAGCTGCCAACTTATGCTATGTGCCCCTCCTGAAACATGGAATGATGTGAAAAGACTGCAAGATGATGCTGAGGAGAGTGAAAGAGATGTTTGGATAAAAATAGGATGTACCCGAAGAACAGACGATGATGTATGGGTATACACAGATGGCAGACCAGTCATGCCCGACTGTCTGATTTCACAAATGGCCAGAATGTACCATGGAGACACACATGTAGGGAGAGATGCCATGATTAGACTTTTCAGACAAAGTTGGTATAATGCAAAGTTTAGGGCTGCAGCAGAGAGTCTTTGCCAAAGGTGTCTAACTTGCCAAATGAATAATCCGGGAAGGAGAACAGTAATTGGTTTGGGAAAAATTGGAAAGGCGGAAGGTCCCTTTGTGAGATTGCAGCTAGATTTCATACAATTACGACCATGTAAAGGACTGAAATATGTACTTGTCATAGTGTGTCTGTTTTCAAGGTGGGTGGAGGCTTATCCTACCAGAAGGAATGACAGCATTACAGTCGCAAAACTGTTGTTACGAGAGCTCATTCCTAGGTTCGGTTTCCCAGTAACTTTGGAATCAGATAGAGGAAGTCACTTTAATAACGATGTAATACGAATAATCTGTGAAGCATCCCAAATTGAACAGAAATTGCACTGTGCGTACCGCCCAGAGGCTTCTGGAGTGGTTGAACAAATGAATGGCACAATAAAATCAAGACTGTCAAAGATGTGTGCATCAACATCGTTAGATTGGCCAGATGCATTGCCTCTTGTCTTAATGGGACTCAGAAGCATTCCTGATAGAAATACAGGATTAAGTCTGCATGAAATAATCATGGGGAGAGCAATGAGACAAGCACATGTGCCTACAAATAAACTGCTGAACATAACTGATGATATGGTTCTAGATTATTGCAAGGGATTGGCTGACCTAGTGCGTTCTGTCTCTCACCAGGTTGGAGAAGACGCAGTTTCCAGGCAGCCTGAACAAGAGCATTATCTGAGCCCCGGAGACTGGGTGGTTGTGAAGCATCACACCAGAGAAACGTGTTTATCACCCAGGTGGGGCGAACCTTGTCAGGTTATACTAGTTACGAACACAGCAGTGAAATGTGCAGGATTGCCTAATTGGATTCATGTAAGCCACACCAAAAGGGTGCCAGATCCTGAAGGACAAGATCCTCAGTCAGCATCAATAACTGAGGAAGCTGAAGGTTGGCCAGCTGAAGAATCCCAGGTGAGAGATTCGAGAGAAGCTGAAGAAGAACAACCGAGCACAAGTCAGGACTGGATACCAGTGGTTGATATACCAGAAGTTTACAACAGAACAAGAAGCCGATCAAAATTAGAAGAAATTAGGGAGGACCAGATAGGTGAAGAAGAAGCAGCTCAGGAAGAAGAAAATGAAACGATAAGAGAACCTGAGCAGGACCAGTTAGGGAGAGGAAATTGGGCTCAAATCGACAACGAAACAACAAAATTTGAGCAGGGACAGACAGGTTTAGAAGAACGCGGTCAGGCTGCAGAAGTACAAAGTGCAATAAGCCCTGATCAGAACCAGTTAGAACAAGAAAAATACGTTCTGGAAGAAGAAAATCAAGAAAACAGCAAGCAGGAAAACCTCAAGCTCGAAGACGTAAATCCTGAACAGGGTCAGTTAGTAGAAACTAACATTGGAACAACTGAAGAAAACCCAATAAGACCTGAAAAAGAACAAATAGAAGAAGAAACTGAAAACAAAGAAAAACAAATTGCACTACAGCTTGAAAATAAAAGAACTTTTGGAGAAGAACTAAGAAGTGAAGAGACAGTGCAAACAAAGAAAGCCAGATAAGGTGATCATTGGCCTAGCGTCATTAAAAGAGTAAAATACCATATAGAAACCAGAAGTGACGATCCGGAACAAGTAAATGAAGTAACAAGTCTAACTGAACAAATAAATGGAACTGGAAAACAAAAAAGCAAAAGACTGAAACTTCAATCAATCAATCAATCAGGGAATTGTAAGCGTGCTACTCACCCGTGAGGGTCTCAAGGCGCTGAGGGGGGGTCCGCAGATCTGTTTAGCCGAAGAGCCAGGTCTTGAGGGTCTTCCTGAAGGTGTTCAGGGAGGGGGCGCGTCTGATGTCTGCCGGTAGCTCGTTCCAGGTCTTGGCTGCAATGTGAAAGAAGGATCTTCCGCCTGCTCTGGCTCTGTGGATGCGCGGGGTTTCGGCCAGTGCGAGGTTAGAAGATCGGAGGTTTCTTTTGGGTACCTGGAAGTTGATTCTGTCATTGAGGTATTTGGGTCTGTTGTTGTGTAGGCATTTGTAGGCGTGAGTGAGGATTTTGAAAGTGACTCTTTTCTCCACGGGGAGCCAGTGGAGACTTCGTAGGTGTTGGCTGATGTGTTCGTGTAGGGGGATGCCGAGGACGAGTCTGGCGGCGGTGTTCTGTACTGTCTGGAGTTTGCGGAGTAGGGACTTGTTGATGCCGGCGTAGAGTGCGTTTCCATAGTCCAGTCGGCTGGTGATGAGTGCGTGGGTGACTGTCTTCCTTGACTCAGGGGGGATCCACTTGAAGGTCTTGCAGAGGATGCGGAGGGTGTTGAAGCAGTTGGAGGTGATGGCGTTGACCTGTCGGTTCATGGAGAGTGATGAGTCGAGTACGATGCCGAGGTTCTTGGCATGGTCTGATGGGGTATGTGGGCTTCTGAGGGCAGTCGGCCACCAGGTGCTGTCCCATGCAGAAGGGGTGGTACCGAGGACGAGGACTTCTGTCTTCTCAGCGTTGAGCTTCAGGCAGCTGTTGGTCATCCAGACTGTGACGTCTTGCATTCCTTTCTGGAAGTTGAGTTTGGCAGTGGTGGGGTCTTTGGTGAGGGAGAGGATGAGCTGGGTGTCGTTGGCGTAGTATACGATGTTGAGGCCGTGTTGTCGGACGATGGCTGCGAGGGGGGCCATGTAAATGTTGAAGAGGGTGGGGCTCAGTGATGAACCCTGTGGGACTCTGCAGGTGATTTTCGTGGGGCCGGAGAGGAAGGGTGGGAGTCTGATCCTTTGGCTTCTTCCGGTGAGGAATGATCGGATCCAGTCCAGGGCTGTTCTTTGTATGCCTGCGTCGTGTAGTCTGACAACTAGTGTGCCATGGGAGACGGTGTCGAAGGCCGCTGATAGGTCGAGTAGCATGAGGGCTGCGGAGTGGCCTTGGTCCAGGAGGGAGCGGATGTCGTCTGTGGCGGCGAGTAGGGAGCGGTCTCTGTGCTGTGGTTGCTTCGGAATCCGGATTGGGACGGGTCGAGGACGGCGTTCTCTTCAATGAATCGTGTCAGTTTCCTGTTGACTGTTTTCTCTGCAACTTTGGCTGCGAAGGGGAGGAGCGAGATGGGCCGATAGTTCTTGAGGTCGGTGGGGTCAGCTGTGGGCTTCTTGAGCAGGGGTCTGACTTCTGCGCGCTTCCAGTCATCTGGGAAGGTGCCTGTTTTGAAGGTGGTGTTGATGGTGCGTTGTAGTTCGGGTGCGATGGCGGCCACGGCTCTGTGGTAGATGTGAGGGGGCAGGGGTCGGTGGGGGCCCCCGAGTGGATGCTTTTCATGGTCGAGGCGGTGTCTTCGGCCATGATCGGTGTCCAGTTGGAGATGGTGGGCTGGCTGGTGTTTCTGGGGGCGGGGGCCGTCTGTGGCACCTGGTGGATGGTCGATGAAGTTGTCGTAGAGGTTTTGATCTTGAAGTGGAAATAGGTTCCAAGCTTGTCGCAGAGGTCTTGGGATGGGGTGATGTCTGTGGCTTCGCTGCGTGGTTTGGTGAATTCTTGAATGACACTGAAAAGTTCCTTGGAGTTGGTG
This sequence comes from Calotriton arnoldi, assembly GCA_963921515.1. Taxonomy (NCBI): domain Eukaryota; kingdom Metazoa; phylum Chordata; class Amphibia; order Caudata; family Salamandridae; genus Calotriton; species Calotriton arnoldi. The sequence goes on along the minus strand of CAWUFW010010220.1, from coordinate 148,040 downwards.
GAGTTGGCCAGGATTTTGTTGTGGATGAAGTTCCTTTTGGTGGCTCTGATCTGGTTGTGGTAGTCTGTCATGGCGTCCTTGTAGGTGGTGTGGTTTTCGGTTGTCTTGGTGTTTCTCCAGGCGTCTGCAGGTGCGTCTGGCTTCTTGGAGAGCGGTTGTGAACAAGGCGGCTTTCCTGGGGCGTTGTCTGTCGGGGTTGCATAGCAGGGCAAGCTCATCTGCGCAGTTGGAGATCCAGGTGTGGAGTTCTCTGGCTGCGTCGTTTGCGCTGTTTGCATCGGGTGCCCAGGTGTGGTTGTCTCGGTTGAGGGTGGAGTTAAGTTGCTCGTCTGTAACCTTGCTCCAGTTCCTTCGTGGTGGGCGTGAGGCTGGTTTGGGTGCCTTGGGTTTGTTGATGGCGAAGTGTACGCAGTGGTGGTCGGTCCATGGCGGCTGCGTTGTGTGGCTGAAATGGACGCTGTTTCCTGCAGCGAAGATGGGGTCGAGGGTGTGTCCTGCTCTGTGGGTCGGTGTGTTGACGAATTGTTTAAGTCCGATGTTGGCGAGGTTGTCACGAAGGATAGTGGAGTTGGGGGTCGCTGGGGTTGTCGAGGTGGAAGTTCAGGTCTCCAATGAGTATGTAGTTTGTTGAGGCGATCGCGTGGGGTGCGATGAAGTCGGTGATGGTGGCGGCGAAGGGTGTTCGGGGGCCGGGGGGTCTGTAGACGAGGGTTCCTCGGAGTGAGGCTTTGGGGGTGGTCTGGATCTTGAAGTGCAGGTGTTCGGCAGAGGGGAAGGTTTCGCTGGAGTTGGTGAGGTGGAGGGTGCTCTTGTGGGCGATGGCGAGGCCCCCTCCTGGGTGGTTGGGGCGGTCTTTCCTCTGGATCTTGTATCCGTCTGGGATGGCGGTGCTGATGTCGGGGGCGGAGGATGCGTTGGTCCAGGTCTCTGTGAAGAAGGCGATGTCGGGCGAAAGAGAGTCGAGTAGGTTCCAGATTTTCATGGCATGTTTGTGTACGGAGCGTACGTTGAGGAGGATGCATTTTAGGGCGTCGCCGGTGCTGGCGTCGGCGGTGTTGGAGGCCGGGGTGGCTGTGAGGGTCTGGCGGCAGTGTAGGCAGGAGAACTGGCCGTGGGTCGTGTTCGGCGAGGCCTGTTGGCATTCTCTAAGTCTTCCAGGGTTGAGTGCGAGGAGGGTGGTGGTGTCGTAGCGATGGGTAGTGGGAGGTCCAGGGTTCCTGGCGCTGGCCGCGGTCGGGTCGCGGACAGGCGCAGACGGGCTTGCCTTTGGTGCGCCTTTGGCGTGCCAGCTGCGCGCGTCCGCTGCGCGACCGCGCAGCGGCCGCCATTAAGTAGGGGAGGTGGAAGGGAGGAGAGGCTGGGAAGCGGGAGCAGGGGAATTCCGGGGGGGAGGGGCCGCAGGGGCAGCAGCGGCGAAAGGCAAAAGGAACAGGCAGGCACGAGAAAATAAAAACAGTGGTGGAATTAGAGCAAGACACAGATGGGCACAATAACAGTGGCACAACAGGGAAAAAAATTAAGAAAAAAGCGGCTGAGAAAGGTTACGGTGGTTGGAGGCAGTCTGGTCCCAGTTGGAGCGGGCAGCAGGCACAGGAGCGGGCAGCAGCCTCGAACCTCCCAAGGAGGAGGTCGGGGTCTGGAGGCAAGAGACGGCACAGCGGAGCAGTGGGGAGAGAGTGGACCTAGACCGAGGGTGAACAATAAGTTTAAAGGTCCTGATTGGACTTATATAATCCTTGAAGACTATGAGAGTTCGGAGTCAAGTGAAAGTGGTGACGAAAGAACGAGTGCAGAACTGACTTATGAAAAAGAAATAAAGCCATCTTGATAACGTTAAAGTCTTGAAAGAAAAAGAAGAGAAGAGAAATCTTCCTTGTCAAAATGCCTGACGACAGAGTTTCTGGGAGACCAAAACGGAAATGTTGTAAAAGATGCTGTGCTATATGCATATAGTGTGGTTAGTTGTGATCGTAGCAATTCCTTACCTTATGATAATGGATAAAAAGATTAACAACGATACTAAGGGAAGGATAGATAATTTGAAAAGTGATAACGTAAGAATAGAAGCAGAAGATGAACCAGAGTTTCATCACGTGGTAACAGATAACGATACTAGTTTAAATGTTTTCACTAAATTATTGTTTCAGTATGTAGATATAATGGAAGTTAGTGATTGTTATGTTTGTATGAAATTACCTGAATCAGTAGCAGAAGGGTTAACATATCATCATTTGCCATTAACCTATGGCATATCATGTAGTGTATTAACTAGTTTATTTTATAGAACAGGGAGACTTCAATGTTATTATTCAGATATAGATGTGATATTTTCTGAGGTTCCAATTCGAAAGAATATGAACCCAGTGCTTAGTAGTCAAGATGCACAATTTATGGGAGAGTTTTTCCTAACAATGAAGTCGATAGATATAACACATGCACATAGAAGCAATCTAACATGTTCATTACATGAAGAAGAAAAGATATTTTTGAATTTAGTAGAAGATAGAAGACAAAATTTCCAAAAGAAAGCATCTGAGCATAAGGCTCATCTTCCACCTTGGGCTGAGAAAGAGGGTATTTACACACCTGGCAAGGCTCAAACTGCTATGGCTCTGGATTTTGTAAAGACAGGGAAAATTTGTCTGCATAGGTTAAAGACTGATTATAACAATATTTTCATCGGTACCAGTGATTGTGAACATAATTTCTTAATTCTTGGAGGTTGGGGATTAAAAGGAGGAACAGATTCAGTTTTTCCTGGAATTTATTATGTGTGTGCGAATAAGGCTTACTTTAGGCTTCCTGCACGGTGGTATGGAAGTTGTTTTTTTGGAATAGTTTTTCCAAAAATATACAGCGTAAAAAGAAACACTGGGAACAATGAAAATAATAGTGAATTAACACATAGTAAAAGAGCTAGTTTTTCTGAAATTGTAGGTGATATATTTGGTGCATTGATACCTTCAGTGGGAATAATTCTGAACTCAAGGAAAACATGTAAATTATCTACAGTGGTTCAACGGTTACTGCTGGAGGGTTTCTAATGATTAATGCGGAGATGGTTGCGATTAGATCAATGGTTATGCAAAATCGACTTGCTCTTGATAAAGTATTAGCAAAAGAGGGCGGAGTCTGTAAATTGTTGAAAACGAAACAATGTTGCACATATATTCCTGACAAAAGTGCAGTAATCGGAACGTATATAAAGAATATAACAAAACTTGAGAATGAACTAAAACCACTGGAAGTTGATAGTGTATGGCAGTGGTTCCCAAACTTTTTTGACCTGTGGCTCCCTTGACCTAATTGGCAGTTGGCCGTGGCTCCCCACCATTTTTTTACCGGTGGGCGGGCGGGTGAGGGGCGGTGGGGGGGGATATAAGCCCGACCACGGGAGTACTTCCTGTTGTCTTCCGTAAATTAATTGGGATGCAATGAAGAATGAAGGTATTATAATCATATTTGTAACAAAATAAAAATATAACAGTTGTTTAATAAAAACTCGGTAAGTGAGAAACAATACAAGATTAATAGCCAAATATGTTTCCATGACTTAACTTTTTGTAACCACACAACACTTAGTTCATATAAGCTGGGTAGAAACCACTTCACGTACCTGCTCGTACTTCAACGATGGCTGTTCTGCCTGGAGGAAACTACGGCTACGTACAAACCAAGCGCGAGTAGAGAGGCTGCTATTGCTGGAAAGAAAACATGGAGTCCCATTCATGAAAGGAAACATAAAAATATGGGCAGAGATTTACTTCTCCGACTGAAGGTATTTTTAGGCTGATTTCATATTCACCAACATTCCAAGTAGAGGGCATGCAAAGCTGCGGCAGTGGAAAGTTTCCAGGCATACCACTGGCGATACGCAGTTAGGCACCAAGCAATCCCAATCAAATGCCATGCCCATCTTCTGCCCAACCTCCGTTTTTTACTTGAACTACATTTTACACCAGTGTTTTACACGATCTTGTCAGTATTTAAAATCTAGTTCAAGTAAAAAACGGAGGTTGGGCAGAAGATCGGCATGGCATTTGATTCATAGTAGTATAGTTGCATCCTTTTGGTAACACTGGGGCTGATGGACACTTTGCCCAATCTGCAACTCCTTTACCTTTAAAATTTATCAGTCAAAAAACTTGGGCTCGCAGAACACTTTGTACATGCAGTCCCAGAGCTCTGTCTCATATGTTACCTCTTTCGACACCAGCCATCTAGGATTTAGAGTGTTTAAAAGGCAAAGCAACATCTAATTATTTTAGTTCCTAGAATTATCTTGCAGAGTAACCTAAATCGAGGACTGTCAGGAAAGGCAATAAAGAGTCTGCAGAAAGAAAACCGTATCCATCACATCCAACATTACCAAAGGTTTGCAACTTTTTCGCTGAGGGGGATACTAAGGAAATACCAATTGTAGGCCTGAATGTGCTGTTATCTAAGTCACAGGTAGTAATATGTTTACCAATACGTGCTGCTCAACCATAACATCCAAAACTTCTTCTACCAGGTCATTTCCAATAAATGCTAGGGGAGCCAAATGTGCATCTGTAAGCTGTTTGGATCTGGGGGGAACATCATGCCCGCTTTCTGAGTCTTTAACAAGCTCCATGGAGCCCGCCTTTTTACACTAAAAATAATGCTGGTGATACGGGTGTAAAACGGAGGTTGGGCAGAAGATCGGCATGGCATTTGATTAATAATTAATGATAATCAAATGCCATGCCGATCTTCTGCCCAACCTCCGTTTTACACCTGTATCACCTGCATTAGTTTTAGTGTAAAAAGGCGGGCTCCACGGAGCTCGTTAAAGAAATCAGACATAAGAAGCCAAGCCAAGCCAAGGCCTTCTCTCTGGCAGCTTTAACGAGCTCCGTGGAGCCCGCCTTTTTACAGTCGGGCTTCTTGGCTTGTGTATCACTGCCGTACTCCTGTTCTACTGAACGGGAATCCCTCCCATGCCAGTTCCTTACCTTACTTGTGAAGAGGATCCCACGGCGGGCAGCAATAACGCGCCTCAAACGGTCAGAGGCGAGCTGCGTATGCCAGTAATGGAGACTACTACGCCTGTGAAAGCATGTACGACGCGTACGTACGTGCGCTCTTGGGCCAAACCATGTTCCCGGTTATGCAGGTGGCACGTATTTTGCACTGCAGCTGCAATAAGCTTCATTTTCCTAACGTGAACGCGGCGCCCCTGGCTACTCATGACGGCGCACCGGGGTGCCGCGGCGCACTGTTTGGGAACCACTGGTGTATGGGAAAGATTGACAAATAGTATTGCGCCAATTGGTACCTGGTTTGCTAATGTAGGAAAAGGACTTATAGGTCAAATATTAGTACCTTTAGTAGGGATAGTAATAATAGTATTGTCAATAATGATATGGTGCAAATGTTGTAAAAAGAATAAGACGTATAGAGTGACAGGAAAAGGAAAGAAACGAAAGTTTGATGAAATTGAATTGGAAGATCTGAAAAGTGAATTATACAAGAAACTGAAAGGAGACGATAAAAATTGAAAATGTAAAAATGAAAGTGTGACCGAAATATGCTAGAAGTTGGCATCTGGTCGTGGGTAATTCTTTGATGGCTCAGAAACGCCATCAGAGAGGGGATTGATGGAGCAAGAACTCACAATGAGACTTGCTCGTAAGCAATCCTCTCATAGTATTAATTAAGTAAACTTTGTAATGTCTTTACTAATAAATGCATACACGAACACAGTATCCAAGTGAAGCTTGCCTATGTGTTTAAACTAATAAGTAATGCTTGTCTAATCCAAAATGGCAGCTAAAGCGCGGGAATTCCATTGCGCATGTGTCAACCATATCACGTGGTATGACGTCTTTCTTTGCCTGGAGGGAAAACTTTGCTTCTGCGCAGTGTTTGATAAAATGGCTGCTTAATGTTCTCACGTGCTAAAGCTTGCTTATATGTTGCAATTAAAACTGTGGTATTCTAATGCTACTAATGCGGGATAGATTTATAATTAAATGGGAATAGAGTAGAAATAGGGGGTATACAGTAAAGATATTTATTTGTGATTTTAATGTTTCTCCTTTGACTTTTATTAGTTCGTAAAATGGGGCTTGGGTTAACGGAACAGCAGCTTGAAGCCAATGAGATGTGCGCATGCGCTCTGAAAATTAAGACACAGCGATGAAGTCAACTTGGACGACATCCAAGGCCATGACCTGATGGCCGACTCCACTACATCCGCGATGTTCTCTCAAATGCAACATTTTATGTACATTTTGTATTAAACTTTGTCGTGAGACGGGTGGGAAATAAAGCAAATGTATTAATTGTGAGGGGCGGTATTTAAAAACAATGGGCTTAAAGAAATTGAACTAAATTGACATGGTGTGAGGATCAACCCCCTGTCCCCGTCCAATCAGAGGTAGTGGGCCCATAATTTTGAAACATTAATGGGAGGTACTTGGGTGTAGAAGGGTATAATAGATATAGAATTAGCTAATTAGTTAGCGTTAGCATTGGCATTAAGGCTGTCAGCTTTGAGAACTACGGAACGAGCTGATCAATTGCAGACTGAACCGCTGTCTAGAGAGGTCCTGAGGTGGGGGCGGCGGATTCCATTAGAAGGAAGACACGGAAGATATCGAGGAGGGGCGAAGTGTCAGAGAGGGGAACGATGCAGGCGTCGTTGATAGAGAGGTCACCTATCCTGTCCTGAACCTGGTCCGGAGGTCTTTGGTCTTCATCCTTCTTGGGACCTATCTTTCCAACTCCTTGGCCTAGGGGTTTGGTTCTCACATCTTTAGGTAAATATAAATGCAACCTTTAGCTGTGCTGCTGTCTCTATCTTCTTCTTTCTGAGGGACCGTCATTGATCGATAATTGATTATTAGTATGCTTCATCCTTGATATACGATTAAGTTTAATGTGGTTTTGTAACTTACTCTGCTAAATGTTTAGATAAACATTTTAAAACTTCCTGACTCAGTGATTATTTCAGGTTATGAATTGTATTGAATGTCACTCATTTTAAACTTCCCAATTATCAAGGGGTCCATTGGTAAGTCTTTACTCTTCAATCAGAAAAGTAATTGGTAGCAGGGATATTGATAAAGAGTACAACTGACCCACCAGCGGAAATTGCTAGCGTAGTATGAATGAATGGGCCCAGGTGAGTAGCCGGTGTATGAATGCTTGTTGCTAGTAACCCGCTGGATCACCAGCAAATGCTATGTACTGCTAGTGCCACTGTGCCACTATACCATTTTATGTGTTACTGTTTTGCTAAGAGTATTGGTTACAATTTGTCTTTATTCCTTTCTTGATATAGCTACTCCTGCCATCCGATAGGCAGGAGAGAGCAGCCAGGGCCCGGCAAAGGAAGCTGGAGGTCATCAGGGCCGAATATCAGCGGCTGATGGCCGAGGAGGAGGAGGCGGAGGCAGCAGCTGCAGCCTCCAATGCCCCGGACCCCAGCCAGGCCCCAGTGCCTCCAGTTGTACAGCGCCATGTTCAGGCAGCCGGCCGCCGCCCTTCATCAACCACTTCTGCTCCCCCCTATAGACTCTATAGAGCCTTCCAGCACTGCATGCTCCTGAGGATGGCGCAAATGGAAGAGCGGCTTAACAGGCTGGAGAGGAAGCTAGCCTGCCGCTAGGTCTCTCTTGTCCCTTTTTTAATCTTTTGTTTGGTGGGTGGGACTTGTTGGGCAGAGGGTGGGAATGTGGGAGTTGGGGAAATCTTGGGGGTTTTGGCATTTTAATTTATGGACATTTGTTTGGACAATTATTTGGACTTTCTTTACTTTGGACATTGGTTGGGGTTAGGGAAAGGGGTGGGCCAGGCGTTGTGGGCTTTCTTCTATAGTTTCTTTGTTGGAGAAATACATTTTTTATGGTTGTACATATGATTTAATTCTGTTTGGGGGAAGTAACTCTTTCACTTCGCACTGTTTCCTTTGCCGCACAGGCCCACAGCCAGTTTTCAAAATCTGCAGATAGTGTAACACACAAACAGATAGTTATGCGGTACCCTCACTTGTGCTACTACTCTCTCCTCCTAGTCTCTGCAGTCTGCAAGTATATTAAACCCCTAAGGATTCAGAAGGGGTGTGGGTGTGTGAATATCCCTAGTATATAGATTATTGTAGCTCAACAATTCCCGACAGTTCTTCTCTTACCTGTGATTAGGCGAAGAGATGGCTGCATGGTTTCCCAAGGTGCCATGGTGGTGGTAGTAGACAGTAGTAGCATGCTTGCGGACTAGTCGTTGAATGCTAGCGAAAGCACCAGATCCAGAGGCAAGGTTCCACTCCCTCCTAGCCGAACTCAAACTGAAGGATGAGGAATATTCTTTGCAGGGAACTAATTAAATTGAAAGAAAAAACTGAGTTAATGACGTTTTATATGCAAGCTTTGCAAAACAATTGAGACAGTCACCAGAGGGAGACTAGAGTACGACTATTAGTAGTACACTAGAGGAAGACTGTCAAACAAGAAAACATGATAAGCAATGTTAAAGTAAAATAAATAATCAGAATGATGAGCTAGTAAATGTTACAAACTGAAGTCGACTCAAGCTATGAAGTGGACAAGTGTAATCTTTAGTGCTGGAAGGATGATGATGCTGGCAATTATGAATTATGTTCCTCTGAAAAAAATGTGAATTTCGACTAATGTGCAGCGGTGGGCATTCTAAAATATATAATACTGCCAGTGTGGGCTATACTTAGAGCAGAAGAAGATCCTCGCCGTGTCTTGAGTTGGTGTTGCTTTCACCACATATGCCCCACCAAGTGTGGGATCAATTAATGGTGTAAATTTAAATTAGTCACACCTCAATAAATCACACATCCCGGGGGAAGATGGATAGGGGTTTGATGAATGGATGGCAAGGGGAATTTGAGGGAAAGGTTTGACAAAGACAAACACTACACAAGGACAACATATTCATCTTGGCAGCTGACCATCATAAATCTGCTATGGGAGGAAAAGGAAATGCATGCATGATGATGAGTATTATTACAGGTAAACCAAATCAAATTGTCCATCTGCCCCCAGAGAGACCCAAGTTACATTATGTTCTGTAACTGTTGTACCGAGCTTTGAAATATATCAAATAAAATTAAAATATCTGTAGGAGTCAAGTAACAAACATAAACAACACACAAATTGTAATGATTAAAGAGAAAACAAGATACTGTATTGGCAAATTGGGAGTTGCATCTGCACTCCTCTTGGACTGTCCATCAATCTTGTGTGCCTAGCGGATGCGGTTCGGTAAGGTAAGTGTGAGTATGTTACATAGGGTAAAGGCCAGGGCCTGTAGATTGAAAAGCAAAAATGATATTGAAGGGTCAAGGAGAAAAGTTTAACTGAATAAGGGGGAGTGCAACAAGAAGAGAAGACGCAAACAGCATGGCTAAATGTCTGTTTCTGGCAGTTGCCTCAACAACGGCCGGCCCCCCACCCAACCACCACTTATCTTCCGAATAAACTACGAATTGGAGCCTTCAGCACTGAGCAGTGAGTACTGAGCAGACACACACAGCAACATAGCATTTTCCCACTCTATTAGAAAATCAACGCACCGCTGTCAGTCACACCACTCACCACCACCACTACACAGACTTGTGTAGGTCTGCTGCTGTTGTTTACCTTTAGGCCACTTCAAAGTCCTCATCATCCAAATCGGTTGGTTTCAGTGAATTTGAAAACTTCCATCTTCTTCTGGTGGCAGTTCTCGCAGTAATCACGCTCATGCCGACACCCTGAGTCATTCCATCATCTCTGATCCTGCTGAGTCTGACCCCGGGTATGGTGTCCAACTCTGTACCAACAGTGTCCCGAGCCCATTGATCGGCCTGTAGTAGTACAATTTTGTTATTGAGCAACAAAAAGAGAAAGATTGAGTCACTTATTGTGTGGACTAAATTTGTGTTTGCAAACTTTGCATTATCTAAGAGACTGGTTGGGTCTGAGTCTTTGAGGAGTATAATTATAAAGCATAAAACAATAAAAAACAAAGCAGTGTGGAGCGTGGACTGTGAGGAGTGGAGTTGGATCCGGTGAAGGAATCTCGCTATCCTATCTTTCAAAGGGGAAGGAAAAGAAAATCCTCCAGGGGAAAATTTTAAATTATTGATCAGCTGCCTGTAGGCCAGGCCACCAAATTTTGGGAATCTCAAATGCATTACTTACACATTAAGCGTAACAAACAAACACCCAGTCTCACACTGCCTGCCAGCACATGAATCATCTCATCTCTTCTCAATCTATTCTCAACACATTGATGATGACATTACAAAACTAGTAGGAAAGCATAGATAGTCACAGACCAGGGTTGGAGGCAGACACACATTTGAGTGAAATGGCTTTGGAGGGCTAGTCGGGAGTCTGACTTCTTCACTGACTGCACGCAGTTGCAACTCCAATCTTGCATTAAAATTGTGTCTAAGAGTAAGTCGGTGGGGATGAATTGATCAACAGTCAGACACACACAAATACTAAAGTAAATAATGTTCCCTAGCTATATATATATATATATATAAGTGCAGCGCTCACTGAAACCGTAAATGACATTATGATTATACATTGAACTGTTGAAACGGGACATTTCTCTTTTTGTAATTGCGCCCCACTAAAGGTGTCTCTAAAAAATTATATATTTTTTTGTACAGTGTAAAAAGAAGCCTATGAAATGAGTAGTGGCTCTTCTATGTTTATGTATTGAATGACACCGGGTGAGGTATTTAAATGAAATCAAGATGGCGCAAACTCAGGATGATTAAGGCTGCTGTGACAGCCGAAACGCGTTCCTGTTCCAACATGCGCTGCCAGTGAATAAATGGCATTTTAATTGAACTCGAGTGCAGGCTTTCCTTTGGTAATGGAGAGAAGCAGTTTCCTATATATATATATTACCAAATGAAAGCCTGCACTCAAGTTCAATTAAAATGCCATTTATTCACTGGCAGCGCATGTTGGAACAGGAACGCGTTTCGGCTGTCACAGCAGCCTTAATCATCCTGAGTTTGTGCCATCTTGATTTCATTTAAATACCCACACCCGGTGTCATTCAATACATAAACATAGAAGAGCCACTACTCATTTCATAGGCTTCCCTTTTACACTGTACAAAAAATATATAATTTTTTAGAGACACCTTTAGTGGGGCGCAATTACAAAAAGAGAAATGTCCCGTTTCAACAGTTCAATGTATAATCATAATGTCATTTACGGTTTCAATGTCTCTTTGCACCCTTGTATTAGCAGACAAGCGAAGGATTAAGCTCTCCACCAAGTCATACGCATCTTTTTTTTCCTCCTCACTTGCCTACATTGCAGATACCTCCTTTAGCTGGACCTGTAGCATGTGCAACAACGGGATAGCTTGGCCTCTTTGCTGACTTTCTATGTGAACACCTCAAAAGGAAGCAGCATCTCTGTCAGGCCTTTGACTAGGCCCCATTAGTCCATCTCAATGATCACGCCTTTTACAGTTACATCTCCTCATTGCATGACATATTAATTGATAGGTCTGTACTGCTCAAACAGGCATTCAAGCATTTAATAAGTGGAGTTCCAGCGTGTTGGCACCTCCTGTATGAGTGCTTTAACATGCATTTTATTATCACACTGAATGACCCTCAGCTGTTTCCGGGCTTTAAATGAATGGCTAAAATGAGTGCAGATTCTTCAGCAGGTGGACAGTAAGTTGCTGTACAATGATGTTGATGAAGTGCGCCAAACACAGGACCCTGAAATAACCACCATCGGCCATGGACTTAACTATATTACTGCCACTGTCCGTGGCAACAAATCCAATCTGGAGCTCTCTTGGTCGCAGCCCTTCAAAGACCTTGGGGCATATTATCAAGAACGGCGTTAAAAATTATCGCCGCTTTGGCGGCAGAAAACTGCCGCTAAAGCGGCGATAATGGGCTTGATAATATGCCCTTGAGAATTCCAATAGAAGCCCATGTTCTGGTGTCAAGATGGGCTTCTATTGGAATTCTCCAGGGCATATTATCAAGCCCATTATCGCCGCTTTAGCGGCAGTTTTCTGCCGCTAAAGCGGCGATAATTTTATCGCCGTTCTTGATAATATGCCCCCTTGTTGTTAAAGTCTTCCAAAATGTTTGCAGCTGTATAGGATTGCTCCATTGCGAACATCGCTACTGCTGCATGCTTCCGAGCAGCATTAAAAATTAACCCTGGGCGGGTAACTCCACTCCGCCAGCGGAATTTGCGGAGATTTGCCTACTCCGTGCTCTGTGGCGAACGTGGAGGCAGGCAAAACTCCACCTCCGTGGCGGAGCGGAGTTAGCCGCTCCCTCCCAAATGAATAAAATGATAAAAAGAAGGCACTTACCTGTGTTTCTGCCGCCTCCCCTGCCTGGCCGCCCTCCTTCCTGCTCCTCTTGCGTCCTTCTTCATTAAAAAAAAACACTACGTTGTAAGTCTTGCGAGTGCACACGTGCAAGAAGTACAACGTAGTGTTTTGTTCAATGAAGAAGGACGCGAGGCAGCGAGGAGCAGGAAGGAGAGCGGCTAGGCAGGGGAGGCGGCAGAAACACAGGTAAGTGCCTTCTTTTTATCATTTTAAAGCATTTGGGAGGGGGGAGGGAGCGGGGAGGGAGCGGAGCGGAGCAATGTGTAGCTCCACAGAGTTTTTTCAAACTCCGTGGAGCTACGCGTAGAGGCACTACGCCAGCTCCGCCCACCCTTATTAAACATCGCAGCAGTGTCAACACCTGCAGATATTTTTTCTCTAGCCCCCACAAAAGAGATCCAGTGTGGAGTGATGCACATGTAATCAGTTGCTTGGCAACTGGTCCACATGTCTGTTGTCAGTTGGATACTGTGAACAGCACTCTGCTGCCAAGCTTGTCCAAGCAATTCAAGGACATCGTGATGTAGCGCTGGAACAGCAACTCTGGCAAAATAGGAACGGTTGGGAACCTTCCATTTCCGGCAGATGGTTGCCACAAATTCAAGTAAACCCACCCCTTCAACAAAAGAAAAAGGAAGGAAGTCCAGCGCTAACATTTTAGCCAGCTTTGCATTTTACAAACGTGCCGTTGGGTGGTTGCGTTCATACTGCCCCTCTGGCCTAAACATGGCAGGAATAATAGTCTGAATTTTTTTCTTTCCTAATGCCACTGATGCAGGTGTCTTCTTGAGAGCAGGCAGTGGTAGGCTAAATGTGCTTTTCAGTGGGGCAGTCACTGTCTTCTATTGCCTTGGTGTCTCGACCTGAGTCTTGTGCCATTGCGATGTTGCTGATGTGGGCGATACTACTGCACTGCTGGGGAGAGAGCTGCTTTGCGTAATGATGATGTCTTCCTCTTCTTCACCTTCCACTGTGATTGGATCAGATTCGGATTCCCTGCTTAGCAGGCTTTCACCCCTTTCACCAACAGCACTTGCAGTTTTTTGGCTTCTAAGGTGCGCCTCCCAATGGATCGTATGGTGCTTTCCCAAATGGGTTGTTTGGCCGACGGTACCATAATTTGTTGCAAGCTTACCCCGACTAACACTTGCCCCGCAAAGGGAGCATATGGCAATGTTTGTCTCCTTCCGGCTAACCGAACAGAAGTCCCAAACTGGGGAGCTCAACTTTCTGATGCTGGTGCCACTGCCAATATTGGATAAATTGGTGGTAGGTGGGTGTTTTTATGTTTGACTCTCTGCAGTACCTACTTCTACTGAGGTGGTTGTGGATGTAGGTCGCTGCCGGGACTTTACAAATATGGCAGATGGTGGTGGTTGGGTCTGTGGTGCCACTGCCTCATCCCCTCCTGGAAGTTGGAATGGGGTAACGTCGGTCTCCATTGGGGCTGGGCTAACATCCATGATGACTGGCTCATCGTCATCCTCCTCTTCTACATCTGCCTCCATAACTCTAAGGCTTTTTGGAATCTTTCTTTTCCCTAGCATCGTCTGAGTTGTCTCGTGGCGTGTCTCACTCTCAGACTGAGGCGGGATCCAAGTTGCGTCTAGATCATCAGAAGGAGGGCTTGAAGAAGATGATGCACCACTAACCTTCCTTTTTCTAGCTGGAGATCTGGAAGACAATGAAACTTCTGAAGCAGATTACTCTACTTCCTTAGCATGAAGCTCAATCTCTTGAACTGCTCCTACCTCGGGAGGAACTACTATTGGTGGTTGTGGCCGTTGTGCTTGTTGTCCACTTCTCTGAGTTTCCTGCAATGATTGGGTACTACTTTGCGATAGAGATAAGTCAATGTCAACATCACTGCTCACCGACAGTGACAGGATTAAACTGGCTGCCTCTTTGACACACATGGGCTTGGGTCTAGATTGGGGTGGGTCCACTGATTTAGGGGTGCTGCTCCCAGCTTGCTCTCCAGAGGCCGGTGCAGCAGGCATAGTTTTTTGTTTTCCCAAAAATATCTGGGGCAACATACCAGTGGTGGTAAGTATCTTCTTCTTCTTACTGGCTACTTTCTTGGGAGCAGTTTTAGGCTTAGCAGTGGCATCTTTCTTTGGGGCCATCTTGAAGCTCTCAGTTAGAAGTGGCACTTAGCTTCACAAGTTGAAGAGATGTCTGATGTGTGGGTCACTCACGCGTCACACTCATGCCGTGCACAGGCCTTCTTTCTGCTGGTACTGTGAGTGGTGTTGTTGTCTCTTGTTGTTTGCTTCTTGTTGTGCACCTAAAAGAAAAGAAGCAAGAAGGACATCAGTGAAACGTGGCATTGTTGCTGTTCAATTAGTAGCACAAACAAAAAAATATCATTTAGTGTGGTCACTGCTGTTACTTCCTTAATTAACAATTCAGTGTAAATATAATAATATATCTACTCATTCGTAAAATGGAAAACCACACCAACATATACTTTCATGGAGCCTGAACACTCAGGAAAAATAAGATAAGAGAGAGCAAAAACAACAACAACAACATACAGATGAAACTGTTTGCTTTATGTGCGGCATGTGACGTCACGTCACTCACGATGTGTGATGTGGCACTGAGGGAGGTGCATCTGACAAATGACAATGGAAGGAATAATCCCTAGACAATGAATGCTGTTGTGCACTTATAGCAGACATGGGATGGAGTTGATTTGATTGATGCAAGATGTAGTGGAAAATGGTATAAACAAAAAAAAATTAATTATACAAACAAATTTTAAAACATTGAAAAAATAATTTACCAATTAATTACTTCAAAAAATAGAAAATTTTAAATAAACATAAATGAAGTTATCCTCAAAGATATAATAACAAATTATTATTAAACTGCTATCACATTGCTCAACCATCCATGCAGCCTATGGCAAAAAGGGCTGAATTTGGTTGGATGCACAAAATGGCTGCCAACCAGTGCCACACTGTCATCAACAACAACACTGAACAGGAAGGCATTCATTGGGAACAAGGAGAAGACATGCAAGCCTATAGGGAAAGCACACTGGCTGGATCCACAAAATGGCCGCCAGCCACATGGTCACAACAAGAAACTGGAGGCCCACAACAAAGATTGCATGTAGGCCTATGGGAAAAGCACACTGTCTGCATACACAAAATGGCCATCAGCCACATGGTCGCAACAAGAAGCAGGAGGCCTAGAACAAAGAACGCATGCAGGCCTATGGCAAAAGCACACTGGCTGCATAAACAAAATGGCCGCCAGTCACACGGTCAGGTCATAACAAGAAACTGGAGGCCTAGAACAAAGAACGTATGCAGGCCTATGGCAAAAGCACACTGGCTGCATACACAAAATGGCCACCAGCCACATGGTCAGGTCACAAGAAGAAGCTGGAGGCCTAGAACAAAGAACGTATGTAGGCTTATGGCAAAAGCACACTGGCTGCCTACACAAAATGGCCGCCAGCCACATGGTCACAACAAGAAGCAGGAGGCCTAGAACAAAAAACGCATGCAGGCCTAAGGCAAAAGCACACTGGCTGCCTACACAAAATGGCCTCAAGCCACATGGTCACTCACAAGCCACAACAACACGAGGCAGGAGGCCTGTAAAACAAACAGCACATACAGGCCTAGGCCGGGACAGTCCACTGACTATACAAAATGGCCCCTGGCCAGTGACCACATGGCATCTGGAACAAACAAAGGCAAATGTTGGCCTATGGCAAACACACAAACACTCACACTGGCCAGACAAAGGACGCATGGTAAAACTGAGAAAACATCATTAATTCAGCAATGCCAAAAACGAAAATTATTGGGCTAAAAGAAAATGTTTACAACAAACACATCCTTCAAAGGAATTACCCCACCCTAGTCCTGACTCCTATACACTGTTTGCATGAAAAGAAAATATGAAATACCACAAAAGCACATTTTGTATTTCAATCGAAATCCACCTATGGCGTAAGTGCTGTAAACACCACAGAAACTGTTGTTTCATGCACCCATGACTACCGCTGGGCCTGCTGGCTGGGTGGCTAATTGGCAGACTAGGCCACATAGTGAATTGAATCAAAATTTCAAATGTATTGAAAAACATGTAGAAAATGTAGTAAACTGTGAAACATTTTTCCTTTACAAAAGAAGAAAAATGAAATGCAAAGAAATCACTAGGCCCCTACTGAAACAACAGGCCACCCACCACAATAAATGTTTTAAATCGATTAAAAGTACAAATAAATCCAGGTGCATGGCCCCAATCAAACAAACAACACCAGTTTTTCAACTTACTTGTGAAATCTCAAATTTAAAGTCCTTAAATTCAATGGGATATGCAGCAGACAGAAAGAGTGATCCTTCCAGCTCCAAATCCAAATGAAAAGTGACCAGAGATGGACAAAGCACTGGGAGGAGCCTGCTGGACAGGAACAGGAAGTTGGAGACTCTTGGGCACTTCCTTCCAGTTGAAAAAAAATTAAAAAAACAAAAATAAGACTCCTGGCACAAAAAACCACCGCCAAATGTCAATTTGAGGAGGTTTTTAACTCCAAATCATCAGTTCGGGAAGATTTTGATGCTGCTCGAGGAGAGAATCTTCCCCGGATTGCAGCTGCGGTAGATCCTGAGCGTTTGGGATCACGTACAGCAGAAAACATCCGCCGGAAGTCGCTGGCGCGCCCAAATGACATGTTGGCGAATTGCCCTGAAAATCTTGTAGGCGATTGCGAGCGCCCGGCAAGTCACTCCCACGGGCGCAAAATTGCATTTCGAGTGCGTGGACCAAAAAAAAAAATCTGCTCCATTGTGGAGTGTGGAATTTAACGGTAACTCCGCGCTCTGTGCGGAACGCGGTGTTGCCGAATTTGGCAAACTCCGTGAACAGAGCAGAGTTTTACACCCGGACTTACTCTAGCAGTGACTGAGCCCTCCAGCAGTCCTTCTTCCAGCCCAGTGGTCTTGGTTCCCAAAGCTGCTGCGCCCAGTGCCACTCCTGAATTGCGGTTCTGTGTGGACTACCGTAGGCTCAATGCTGTCACTAAGACTGATGTACACCCCAACCCCTGAACTGATGGGCTCATTGATTGCATGGAAGCTGCCAAGTTCCTCAGTATGTTTGATCTAACATCTGGGTACTGGCAGACTGCCTTGACCGAGGGGGCACCGGAGAGATCAGTGTTCTCAATGCCAGAGGGGCACCACCGATTCCAGGTTATGCCTTTTGGGTTGAAGAACGCCCCTGCCTCCGATCAGAGGTTGGTCAACCAGGTCTTAACTGGGCTGAAAGATTTCAGTGCCCCCTACCTGGATGACACTGCAGTGTTCAGCTCCAGTTGGAAAGATCACTTGCAACACCTCTGGGAAGTGTTGAAGGCCCTGCAGAAGGGAGACCTCACTATCAAGGCCAGTAAGTGCCAGATAGGGCAGGGATCTGTGGTGTACTTGGGGCACCAGGTAGGAAGAAGCTAGGTGGTGCCCCTACAAGCCAAGATTGACACCATTCTTGCTTGGGCACCCCCCAAGACCCAAACACAGTTGAGAGCCTTCTTAGGTCTCACCAGGAACTACTGCAGGTTTGTCAAGGGGTATGGTACCATTGTTGCTCCCTTGACTGAGCTGACTTCAAGGAAGCAGCCACGTCGGGCGATCTGTACTGAGGCATGCCAGACCACTTTTGCTGCCCTGAAGCAGGCCATGTGCATGGCGCACGTGATCAAGGCTCCTCACATCCTCAAGGAGTTTTTGGTGCAGACTGATGCCAAAGAGCATGGTGTTGGAGCCATGCTTTCAAAGCTAAATGAAGCGGACCTGAATCATCCTGTATCTTTCATCAGTAGGCGGCTGCTTCCCCAGGAACAGAGGTGGAGTGCAATTGAAAGGTGAAGCATTTGTTGGGGTCTGGGCCCTGAAGAAGCTATGACCCTACTTGTTTGGGACTCACTTCTGAGTTCAGACAGACCACAGGGCCCTCAGAATGGTTAATGCAGATGAGGGGTGATAACCCTAAACTGTTTAGGTGGTCCATCTCCCTACTGGGAATGGACTTTATGGTAGAACACCGCCCTGGCACAAAAGAAGCCGATGCTGAATGTCTGTAAGGGTTCTACCGCCTTAGGGAAAAGAACTCCCATGAGGTTGGGTAGTTTCCCCCACATTCAGCTGAGGGGACACCAGGGCCGGACTGGGAACAGCAACCAACCCTGGCAGATTGCTGTTCGACAGGCCTTGGGAGGGGAGTGGGTGGTGCTAGTAAGAAGCACTGCTCCCGCTTTTGTTACAGGGGGCCGATATTGCAGATCTGCAAAACCAGCCCCCAGTGACAAAACCGGCCCCCACTACCACAAAACTGGCCCCCACCCCTCCGGCCCACCGGTAAACGCCCGGTGCCTGCTACGGCCA
Source organism: Calotriton arnoldi (assembly GCA_963921515.1). Taxonomy (NCBI): domain Eukaryota; kingdom Metazoa; phylum Chordata; class Amphibia; order Caudata; family Salamandridae; genus Calotriton; species Calotriton arnoldi. The sequence goes on along the minus strand of CAWUFW010010220.1, from coordinate 129,264 downwards.
GTCCGGCCCTGGGAAACATCTATTAGACCTTGCATTTTTTGCGTGTTTTTCCCCTGTCTTTTTGATTTTGGCCTCCTGTTTTTTGGACTATGTGCTTCATTTAGTTTTTGCTGGTTTTAGAACTCTGGGCACTTTACCACTGCTGATCAGTGCTAAACTGAAAGTTATCCCTGTGTAAATTATGATTATGATTGGTTATCCATGATTGGTATATCTGATTACCTCGTAAGTCCCTAGTAAAGTGCACTGTGTGTGCCCAGGACCGGTAAATCAAATGCTACTAATGGGCCTGCAGCTGTGGTTGTGCCACCCACAGGAGTAGCCCTATAAATATATCTTAGGCCTGCCAGTGCAGTGTCTGTGAGTGCAGTTTTAAACTGCACCCACTAGCCAGGTCCGAACCTTCCCTTTTATTTCATGTAAGGCACCCCTAAGGTAGTCCCAAGGTAGCCCCATGGGCAGGGTGCAGTGTATTTGAAAGGTAGGACATGTGCTGGTGTGTTTTACATGTCCTGATAGTGGAATACTGCCAATTTTCGTTTTTCACTATTGCAAAGACTACTCTTCCCGTAGGTTATAAGGAGCTGCCTTGTAATTTCTTACAAGTGTAACTTTCAATTGGGAAGAGCTAGAGATTTGGAGTTTAGGCTCCCTGAGCATTGAATTTAAAAACACATCTTTTAGTACAGGTGGCTTTTAAATTGTGTGCTGCTTCTGTCTTGGAGTGGACAAAAACTGGACTTTGCTTTGGTATCCTGCTTAAGAAGATTCTCCAAGAGCTTGTGTGTGCTTGCCTCCTGTTAAGAAGTCTCAGGGACATCAAAGAGTTCATCTGTAGCACCCCTGAACTCCACTGCTGGGAGCTGTGACCTGCCTATTGGTGCCAACCCTAGTTCTGGACCCTTGGAGTTTGTTCCTGCTACAAAAAGCTGCAAGATGACTCAAAAATCGAGCCACCACCCTTCCAGCACCTGTTTTTCCAACGCAGCACCGCTGTGCAGGAGAAATTTCCACGCACTGCCGCCGTGCGGCCGAAGAAATCGACGCAGCACCTGCCCACGTCTGAAGAAACTGCCGCAGCCCATGTTCAGCGCCCCATGACTCCTAAGTCCGAGATCACAGCACTGACTCCGATGCAGGCTGAAAAGCACGACGCATCGTTGGACTGCAGCTGAAGAAATTGACGCACCGCCTGTTTGCCGTCGCAAATACTTTACACATTGCCTCTGAGATAGTCCTGGGGGCGAGCAGGGGTTATTGTAGCAGTGTAATCCCCTTACCCTGGCTAGAAGGAAGGGCCCCTACTTAGACAATGTGCATACCACTGCCAACTGGAGACCACCATTTCTAACAGCCACCTTGCAATTGAGCTCAATCTCAACCTTGGCAAGCAGATACTGCATGCCCTCTCCACTGGCTACCAATCCTGTATTCGTGGTTCCAGAGAGTATCTCCTAAGGCTTAAGGTACTTCCTCTTAAACATAGTGCGGAAGGCTCCAGTATCCCTCAGGGCAGGTGCTTTCCTCACATTGATACTAACTTCCTGCAAGAATCCCATTGTGTTAGGATGGATGTGCTTCAGAGCATCTGGGTCCCTCTCCTAAATCTCTACAAAACCGCATAACATAACATATCATAACATAACATAACAAATGTCCATAGCTACTAGGTTGAGTGTAACCGGTGCCTCTCGGGTACCTTCACCCACATGTAACATGCTTGCTAGCAAGGGTGTGGGTGTGTCGAGTTCCTTCTCTTGTAGTGTCCAACCCTGTGGCACTTAAAACAAGTCACCACTTTGGAATTAGAAGGGATTCCTTTCCTTCCCTTCTCATGATGCTCCTTCCCTGACACACCATTACCATTCCCATGTTTCCTGGGCCCTCCTCGAGTCCCATGAGCATTACCCTGACCCTTACCCTCCAGTTTAGAACCAGTCTGTGGAGTGTTCTTCTGCCTCTTTGGATTAGACCCATGCTGCTCCAGCCCTTTGCGAACACTGTTAGACAACCACTTATCAGCTAATACTGCAAGTTTGGTTGGATCCCTCTCTGTCAGATCACACAGGTATTGCCTAAGTGGGGTAGAGCACTCCTCATTGAGTCACTCTGTCTCCATCAACTAATTAAGGGACTGAAAATCCTTGGCCTCTATCCTTCTTATCCACTCATACCCACTCATTCCAATCACACAATACACCATGAATCGAAGTCTCAAACGGAACAGCATCCACTCTCTTGCAGGTACAGAAACTCTGTAGGTTTCAGCCCAAACCACCTAATGAGATCTTCCTTCAATTGCTCATAGGCCATCTGGTCTGCCACAGGCATCCTCCTAATGACAGCTGTCCCTTCCAATAGCATTCCCTCATTAAGGAAGCTGCCTTAGACACCTCATTTAAGGCCTGCACTTTATAAGCAACCTCAAAGCTCACAAACCATTCCAAAATATCCTGAACTTCCACATACATATGCACAAAATATTTTGGAACCTTGGCCACGACCTGGCCTGAACCGGAAGTAGAGTCACTTATCCCAGATGGAGTTGTCATTGCTGTCATCCTAAGTTTCTCTCTATCTCAAGTTTCGCTCTCTCAAGGGCTATCCGTTTCTTTCCAGCTCTCTTTCCTTTGCCTTCTGTTTCTCCTCCCACCCTCTCCGGTTCTCCTTCCTCTCTCTCAATTTCTCCTCCAGGGCCCATTTATCCTGTCTCTCCCACCTCCACTACTCTTGTTCCTGGTGAGCTTATCTTAGCTTCTCCCTCTTGAACTCTCCGGCTTTCTCATCTTCCTCAGTCATAGTTTTCTGAAGTGCAAACTGCAAGTTCAGGGTTTCTGCTAAACTCAACCCACCCAAGGGATTTATTCCTGGAAATGGTGACAGTGGTACCTTAGAAATTTGAGGTGGTGTACACACCTGGGGTATTCTAGAAACCAAAGGTATTGGTGAAACTCTGGAAAATGCATTTGGGGACACACTCAGCGTGTGTTTGGGATATATCTGTGCTAAGGGGATCCTAGAGCCTGAATCGACAGTGCTCTCTTCTTGAGTTTCTAACATGGTTCCCTCCCCAGAGTCAGCTACAGCCTCCTCCCTTTCACCCAGTATCTCAAATTGGTCCCTAAAGAAATTAACCAGGACCTCTTTGTCCCTACTCTTGTGAATCCTCCACCCTTTGTCCCTACATAAATCCTTCATGTGATCTATGTACATGGTGTTGAGGTCAGTTCCAAAACGTGTGTTCTCCATTACCTATGCGTGTCACCTTTGTGCGTACTAGGGAAAACAATTGACATATTGCAGCACTGATGCAAATTGGAAATGGCCAATACCACCTCTGCATATTTCGGCTCCTAAATGTTATGTGTACCACCGCTGCCACCTATTGTCAGAACCCCTTTCAGTGGGCCACGGAGCAAGCAGGAGTTGCTGGATCCAACCGTGGTGGCTGAGGCCTTTTACTCCTGATGTCCCGGGGCCTGCCCTACTATGGGTCCTGCTCAACAGGACCAAGCACCCCTTCTGCACCTGACTCTCAGTTAGGTAGCATAAGATGAGCAGTCAAGGCTCCTTCGGGGGGAAGTGCAGATACAGATCAGTGAACATGCCTCATAACTCAACCTGCAAGCAGCGTGAACAATGAATCAATGTCCAGTCAAATACTTGTTTTAATATGAAAAGTTGTATTTTAATTTTAATTCTAATTCTACACATGCAAAGGTAAATGACATTCAAAAGCAATAATAAAATCCCCCTTGAAGTCGGGGCTCTAGTAGTTGCCAGGCTAATCACTGTTCTACTAACTTTAGTGCAATGGGTTCAATGTTATTCCCCAATCACTGATGACCACAATGTAAACTATTAAGCAGCACTCAACAGTTCTCCCCTCTGACTCCTTTCGGAAGTTCAGTTACAAGAGTCTACAGGGTCGCAGTTCTGATGACAGTATGGCCCCATGGCCTAAAAACCCCAGTTTATGGCTTACCCTCTCTAGCAGTAAGGAACCCTTCAATGGCACAGCAAAGTTCTGCTCCGGGTCAGGAAAGTCAGGCTGCATGCTGTCACGTGCAGCAGCACCCGGCAGAAACAGACCCTCTCCTCTGAGCCACAATACTGGCTCGTGCTAGCAATTGGGGTTGTTTTCGCACCGGTGAGGTAACTTACACTTCCCTTCACAGGGGGTTTGATCTTCTTGCTCAGACGGGGCTCCGGCGATGTCCTTTGACCCTCGGGCCTTGTTCGGTGCAGTTCTCAGTGTGCAGGCTGGAGCGCCTTATTCACAGCAGCAGTTTCTCGGTCCCGGGTGATGGCTCTAAACCTTGGCCTCAGCGTCTCTGAAAAGCCCTTTCTTGCATACTGGGTCACTACCACTGCACTCACAAGTCCGGTCAGAGTGGCCTGGCATTGATGTACACAGTGGTCCCCTCTCTGGCACATGGGGCCACCCACCATGAGGTTGTGCAGGCCTGACGCCTTCCACACATCCCTCGCTCCTCAGCTCAGTCCAAGGTGGCTCCTCTTGGCACACGGGGTTCACCGAATCATTCCAGCATACGGGCTATCGTCTAATTGGTGCAAAAGCAAATTCCTCACACTTCTCACAGGGAGTCCTCATGATGGGGCTCCCCCTTGACCTTGCTCCTTCCAGTGCTCTCATCTTCCTCACAGGGCACACTGGCATTTGCGAGCAGGCAGGCGCTGATGCTCCAGGCTCCAGGGCAGGTGGTCTTTGTTTCCTGTCCTGGTCAGAGGCAGAAGACTTGCAGAGCTTCCCCTCCTCACACAGCCCATCTGGCTGCTCGTTAGATGACCTAGTTTGGGTCTCAAACTCCACTACTTATAGTCCTTTTCCAGACACAAAATGTAATTTAGTGTCTGAGTCTTTGAAGTTTTATTTTTGGGTTCTGCTTCTTTGAAATGCACAACATTTCCCTTTCTTCTTCCTCCTAAAGGCAGTCTGACACAGCAAGCAGGACAACGAAGCTCATTAACCCTCAACAAGATTCATGGGAGTGACCAGAGTTTACACAGGGATGTTAGCCACAGTGATATGTGCATCAAAAGCTTAATCCTGGGCTCCCAGCCATACTCTTTATGATTCCCTTATCAGCCTTATCTCTCTCTTCCTGGGATGTGTCCAGGCCCTTTCCTTGTGATCTATCATTGAATCAAAGAGCCTTTTGAAATGCACAGACAGAGCCTGGCTCTCCCATCCTCCAGTGCATGTCCCTCCCAGCATACAGGAATGCAGCTATACACAAATCTGTCTGGGGAGATTCCTCTACTCATGTTTCACCAGGCAGGCCTAGGCTTCCCCAAATGGAACCCAAGTCCTCCATGTAATGCACCAGAGCAGGTATACTTGCACTAAATGTCCATCCACAGCACACTTACTGCACAGCACTGTTTAATGTATTGCTGTGTGTTTGAGTTAGTGTATGCTTGTATCCTTGTTTGTTGCTACGCATCTACATGAGGCAGTGTTTGAATCATTTTCTGTGATGTTCTGTACTTATGTAAATGTTTGTATTTCTTCTTGTGTGTGGCCATCTGTCCATGTGTGTGTGGGAATAAAATGTTGCTGTGTGCCTACGTATGTGCCTAGGTCTGTGTGTCTGTGTGTGCCTGAGTGACAGAGAGATTAAGAGACTGTTGTGTGTATGTGTTCCTCCGTTGTTGCTGTTTCTATATTAGTTATTTGTGTTTCACTGGTTTTCTGGTGGTGTTTGTATTCCTCCCTATTCTTTGTTGGGTGTCTCTATTTGTCAGCCTGTGTGTTTACTTTGCTGAAAGTGTTTGCATTTATGTGTGTGTAGAGTTGCGTGTTTTGCCGAGAGTTTGCATATGTTGATTGGTTTGTTTCTTCACTCTGCTTTAAGTGTGTGTTTTTGTGAGGGGTGTGCATGGCCTCTTCTTGGCAATAATCATTGTCATCTTTTCAGTTTGTTTCAGCAGGGCACTATAAGTTTTTTAAAGGTGTGGGTATAATTGTGGGCTGACAAGTACACATGTTTTTGTGTTCCATTTCCACGCACTACCCGTTAGACAGCGCCCAAATCTATGTGTCATGATGCCTGGTTACTGGCAGGAACCCCTTTGAATCAAACCCACCTTTCAGGGCTTACTTGAGGTGATCCTGAAAGCTGCTCTGTCCTGGGGAGAGTGTGAAAGAATGTGGGACTTGCAGACAGAGCTAGTAGAGCAATGGGGCACCCCTGAACCATGAACCGTGCCTCCACCACCCCACACAGGCACGGGACAACCCCAATTGTCCATTTATCAGCCAAAGGCGATTATCTGTTATCAACAGCGTCCCTAAATAGAGGAGAAAGGCTGCCAGCTTCCGGGAGGAGGGAGGGGGGCCTGCAGTGGTCAGCAAGGCAGTAAGTCATGGCTTCTTAATATGTAATGAGTGTGCTTTTAGTTTACGTCAAATGCACAAGTTATGTGGCAGTCCAGGCGGACAATAGAAACATTTACTGGAAATCTAATAACAGATTCCCTCAGCATTCTCCTGCCTGCAGGGTGCCCTCAATGCATCCCTGAGTACATGAAGAAGAGAGTAGCACTCTCTTTCCAGGGGCACTATGCAATCAGTTTCCAAACAAAAAGGTGGATTTAAACCGCCAGGGTCATGGGCTTCACTTTAACAAAGCGTCTCGAAAGGGACATGACACTTGCAGTTTCAACTAAAACTCAAGGGCAGGAAGCTCGCCTAATATGACATATTACCTTGAAATCGAGCCTATAAATTGAGAAAGAAGCAACACTTATTGGATAAACAGATCTCGCTCTCCTATGAGCCGTGTATTCATAATGAGCATTTGATGCTAAATAAAAATGTATTTGGGTTCTTTCAGTTGCAATTACGCGCAGATGTACAGTATTTTACAGTCCTTTACTGCAGAACGTTTCTTTTCTTCTCTACCATACAGTCGGTGTTTGTTGTTGGCTTAATTAACAGTAGCATTGCTCACAAATAAGTGCACAGCCCGCTCATGAAATTGAGTTAGTAAATTTAAAAAGAGGTGTCTCTGTTTTCCAGCACTGCAGTGTGTTTTTCTGGTGAAACAAAAGGCATAGTTGACATCAACAGGAAGCCACTTTCACACAGGTGAGGAGCCGTCGTGAGACCTTTGGGCTGGAAAAGAAGACTACAATTGTCCTCCCTAAACCAAAGCAAAGCAGTACTCCACAAAGGATGCAATGACAGACACCATTCTTGCGTAAGAGAATGTCCACATTTTCTGGCTGTATTTATTACACTTCATAAACACTACATCAATTTGAAAAATATTTTTCATAATATACAAAATTGATACCGTCTTTTGACTAAGACAAACAATCTCCTACACGTTCCATTAAGCGTCAGGATTAAACATCCGCAGTTCCTAGTGGCATTGCATAAATTCAATTGACTTGGGACAGATTGTCGTTTACAAGGCAAACTCTCCGCTCACTCAAGATAGAGGGAGCTAGGGCCAGCAAAGCAGCTGGTCCCCTAAAAGAACCATGCCAGAGCAACCCAATAACAAGCATTTGCAATGCAATAGGTCTCGCATTTATGCGAGTTTGAGCTATTGGCATTGTAAATGACAATGCCTTTTATTTATGTTTTGGTTTTTAAAACATAAATAAAAGGAATTGTCATTTACAATGCCAATAGCTTAAACTCGCGTAAATGCGAGACCTATTGCATTGCAAATGCTTGTTTTCTATTGCATCTTGGAATTTGTAGTACTAAAATAGATCTAAAAAGAATGAATATGTATTCCTCTTTACTAACAGAGGCAACACATTTGTCGTGATTCACATATGCATTATGATGTGTGTGCTCGCTAACAGAGTCTCTGATTTTTTCACTCTTTCACTCATTTGTTCACTGACTTTTTATGCACTACAGGATGGGCATTTCCCTCATTCTCTTACTCACTATTTTTGTACTCACTCGTCAACTTTACATTCGTTGTCTCACTTGCCATTTTCTTGATCTGCATTCTGGGCCCCGCACTTGCAGTCACCGGTTTATAATGCGGAAATTTAAACTACAAGTACCAGAAATTAGTAGGCGGAGAGGATCTGGACACGCAAGAGCGCCACCCTGCAACTGTCGTAAATTGCGTTGACTATAGCTAGGGTTTACTGCAATTCGATTCATTTTATATTTGTTTGTATTTGCTTTTATCATGTCAATGATGTCACTTGAGCAAAAGGTTGTGGCACATGACAACTCTTTTGTGCTGCCATAACACATGCAAGTTAGTTCTCAAGGGTAAGAATTTTTAAAACTTAAGACCTAGGAGAAAGCAATTGCTGATGACACTGCTCTCGTTTCTGGTTGAGATCAGGGGCGACATTAAATTAAACACAAACGAAACGTGCAGCCGCCAGCACGTAACACCTGCAGAGAGGGTTATTCCAAGAAGGAAACTGGGAAGGTTTTTTAGGGTGTGTGGAAGAGGGTCGCTCTCCGAAACAGGAGTGGTATAGTTTTCCCAGTAGAGCGCAAACGCTGTTTTGTTTCAGTAGTGAACTGCATCTATCATGAGTCTTTGGGCCACAGGGGGAGGGGACAGAACGCCCCCTCCCCTCCTTGGGGACGGAAGAGGTTACCCACCAATGAATAGAGGGCAAGAGACGCATTAACACCAAAATGAGGAAACAATGCGCAGTGCGTTCCCAGGGCACCGGAAAACGCATTTGTTTTAATATTCCCTGAACAACCCGCTCACTGACGCACGTGTGAAAAAGAATGAAAATGAATAACATACTGTAAAAAAAATGCGGACTTTCCGCGTTGCTCCTGCTAAGAATCAAGTGAAATTAAAAATAATAAAAGAAGAAACGTCGGAACAATAAAACCAAAATGTGTCTGTAAACGGCACAGGGACACAAAGAGGAGTGGTGGGGGCGGGCACAGGGAGACAAGGGGGAGTGGTGCAGGCAGGCAAAGATGGCACAGGGACACAAAGAGGAGTGGTGGGGGCGGGCACACGGAGACAAGGAGGCACTGCAGCTGCCGCCCTGCGCGCCGCTGCTCACTCCCCGTGGCAGTGAACCTTTCAGAAGAGGTGGGACATGCACCCACCTTTAGCCATTTGCAGGCTTTGATTCTAAAAAGACACACGCAGAAGCCAATCCAATATGTGTGAGGAGTCAGACCCACACAGAGTAGATACAAGAAGCCTCGCAGAGCTGCGCATGCGCTAGGCTCGACCTAAGAAAGGGGAACCCCCTGGCACCCAATAGGGGGGATGAGCCTGTGCAACCGAATCCTACCTTGGTCCCCTGGTGCAGCCACCACCCCCCCTCCACAGCCCAAGGGGCATATAATTGAGTACCATATAGGGCTATGGACAATTGCGGTAGCGGTTGTTTCCAGCCCTTCACTAGTGATTGTGGCACCCCTGCAACGGGTAATTCTAAAAATCAATAACATCTTGAATCTGCCTGCGCTTAGATCTGTGATGCCCCACATTGGCAACCTGTTTTGTGGTCAAAACATGACTCCTTAACCGCCACAGGAATGGTTGGTTTCCCGACCAACCACTACTCACCCCAGGTGCCACCACCTAACGATGTAAGAAATGCTGCATTGCGAAAGCCACCAAGTTTTCCACAAAATGTTTGTTACCCCTGAGCAGACAAATGGACTCCATCCTTGTGAAATAATACCTCTCCCAAAAGGCAACCATGGGAAATTGTCTTTAGCTGTGATGTGTTGAGCAATTGTTTGAACCTGCTGTTCAAACGCCTGATTGATTCATTCAAGCCCTTTACAGACCAACCAAATCTCCAAACTCTACTCAGGATGATATGCGACCATGCTATGGCTGTGCTCTGGAATCTCTTAGCCAACCATGCGATTTCCACCAGCAGGGCCTCAACAGGGTCCTTCTGCCCTACGCAGCCAGATCGCTGCAACCGATATGAAGAATGAGGAGTGCTGGTGGCTGTAGCCCTCAGGTTGCAGCCTCCCCTGCGAGTTGGTGTAGGCCATTTCAAACCGGCCATTTCTAACTAGACATAGTCTGAGCTATGGCGCGTGAGAAGGGGCGGCCCATTGGTATTATACGTAGAGCAAAATTGAGCTGCCCCACCAGTACTTGTAACTGGTGTAAGGTGACCTTCCGTGCCCCCAAGTAAGACTCCAGCGAACCTCTGAAAGCCTGCACTTTTTCTAATGGCAGTCTACATTCCACTTTAATGGAATCGATTTCTATCCCTAGGAAAACCAAGGTTAAAGCCGGCCCAGAATTTTTTCATGGACCAGGGGTACCCCAAGCTTAGATATTAAACCCTTGAAGGTTGATAGAGACTTGGCACAATGGTCAGAATCACCCGGCCCCAAGAAAAGGAAGTCATCCAAATAGTGAATGACAAAAGCATATTCAGATGCCCAAGTAAAGACATATTCCAGGAATTTGCTGAATTGTTTGAAATAAGCACAAGAGACTGAGCAGGCCATGGGCATACACCTGTCGTATTAGAACTCTCTTGGAGCTGAAAGCCCAAAAAATGATAGTCGTCAGGGTGGACTGGCAACAAATTAAATGCTGACTGGCTGTCTTACCAGTACAAGAGCCCTATCTAGGGACACATATTTGACAGAGGACAGGGCAGGGTTGATGGCATCATTAACTGAAGCCCTTCTAGGGGCTGAAAGATTGTGAATCAGCCTAAATTCCCCTGGATCCTTTTTGGGAACCAACCCCAGGGGACAGCAGATGAAGTCTGGAAAAGGTGACCCATCAAATGGCCCAGCCACCCTTCTTATTTTAGCTCTTTGTCAATCTTTCTTTTTACCACTTCCATTCCCTGCACAAAAGATCATTGGTTCTTGAGACATTTTGGGCCCTGTAACCTTACCACGGGTATCCTGAAACCAAAGCAAAAACCAGAGTACAATTGATGAGCACCATACTGCTGTGGGTACATATTTAACCAGGGGTTCATAACCAGAAGTGAGACCGGGGAGGGATTATCAAACACTGGGGACAGGACTCCTTCTTTTCTGATCACTTTTTTCCTTGGATTTCTTAAAGCAATTAAACTTTGGGTGCCCTGCCATCTCACAAAAAGAACAATTGTGCTTACATTTGCAAGACCCCTATGGTCTGGAACATGCTTTTTTATTATATGCCCAGCATGCACCTTTTCACTCTCCCCCTCCCGTCGCCTGGCAAAAAGGCATCTGGCTACTGCCCCCTGGCTTCTTCAACGGGAAACAGCGTTTACAACGCTGTTAAAACAACGCAATGCTATTACAACGCGGTCGTTACAACGACCGCGTTGTTAGTACACAATACCTTTACATCGCAAGTCATTACAATGACTTGCTGTAGGGGGCGCAAAGGTATTGGATATAAAATCCAACACCTTCCCTGCTGTTGCGGAAACTGGAGTAGGAATAGTAAATAATACTATTCCTATGTCCAGCGTGCCCCCTACAGCAAGTCGTTGTAATGACTTGCGATGTAAAGGTATTGCGTACTAACAACACGATCGTTGAAACGACCGCGTTGTAATAGTATGCAATGTATTAGCATGCATTGTAACATGCTATATTCTTCTTCAACATCATACAGTGCAACCATGCATTCACATCCGTTTGATCCCAAATCACCCCCCGGTTTGTGGTTTTCTTCAACCTGAATGCTTTAACATATTCCTTCTAGCAGGACCAGCCAAACTCCTCATAAGCACCCACTATTTCGTTTATATAGTAGGTAGTCTGTGGGCCCAATTCAGGGTATTTCTCAAGGAGAACCGACTTCTAAATAGTAAAACCCTTAATCCAGTTCATTATGGTCTCCTCAACTTTTGGCTTCTTCCATTTATGTGAACAGTCTTTGGATTCCTGGGTGTCCTCATCCGGTGGATTAACCACCGTGAGGTCAAACACACCAACATAAGCCCCTTTCTTTATTTTTGCTTTCATGTCTTCAGATATGTGTGAGCCTAACTGATCCCCAGGAGAAAGGTCCTGATCATGGGCACTATTAATGTTAGTTGCATCCTCACCTTTAGTCCTTGCTGCAGACCCCACAATTGCCATGGATGCCCCGGCCAACGGTGTTGGGGGGAGACCAGCCCAGGCATCCCAGGCTGTGTATTCACTGGTCCTAGCTGCTGTGTAGAAGCACCAGGGACATTCTGGGGGACTGCCCACCCCCTGGTTGAACAGGTGGGTTTCCTCCCACTAAGCTGTTTGCGCCTGCCAACGCTGGCCCCTCCCCTACCATAATCGCTGGGCTTTGATTGCCTAGTTGTGAGAGCCATGGTAGCATCCTGGCTAAATTACTCACAAAGTAATTTCTAGAACTACCTGAAGTTGCCCCAGTCAGCCCCTTGACTGTCGCCCTCTCTTCTAGCACTACGACCTCAGTTGAATACTGACTGCATGATGGCGCTATTTTTGCATGTGTCTGGTCTACCCCTGTTGCCTCCCCTCCCTTCCCTGTCCCCTTCCTTGCTCACTTTTTAACTGGTGGGAATGCTGCTTTTAGGGGGACCCTCGCCCGCCTTGGGTGTTCCTCACCCACCTGGTACGATAACAGTGGGCACTTCAGTACTAGGCCCAGGTTGTGGACCTGCCTCTTTCTGAACCAGGGAGGTCAGTGCAGGTTGCAGTAGGGCTAGTACCTGATCTATTCCCCCTGGCGATGAGATTAAACCTTCAGAGGTATCTAATATCAGCCCTGCCAAGTACAATGCATCAGGCGTTAGACTAACACATTTCAGTGAGGTGATCCGCATCACCAAACTGAAATACATCGTCACGCATTTATAGCTCCTCAGCTGTGTGCAGGAGCGCTGCTATTCAACACCTCCACTGACTGCCAAGTACTTAACTTGGGGGCTGGCTCAGCTCATGGCAGGCTAATGGGGACTGGCTCAGTTCGCAGCTGCGCTGGCAACAATATTCCACCCAACACCCATCAATTACTGACGTCAGGTCACGAGTCTGGCCCATGATCTAATTTGCCCAATCACCATAGGCGCCGTTGGCGGACGCGGCTGCGTGGCATAGTTTAAGTTCTTTGGAGGCCTGCGCTCTGGGAGCCTTCCACTCTAGCTTGCAACACATGGCCCGGCTAGCATAATGATTCTGCCGTGGCCGGCGGGTGGTGGTGCATGACTGCCTCAGAAGCCACCCTTTACTCGAGTGCAGCCATGCCACCCATGCACGTCGGTCGGAGTGTCCCATCTGGACTGCGGCCACGCACTGCCTGGGACTGTGCCAGGGCAGGCATCGCAACTGGCCCGCACCGTCAATGGTGCCCGCAGCAGCTGATACAGAATAAGTGAAGTGTCTGTTATGAATAATGGTAGTCAGGATAGGTACAAACCAGTAGTATTTATTCATATAATACAGCACCACCAGTAGACATCCAGCTCCTTCCAGTACAACCTCCAACTGCTCCTCATAACAACACGGACCCAAGACTCTAGAACATCAATAGAATCTAACAAGGGTCCGTGCCAACAGCATAGTTACCAACATAACAGTGTCACTCACTGTTTCTTCTTGTTGGCTTCCTAATGTACTTTACTTTCAAAAGCGCGTCATTCAGCCAGCCTACAGTTACAGAGAGCAGCTCTGCATGAAGTCAGTCTGCACAAAGTTGAATTCAGCCGTGCAAGTAAAGTCAGTACAGCAGAACATCAACAGAACACTCGACTTCTGCTTGCTACATTAATGCAGTGCTCTGTGCTATCAGTGCTAGAAGGATGAAGGGTCGAGTCAGTCCTGATTGGATTGGAACTTACGCTTTAAAGGTTACATACACATCTCTGATAACGAACTCCACGCTCCGCAGCAGCCCCTCAATGCTTAATTATCACACACATCAAGCCGAGTGTCTCTCTGAGTGAGTGGGCATGCAGTTTGTCCCGGGCGCGGTGCATTTATTTCCCTGACCTCGGGTTAATATCCTGCTGTGCAGTCTTGGCCCACTAAGTCTTGAACAGTTTTATAGATAGCGCATCAACAAAATCTTCCGGTCAAATTTGCGCTATCACGGTAGGAAATACTTCCCATGGTTCCATTTTTAGCCATAACACTTGAAAAGCTGCATTACCTTTGCAGCATATTGGCACCTCAGCTTGAGGTCCTCTCTGTTTTTGGAAAAGACTCTGGCATTTAGAAAATAAAAGCGGTACAATCTGATACTTAAAACGCGGTTTGACAAATGAAAGCATTTTTTTAGCAAGAACTGCTTTTGCCAACGTAACAGACACGCACTTGAATCTGCCACAGCCCTCATGGTTTTCTTCAGGTGATGTTACTCGCTGCATACATAACATACTAGCCGTTTAACAGTCGCAAGACTGAGGGGTATATTCACACGAACGTGCGATAACTACCGCAAGAGTAGCGTAGTGCAACTTTCAATATCGCAGTCTTTCGCGGGAAAATAACCCCGTGTCAACGTGGAATTCACAACAAGGCGGTAGCATGCGATAGTCACCAGATAACGCTTCAAATGTCAGCATGAAAATCAACGCCACGCCGAAAAAGTGCGAAACGCGAACACGAGAAATCATGCGATGAGGCCAATCGCAATACAAAAAGTAGCGAAAAGCAGCCACAGGCCTGCAAATCCCACGCGTCTGGCGGGAAATTGCACCATAAAAACCACAGAAACAACGCCCCAGAAACAAGCCAAAGCACGTAGCAACATGGATGCACCCTGACCCAGCGCAGAGGTCAACGCGAACCCCACAACCCCCACAGACCACCACCAAGGAACAACAGGGTCGGGAAAGGCCAAGGAGAAAAGGGAGAGGAAGACAGGGTGCAGACCGCAGGAAAACAAGACCAGCGCCACGGAGTCACAGAACACTACCAGCAACTGACCCACAAGCAGACCACCTGGAATGCAGTCGGAGTGCTGAGGAGACCAAGAGGCGCCGCCAGGACGTGACAACCTAAACCAGGCACAAACCCGCTGCCAACAGGAAGGCAGCAACGGCGACAGGAGGTGGCAGTCCAGCGCCACAGGAGGAGCTGGAGGAAACCCAGGCCACAGTCATCAGTGTGGAGACGGTGCAAGGAGGTGGGAGTACGGACACAGCTCGACAGGACCCGACACAACAACAACAGGGTGAGGATCCAACAGGGACTGGGGGACGGGGGTGATGGGCACAATGGCACACATGCACAACAAGGTGTAGCACACTGCACACCCACAATTACCCAGGGACATGTCCCCATCCCCGTGGCACACTGCAGCATACACACATAACAATCACAGCACATACCATGACAATGTGGCACAAAGTGCAACACCCACACTGCAGAACAGGGGACACAACTGGGTCCGCCCAGGCGCAGAAACAGAACAATCACATTGGACAGAGCAGGGAACTGTGAGATGCATATCTACGGCTACAACCCCACATCAGCCATGTAGGCCAAATGTCCACTGTCACAACTCAAATAGCCACCACCGCCCAAACAGTCACAATGTACATTGTCACACAGTCTGCATGTCGACAAGAACAAGGCGCCAACACAATGCCAACATGCACCTCCCCTTCACAATACAGAGGGACAAACAACACCTCCAGCAGGTCAGAACAGACAACCCATCAGTGATTCCGGAGACGAACACCACACCTTCGACACCGACGCCCTACAACAGCCCATGGACATCCCACACAACCCACCACCAGGACCAGGGCAGACAAGCTACTCAGAGGAGAACCCAGCCCCTGCAACAGACCACACAGCATGAAGCACCCGCAATCACGGCTGGCTCACAACACTTCACCGACCCACACATGGCACCCCAATGCCAGGTGCCAGAACGCTCAAAAGGAGGTGGCCCAACAGGTGCGGGTGTTGCCGAACCCATGGAATGCGAACTAGAACACATACGTGGGTGTCCAATACCCTTCAGGGACTACCTACA
Organism: Calotriton arnoldi; assembly: GCA_963921515.1. Classification (NCBI taxonomy): domain Eukaryota; kingdom Metazoa; phylum Chordata; class Amphibia; order Caudata; family Salamandridae; genus Calotriton; species Calotriton arnoldi. The sequence continues at coordinate 113,344 of CAWUFW010010220.1, read as the reverse complement.
CCCCACAAAGGAGACCCACACTGCCATAGAGACACATGCAGATGCACATACCCAGTACAGAACCACGCCCAGGGGCACGCACATATCAGTCACACACCCACGTTGGCTCTGCGTACAATGGCACAGTCCACTCCCCTTACGAATTGAGTGGGTGATGACAAAGCTACATGTCCAGGTTCTAGCCCGCTGCCTGCGGGTGACATGTCTGCGTCCGCTGTACACAGCACAATGTAATGTCGTAGGGCCCAGGGCCCCCATGCATACAACAAGACCACAGGGACACATGCACATATCATGTTGAACTGGCTACGGGCACGTGCGCCCGGCCCCTTTATTGGCAGGGCCACATGTACAGTGACGCCTGTGCTGGATGTGTGTGGGGTGAGTATAAGCCAGCCCGCATGGAGTGCTTGGTGCTGGCAACAACCTGAACAGTGGACACCAGTGTAATGGAAACAGAAAACACCAGCATAACAGAGTCAACTGCAGAGCAACATGGAGGGATCCGGAGTAAGGACAGAGGTCACCCAATATTCAGTCAGGAGGTTCCGTGAGTTGCAGTGCACTGAGGTAGGGGCACTAGAGAAGAGCGCGCTCATGTGAAGAAATTGCTAGGATTGTGTCCCTTTGGGTTAGTCCTGATGCAGATGCAGTGGGGTGTGTTACACCTGCATCAACTTCCTCATCAACGTCCCAGGTCTCCCACACTGCCTGAGGTGACAGTTGTGTCCGCAGTCCACAGCGCAATACCCAGTAATAGATCCGGGTGTGTAGCTTGACTACCACCACCAGTCTGCATTCCGGCCTTGGGGCTGTTGTCTCCTGCCCTCCCATTGTCTGTGCCTTCTCCCGTCCGCACACTTGACACATCTTCCTCATCATAGTCCCAGGTCTTCCCCACTGCATGAGGTGACATTGCTGCGCAACCTCACAACAGCACAAAACTCAATCAGTAACGGACAATGGCTTGCTGTGCACTGAGTCACTGGCACCTGGAGTGCTGAGCAGGGTATCAGGCCGATGATGGCATCCACGACAGGTCTGAGCAACTCCGTAGGTCTGTCAGGACCACCGTTTCGACTCTGGCAGATGGCGGTTGGAGGTGGTCCTTGCGGTGGTGGCGTGTGCCTCCTGCGGTGATGCGACGTCCGGGCCGGTCAAGACTCGATGCTATGTGTGGGCCCTGGTGGCCCGCAGTTGAGGCCGGAGAATGCGGACAGCGCAGGTCCACAGACACATGGCGTTGATGACCCCAAGACCATCGCTACAGAGGCCATTCAATGTCTCAGAAGAAGGGGTCCCAGGCCTGAGCAGCACAGAGTTAGTGGCCCCGGATGCACTGCGGCCGGCACAGGCACCCAGCCACGGGACAGTGACTTGCGGTGCAGTCAGATGGGCCATGCGACCTGAGCGGGTCCCCATCAATGTCCGAGGTGTATGTTGCGGAGGGTTGCGGGGGACAGTGGAAGGTATCCTCCAGGGCATGATGCGGAAGGTCTGATGTTATCTGGAAGCAGCAAATGGAGGAGTGGAAAGCGCAACCCTCGTTTTCACCAACAATTCGGTATCAGCTACATGAGGATGAAAACTAGCCCCTATTCCATAGACTCAAACGCCACCAATGTACGACCAGTGAGTGTCTATGAATGTCGGGGAATACACTTAGTGGCACAGGTGCTGAGAGGGGATGCAGTCTGCGATGATGCCGGTACACAGATGTGAACTCCAACATTGCCAAATCAAGACTCTGTGACCTACTGGACCGCAGTGTAGGCCGGAGGCAGCGGTCAGCATGGGCCCACAGACACGTGTCGTGTGCTTGTGATGCATTCGTTTGCTTCACTGATTGCAGGGAGTTTAGTGATATCACCCTTGCAGTAGACATCTGGTCACTGCCATTCATGACTCAGGACACAGTTTCACACATGGGACCTACTGGTCCGACGAGTGGGCCGAAGGCGGCAGTAGAGTGCGTCAACGATAAAGGAGTAAGGCGGGCCTGTGTCGTGGAGGCCGTGATGGTCTGAGGAGGCTGCCAAGGTCGTGGGCCTCGGGCTTGGAGCTTGCGCCGGCACGTGGTGGGCCCTCCTTGACACACGCCGGTGTCAGTAGGTGATCAGTGTGGCCTGGCTGCGCAGGGGCGGGCCTGACGGGTTCGTGGTCCAGCGTGCCGGGGTCCGGCAGGCGCACAGCATCGCAGGGAACTCCGCTCACGAGGACGGTGTCGGCCTCGTGGCGGGGTGGGAGGCGCCGCCCTGGGAGAGACGTGGGTCTTTCCGGAAGAGGACCACGCCCAGGCCTACGTGCTTTTTATTCACACCCCTACGCTGGCGTGGCGTACGCCGGACCATCCCACTCCGGTGACGCTTAGGGGGGGGCGTAACAGGCAACATTTCCGCGAGGTCCCCCACTGGCTGGGGTGACATGGTGGCGTCCACTGTCCACTACACTGCATACACCAGCGGTGTATGTCGCCATGGATATGGGTGTGTTCTGCATACTGCGGTGTGTCCAGCACATCTCCACCACTCTTGGCATTGTGTACTTTCCCAATCATGGTTCTACTGCATCCTTCACACATGCCTGGTTGCCACCTCTCCACACATTCGGCTATTATGTGGCTGAGGTGCCATGCCGTTGCTGGCTCATGTTCAGGGCTTGCCCATGTGAACATTGTAAGTTGTTCTGTCATGTCTGGTGGGTGGGCATGTTGTTGTGCCTGTTGTATGTGATTTTGTGACGTGTGCATTGCCAGAGTTGTGAGTTGCATGGTTGTGGAGTTGAGGTGTGTGGGGTGTTCATTTGGATATTGCCAAGGGGCTGTGCATTTCCCTTGTTGCCATCCTGGGAACGCTGGTTGATGATGGACTGTTGGAGGATGAAGGTATCATGCACACTGGCTGTGTATTTGAAGGCAACATTGTTGGGGGTTCCACAGTGTTCTGTTGTTGCCTGCACATTGATGTGAGACTTGTGCTTCCTGTTGCGGTGATTGTGTGATGTGTCACCAGGGGGCACAGGTAGTACATGTGTGCTGTGTATTGTCCCCAACACGTGCGTGCATCCTGCTTGGGCGTATGGTCCTTGCTTGGTCTCCAGCGGATCCTACGCATTGTGTTGTACGTATTGGGACTGGGGTACCAGGGTGATGGTGATGTCCAGGACAGGTGTGGGGGACTTGGATGTGGCTGGCTGTGAGACTCCTCCGACTCTGGCGGGTGTTGGTTGGGGGGTACCAGGGGCCAACAGGTGCAGCCAAGCCAGCAGCTTTGTGTGGGGTGGGATGTTGGTTGTCCGCTGTGTTGGTGCCGTGGGCCTGTTAGGCGATGATGGTCAGGATGCGTAGGATGTTTGTCACTTTCAGCCTGTAGTGGACAGTGACATTGTCATATGTTGGGTCTGTGCGGCTGGTACGCTTCCTGGGGGTCCGCTGTCTTTGTCTGCGCTGCGTCTGTGGTGGTCCGGGGGGGGGAGGGTGTTCCGGGTGTGCGTTGGGGTCCTGGGTTGGTGGCGGTGGGTGTTGTGGCCCTCTTGGGTGTCCGGGCTGCATGATGAGTGGCTCCATGGCATCTGTTGCCCTTCGGATGTGGCCCTGGGCTGTGCTCCCTTTTGTGGTGCTGGCTGCCGTCCGACTTTACACCAGGTCAGAGCAGGTGTAAATTTCCTGGTGCTAACGCGCCTTATGTCCTGTTTTGTGTTCTTATCGCCGATGTGGCTGGTCATTGTGAATGTTGAGGTGTGATGTTGTCTCGACTTTTGGCACGGGAACGCCTACTCTGCATCTCATTAGCGATATTTGCGGGGGTCCTCTGTGGCGATGTTTTTTGCGGCTGCTATCGCGGGTAAACTGGTGCTGTGGGCTGTTAACACCGGCTTGTGAATGGGGAGGTAAATTTATCACGACTTTGGCTGCGATAAAGTGCCGTTAATTCGGTGATAGCTCCTTGTGAATATGCCCCTGAGAGACAAAACCCAATCTGCCTTTCTGATATGAACCTGCCGCACTCTCCGTCTGAGGTTTGATAATCGTTTATTTATGTTACTCTTTTGGGTATAAATGAGGCCAAAATTACCACAATAGTTGAGTGCATAAAGTGATACATCAACGACAATGCGTTGCTTTTCCATGCTATACCCTGGATAGTGCTTCATGTTTTTTAAAAGTACACAGTTTTACTGTTTCAATTCTGCACCTCTACATTAGCACATATTTTAAAACTACAACCAAGGCCAGATGGTGATAAGTGGAATACCGAACACCTTCAGCAAGTGAGATAAATGCCAGTTGACCCATGTGATTGGTAACTTTTTGTTGGCCAGTACTCTTATAGACTATGGGGCAGATTTACAAGAAAGTGACGCAACTGTAGAGATGCGTCACTTTCCCTGCGCCACTATGCAAAACCCTTGCTTCACCATGGATGCACCGTATTTACAATACGGCGCACCATGGCGCAAGGATTGACAGATGCGTCAGAAATTCTGACGCATCTGTTGACCCAAAAGTGACGCATTGCTGGAGTTGCTCATGAAAGTGACGCAAGTCCAGCAATTCGTCACAACAGAGAGGTGAGTCCCATTTAAAAAGCCTTGCGTCATTCCTTACGCCTGGTCTGAGCAGGCGTAGGGATTCTGACGCAGCGAAGGCGTAGAGTGACGCAGTGAAATGTTGTAAATTTCACTGTGTCAGTTCTACATGGGTTTTTGCAAGGGAACGCCCACCCTGCATACATTATACCTGACGCAGGTATAATGTGACGCAGGGCTTTACAACGTGACGCATCTCCCTAGATGCGTCACGTTGTAAATGGGCCGCAACTTTTACGCCACCGCTGCGTAACAAAAGTGACGCAACGGCGGCACAAAAGTGACGCAAGGGGGTTGTAAATCTGCCCCTGAGTCTTATTAGCTTTTACAAATACGTTAAAAAATGCCTGTTTTTCCCATGTTAATTCCCTCCCCCGTTTTTCGGTCTTTGTAGTAAATTGTTCTCCCCCCTCAAAGGGGATTTGCTAAAGCACTACCGTTTCCAGCTCGTGGCATCCATACGTGTCCCAGCTGAGTTAAATGGTAAATAGGAGTGTCTTTAAAGCCCCCGTGAACTTGACATGTTCATTCATTGTTTCATTTTCATAGGACGAGTTTCAGGTCATAGTAGTTAAGAGGTAATCTTTTTACCACCGGAACACTGCAGAAATTTGTAAGCATTGCTTGAAGACGGGCATTCTGTTGTGATTGCACCATGCACATTTCTGCCCCAGTTGTGAGTGTGATATAGGCTGGCAAAAATGTTTTTAGAAGTAATTCTTCCAGCAAAGTGCTACCAGTGGAGAAATGTAGTTTGTGTTTAAGCCATACGCCTAATTACATAGGTCATGCATGCCACTTGTAGAGATCCCCACTTTTTTCATCTCACTTAAAACCCTGATGTCAAGCTCTTCCATTTCTGGTGTTTTGCAGCAGTTTTAAGATGATCTTAGAGTTTCTCGTTGCTCAAATGGGTGTAATTTCTGATATTTATATGTTTCCCCTCATCTTTATCGCTTGATTTTGCGCACGGGAAAGTGTCACTCATAGTCGTTGTAATGTCACTCATAATTACACTGAAATTCTGAAAATGTCACACATAGCAATGTGAAACCTTGGCAGCTATGTAATATCCCAATTAGAATGACCAAGCCCGTTCTAAAAGCAGGGTCTCAACAGAACCGAAGGAAACAAGAATGGCAAACAAAACAGTTAAAACCCAAATCGACTGGAGCCCGAAAATCTGAAGCACTGCCTCACAATTATGCATAACTCAGTCCCAGCGCCAGTAGCAAAGCCTGCAGGATTATCTGAGTTGCAACAGAGAACAACAAAACAAAAATTTGAAGGGATATTTACCAGTTGTACCCATAAATCACCCCAACAAAACTAAAATTTGAAGTGATGTTTAACAATTGTGCCCATAAATCACCCCCAGCGCCGTACAAAAACCTGCAAGTTTATCTGAGTTTCAGCACAAAATAACAAACCAATTTCTCACTAATGTGAGTGCTTAGTGTTACCTACTGCCAAAATACAGAACAATCTCTCACAACATAGAATATATCTAAAGTTATCAAAGCCCCGACTGCCTGTGCAAAACAGATGAGTAATATCAAATAAAAATACCACCTGTAAGCGAAGCCTAGGCACGCTCCTTACCCGCCCAAGAGCCCAATTGTTGCTCCCCCTGGGCCCGCGTCCCATTACCTCGTTCCCTTGCGACAGCGACCTCATGAACCTGAGGAATCCCACGATGGTACCACCATAGCTGCCAAGGTTTCCGATTGCTATGTGTGACATTTTCATAATTTCAGTGTAATTATGAGTGACATTTCAATGACAACGAGTGACACTTTCTCACGGGCAAAATCATGCAATGAAGACGAGGGGAACATATAAATATCAGAAATTATGCCCATAGGTGCAACATCAGCTGCTGCAGTAGCAATCATGAAGTCAGAGTACATCTCGAGTCACAGCTGCTGAATAGAGGAGCTGCTCTCTGTTACAGAACTGGTGGCACTGTGATGCAGATAAGGCTTGAGCACCACCTGGTTAGCTCTCTCTCGGGCTCAGAGCAGTGTTCTTAGACACATATTGAGGAAATGGCCCAGGCTGGGGCACACTGGCTGAGGCAGGAAAATATTGAACCTGGGCTACACAGTCTAGAGCAGGGGTATTCAAACTGTGGGGCGCGACCCCCAGGGGGGCCGTGGAGTGATAGGAAGGGGGTCGAGCATTCCCGGTCACACTTCTGCCCAAATGACTTCTGTCGTCTTCATTCTCCCCGAAGCAGGAGCGTGCTTCAGATTTAGAAGGTGACAGGTGTGCGGGATCAAAGAAGCTGATTGCGCGTCCTGTATATTCCTAACTTTCAGTGATAAAATGAATAACCCGCAATGACTTATTACCATCGATATTATATATCCATAATACCGAAGAGCTTTAACGTTATCAATCATCTCACATTATGCTACTAATTAGATAGTTCCTCCAGGAAATGCCTTTCATTAATTGAAAAAATGAGTTTCACTGCCACACAAAGTGCAAGTGAAACATCACTCTTGGGTGCACAATTTACATTGTCGGAAGGTAACACATTCAATTCCTTTTAGTGAAACCAAAAATACGATCGCCCAATAAGGTTAGTGTGAGGCTGCAACTTGTGACGATCAATAATAGAGAGTATGGTACGAAAACGTACAAGATAATCTGCAAACACAGGATTCATTAAAATAGTTATTCGTGGCCTTAGGGATGAAAGAGAAGTGCAATGGTCTACAAGGGCTTCAGCCCCCCTCCTGCCCCGTCGTGTGTCTCAGCCCGGGCTGCTGCAGTGCAGCTCGAGCTGCTGTGGGCTGGGCTGGGCAGTGTCTGGAGTCTTATCTCCGGCATGCCCAGGTTTTTCACAGGTCTTTAAAGACCATTTGCATATTTAGATACCTTTTGTAAACTGGTTACCAAGGCTTAGTTTTTTTCAAGTTTCAGTACCCCCGGGCCCCCACTCTGCCTATTCCTTACATTTGTATTTTACATTTACTGGGGTAGTGTGAGAATGCATTTCATGAAAAGGAATATAAAGTAGGGTTGCCAAAAGAAAAATGCCAGCCTTGTGTTGTTTAAAGAGCCTGCAAAGACCTCCTCTTGACAAAAAATAGAGTTATAAATAAAAAAATATGTATTCATTTGTTATGTGACTTTTCTGTCTTTGTTCCCTTTATTTATCAGTCATGGATCATTGAGGCAGCCCTAGAACACAATTAAAAGTGCTTTCTATTTATATTTGCTGTACTGGGGTGGGTGCTGAGCAGAGATTAATTTGTAATAAAACATTTGCAGGGCCCTCACCAGTAGGCCACTGCAACTTTAACCACCCACCCATTGCCTTGCCTGCGCGGCCAATGACAATACCTATGCAACTTCCAATCATAACACTTGTACAAGTGTTATGGGAGAGGAGTTGGCCTAACGGCTACAGCGTTCGTCCTCGAATCTGGGCAATGACGCTGAACATCCTGTGATTCTGGGCAAATCACTTAATCTCCCCGTGCCTAACCCAAAAAAAAATGAATGTGTCCTCATGTAATGCAACTGGTGCCATGTAAAGCGCTCTGAAACCCCATTCGGGTCAAGTTCGCGCTATATAAAACTCTGTAAAAAAAAAAAAGAAATGTGACTATTCAGACTATTTCAAGCCCCCAAAGCGATAAGAATGGCATGGGTGTCAGAAGTTTATCGTTTTTAATGTATATTGAATTAATAAACAGCTGTTCTGCTCATCTCTAAATTACACAGACAGAGCCACCATGTGGCAGACTGTCAAAGTGCCAGTGTGCACAATTAGGTGCCAGTGCGGAGCACCGGAAACCACTTGCTCAAATTAAGCACTGGTGCTGAGGTAACAGGGGAGAGGGACGTTGGTTCAAGAAGGTGTGGAGGAACAAAGGGGAGATTGGAAAGATGAATGGGGGGAAGATACAAATAGACACAAATTTGATTGGAGAGACTTGAGGTGAATGAGAAGTGCTGAGGGGCACAGGAGGTGACGGGGCCATAGAGGCCATGAGATAAATGCGAGAGACTGTTAGAGATGAGGGCAGTGAAAAGACAGAATGGCAGAAGGTGATTAAAGGTGAAGTGAGAGGTTGAATGGGGAGAGTTCAGAAATTGTAAAAAGGGGTGAAAGAAATGGCCTGCAAAGTGAGAGAGGGACCCGGGATTAGGAGAGGAGAGAGGGATGGAAGAGAAGGGGTGAGAGGAAAGCGGCATGGGTAAACTGCTTAACTCTGCACAAGACCGCAAGGGTTTTAAGGGACCCCTGCTGCTCCCTGCCAGGGCTAGGTGAGCTTCTGTGGCAGCACGTATTCCTGCAGAGTGGAAGGCCCATCAAAAGGTTAACTAGACATCTTTCGGATGTTAATTGCTGTATTTTGGTTATAAACTGGTACTGATGGGGTGAAATCTTTCCTCAGTGTTACTGTGTGTACAAAATGTCAAAATAATGAAGCAATGCTATCCCAAAATACGCGGCATCACATAACATTATTTACATTTTCTTCTCACACAATTTGGTCAAGCCTGTCACGTAATTTGGTCCTCACCTGCCTCATAATTCCAGTAGCCCTGCCTACAGGTTTAGAAATTTTTGTCAGGAGGGGGTCCTTACGCCTGAAAATGTTGAAAGGGGGGTCTCGGCATCCTAAAGTTTGAAGACCTCTGGTCTAGAGGGACATCTGAGCGGGCCAGCAGAAACTGAATCTGCCTTAGCTATCCTTTGCTGACTGGTCCCCTGGCTCGTCCCACGTAATTAATGATGCTACATAGAGCATCATTCCAGGACCTCTCTGTCCCACGTGGGACCCGGCCCAATTCCAAACAGGATGTGAGGCCCTAAGACAAGTAACTCTTCTCACTGGTGCCTGCCCAGTGTTGCCAGGTGGGCAGGCAGAAAAATACATTAAAACAGATTGCCAGCCTTTGGCCCCTTCCACTGCCAGCAATCAATCAGGAGAGCATCAGGACTCCACATCTGCACGTTCTTTGCAGCAGGCACATTAACCCTCTGTGCTACTTTCATGAAGAGTCAAACCTGCCACCAGACAAAACTCAGCTCTTTCCAGCAGGAGTATTAATCACCAAGGGGCATATCTACAAGGCCATGCGATAATTATCGCTCAGCGCTCTTAGCGCGAGGATAATTATCGCCGGCCGAAACTGAATTTTATCGCGGAGATAGCGTGCTATCAGCAACGCTTATCTCCAAAGCGATAAAATTCAGAGCACAAGCTGCCAATTGTGCGATTATCGCTGGAAATACAGCGATAATCGCACAAGGTTTGGCGATAGCTTGCTGATAGGGCAAGACATACTTAGCCATGATATCCACCTTCCATAGGATATCATGGCTAAGTCAGTCTCAAAGCAGGCGTTAGGAAAGTAGCGATAACAGAGGTTATCGCTACTTTTCTTGTCGCTATGCTTCTTTGCCTGAGGCTTGATAATAGGAGAAATGTCGCTTAGCGACATTTCTCCCGTTATCCTGGGGAGGAACGCCCACTTTGCATCTCATTAGAGATGCAGAGCTGAGCGATAGGGAAAGGGCGATGTAGCATGGATTCACGCGTCAGCGTGTCCTTGCTAATAGGGCGTTAAAATGATCGCCGCTTTTCGTCCGAAAACGGACGCTAAAGCGGCAATAATTTTATCGCCAGCCCTTGTAGATATGCCCCCAAGTTATCTTGAATCTTTTATTGTTGCATGAAAACTTCTGGACGAACAAAAAACTCTGCAGCTCGTGCTTTTAACCCATGTGTTATTTTCAAACACAGTGCCCCTGAGGTGAGCGCCAGGTGCTGGTGCACCGCCTTAAAGCCAGTCCTGCATGTATGAATTCTGTTTTTCCCATTTAATCGAGGTAATTTTAGCTTTGCCAGTCCCATAATGTCACACTGCATTTACTGCAATGCACAAAATAACTGCTTGTGAGTGTTACTCGAAATGTCACCCAGTACATTTCACGCTTAGGCACTCCACAAACACAAAAATGTAACCCATATTATGCACATTGAGAACTTGGTAGCTGTGCTGTGACAGTGTACCTTTTTCTGCAAATTGAGCCTGCCACATAACAATGTGAGTAATTCTAATGTTGTATTGTTCGTTCAGAAAACGATGTTGGACCAATTTGTTAGACAAAGATAACTGTTTAGGCTTTGATTAAAGAGTCATTTTCTATCGTAAAGCCGCATTCAGTACGACCGCTCTATGTGCCCGTGAATATATCACTCCAGACATTTTCCAAAGTCTGCGTGCTGCAGCATGTCATGGGTCTGAAGGAGGAGGGGGGCGTCGATTGGTCTTTGCTGTCTGTGTAGGCCTGACAACTGTAATGTCTTGTTACTTACCGGTTATCTTCAATACCCCGATTAGGGTCCTCCTCGTCCCAGTCCTAACAGAGTGAGGCAGTCCTGCCTCCAACCAGCCAATCAAAACGCTTTAAAATGAAATGCCAAAGGTCCAATAACCCCTCCCACCCACTGCCATGCCTGTTATCAACAAGTCCTAGACACAAACACAGCGGGAGGGAGGGAGGGAGGGAAGAGGACTGGGACAAGGAGGACCCTAATCGGGGTAATGAAGATTACCGGTAAGTAACAAGACATTACCCCCTCATGGGTCCTCCTCGGTCCAGTCCTAACAGGGTGAGGAACTCACAACCAGAGAACCAGGAATAAAAAACGCAGGACACCAGGGATCCATGCAAAAAGTACAACATTTTAATCAAACAAGTGATTAAAGAACAGCAGTGCTCAAAACGCCAACAGCAAAACTGTCAACAGAGGCATGTAAAAAAATCAAGGCGATAATGCCAAACAAATGTGTGATGGGACTGCCAGGTGGCCGCTCTACAAATCTCCTGAATAGAGACCCCCGCCTCCTCAGCCCAGGAAGCAAACACAGAACGTGTCGAACGACCCTGCACCTGAGACGGAGGAGGCAGACCCACAGACTTATAGGACTGGAAGACCGCCAAACGCACCCATCGACTGATCGTAGAAGTAGAAACCTTTTTCCCTTTAGCCACACCCCCACAGGAGACAAACAGGGCAGGAGAAAGCCGAAACCCCAGCGAACGCTGGAGGTAAATCTGAAGAGCCCTACGAACATCCGAAGAAGAAGGAACAATAGAATCCCCCTCCGTAGGCAAATCAGTAAGGATCACCTCCTGCTGCAAATGGAACTTGGAGGAAACCTTAGGCAGAAAAGCCGGGTCAAGCCACAAAACAACCTTATCCTGCAGGAACTGCAAATAAGGGAAGGAAATAAGCAAGGCACCCAACTCACCCAACCATCGAGCGGAGGTGATGGCCAACAAAAAGGCCACCTTAGCGGACAACCACAACAAGTCCGCCTCCAACAAGGGCTCAAAAGGGGGCAACTAAAGACCCCGCAAAACAGTAGGCAAATCCCAAGAAGGCACAAACATAGGAGAGACCGGATGATGAAGCCAAAAGCTCCGAAGAAGACGACTCACCAAAGGGGCAACAACCTCCAAGGAAGCCCCCGGACACCGACAAGCACGAACCGCAGCCCATTGAGCTGACAACGTGGAAGGGGAAAGGTCCTTCAAAAAACCATCCCGGAGAAAGTCAAGAACAGAAGCAGGATCCCCAAGCACAGGATCCACTCCATGCGAAGAGCACCAAGAGACAAAAGAGCCCCAATGTCGACCATAGCACTTAAGGGTCGAAGGCCGACGCGACAGCTGGATGTCACGGGCCATCACAGAAGAACAGCCCAAAGACTCCAACGTCAACCGCTCAAGAGCCAGGCCGTCAGATGCAAGCGATGAAGACAGGGCAGAGACAGGATCGGATACTGAAGCAGAGCCGGAACTAAGGGAACAGAGAGATGGTACAGAACAGAGGATGGAAGTTTGCGGCTCAAGGCGTCCGCATGAAAATTCAGGTGTCCCAGAATGTACACAGCCCTCAAGGCCAACAGGTGAGATTCCGCCCAGGCACAAATCATGGAAGCCAGCAGATTCGGAGACGCGCACTTGGTCCCCCCTGGCGGTTCAAGTAACAACGAGCCACCTGATTGTCGGTACGAGTCAACAGATTAGTCCCGTGGAGATGAACCTGAAAGCACTGCACCGCCTCCCAAATGGCCGCCAGCTCCCGCCAGTTCGAGGAATGGGCGCTGTCCCTCTGAGACCACTGACCCTTGGCCTCCAAGGACCCCAACGTGGCTCCCCAACCCCAAAGACTGGCATCCCTAGTCAACAAGAGGGGAGGAGGAAGACGAAAACGCACCCCTTTCTCCAGATTGGGAGTGCAAAGCCAACAGTCCAAGTCCCGAACCAGAGCAGGAGAGAGAGGAACCAGAGTCTCGTAGTCCACCTGGGAGGGGTCCCACCGAGTCAACAGATGAGTCACCAAGGGCTTGAGTTGCAGGCGAGACCAAGGAACCACTGCAATGGTGGCAGCCATCAACCCCTGGACCCGCAACCAAACTCGAGCCGGGGCAAAGGGACGACTTAACAGATCCTGCAACAGAGTCTGCAGGGAAAGGATCCGAACAGGAGGGACAAACACCGCCCCCAGAGTGGTGTCGAACAGACCCCCGATGAACTGAAGTCTCTGAACAGGATCCAGATGAGATTTGGCCAGATTCAACTTGAACCCCAGATCCTGGAACAAGGCCAACGTAGCTTCCACCGCCAGAAGAGCCTTAGGAAAGGAGGAAGCAGAGATCAGACAATCATCAATATAGGGAAACACGGAGAAACCCCGATGTTGCAAAACCCCCACAGCAGGAGCCAATACCTTGGTAAAAGTCCTGGGAGCAGTGGAGAGGCCGAAAGCCAAAACCTGAAACTGGAAATGCATCCATTGCACCGCAAAATTCAGGAACCGCTGACTGGCTGGATGGACCGGAGCATGAAAATAGGCGTCTTCCAAGTCCAGAGAAGCCAAAAAATCACCCTCTTGAATGAGGGGAATGACGGACTGCAAGGTGACCATCGGAAAATGATCCAACCGCACCAACTTGTTCAAAGCCCAGAGATTCAGAATCGGGCTGAAGGAACCATCTGGCTTTGGGACCAGAAACAGATGGGAATAGAACCCCAGGCCCTTCTCCTCCACCGGAACCAGCACAATAGCCCCTTTTGACAACAATATGGCGACGCCGGACAACATGGCAGACCGCCTCACGGGGTCTCTTGACAATGGGGTAACCCAAAAGAAGTCCAGAGGGGGAGGACCCCGGAAGGGAATCTGGTAACCCATCTCGATGACAGACAAGACACACTGGTCGGAAATCAGAACTGACCAACGGGCCAGAAATAACCTGAGCCGAGCCCCCACCACGGCATAGTCACTTTTGTCCAGCACCAAGGGGATGCTGCTTCTGCTGTTGAGGCCAGGACTTATAATGGAATGCAGCCCCCGACCACAGGCCCGACCACGAAAGGGCTGAGAAGACAACGCCCCCTTAAAACCCTGTTTATGGAAAAAGGATTTCTTCTTCGGCACAGGCTGAAAAGGTTTCAACATTTTCTTATCCTCTGCAGACCGCTGCACCATCGCGTTCAAATCGTCCCCAAAGAGACGGGGACCCTCAAAAGGCAGCCTATGGACCAAGGCCTTCTGAGCAGCATCAAGATGCCAAGGCTTGGTCCAGAGAGACCTCCTACCTGCCACCGCTGCCCCGGCAGCCGAGGAGAAGGCCCACAAAGAATCAAAAGTCACATCAGAGAGGAACTGCGCCAAGACCTCCATCTGTGCCAAGACAGGAGTAGGGACCCCTCGATCCTGTAAACAGTCAAACAATTTCTCAAAATCCTTGAGAAGTACCTGAGAAGCATAGGCCGTATAAGTGCTAGCACGCACCACAAAATGAGAAGCAGCATAAGAACTCATGAGAGCGAATTCCACCTTCCGCTCCACCGGGTCCGCCAGGGAAGCCTCCTCCGAAGACAAAGAGGAAGACGAAGAAGAAGCCATGGAGGACAAAAGAGAATTGACTTTAGGAACCAGAGGATTCTGGGTGTCAAAGTCCGCCAGGCGATACCGCTTCCCCAGAAAGCGAGGAATACCCTGCTTATCAACTTCAAGCCATTCCTTAGCCAGAATATCCTTCAGGACAGCATGAAAGGGTAGGTCATCCACCACAGAGGAACTATACTGGGAGTAAAACCCCTTATCAGATAATGATTTAGGGTCAAAACCCAGCATTTCCCGAATATGGACCAGCATGTCCGAGAACACTTTGCCCTGAACGTACTCCACTTTAGGGGAATTGACCATGTCCTCATCATCATCTATAGATTTTTTTGCCGCAGGCTCCAGCAGTGCAGACTGGACAGCAGAATTAATTAACTCCTGCAAATCAGCCCTAGAAATCTGCAAAAATTAATCCTCCTGCAGGTCCTGGACATTATGCTGCTTGGACAAGGATTTCGCAGGCACCGGAGAGGAAGCTCCATCACTCATGGCCAGAGCAGAAAGAGCAAACCACACAGGAAGCTCAAAACACACACCAGGAAGTGCCCAGCAACTCCCATGAAATACTGCCCCCAATCAACCAAGTCCCGTGAAACACGACACTTGGAAACCACAAAGGGCAGCCCTGCAGTCTCCTCCCACAGCCACAGAACAAAGCACCATGGCCGCGGGGGCCGGACGCTGCTGGAAACGCCCAGCGCCGGAACGACCCGAGGCCAGAACATCAAGAAAGCTCCCCGCCCCAGCCCAGCACATGCGCGGGGAGCGTCCTGGCCAAGGAGCAGGAGCGCAGCCGACCGGAGCTCCGGTGCGGCTGCGCGCAGAGATGCATCAATAAATATAAACAACAGTACAGTAGACCAAAAGGCAAAGAAAAACTCACGGCACCGTAAACACATCCCGCCTAAACCGGAACTGGCAACAGGAGACACGGAGCACCAGCGTTCCGACCGCCGTCGGACAGCAAGAAAAAAACAGGCATGGCGGTGGGTGGGAGGGGTTTATGTGACCTTTGGCATTTCATTTTAAAGCGTTTTGATTGGCTGGTTGGAGGCAGGACTGCCTCACTCTATTAGGACTGGGATGAGGAGGACCCATGAGGGGGTAATGTGGCATCTAAGAGCAAGAGGCCCTGTCAGGAAGACCCCGTACTAAGAACTGCCTTCTTCAAGAACCCCCAGCTCGAAGTCAATGCTGTGTGCATGTCTCTACGCCGATAGAGCCACCGAAACCACCATGTCCTTATGAACACTGCCGCTTCTCTTCATTACCTGGACAGGGAGAAACTGTACATCCTGGACCAGCGGCTGAGGCCACAGAGCATCCAGAGGGACAAGGCTCGGAAAGGAGAACCGTCTCCATAGTACACCCCACCCTCCTTCACTACAAAATGCAAACTTGTCCATTTTCCCCTTAACCATAAGGCACAGATAATTCCGGGGGATAATAGAAACACGGCGTAGCCATCTTTCCTTCGCACTCACCCCGCCAAGACCCTACAAAGGTGAGCTCCTTGGACTTCAAATTAATCCCGCAACCTGAAACCACAGTGGTCCGGCTGTCAGCAGGATCAGTCCAATAAAGAAGTTTGACCTCTCCACTGCACCATATAGTAGTTTATCGCTTCCCTGTGCACAGTGACCTCCTTACCAGAGGGTACCATAATACCTCCCTCACAAACACCACGTTACTTAAGAGCAGCAAGTATCAAAAGAACATAACTCGTAAATGTGAAAAATTTGACACGCCCAATCACTCCCCACCACAAAAGCAGGGCTGAAATCAGTTAGAAAAGCAATCAAGCTGAACCTACCCTATGCCCCCTTATCCAAGAGACGAGGCTTAACAAGCAGACATTTGCTCCTTCCCATAGGGCACCACCCCGTTCAGTGCTCTGCATTCAGAGTCATCACTCTTTCCGACCATGACTGCTAGACTCTGAATCAGAGCCTCAGCTTGCCTCCTGCCTCCTACAAGTTAACTGAACTCCGGCGGCAGGAGGTTACGTCCGGTCTCCGCTGCGCCTAAGTCAGGGTTGTATCACACAACCTGACAGGGCTGTCATCATGTCTCGGTAGCTGCCATTGGGTGCTACCGCAACGTGACGTCATCTGCCAGCTGCGCCGTTGCCGGAATACAATATCCAAGAACTTAACTTCATGACATACTGTGGCAGCATTAAGCAGCAGAGGGCGAGCCCCAAGTCTGAGAGAACTGCAGCGCGGCACTCCACGGCGCGCTGCCACTTACTCCTGAGTTTTATTTTGGCAGCTGAGGTGAGCACTAGTAAAATGGCTTGTCTTTCAGAGCTGAGGCACTATGCCTTTTGCGTGACAACGCATTTCAGTGCGGTGATGCGGAGCACCACACTGAAATGTGTTAGTCTAACGCCTGATGCGTGGTACTTGGCAGGACTGTACCAGCTGAGCAAGGATTCCCTTACAAATAATGGTGACTGCCGCCAACACCACCGGAGTCTCCAGGCAGAGGCAACCATCTGGTTGAACGCAGATGGACAGGGAAAATGTCTAACGAGGAAGAAAGCAGTTCTAGGGGGAGCAGGTGACAAGCAGAGCAAAGAGGCCGTCCAGAAAAAAAAGAAACTCCTCCGTAGTTTGGGGCAGCATGCAACGACAGACCTCAGGGGCAGGCAGGCAGCAGGTTGTCCATTAGGGTAAGTTTGACCCTTTGAAGCTGCACTGCCACCCCTGCTGACTGTCAAGTAAACCCCGCTGCCACCCCAGGCACCCTATCGTTGCCACTCACGAGAAACAAAACCAGCGAAAATGTAAATGATGCGGCCACCTTTGTGCTGCTGACCCCGACCCGTCTTCGGGGCTCTTTGATGGGGGGATTCAGCCCCTTGTCCAAACTCTCTGACCCAGGCGCTAAGCCAACTGACACTACCTGTTAGAAACCTCATACAGGCAAGGCTACCTTTGCTGTTTGTGTTAGGCACCTGCTTTACGTGGAACTCCTTTGTAAGACAGATATGATAAAGTGATTCCCCTTGATTAAGGTGTTCACGTCAAAAGCACAAGGAAACCAAGCCCTGCACAGCAGTGCAAGCGTCCTTAACCTACTCACCAGCGAGCACCTAGGACACGCAGAAGTTTGAGACTCCTGCATTCTTTGCTCTGCCCTCCTTGTGGTAATCACAAACAAGTGTGCAACAGTTTGCCTATGTGATGGCAACTGACATGAGCTTGACAGTTCCACATTGAGACTTCCGTCATTTTACAAAGGCCAGTTCCTCAGCTATAAACTGCTGGTGCAAGCCTGGGTCAGATTCAATACAGCATATATTGGTGGCTAGACATCCTGAAATGGGCTATCTATTCTGTGGAGCACCCACCCCATCTATCCACCATGCCACATAATTCCACTACACAATTCACTCAACACCACACAATTCCACCACACACAATTCCACAATTAACAATCACTATCCAACCCGCATAATTGCACAGAATTCCACTCCACACCACATACATCCAATCCACTCAAAGCCAAAACACATGGGTAAAAGACATTGTCTTACAACGCCAATAGCTCTAACTCTCGCAAATTCTGAAATGTGTGATTTTTTAAATTTTCTTTTGTTGCTATTCCTTCTTAACATACCCACCAGTCTAAATAACAATTTTCTGGTGCAAAGCTTTGCTTTACATGTTCACCAAATGCCCTTGCACTCATTAATTTATTTTTAAAATGTTTCCATATTACATTTCTCTTCCCAGTGTCATGTTGCATTAGACTCTTTCTGTCTCTGTGTTCCCGGACTCGTTACTGGGCCTTCCATTTCCCATAATACGCTATAAAATGTCTGAAACACCTTTATATGCCGAAATTGAGTCTTGCAGGCATACGTGAAGCCTCATTTGCCTTTGTATTTCCTCTATTACTTGGCTAGCCCCACTTGATGAACGAAGCACATATTTCCTGTTTCCGCATTTACTTGCTCGTTTCATATTGCCCCATGAATCTTCAGGAATCTCGTTGAGCTATTTCTGTTTCGTGATGTACAATTTTCTGTTCTTAAGTAAGATGATGTAGTTATGAGTTGGGCCTCAGAATTTAAAAAGCAATGCCAGAACTTGAGATTTGATGCATAGATGGTGTGAACAACATTGGCAGCTTTTTGCATTTAGCATATCCGCTCAGGGATCCTTTGTGATATTAGTTGTATACGCACATAATAAAATTACCTTGTCTTTTGGGAACCTCTCTGTGATACACATCTAGACCTTTACAGCATGCATATTTGTTATAACAGAGCTCATAACAAACACTGCAATAACTGGCAGAATGTTTTTTTGTGCTTTTTTTGCTTATTGCAATGTGTCTCTGCATCTGCGTGAGCACTTCCACATGCACGCATTGACTTCCAAAGTCTTGGCTTTACCTCAGTACAATCCATGCAACCATTAATACTTTCACAGCAGATGCTGGAAAACGCGCCAGGCCCACGGATTTCTGAGGGTGGGGGGACCTGCACTGTTAATTTGAAATGCCCTCCCGGGGGTTTGTTCTGGAGTGGGCCTCCGTAGAAGTCTTCTTGAAAGTGAAGCCTGTGATAAGCATGCTGTTTTTGTGTAACATTTAGAACTGGGGGTCTCTAGTTGGCAGAGGTAGGTACCTTTGTCCAAATAGGGACCCTTGCTTCTAGTCAGGGTAAGGGGGATACACTACTAAAATAACCCCTGCTCATCCCCTTGGTAGCTTGGCACGAGCAGGCAGGCTTATCTCAGAGGCAGTGTGTAAAGCATTTGTGAACACATACAGTAACACAGTGACAACACTACAGATGGACACCACACAGGTTGTATTATAAAAATAAGTATTTTTATATAGACTTAACACAAGACCCAAAACGACAAAAATCCACAATACACTATGAAAAATATGACTGTCAATGGTAGAAAATAGTTCAGTTCAAATGCAGGTGATAAATGCGACACTCTACGTTCAATGTACCTTTGGATGCGTAACGCGATACAAACAAAAGAGTTGCAGGGAAGGTGATGCGTCGGTTCCTTACACGCAAGAACGGTGATGCTTCAGTTCCTTGCTCTGGGGGAGGTGATGCGTCGGTTCCCTACTGCTGCGTAGGGGACGGTGATGCGTTGGTTCCTTACCGGAGAGGAGGTGATGCGTCGGTTCTTCACCGCGTGGGGAGGTGATGCGTCGGTTTCCTACTGCGCTTCTGTGGCGATGCAACCAGCAGCGCCTCGATGTGATGACGACCCGGTGCAATGAAACAAAATGGCGTCTTCTTCTCGATGCGACAACGAAGGGGCGATGCGTGCACGCCCGACGGCCGTGCGGCGACTCGGTGAATCTTCTGAGCCGCGACAGGCCCTGCGACACGCTTCTCCGGTGATGCGACGGCATCTGCTGCAACAGGCGACACCCTTCTCCGGTTATGCGAGGCGCTTCGGTGATGCGATGGCGACAGCGGCAGTGGCAGCATGCTTTCTCGGCGATGCGACGACAGCTGCTGCGGCGGCAACACGCTTCTTCTTCGTGAGTCGCCCTCCCAGCGACACACAGTCTCTCAGAAGGCCCAACACAACAGTAGGCACTTCAAATTCCCAGCAAGGGAATTCAGGGGAGCTGGTTGGTGAAGTCTTGTATCCCTGAGACTTCAGCAGGAGGCAAGCTCAATCTTCAAGCCCTTGGAGATTTTCTGCAAGATGATGAAAGTAAGCACAAAGTTCCTTTCTCCTTTCTTTGGCAATCAGGCAACCACTGCAGGCCAATCCCTCAAACAGCACACAGCATAGGGATAGTCTCCTCCTTCAGATTCTCTGGTTCTTCTCCTCAGCAAAGGTTCTTCTTGTTTCCCAGAAGTGATCTAAAGTCTTGGGGTCTGGGCCCCAGTATTTATACCCATAAATCCTTTGTCCTCTGAAGGCAGAGGGTCCTGTACCTAGTCCAAACCAGTTCTGGGTGCATTCTGCCAGTGCACACCCTCTTCCTTTGTCAGTGTGGGCCAGGGACATCAGACGTACCACAGGAGGTGGAGCCAGCATTGTGGAAGGCAGGCACAGCCCTATTCAGGCCCAGGTGCTACTCCTCCCACCTCTCTACATGCAGATAGGTCTATTCAACCCTGTGCTGACTCACCCTGTCTCCTGGAGTCCCCCAGCCCCTGTCACTCACAAACCCAGACATACAATACACAAGCTAGCAGAGGCAGGCTGGATGGTTAGGCAAGAAAATACCTACTTTCTAAAAGTGGTATTTTCAAACACAGAATGTTAAAACCAACTTCACTAAAAGATGTATTTTATCATTCTGAGTTCAGGCATACCAAATTCGTTTTTCTACCATGTTCCCTGGGTCAGTTAGGAGTCTAAGATGTTATAATCAAACTGCCCATTCTGGCCTATGGGGACAGGTAGCCTTGCAATAGTGAAAAACGAAATTGGCTGTAATTCACTATCAGGACATGCCACACACACCAGGGCATGTCCTACCTTACACATACAATGCACCCTGCCCTAGGGCCTACCTTAGGGGTGACTAATATGCAGGAAAGGGAAGGTTTGGGGACTGGTAAGTGGGTGCACTTACCAAGTCGACATGGCAGTACCAGACTGCACACAGGCTCTGCAATGGCAGGCCTGAGAAACACTTTACAAGCTGCTCCTGTGGGTGGCACAACCATTGCTGCAAGCCCACCGGCAGCATTTGATTCACAGGCCCTGGGCACAAACAGTGCACTGTACTAGGGTCTGACAGTGAATCAAATAGGCCAAACATGGAGTCACTAATCCATACATTAATTTATCATAGGGAGCACTTGCACTTTGGCACTGAATAGCAGTGGCAAAGTGCCCAAAGCATCTAGACCAGCAAAAACATATCAACAACAGAGGAGGCATAGTGACAAAAATGGAAGGGAGACCCACGCCAAGGATGCCAGGTCTAACAGTAACCAAGACACATGAGGAAAGGATTGAATTCAATTGCAGCTGGGTATTTTTTTCAGAACAGCTACTAAATCGCTAATGTTGGGCTAGCTATCAGTTATACTCTGTAAGTGCAGAGCCCAAGAGCAGAGCTTAGTTTATGGGTTTCAAAAGCACTGCTTAATCGTGTTTCTTTCTCCACGATACATTCCTCAGTATAGTTGTTTGTCATCTTAATGTGTTAAGCATAACTTGCCCCTGACGCTGATTCTTCAGGCTATTCAATACTCTAGTGATGTAGTCACCCACAGAATTTTATAGTGCTGTTGACTTGCATCAAGGCACTTGTCTTTCCGTCTGTGCGTTAAAAAGCTTTGGAATTGTGTCCATAAGTGTTTCTGGATGCAAGCATGTATTCCCGAATCACACTGCATGACCCAGTGTGTAGTAATTGTATAGGTATTCAATCCCTGGTGGCACAGCACCCAGGAGAATGTGCTGCATGGCTAGACACTTATAAGGTACCAAAAGTGAGACCTATTGGCTATGCCAATGCTTGTTTTCTTACCTGTCAGGAGCAGTGAGAAAGGGCTATGGCAGGCAAGCAGGGACATAGCTTGGTCATTAAGATTAGGGGTTGTGAGCTTCAGCTTTCTCAACAAGCATGCTAGCATATCATTTTTTTTAAAATTATACGACCAGCAGGGTGCATGAGAGGGGCCTAAGGGGCAGTGGTAAGGGAGAGAAAACACAATATTTTGCAAAATAACATTTTTAAGGAATTTGAGAACAGAGGGAGAGAGCGTATGTGGCAATTTTTGTCTGTGTACATGTAAAAATTCTGGTGAAATCCGACAGACACCTCTCCATACCTGACTGATAGCACCAGTACCCAGCTATTTATCAGGAACTACATTTATTAGGGGGGGGGGTGTAACACCCCAAACACCCCCCTGAAGCTATGCCCCTGCAGGCAAATAGAGTGTGCCAAAAATGTTGTGCACTGGCCTACAGGAGCAGGTTACTGGCAGTGCATGCTCTGAGTCACACAAGACCAATCAGTCCCTGTCAGCTACAGGCCCAGAGGACTCGGATGTTTGCATGCAGGAATCCAGAGGTGGGAGACTAGCCTTGAAGTCGGTAGTCTCCCGCCTGAATCAGGAGTGTTGGTATGTATGCAGCAGTTATTAATGTCAGGGCACAAGTCCTAAAAAAGAAGTGGGGGGACTAACCTAGTTAGGCAGTATGCAAGTGACATCACGGCGAACCACATCTTGGCGTGCGACATCACGGCGCACGACATCACGGCACATGACATCACACATGGCATCACAGGAATTGACATCACAGGAAGTGGTATCACAAGCCACGACTTTACAGGAAATGGCATCACAAGAAGTGACAGATCTTAAACCCTCACATATATGTTTAGCAGGTCTATCATGAGTACATTTGAGCGCAACTCGAGTATACACGCAAACCCTCCTGATTTAGGCAGAAGATTCACACTTTTGTAAGCTACACATAAAACAATGTTGCCTTTTGTCAGCGTAAAGTTTCCTTTACCCAAGGATTGAACAAACTAACTCTACCGCCAGCCTACTCAACCAGGCATATTATTCCATATGCAGCACATTTCCATGTAGATGTGATAGCTTTAGCTGCCTGCGCTCTCCAGAGGCGAGACCACTCTCCTATGCAAAGTATTTTTACTCAGCCTTACCCACCTGCACTCATTTTAGGAGATTAGGTCTCATTTTTCACCAACAGACCATGACTCAAAGCAAGAGAAAAAGACAGAAAGGGAAGATAGGAGAGAGATAAGAAAACAATGATGAATGCATAAAAGGGTCTGAAAAAGAACCTGCAAGAATAAGCAATTTTAGGGCAGTGAAAGAAAAAGGTTATTGCGACCTTGGCATCCAGCAATAGGACCCTAAGAAAAAGTCTGCATATTTTTTTTTCCCAAAGCCACGCAAAAACTATTCTATGAGGCTATTTCCTCTTTGTATGTGTGCTGCAGAATGCAGCATACACGCAAAGAGGAAATAACGAGGAGAAATGGATATATTTCTTCTTGCTACGTCAGCCTCAGGTAGACTCACCAGTTTGGTGCAAACCTATATTTACAAGTCTTTGGAAATATGGTTCTGCATCAAAATACATTGATGGATGCACAGGGACCCCCTAGTACCACCCATATGATGCCTAACTGATGATAGGTAACTCAAGGCAGGGCAATGTGTGGTACTATAAATCCCAAAACAGATTTTACGTCAGGGTTGTGCCCGAAAATTGACTTAACCTGGACGCAAAATCTGGGCCTCAAGTTATACATTTACTTTTATTTAAACTCTGCCACAAAGAAAGTGGCAACAAGAAGAAAACTTACAGTAAATCTGTTCTGGTTAATTGGTTGCAAAGACTGTATTTTAAAATATCTTATGGGGTTAAGGCACCTGTTGTCGAAATCTGTGTATTCCAGTAAATCTGAATGAATATTAATTGTAAGATAACTCTGGATGGAGGTTAATGCACTTGCTGGAAAGATCTGTGTTTTGTCTAGCCTCAGTTTTGACTCAAAGTAGCATAGAGGGTTAATTCAAAGCACATCATGTAACATGCAAATGACAGATTTTATCTTATGTAGCTAGGTAAGTAGGATACTGCTTTGAATACAGAGATCCTTATGTTACTTGCAGTTGCATTGTAAACCTTTTAATATAGCACAGTGAGCTGTGGAAGATGATATGCGACTTCTACACCTTGTAATCCCCCACTGTTTTATGTAACACATCCTGTACAATGATTTACAACTGCATATGATTTATTATAATTGTAATATGTAAGTGTGATGTAAAGCGTTCTGACACTCTGCTTTAGGATGAGTAGCGCTATACAGGAAAACAGAGTGGTACTTAAATTATTTCAAAGCCTCCTTAGGGTTAGCAAGCGTTATATAAATTACATTTATTATGTGTAAATACTGGGAAAGACCAACACAGCTGGCATTCTTATAGTGCATGCATATCTCATGAACAGAGCCTGAACAGAGTGAAAAACTGCCTCTTTAAAGTATGTCAGTCCTGCCAAGTGTCACGCATCAGGCGTGGCGCTAACGCATTTCAGTGTGGTGTTCCGCATCACCGCACTGAAATGCATTGTCACGCATTTTGCCCACTCTCTGACACTCTGAAACTGGACGCTTAATAATAATGCCAGGGTGCTGCAGCACAGCGCGGCGCGCTCGCTGGCGCTGCCTGGCTGGTCAGAGTAATTAAATGAATGAATCCCCGGTCCGTGCGCAGCTTGTGGCGCTTGGTACAGCTACAATGTTTCAAAACACTGCAGGCTGCTGAGTGCCTCTCATTCCCGCCGCGGCGCTGACCACATGACAGAGTGAGTCATGATGTCTAAGACTCACTCTGCCAATTAAATTACCGGGACGGCCGGGGCCTGCCCTCTCAGAGGACGACTCGTGCGTTAACTGGCTGCGGCGCCGGCCTGGCGCCCATACCTCACGTCCTGCTGTAGTACTGCCGCCACCGCCCGTCATGGCTAGAGAGATGAGAACAAGAAGATGAAGACAGTAAGTACTGTACTAACGCTCGTCAGACATTCAGCGCCCCCAGTGTATAAAGTGCACCGTGCCCTTGTCTCTGACCTCTCACATGTGCAGGCACTATTACAATATGTTAAGTGGTTCAGTTCTTGTGTACAGTTGTTAGTCTACCATCGGTATGGCCTCACTGTAATTGGGTTGGCTTGCGAGAGGCTTCCTGCATGGCCCTGGGTTCATAGCGTTTAAACCCTGTTTTGTGTCGGCGCGTGTGTTTGTCACACAGAGCTGCACGCTGCTGTGTCACTCTCACACTACACATAGATCTGGTGTGACTTTTTGGTGCGTGCGGTGCGGCGGGTGGTCAATGGTGCGGGTGTTTTCTTTTGCCAGGAGGGCAGTCTCTCTCATCTGTGGGGGGGTGGGGTGTATCTGCAGTCGTCCATCTGGGCATCGTAATCCCCCCGTCTCACTACCCAGTCGGCCACTCGTGCAGCATCCCTACTGGTGGCAAACTACAGCAGCTACCTGCAGGGGGTGCCACACCGTGTTTAAAACATTAACTGTTGATGTAGTTTGCCACCACGGAGGGATGCTGCACGAGTGGCCGACCATGTAGTGAGGCTGGGTGATGGGACAGCAGAGAGTCAGTGACAGCCAGTAGCTCCTGACAGAGTGGCGGAGGGGAGGACAAGGGGATCCTGAAGAGGGCAGGGGATGTTTAGGGTGTTGTTTATAACATCAGGCCTGTGGCAAAATCGGCGCAGTAAATCACGAGGCAGGCACACCAATCCCTTGTAATGTAGATAATAACTGTCTCGCACTGGAACCCCAGACGCTTTTTGAGTCATACCCGGGACATACCAAGCGCTCCCCAATCCCGAGGTGACCTCGTCAGTGAGTAGGCGGAACAATAGAAGCCTAGATCGGCTGTCAGGAAGGACCCAGAACCTGTAGGAGGACCGAGTAGTCCATACATAATCTCTGTGCGGCAGGCGGAAGACGAAATCAAAGGTGCTCTGCGACATGAGAGGACGCTCCTGGAGGGAAATCAAGTTTTCAGGTGATGCAAACTGCATAGAGGTGGCTTGTTTCACAGTACTCGATATAAGACATGCTGTTACATAACATTGCACTCCCTAACGTTGCCAGATCTTTCATGCACAGCCGGTTCAGTTCCTCTGTGGTTCAAACCATACATGTGAGTTTCTCGTTGCACAAATGGTTTTAATTTGTGATATTTATATGTTTTCTTCGTCTTCATTGTGCTCACGAGGTGTCACTCATACTCGTTGAAATGTCACTCATAATAACAGTGAAATTATGAAAACGTCACACATGGCAATCTGAAACCTTGGCAGCTATGGTATGTATGAAGTGTTAACAAGGTGTGAGCCTTTGTTTCATCTCTGTTGCAGTTGATTCTAGGTGTGACACTCATGACTGCTACCAGCCAGGAGACTCCAACAATAGCAGGCCTGATGACCCCTCAAATTGGGCCTTTGTTATGGGCCCAGCAGGAGTCTGAAATAAGAATGCCCAGTCCCTGCCTGCATGTTGTTGCTTATCGCAAGCAGAGAACGTGCAGGCACTGCTGAATGTGTTGGTGTTTGAAAATTACACCGGGACGAATTAAGCTAATTATTCAGTGGGGCCCAACTTCTTGGCAGGGTGTACGGCGTCCACCCTGTGCAAATAGTGGGTGGACGCTGTCCACTCTCGTGTACCCCCAACTTGTGCCCTGATTCATGTTATTAGTGCCGCATGCCTTAGCCCTTGACCAGATGAGCTGTCAGTGATCTGACGTAATGGTGTCATTCTCCGTCAGATCACAAGGTGGCGCTGTAGCAAGATGAGGCTCACGCACTCAGGCACAGGTTCTCTTCTTGCCGGCTGGTGTCCTTTTGAGGAACAATGGAAGCATCCAATGGAAAGTCTTCTTAGTTTACAAACGGTAGTAAGGGCAGCCTAACCCGGAACGAACTCTGGTTCAAGGTGCATATCTGCGCAGGATAGGACGGGTAGGTGTGAAGGATTTGGGGTGGGTTGTATAGAAGGGGTGCACGCACCCTGCCTGGTACGAGCATGAACTGACTGTTGGTGGGGGATTATATACTGATCTACATGGAGAATGCCACTATAGCCCCAATTACTCTGTAGGAGAGCACATCCAAGTCGTGTTTTCTTGGTGGGGGCATTTTGGTAGAAACCGGGAATGGTTTGTTTGGACTGTGAATCGCATTGAACGAATGATGTTTTTGAAGGTGAAGCAGCATTATGTATGAAAAAGAAGCACATTCTTCTTTAAAAAATACTCCCTCGCGCTCTTCCCTGCATTCATCCGCATAATCTTTTAATCACCTTTTCAGTTTCCCCTCTCTTTCTCTATTTGCGTCCCACTCCGAGCTCTCAAGGTTCCCAAGGTCTATGCGTGAAAGGCGCGTACAGTCAAGAGTTTTGCCCTGTATTCTGTGGACTTGATTTTATAATGGGATAAACGGGACTAAATACTCACAGAATAAAAGCAAAACCCGAGATTGAATGAGCTACTCCGCATGGACCTGGGAAACTGGTGTCGAAAATGCCATTGCTCCTCCACATTGGTCAACATCGATAGCAGCTGGACCTGCATTTACGACCTGTGTGGCCACGGATCTCAATTTTTCTCAGTCATGCGTTAGTAGCTCAACAATTCCTATTTTTTTTTTTAAATACTCAGGATTTCTAGTTTTGTTTAACCCATTATAATATAAGCCACTGGAAATATGCGGCAGGAGAGGGCCAAATTGTGCAGCAGGGTTGACTAAATTATGCAGCAAGAAAAGGCTAATTATGCAGCTCCATGCGGCACATTTTCTGATAGTATTACTTCATCATTTTTACACTTGTTAACACTGTCTGAGCATAGGTTACACTTCATTAGTACAAGCTTAACACCCAAACATAGCAATAACCAACAGAAAGGTGACCAGTCAGCCTTTGCAAAGTGCCTTTAATGGCGCAACAACACGTGTCGCTGTGTTTTTATTAACTTTTGAACCGTTCGAGCTAGAAACAAATTTCTTTTTGTTTAAAATCTGCAGATTATGCAGCAGATGATGGATTGTGTGGCAAATGTAGCAGATCCATAATTATGTGTAAAATGCAGCAGTCATATACTTCTAATGGCCCTGATTATAATTAAAAGAACACTCAACGGCTGGATAAGCTATGCATGCATGCAGCTGGGAAACTTGAGAGCTCTGCTCACTACCCCTCCTCTGGCTTCTGCCAATTTTTCCTTTTGTCTGTTCCATACTTGACATTCTATGACTTAAAGTAGTATTTTTTAAGTTCTGAAAGCATAACATTGACGTCACTGGAAACTACCTGGCACAAACTTTTATTCAATGCTATTGCAGGTAATTGCATTAAATAATATGGAACATGGTCATCAACTGAAAGCTCGAGCCAGATACCTAGCTCTAGATCTGTTTGAGGGCCGCTTGGACCTTCGAGCCCAATAAGAAACAAGCTTTCATTTGCCTTCTGCCTGACACCCACTCTCTAACATTATGCACAAAGGATAAAACACAAAGCATTGACCTTTGATGAAGGAAAAAGAAATAGATAATCATCTCGTGTCTGTACTGTACAGTGTGAAACTAGAAGCTTGGAACCAATACTGACCAAATTGTGTGATCCATGGCAAATATTTTTTCAGTGATCCTCCCTTTCTTTATTATCACACGAGAGCTGCTTGAAATATACGAGTTCAGGATGTACCCCGTGCACAAACCTCTTATGTTGTATTTAATTTAATATGCTTTAATGGTACTCTATCTATAATAAGAATCTAGCCTACATTTAGGGTATTAATGACAACTGACTTGTCTCTTATGCACAGTGGCTAAGTCATGGCAAGGGGAGAGGGATGTTTCTATATTCATGTTTAAAAAATGATCAAATCACCTTTAATAAATGCGTCACAATGAAGCAATATAAACTGGTGTGGTAAGATAGAACACTTCCATGTGTTAAAAACTGCCTTTTTTTAATTTTGAAGAGACTTTCATATTTGTACGTGTGTTGCATGATTTACATGCACAGGCTGTTGTAATCTTGTGAACGGTCTCTATTTTCCACATTTTGTGTCATTGTAAAATATTGTGTTGTGGGATCCAGAACGAGTAGACAGACTTTAAAAAAAAAAAATTAGTTAATAGTTTTAGATGGCTATCCAGGCAGGATTTGAACATGGAATGTTTAGACCCTGAATTATCACCATACATAATCCTGCACTCTCGACAGTACCCTCATTGTTCTGCTCATGTGGCAGTAATTTCTGCTACAGCAAGCGGCTGACTTCTACTCTACCACACTGCCTCCATCGTCTCTCCCACTCACATTACGAGGAAGCCTTCTTTTACACTCTACACCCGACATCAACATTACTCCACTGCAACCATAAGCAAGCATTGCAAATGCAATTGGCATTGTATACAGCAATGTCTTTTACCTATCTGTTAAGGAGTGTATGTATGTGGTGTGTAGTGGGATTATGTGGGTTGTATTGGATTATTAATTGTGTGACGTGGAATTGTGTGGTGTGGCGTGCATTTGAGTATTGGAATTGTGTGACGTGCTGTGGAATTGTGTGGCTAGTAGTTATGTGGTATTGAGTGTACTGGAGCTATGTGGAGTGAGATTGTATGTTATGGAGTGTAATTATGTGGAATGGTATTTTGTGTTGTCGAGTGGTATGTAGTGGAGTTTATTTATGTGGTTTGTTGTTGAATTTTGGCACGATGTGGAATTGTGGTGAGGATTGGATGTATGTGGTGTGTTGTGTAATTGTGTTGTTGTTGTATTATGTGGTTTGGTGTCGAATTATGTGGTTTGGATTGGAAATATGTGGATTTGAATTCTGTGGACATCAGGAGTGCCGGGGTATACCCTGTTGTTGTATGTTGAATTCTATGGTGTGGAACTGTGTGGATAGCTTTGCATTTTTGGTGACAAAAAGAACAAATCAGTAGGAACTAATCTCCAGATCTGTGTTTTTGGGTGTTAAAAAAAAATTAAAGAGAGTTAGAGCTATTGGCGTTGTAAATGTCTCTTACCTATGTGTTATGGATTGGAGTGGGTGTATGTGGTGTGTAGTGTATTGTTTTTTATTTGCTTTTTTTGTTTGTAGTGTAATGGATGTATGTTGTTTTTTAGTGGAATTTTGTGGTTTGAATTGGTCGGGTGGAATTTTATGGTGTAGTGCATTTGTGTAGAGGAATTTTTGTGGCATGGTGAATCGATAGGGTTGAGAGTTGTATAAAATAGATGGAAAGTAAGATTGAGAGGGATAGGTAGTTTGAGTGTGAAGTAGTGAATACAGTTTAGATAGAGTGCCAGAAATAGTGTGTGAGAAAGAAGGGGAGAGAAGGTTATAGATGTATAAAGAGGCTGCGTTTCTGTACGGATGCACTTGGTTTACTTCAGGGCAGAGAGTCTGAACCAAGCTTCCACTAAAACTGGGACATTCTGGGCACCACTGCACTCTTCTGAATCACTGGATTTATAGCACCATGACACACTAGGATCTAGAGCTCAAATGTCCTGTTGCATTGTTCTAGAAAGATTGACTTACTAGGCCAATCAATATACAGCACTTGTTTCGAGAATTCAAATATTCTACATCACACTGAACAGGTTTGGAAGTGTTGACTTACTGAGCCAATATACAGCACTGGGTTTTAGAACTCAAGTAGTCTACCTTACACTGCACGTTCTAGAAAGGTTGACTGACTGGGCCGGTATACACCACTGGAATCTGCATTACACTGCACAGCTCTAGAATGGGTGACTTACTGTGTCAATAACAGCACTGGGTTCTAGAGCTCAAATATTTAGCATTACACTACACAATTTGAGAAAAGTTGCCATACTGCATCAGGACAAATCAGGGGATTGGAGAGCTCGAATATGTTTTGCTACAGTGCAAGGTTCTAGACCAATGAATCAACATACTACCCAGAGCACATGTGGCGATCTGGAACCCTACACTGCTCAGATACCTTGATGAGGTTCTAGATGGCCCACTCACTGTGCCAATGTATGCGAATAGGGGATCTACAATTGAATTGCTAAACATTAAAGTGCTGTGGTTCTAGACTAACCTACGTATTTTTATCAAAAGCTGCATGTGGAATTGTTCACTTGGTATTCTGAAAGGCCGTTTCCAGAGGCCGCCTTCAGCATACAGAACCCGTAGCACAGCACTTTCAGGGGAGTGCCTTAAGTCCCTTTAGTCATTCCAGAATCAGCTACTGGATATGATCAAGTGGAACCTTCTAAAGTAGGCGGCACTTCACCCTAGCTGCACTCACAGTAAAACCTACCTAGAACACGGCCCAACATCACATTCAGCGCAGAACACAATCTGGAACTAGCAGCATGTTCTGTGTGGACCGAAGCTTATTAACTGATTTTATCCCCAGTATTTTATAAAGCACGGATCTGCTATGAGGAGCAGCAGGACACTTTACAGAGTACATTTGTATTGCAGTAGGCGCTTCTCACACAAGGCACTTAAAGTAGAATGGTAGTACGTGTGTGATGATGTGTTTGTACATGTATTTGTGTCAGTGTGTGTATGATAACTAAAATGTAGAAATGGGGTGGGGCTTGGCCAACCGCCGATGGGAACAGTCGTGCGGTAGCGCGGCTCCGGAGCCCGAGCCCGTTCTACCGATTAAATCCGGCATAAATCCATGCATAAAATCAGACGATCTTGTCCATATGAGCCCCTGACATCACGGGCTCAGACATCAGCGTTCCAAATCTGGCAATACACTGCAAGACAGCAAGTAAATCTGAGGTGCGTGGTCAGGAAAGGAAACAGAAAATGGGGGCGGCGGCGAGCATGACGGCCTGACTGGGCTGCGAGAAGCAAGCAGCCGTGAACTTCCCCTGGTGAGTGGGCTGTGAGTCTCCGAAGTAACCGAAGGAAGTGAGAGGTGTGACCAGAGGCTTGTCGGCACTGACACCGGAACATCGGAACCCGCACCGTGAAAAAGAGGCTGCCGATGGCATTGCGCTGTGGAGGCTCAGCGGATCGAGACGGATGCGAGGAGCAGATGCAGAACGGCCTGCGATGGCGGCAGGCGGAGCATTACCACTGCCGCACATTAAGTGAGGCTACAGATCCCTCCTGAGCAGATGGCGTGGCCCAGAGAGAGGTGGGAGCCGATCAGCGGTTGGGGCGGCCGGCGCTGGTGAGCCCTCCTGTCCCGGGGGGACGAGGCTCCGGGGCGTGAGGTGAACGCGCAGCAAAGTGATTGCAGGCCTGGCTGTGGCTGACGTTAGATCGCCGGCTGCGAGATCCGGGCATCTACGAGGACGAAGAGGTGCAGTAGAGGGCTAAGCTGGACCCGGCGGAAACGAAGTGGTGAGTGTGAGTGGCGTAGAGGGGGAAAGATACCCCAGTGAAACAATAGCAACCAGAGTCGACTGCCTGCACCGCAGGAATATAGTGGGCCTTGCCCTGCATGCTTCAGGATGGCCGGTCCGGCGCTGCCAGTGGCCGATAGCTTATAGAAGGACTGATGATCACACTGGTGGAGACACCGGGAGGAGCGGGGAGCACACAACTACCAACACTAATTCTGGGCCATATTTACTTGCGAAATCTCTGGACTCCATATTCCTTCCTTTGTAGACACGGTATATGCTAGATTAATACTGATGCAACAGAAAGGGGACAGGCGGACAACCACAGCTACAAAAGAAGGATAGGAAAGGTGGCTGTAAGATTGCCCCAGGTGGCTCCTGAACAAGACTTTCCATGCAATAGGGGACCCGAATAGCTGCCATGAAAGGCGGGAAAACTGTTAAGCTGCGAAGAACGAGGCCTCCCTACGGCAATCGGTGGGGACTACCATACCGGCCCCGGCATGAGGCGTACTGGCTGCAAGAACCACAATGGCAGGGGGCAAAGGTGGCAAGGAGGCCTTACAAACGAAATTGGACAAATATGCCTGGAATAAGGGGGGAGAAGAACCAGATGCTACTAATGCGAATGCACAATAACAGCCCTGTGCCCCTGCGGGATCGACAGGACCTACTTTGCAGGATATCATGGCAGCCATCAACAATGTCCGCACCTCCCTAGAGTCACGACTGGACACAGTTAATATAGAAATTTCATTGGTACGCGCGGACCTTCGTAATATGGACACTAAGGTCAAGGAAGTGGAGGAAGCCACCACAGCGCTGACTGCAGATACCATCAGCCTTAAGAAACAAGTGCAGCTACTCCAAACCAGGCAAGACAAGATGGAGGCTCAGCTAGACGACTATGAAGGAAGGGCGCGACGGAACAACAAACGCATCCTGGGAGTACCGGAACGCGCGGAAGGGCCAGCACCGGATATCTTTGTAGAGGAACTCATCACTAAGTACCTGCAACCAAAGGGACTGTCAAGGTACTTCTCGATTGAAAGAGCCCATCCGGTCCCTGACGTACGGCCATGGCCTGGAGCCCCTGCAAGACCCATAATCGAGAGGATCTTTAACTTCCGGGACAGTGATGCTATTTTGCAATTGGCGCGCACTGCCCCACCCACGAAGTTTGAAAACAGTACGGTTACTTTCTTCCCGGATTTCACGCCAAAAGTGCAACAGCGCCACAGTTTCCTGGAAGTCAAGAAAGCTCTTAGAGTCAAAGGCATCAAATATGCTCTGCTCTTTCCGGCGAAGCTGCGAGTTGAAACAGATGGAAAGCATACTTCCTCTCCTCGCCTGAGGAGGCATGGGACTGGCTCGATGGCTGGCGGCAAGTTGGGAACTCTGGCAGGGATGGACGCCTGGGACAGAAAGGGACCCGTACTAAGCACTCCCAGGATGCTCGAAAAGACACAGAGCAAAATACCGTGGGACCAACAGGGGAAGAATGAGAACTATCTGTCAGTAAGATGATAGCGCACCAATTGGGCAGTTACCAAGACTGTTGTTGGGCACTGGCCGAGGCCGATCGAACTTGTTTTGGAGGGTTGGGAGTGGAAGGGGCCTGATTCCACTCACTTGAGGCCCTGCAGGGAATGGGGGTCTGGGTGTTGGCTGCAGCAGGCCGAGAGATAGTTGCTGAGATGCTGATGCAGGGGGTTATCCGGTAATAGGGTAATGTGAAGGGCTCGGGGGGGGGGGATCTGGGGAGGGTACGCATTGGCTGTGGACCTCATTTTGTTGTTTCAGGAGGGCGACAGGCACTCTGTTAAGTTGGGGAGGCGGGTAGTTCAAAGTCCTCCAGCAGGGCAGCAGGGAGGGGGGGAGAGCAGTGGGAGGATGGGTTAAACTTGTTCTTAGTGGGATGTTTACGTACAAAGTTGTGATGTTGTTGCCACTAGACACATTGACGCGCGGGCCACAATATGCTGTGGGACTAGATCTCTGGGCGGTGGGGTGGGGTGGGGGGAGGAGAGGGGGGATGGGTGGCATTATCCTTGGATAGGATATGGCTAATCAGGGCGCATCGGCCCTTCGGGCCATGACATGGAATGTTAATGGGCTAAATAATAGACTTAAGAGGACTATGGTGCTAAAATACTTGCGCAGACACTCGCCCGACCTGGTTCTGCTTTAAGAGACTCACTTGAAGGGCAATTCGTACTTGGCCCTCAATAGATTTGGAAACCCTCTCCTGGTGCATGCGGGGTTTACCTCTGGCTCTAGAGGGGTGGCTATATTGGTGAAAAAATCAGTGCCCTTCATACGTGGTCGTATATGGCATGATTCTCAAGACAGGTATGTGGCGCTGACAGGGAACTGGGAAGGGCGTACACTTAATATATGTTCCGTCTATGTGCCACCTAGGCTACATGCGGAGACGCTCCCACTGTTAAGTAAGCTAATACTAGACCTTCCCCCTGGGAACCTCTTGCTGGGAGGTGACATGAACGATGTAATGTGCCGAGATCTGGACAGGGCCTGGCTGACGGCCCAGGCGGGGGGCTCTGAGCCTTTGTGGATATTTGTGGAAGCACTGGGTCTTACAGATTTGTGGAGAGAGCATAACCCATCCACTAGGCAGTACACACGTATATCAGCTGCGCATGGCAGCGGATCAAGATTAGACTATTTTTTCACGCAGTGTGTGCATGCTGGGCAGCTTAGGGAGGCACAGCATAAAGCTAGGGGCATATCCGACCACTCCCTAGTGGAGGTCTCCCTTCGTGGCCCAGTCCGGGATCAAGTTCTTCCACCACGTGTGGACCCCTGGCTTTTTAGGGACCACGACTTCCAAGATAAGTTTAGAGAACGTACTGAACAGTATTTTACAGAAAACACAGGCTCAGTTGCTTTGCAATGTGTGTTCTGGGAGGCGTACAAAGTGGTTGCGAGGGGCTATGCCCAGGCGGAAATGGGGGGTAGGAAAAAGGAGCGCCGGACGCAGTGCACCGCAATAGAACAAGAGATTATAGCACTCGAAGAACTAGTAGTACAGCTGGGGGGGACTGACCCGTCACTTAGACACAGGCTGGGTCTCAAGCAAAAAGAGCTGAGGGATTTAGAGGAGGACCCTGCCCCATCCCATGCAGTGGCAACGCAAAGGAAGCTATATGATATAGGCGATAAAGCTAATAAGCTAATTGCCTGGTTGGAAAAGAGAGACCGAGAAAGGAACTGGGTGGCTGAAATCGGAGAGATAGAGGGCACGTGCTGCAGGGCAGGATCTGAAATAGCGGAAGCGTTTGTGCAATACTATGAAAAGATATACCACTCCGCCGCGATGGAAGAGGAGTGTACCGCATTCCTTCAAGATATTGCCACGCTGAAGCTTTTGGTGGAGGATAGCAAGGCAATTGATCAAGACCTGACAGTGGTGGAGGTGGCCAGTGCTATAAGAGAGCTGCAGTCCGGGAAAGCAGCGAGCCCGAATGGGTTGCCTACTGAAATGTTTAAATGTGTGGCAGATACAGTGGCACAGCCTATGCTTGATATGTTTTATGAGGCGCGGGAGGTGGGACATCTACCGGAAGATTTCAGATTAGCTACAATAGTGGTCATCTCCAAACCAGGTAAATCACCGGAAGTATGTGGGTCATAATATAGACCCATCTCGCTGCTTAATTTTGAGGCCAAGGTATTGGCAAAGGTGCTGGCTAATACTCGGGCCCATAATTTCCACAAAAATTCATCAGGACCAAATGGAGTTTATGCCTCTGAGGAGCACAAGACTGAAACTCCGTCGTTTATATGGAGTAATGCACAAGGTACTGGCGCGCCCGACAGAAGACACAGCAGTGGTATCATTGGATGCTGTATGGCATTTGACAGCATTGAGTGGACGTACTTATTTATGGTTCTGTCCAAGCTGGGCTTTGGACTGGGGTTCTGTGCCTGGGTCCGGCTTTTATACTCTGACCCCATGGGTAGTGTTCGAGTAAACGGGGCGATTATCTAGTCTATTTGCACTCCACAGGGGCACGCGTCAGGGATGTCCACTATCCCCGATGTTATTCGTGATGGCTCTGGAGCCGCTAGCGGCATGAGTACGCGGGGATCCTCTGGTACAAGGAATTGACGTGGGGCGGGGGGGCTGGGAGGAACATATCTCCCTATATGAGGATGATATCCCGGCTTTATGTGCATAGACCGCTCCACACAAGTCATAGACTTATCCATATCTTTAGAACATTTGGTAATTATTCTGGGTATCAAATAAACTGTGATAAATAATGGGTCTTTTCCTTGACGGGCCAAAAACTGCACCTTACATCAGCGTGTGCAGCCTTGCAGCAACAGGAGGAATTTTAATACCTGGGAATCTGGGTTACTAGGTCGGCAGAGGTTTCTAGAACACAATCTAATTCCGCAGTTGGAGAGATTACGCAGAGTTGTGACAAACTAGCGGAAGCTACCGGTCTCTCTCGTGGGACGGGTGATCTTGTTTAAAATGATGGTCCTCCCACGGTTACTATATGTACTCCAGAATGCTCCATATCAGATCCTGACCCCAGTATTACGGACAATTGATGCAGAAATACGCACCCTGTTGTGGGTGGGGGGAAGCCCCTGAATTGCTCTGCGAAAGCTGAAAAGGGGAGTATATGAAGGGGGACTGGCGGCGCCTGACGTCAGGTGTTATATCTGGCGGCTCAACTGGTGAACGTGAATGATTGGGTATTTGCCCCGTGCGAGGAGACAGCCTACAGGGTAGACTGTCACGCATTCGGACCTCTGGGATATCCTGCAGCATTGTATAGGGGTGGGCTTAAGCCGCATCTGCCGGCGCATACGATGACAGTCATCCAGGCATAGCGAACAGCCACAAAACTACTGGGGTGGGAGTCCAAACTGATGGGCCATTGCCCATTGTGTGATTGTGACCAATTGGCAGAGGTGGGATGTCTGGAGGGATTCCGTAGGTGGAGCCTCATTGTCATTGATAAGCTCGGGATGTCTGGCGAAATGGGGAAATGTGTACATTTGAGAACCTTCTGTCAGAATACAAATTAGCAGAGGGGGAGAGACTCTGGTACTCACAGCTGAGACATGCCTTGAGGCGTCATGTGATGGGGGGAGGGGGTGGGGGGAGGAGTGCAGGTGCCTGACTATTCCCCAATGGAGGATAGATTGCTGATGGCCCCGATGGTGGGTAAGGCCGTATCGCTTATATACCGCAAGATCATGAACAATCTAGCAGACCCTCTGGGCTCCTTAAGGGAAGCGTGGGAGACAGATGTGGGACTATTGGAAGATGATGGTTGGGCGGAGGCCATGCAGAGCCCTAGGGAAATTGCCATACGTGCCAGATTCAGGTTAGTCCAACTCCGGATTCTACACAGGTCCTATATGGCCCGAACACTACAGCAGAGACTGGGCCGATGTGAATCTAGTCAATGTGTTAGGGGCTGTGGGGAGGCGGGCACCTTTTTCCACATCCTGTGGACCTGTCCCAAGATTCGGAGATACTGGGAAGGGGTTTCCGGGGTGATGGCAGCAGTAGTGGGTCTGCAGGTTCCTGTTGAGGCGAGATGACACCTGCTGAGTGTGATGGGGGAGATCGTTTGGCCCAAACACATAAAAACGTGGCTGGCACTGGCGACTGGTGTGGCAAAATGGAACATAGCGAGAGCATGGGGTGCGGCAGAGCCGCCAAAGGTGGGGGCTTGGAAATGGGACCTAGACTGGAGTCAGCAGGCCGAAAAAGTGGTCTACAAGAGTAGAGGATGTCCCAAAAAATGGGAGAAGATCTGGACCCTGTGGGAAAAGTATAGAAGCTACTGAATACTGGAGCTGGGAACTTGTCAATCCTGAGGGAAGTACTGCATAAGCACATTGGTTATGGAATGGGAAAGCTCATCGTCTATAATGTGTACTGTTGTATAAGCTACCAAGATGCCCTGCTTTAGCCTGTATTAACAAAGTATAGCAATGTGTACTAAGCAACTGGTTAATAAAATGTAGGAATGGGTATTCAAAAACGGCTAGCCAGCACATTATGGCTGTTCTGTTTACACACTTTACATTACACATATTTGTTACATTATAATTTTTCCAATTTCAGCCTGGGTGGGAGTCAGAATCTCATGACTTTTTATATTAAATAATATCTCACATAAAACCTAACTTAGAATAAAAATATAAAATAAACTGACTTGAAAAGCATCACTTCGTCCAAACCTAAATTCTTGTAGTGCTAAATTCAACAACTGAAAAAAGTGATGGAGTGAAGCAGAGGCCAAGTTTTACACAGTGCTCAATAAGGTGAGTAACCTGCGTCTAAGCGCTCCCGTATTGAGTAGGTAAAGGACGTAACCAAGCAGGGGCATAGAGGTTTGTAAACTGGGCGAGCTGAGGTGAGAGCCCATTTTCATCTCTTAAGATCTACCCACGGGCACATATTTCGTACTACTGCAAAACAAATTAAAAAGTACACAGCCAAATTTTCTAGTGACATTGATGTCACCACAAAAAAGAATCTGTACATCCCTGGGTGGGTTGCACTATTAATGCAAGTGACAACAAAGTAAATAAATAAATACAAAACCCACTTCCTCCACGTTTTCCACAGCCACTCGTGTCCCAATCACAGTATTGTTTTGAATAAGGCAACCCTGAACCCTAGCTGGCTAATGATCTGAATTGATTTGTGACTACAGAAACAGAAATAAACATCCTCAATTGCATACGAACAAAAAATGAGTAAAACTCCACCTGTCTGCCGCATGCATATTTCCCAGTAAAACTCCAGACAGCCCAGCAGCCCTTTGGCTGTGTCTGTACAGCGAGGAACCAAAGTGCAACCGTTTACATGTGCTGAAACCTTAGTGGGGGCTGACTGCTGCTCCCAGAGCCATCACGAATACAAAACACGGTCTTAATAAATAGCTGTCAGCAATCTTTGCAACCTCGCTCGGCTAAAGCAATAACAATGTAAGAGAAAGAAAACCAAGCAGGTCTGGGAGAAATTTACATGGGAGACAGCTGAATAAACAAGTAAACTATTTCAAATAGTAAACACTCTGTGTTTTACTGTTGTTAGAATTTATTTTGTATAAAGCGATCCTTCAAGTAAGTGCTTTAGTCGGTACAAAGTCGTTGAGGCTGTCGTGTCAATGGAAAAATAAACCCACTCGGTGTTTCAAGTAAACTGTTTCGTTAAGGAGGCTGCCGTGTCAATGGAAAAATAAATGCTCTTGGTGTTTCAAATAAACTAGTTCAAATAGTAAACGCGCTCAGTCCATACATGAGGAGGGAGGAGAGGCCATCGCAAGCTGTACAGTGTGATAGCCAAACAAAATATTCTCTTAGTGAAATCGCCAGGGAGGGAACTAAGCACACACAGGAGGGACATTGACAGAAATGCACCAATAACAAGCCAGCATTTCTGAATGCCACAGATAACCACCAATGGCAATCGGTGGGTGTGCCAGAACCCATAGAAGAGGATACAACAGGTCTTGCAGGCAGCGCAAGCTCTGTCGAGGCTCGATCTAACAAGCATTGGCATAGCCAATAGTTCTCGCTTTTGGGACCTTATAAGTATTTAGTTATGCAGCACAATATCCTTGGTGCAACAACATCAACTGTTGCATGGCTAAACACTTATAAGGTACCAAAGGCAAGACCTATTGGCTATGCCAATGCTTGGTTTTTTACTCTTCCTCCAGTACTTTTCACTATGAGCTGTTTAAAAAAAATCTGAAAAATAAATTCATTCACAATAAACATTGTATGGAAAGCAGCAACCCCGGCATCTTTAGATCATTCCCAAAATATGTGTGGACATTGATCCAAAGCAGATAATTTATTTAATCAATTATACCTACCAAACGCCACTTTGAAGAAAAAAAAACTGGTGCACTTTTAAGTGATCAAGTGAAAGAATTGGTTTCTGCCTACATAATATGCTGATCAGAACTTACTTTAATCATGCATTGCAGATCCTATAGTGTAGTCTGGTGGTGGTTGCACTCGCAAATTGAGAACCCCAGTGATCACTACATAGTAATTTATTGCTGGTCAAAAGGGAGCCAACATTACACCTTATAACTAGAGCCGTTTTGTTTGATAGCATGAAATGTAGGGCTGTAGGATTAGAAGCAATACCAAAGGGGATGATGGACGGAGTGTTGAAAATTGCAAGCACTCACCCCCAGTCAACTGATCTGGGTTTAATCCATCATCATTCTTTAGCTCACTCCGCCACCCCAGTTCAGACATGGCCATATGCAAATCAGTCTGACCCTGTGCCTCATGGGAACAGTCCAGCCCGAACTGCCAAGCCATGTCTTCCCTGGACCAGAAACAAGCATCCTGGGACTGGTTTCTGGCTTACAGCCGTCATCAGCCAGGCTATCTTGAATCCAGTGGCAAAGTGAGCAAGGGACCCACGTCTGGGCATACCCTGCCAACTTAAGGCGAACATAGCAATTAGAAGCAATGACACTAAAATTGGAACACAATCACAGCATTGGGATTCTGTAGAAACGTAGTCTGTAGCATAGTTAAAGGCAAAACATGGGCATTACAATGGCACCTGGATTCATTATAAAGCAGTGTAATAAAACTACAATTTTGGTTTAACACTATCGAACAGTCGGTATTGTTAAACCGGTATTTACAGTGATTCACGTCTTAGAAATATAAACACAGCGAAATGTTATCCTGAGCGTTGATTGCCGCACCTTGCTGTGCACTATTCTACTTTAAAACAAGAAAAGAAAAACGGCATGCTGCGCTGCTCAAAAAAAATTAGAATAATAAAATCCGAGTTGGGAGAGCCGCGCGGCCGCCATTGTTTAAAATTAAAAGAGGCGTGCTGCGCTACTTAAAAAAATCGAATATTAAAAAATTGAGTTTGGCGAGCCATGCAAAAGAAAAGAAAGGTGTGACCTTCATTGTTAAAGATGCTGGGTCGTGTGCAGCATCACCGTGCAGTTAAACTGCAGGGTGGGTTGCAGAAGCGGGATAAGCTCAAAGTAAAAAAAAAAAAAACCTGCGAGACGTGCTCTGTGGTGGGGGAGGGGGAGGGGCATTGAAGCGAGGCGCGCGTGACGGCAAAAGGAAACCAGGAGTTGTATGCGCGCGCGCGCCGCAAAAGTGCATCGCGATCCACTTAATGACCCGTGACAGGAGGAAAGACAGATGGCGGCTGCGCGCGTGCACGCTTGCGTACACGCAAGCTTGAGGCCACCAAAATGCCTGTGGTAGCACTTTGAAAACCCGCTTTCTAAATGTCTCGCAGCGCATGCGCTGGCTCAGGCGAGACCTAAAAAGGAGATGTGTTTTAATCTTGTGAAGGGTGGGAGAGAACATTCTGTATCTTCCATCTCCAAGTCGTAGTAGAATCCTGTTTTGAGAGTTCGGGAGTGAGTCAGTTAGCACTGGCTGGGCTTGGGACACCACATAGTTGAAATGTTATTTACCAGTAAACCTATCTACTATCAGGCCGATGTCCTGGACTGCACTTCACCTAGCCAGACCCTTGACTTGTCTCTCTCTGTTAATTTGTTGGCACGCACACATCTAATTATGAAATGCCGTCTGTCTCTTTTCACCTCTCTCTCACTTCTATCTTCTTACTTTTTCTCTTCATAACACCTCCTGTCCATGCAACTTTCGGTCCTCTCTCGACCTTTCTCTGTGCTATCTTCTAATCCCCTTTCTGTCTTTGAGATGTGGCTTCCACTTAACCATAGTCCCCCCCCCTAACTTTCATACAGTCCTACGTCTCGGGATTTGTCACTACCCTTTCTCTTTTTATCACTGGGTCTTCTTCCCTCGCCTCTCCTTTTCTCCCCATGCCTAATTTCTTTGCCTCCTCCATTGGCCTTTCTGTCTCTTACTGCCATGTCTCCTCATCCCTTAGCTTTTTCGGTCTCCAGTCCCCACTCCCTTCCTTCCCTCACAACAGTCCCAACAGCTATACCCCTCTGCCCTTGGGGGATGTCTCACTCCATTCCTTTGTCTTGTAATTTCCCTCAGAGTTCAACTTGTCTGTTTTCTCCCCTTCCCTTCTCTTTTCTATACTTCCCTGGTCCATAGCTGTCCTTTCCTAGTTTCTGCTCCGCAATACATCAGTGAGTCTCCCTGTGGTGCGCAAAGCGAGCATGCTAGTCCTATCCACCTAAAAGAGGGGGAGATGCCAGTACTAACTTCCATTGATCACTATCCAACCCTTTCCCTCCCCCCGCCCCCTCCGCTGTCGACCAGATGATGTGCAGGCATCCTTTTAAGTTGAGGTTTTGTTCATGCTGTTATCTTTTAGGGGGCTGTCCTGCTCCCTCTCCATGAAACTCCGTCTCAGCCTGCCGTGACGGTTCCAAGCGCATGTCCCAGTTCCGAACGTCTACATTAAAGTTCTTGTAGGTGCCAGCAAACAGAGGAAACAAACAGGAAAGAGTCCATCGACCAGAGGCAGGATCATCATTCTCACTCAGAAAATGTAATTTAATTACAAAGCTGCAGCGTTTCTCCCAAGCTATTGAGTGATTGTTTACCAAATGGACTTCAGTGTGCTGAGTCGGGGGCTATTGTGCCATTTAGGCTAACCATACGTCCATTCATGTACTTGTGCCTTGTTATGCACACTTCGGGTGCTGGTATGAGTACAATGCCAGATTTGTGGTTCAGACTGTTTTTTTCTTAGCTGTTTTTGTAGTCTCCTGCAACATTCTTTGTTGTTGGTTGTTGTGGATAGTATACCCAGAATCAACCGTGGTTGCTAATAGAGTACCATCCAAGTCACAACATAGACTATTTCTGTGCCTGAAGTTTGTGGATGTACCGCAGAGGGAAATAGTGGCAGGTATTGTATGTTAGCCGCATTGAGTGCATGGGTCCTGCATCCAGTTTTGTTACCGTGTTGGGCTACACTAGCTGTTGTGTTCTCCTGTTCCTTAATTTTATTCTTGTACATTCCCTGTCTAGATGGGAGTTTCTGTATTCCACCTTTGTCACTGTGTCATTGTGTTGCTACATGATTGGCCTTAACACCTTAATGTCCATATTGTGCATGCACAGCCTGAAAGCCTCAGTGTCTGAATGTCGCTTGTTTTCTTACAGAAGCCATGTTGCCTGTAGTGTGGGCCGTGATTCGGACCTACGCCCCATACGTAACCTTCCCGGTGGCGTTTGTAGTTGGGGCTGTTGGCTACCACCTAGAGTGGTTCATCCGGAAGGACATGCCGCTGCCAAAGGAAGAGAAGAGCATCCTGGAGCAGCGGGAGGACCGCAAGCTGCAGGAGACTTCCGGCCAGGACCTTACACAGGTGCTCAGCCTGAAAGAGAAG
Source organism: Calotriton arnoldi (assembly GCA_963921515.1). NCBI lineage: Eukaryota > Metazoa > Chordata > Amphibia > Caudata > Salamandridae > Calotriton > Calotriton arnoldi. The sequence continues at coordinate 69,558 of CAWUFW010010220.1, read as the reverse complement.
TTGGAGTTCACACCCAAGGCCGTGCTGAATCGCAACCGCCCAGAGAAAAGCTGAAACCAGGATGCCTTAAGGGAGGACCAGGAAACTCGGGGGTTATGGCCGTTCTTTGATTTACTGCAATGACGCGTGAATACCTTTTAGAATGTCCCAGAATCCTTGTGGGAGTTTAGGCCATCTCAGAACCTTTGGGAAACTTTGAGGGGCTGTGATGCTTAAGGAAGTTTCCAGACTCCTCTGGCAAATGAGTGCCATTTTGGAATATCGTGAAATTGTTTTGGGAGTGGGTCCACTTCAGAAAGTTTCAGAATCCTTTGGGCAGTGGGGCCCTTGTGCTATGAACGTTGATGGCAGCTTCCTGGATGTTTGACAGCACAAGATGGTGCACAAACTTTCACGAACTTGGGTTATCATACCTCTGTTTTTTCTTTTACTTCCACCATCCATTCTCTTTTCTCCTCCTCTCTCAGGATCTCACACTTGCTGCTGTTCTACATTGATTTGTGTATCAGTCTGGGCAGTGGTTGTAAGGAATACACAGACCCTTTGCTGTGGTTTGCCAAAGAAATGTGTTTTGTTTTTATGTCTTCATCATCCCAACAAATGATAGCAAAGGGGCAAAGGCATGTGTACTCTGTTAATGCCCTTTAAATTATTGTGATTTTCGATCTGCTTGCATGTAGACATATGACATTTGCCCCATGTAAGGTGAAAAAATAAAAAAACATAAGCCAATTCATTTACGTGGCCTTTATGCTAGCAAAAAGGATTGCCATGGCGTGGAAAGCTTCAGAGGCCCTCTCCACAGAAGTATTGCTCCTAGTTGTAAAGAAATTGGCGAACGCTGAACATGCCCTTAATGCACAGCCTAAAGGTCCCAAAAAGGAGGGATTATATACAGTTCATAAAATATTACTCTCAATCCGTATGTCAAGTTTCAATTGAAGATTTTATTGGTTTAACTTCCAATGTTGAATTGGATATTCTTTTATCTTTTCCCAAGTTTGAATTGTATTTGTTTCATATCAATAATCGCATGAAATCTCTTTATAAACAAATCAAATTCTATTGAGTTAAGTAATTTGGAGAATAAAAAGGCAGGAATAAAGAGTTTTCAAGATGGAGTGGGTTAGATGCCTTGCAGGACTAGACAGAATTAAGAGGCAATTAGTTGCAGAAGAACTAAAAATGTATAATCCTCAGATAATTATGCTTACAGAGACGCATCTTTCTTATAAAGATCGTGGACTGCTTAAACAACTAGGGTTCGAGGTTGTAGTCTGTACAGCGCAATCGGTCTATACGGGGTTTTGCTATATTGAAGCAGAAAAGATTTGTATGCGTTATAGTCAAGACAATGTCTGATAAAGGTGGCAGATGGGCTATAGCACAAATGATGATAATGGGAAAGAAATATGTCTTCTGTTCTCTGTATGGTCCTAATATAGACGACCCTACCACTATTGATACAATAAATATGGAATTGCTGAACTGGGAGGGGGAACGGGTGGTGATGGGGGATTTTAATTGTATTATGGATTATGCAGTAGATACAACAAACCAAAGAGCTACTCACAGGATGCAGAAGACGCGGGCAGCGATAAGGGAGCTAGGTCGATTACAGGCGATTAGAGACGTATGGAGAAAGCTATATCCCAATATACTGGGATATACATATTATTCTGCCCCGCATAAGTCATATTCCCAAATTGATTTAGCGTGGGTGTCAGATTCAATATCATGGTCCGCAGATATGGAAATTTGCCCAAAAATCACCTCGGACCACAATCCTATTCTTTTTACTTTCAAGGCCCCTATGGAGAATAAGACAACTAGACTTTTTCATTTCCTAGGTATCTACTGCAGGATGAAGAGTATGTTGCTATGATCAGGAAACAACTTAAGGTATTTTTATAGAAAATACAGGGTCGGCATCACCTATAGTGATCTGGGATACATCCAAAACAATTATTAGGGGCTGTACGCAACAATATATTTGGAGACAGAATAAAAGCCGAAAAACTATGATAAAAGAGACTACTTTAGCTATTCGTGCTGTGGGAGACCAACATGCGGAGGCAGTCTTGAGGGGCACTGATAATATAGAGCAATTGGGGCTTACATTGATCGATTTGAGGTCCGCCCTGAAGAAAACATTCAGGGAGAAAATAATGGCAAGATTTGGGAAATATCGCTTGGCACAATACGAATATGGGGAGAAAATATGTAAAATTTTTGCTTTTAAGGTTGCAAACGATAGAGCTAAGACCTGTATAAAAACTATTAAGGGGTCCAATGGTTTATTGTATGAGCATCCGCAACAAATTTTAGCGCAGTTTGTAACTTATTACCAAAAGCTATATACCCCATCTATCCAACCAAAACAGGACGATCTAAATAATTATATTCAGAATAGCTCGATAGCTAATATGGATGGTGAAACATCTGAATTTATGGCAAGAGACGTCTCAAAGGAAGAAATAGAACTAGCAATCAGTGCTTTGCCACCAGGCAAAGCGGCTGGCAAAGATTCCATACCACTTGAGCTTTATAAAATTTTAAAAGATGTCTTATTGCTACCATTTAGTCAGGCTATAGAATATATTGGGCTAAATGGTAAGGTCCCCGAGTCCTGGAATACTACACAAATTGTGTTTTTTAAAAAAAAGGGTAAGCCAGCGGACGAATGTGGGTCTTACAGGCCAATTTCGCTCATTAATGCAGAATGCAAAAATATTCTCAAAGATTTTAGCAAATCACCTTGCTCCAGTCATGCCTAGTCTCGTATCCCCTCACCAGCACGGGTTTATTCAAGGGAGAGACCCTACTGCTCATATTAATATGGCAATAGCTGCCTTTGATGTGGCAAAGGTACGGTCAGTCCCACTCAAGTATGATTTTACTTGACGCTGAAAAGGCGTCCGACCGAGTGGGGTGGGACTTTTTATCGGCTACGCTCGCCGCCGCTGGCATCAGTGGCCAATTTAAAACGTGGATACAAGCTTTATATGACAGGCCCTGTGCCAAATTAGTATATTCTGGTTTACAATCGGCTATATTTCCGGTTCTCTCTGGTACACGGCAGGGATGTCCCCTTTCACCGTTGTTATTTGCGTTATATATAGAGCCTTTTTTTTCCATTCTGCAAAATGATCAGTCAATCCGCCCGTTTATGTCGGGCACGCTTGCCCTGAAGACCAGTGCATACGCTGACGATATATTGCTGTTTTTTCCACAGAACCTGGAGAGACACTGAAAGTAATAGAGAAAGAAGCCGCTGATTTTGGTTTATTATCGGGATATAAATTAAATATTAAGAACTCAAATCCTTCTTAACTTTAAACCTACGGTCCCAATACGGGGGGGTCTGCTCAGTTGTTACTTATCTTGGGGTCAAGCTGTCGGCACAGATCGATGGGATCTTTTCTTTAAACTATGAAGCATTATTGAATGAGACAGCTAAATCATTTAAAAATTGGCATAAGTTACCTTTAGGCATTATTGGCCGGATTAATATAAAAATGAAAATTCTGCCTAAATTTCTTTATTTATTTCGTTCTATTCCACTACGAGTTCCTAATTTGTTTTTTAAACGTTTAGAGGGTATGATGAGCAGCTTTATATGGGGGTACAGAAAATCACGAAGGGCAATAGATTTGCTAAAACTTCCTTTTAGCCAGGGCGGTTTAGAGTTTCCAGATTTTGAGATGTATTTCTGGTCGGCTTTTATTGGACGTTTTCGCAGTCTTTTCAATCCTGATTTCACTACTTTTTGTCATAGGTTCATGTTAGGTGAAGAAAGTAATATGTTCTTTTACAGAAAAAACGATCAGAATTATTTTAAAAGGGTCAAATTTAAGACTGTACGAGATAACATACTAATTTGGCGGGCTATGTCGCTCAGGTGTAATATATCATTTTATCACGATAAATATCCTCTCTGGGGGAACCCAGGCTTGCCGGTAGTGTTTCATGACATTATAGGTAAATATTGGGCTAGGTGTGGTGTCACATGCTTAGCGGATTTGTACGATGGTAGGGGTTTTGCTTCTTTTGGCGTACTTCAGATACAATATAAGCTTTCTGAAAATATGCTGTTTAAATACCTTCAAATTAGAGACTATTTTACCCGTCATCTGAAGTTGACGAATATTTCTCGTTCAGATATATGGGAATGTCTATATGCCGCAAATACCAAGTCTTTAATTAGCAGGGCATACAAATGCTTGAATACTTGCATGTTAGATGACTCGGAGAGACTAGCAGATCGCTGGAGTAAGATCTTGGGGGAGTCGGTGGCGGCTACTTCGATATCGCTAGCTCTTAGCACGATAAATAAATCAGTGAGTTCTACTAATTTAAGGTTGCAACAACATCGTGCGATCTGCTTATTATACTATACGCCTGAAAGAATTGCTAAATGGTCATCTAATAACCTAAATACTGATCGGACAAAATGTGATTTACATGCGGCGAATATATTGCATAAGTTTATAACATGCCCTGCACTGTCGATATTCTGGCAAAGGGTTGGTCAAGTAGTATCGCAGAAGCTGGGGATTGAATTACCTCTCACAACTAGGGAAATAATGCTGGGTAGTAGGAGTTCGAGCTATAAATCAAATGGTATATTTTGTATCTTAATGGTCTCTGCAAGATTAGCAATTGCTTGTGACTGGATACATCCAAAACCTACTTCTGTTACTGATTGGTGGCTAATAGTCAGACAAACATATGATATGGAACAAGCACTGGCTAAAACAAGGGGAATTCGTTCTTTAGCTAAATGTAATGCAATATGGAAGTCTGTGTTCTAAATGAGATATGATTGTACAAGGAGGCAAATATGGTCTATCTATGATATGCTATGGTATTTGTTTGATTTTCTTCCCTTTTTTTTTTTTTGCTCATTGTGGAAACTTCCAGGTACTTAATCTGCTATTTATTTTTCTGTTTTGTAACCTTATGTTGACAAATAAAAAAAATAAACAAATCAAATTCATCCTATCCGAATGCATTTCGGGCTGAAGTAGCCCTTTGTCAGGGGATACCAGATGATGGTAATCCGGTCGGTGAAGACGTGTCCAAACGCTTCAATCAGTCAAGACTAAGGGTATGCCATCCAGACACCGAATCGACGATTAACCACAGATAAATAAAGTACGAAAGGCCTAGGCGACAGAAAGGAAAAGGTCACTCCCACCGTACCCATATGAGTGCACCTGTCTTCAGACACCAAATATGGCACATTATACCTACTTGATAAAGTGACCACATGGAAATTTACGACCAGACCAGTACAATGTTACTACTTATAACTAGAATAAGGTTTACTGGACGCTATACATTATTTCAGTTTCTCTATAGCTCACAAAATTGATTGCAAACTGCAACCTTTGGACAACATGTATACTAAAATGTCAGCCGCAATAAAGAGCCATTTGGAAAAAAAAGTGTCTCTACCAATGAATAGGAGTCGTCTCAAATGATCTTGAAGCTATGAGATTCTTATGCAGCATAATTCAAAGTCCTCTGCTTAATGCATAAGACCTCCTAGTGGCTCAAAAACCCCTGTCTCTGAGAAGTATTCTTAAATCAACAAGACCTGTTCATGTAAGGCTCCTCTTCTTGAGGTATACGTATAAGTGGAGGCAGGGATTCCTTCACTATTTATCTATCTATCACTCCTCACTTAAATTAGAGGTAGTGTCCTACCACTTTACTGCCTAATTTTTCTAAAATCAATCTTTTTGCGACTGACAGTCAAAAAAACACATACCCCCTCTATACATAGGGGTGTATCTTAATTGGTATGAGAAATACACAGGTTGCACCTATCTAGATGTTGCCTTTAACAAAATAATTGTGAAAGGACAAGATGGCACCTCACGTGCGCACCACCAGTCGAGCTTGCTGATTGGTACTCACCAGCTATGCTCACTTTTCTCATCATTGGCCACCATCTTGCCCAAATAATGTGTGTCCCCAAAAATTAGTGCCAAAAAATGATAGTGCCAGTTGTAATGTGTATTTCACAATTACCACCAAAACATGACCCCGTGAAAATAAAATTGAGATAAGTAGCACAGTCACCAACTTTTATTCTTCACTTGTGCACCTATTCAAATTTTAAAACCGGCTGCTTTACGCAGACCTTTGCCGCAGACATTTGCCAACATGTTTCATTGCCCCTATTACTTCAAGGCAATTTCGTCAGGGCTGGGTCATCAATCACCAATTTTGGACACTGGTAACTTGGTATATAATGACTGTCAGAAGCAAAAGAAAATGGCCCAGTTATTAAAAACATTCACTCTTCAATGATTCAAATACACATCATTATGATGTATTGCAAATCTCATTACCATGTGGGAGCCTATGTCATTCGTACCAGCTCTCCACTCCGTCAACTTGAGGAGACTCCCAGTCGTGAATCCCTTTCTTTAGGCGTGCACTCAATTGTAGTGCCAATTTCTAAACATCAAGAAACAACTGATAAACATCTCGTTTCCCATATAACCGCAACTCGAACACCTCAATCATCCTGCATTGGACAGTGATTACCCCATCGTAGCCTCATTACTCTTCTCAATAGCCTACTGTGCTTTATAAAACTGGCCTCTCGTATTTCATTCATCAGCCTACTTGCAGCTTCTAAACGTGCACTTAGCACCCTCTTTTTCATTTCCATGGAACGCATTATGTCAAAGTCTCACTCCCGATACCGGGTAACTCTACCGGGTCACTCTTAACACCCTTCTCTATAATTTTCACGGAGCGCGTTATATTAAACTCTCGCTCCCGAAACCAGGATCACTCTAATTCTGAAGCCTCCAACTCCGCCTGCTATCTTTTAAAGTAGTTAACTTACTCTGAGCCCCTCATTGCGCGCATAACCACCTTACCGCCTTTTTCTCCACGGAGCGCTTTGAATCCACCCTCGCTCCCGAAGCCGAGTCGCAGAGGTTTAAAAACCTCCCGCTCCGCCTCGCATCACATCGCTGCACCGACGTGATCATCACGTGGCAGGGGCCGGCAGTACACGTCACATGACTTAGGCATCGACTATGGCGGCCATCTTAGACTACCCATAATCAACCTACAACTCTATTGTGATACATCATCACAGAGAGCTGCAAAGGGGTGGTCTCTTCCATTTTCAATTAAAACACATCCCCATATTATTATTAACTCTCGATGGTTTTTAAAGTTAATAAAACATCATGAACTTTACTTTCTTTCTTAAGCTATTTCTTCAGTGCTTTTTTCCTTTTTTTCAACAACATGTTCTCTCAAGAACCTTTATTGTTCCACAATGTTTATAACACACACAATCATCTTTTATGTAGTAAGGCTCAAATACTGGGAACTTTTGAAAGAACTCACCCTCTCGGATACCAATAGATACAAACAACGCTTTCAGGAGTGAATCATCTATGGTGTTTAGTTTCTGACTTTATTCCATTCAATAAAGTCGTTTAACCCAATCTGGTCACATTTCTCTTGAAAAATCCAGCGTGCCTCTTTAGTAGCAAGGACCCTATCTATACTATATGGGTCCCCCCCTACTTTTTCTAGCACCACCCATGTGAAGGAATGCTTATGTTCATTGCAGTGTTGTACTAGTTTAGTTGCTGGTTTTCCGGATTTTATAGTACTCAAATGTTCCTGTATTCTCACTTTGATTTTCCGTGTGGTGAGCCCTATATCTGAGCAGTATTCGACAAATATGAGCCTGTTCTTTCGTTATTCTAGCTCATCAATTCTTATGCAAATCCCCAGGTTCAGACTGACCCATTTGTGTATCCAGTCTTACTGCACCCAGCCCCCAAGCTTGGGAACCTCCCGCTAGCTGTCCACAGTCTGCACAAGCACTATATTTTTAGAAGAGCGCTTAAAACTCTGCTGTTCAGTTAATTTTATTTCTGTTCACTAATATTTTGTTAGGTCAGTGTGGTCTTCCAACGCTAAAATGTTGTCGACCTATATAAGCGCTTTGCAAATAATAGATAATTGCTTAATTAATGAGTACCCGTACTGCTTATTCCTCGCTGAGTACTGTAATGCCCTAGACCTCTTGCCTGACCCTTCTAATAGAGGAATCCGAGTTGTGTGTTTTTTGAGATTAAAAAAAAAATACTTTTAGTCAATTTATTTTTATTTTGTTGGGTCCCAGCAGCTCCAATGATAGTTTTACAAAACATGACAACACACCAAGCATTTACAAAGACAAAAGTCAGACACCTTCGCCAGACCTATTGGATTTGCCAACGCTCGTTTTTCTCTTGCTTGCAGAGCTCCGTAAGGCTCTGCAGTTCCCTTCTTTGAAAGGGGTGGCGATTATGATATTTGATCCCTAGGTAAAATTTGCATTCTATGCATATTACATAATTGTGTGATGATCCAGTAAGCTAAAGAGCATTTTTTTTGTGCTGGTCATTCGGGTTTAGATGTCCATGAGCATTACGAAACTTCATCTCACACAATGTCTCTTCCGTTCGCTAAAGCTTGCACTGCGCTGCGCTTATTCGGAGTGTATAGTTTTGGGCAATGCTACTGCTGCTTCGGCTGTAACAACTGTATATGAGGGGAAACTTGCACTGCTGCTGCACAATGTGTGTGTCTGCATAAGCGTGCATGGTGTATGCCATTACGGTGCTGTGTATGCGACTGAAGCTTGTACTTCTGTTCCAGATACTGCACCTGTTGCGTTCTGTGAGATTGTTGCTCTCCCGCTTTACCTGTGTAGCACTAGGTCTTTGTGCTCGAAAAGCTTTCAGTGTCGCTGTGTATGTGCTGAGTGTCATTAATGCATGGTAAAAAAAACAAAAAAACACGGAACCCAAAACGATTGTCATGGTAAGTGGTTATTTTATTTTTAAATTGTTGTTGCACCCTATCAGTATTTCTAATGCAGTTTTCCTTTGGCATTTATGAGAACGTCATTGCTGCCCTCGTGTGGCGGGACTTGAGATGTCACTATTGGCTCTACACTCACCGTTTCGAGGACTGGGTTTATTAACGTTGCCTAGACAACTCCGCACAGAAGTGGAGTGCGTGCAGTCTAACAAAGGCTTGAAGAGAAATTAATAAAGGCCCCTCAAAAAATTGGTTCACAAGTGTATCCATAATATTGACTTGTCAACGGGGGACTCAAGCCTTCCAAATTGGGGTTCCATGTGCTACTACGTATCCTCGAACTACGGGTGTCCAATTATTCCTCTTCAAAGCAGTTTGACAGCTTTTGATTTACCCTTAATAAAAAAAATAAAAAGATGTCAATTATAGTTCTTCATCAACACGCTCAAACAAAATTAACAGCACGCTCCACATGTATGACCAATCCCTTTTGATAGTATAATAAATAGAGTGAAAAATTTTTGCGGAATTTTGTGCACGTGGCCACGCATTAAGCTTCTGGAAATGGTTCTGTTCATCCATAGCACGGACACCAGTTCTTCACTGATGGTGGACGTCACTCACGTGGACGACCAGAGAATGCTCCAGTCATCTTTTTTAGGTCTCGCTCTGAGCCAGCGCTTGTGCTGGTCTCGGCGAGACATTTAGTCAGTGGGCTTTCAGAAATGCGACCATAGCTTTTTGGCTGGCCTAGAGCGTGCGGGTACGCGCACAGTAACACTCATTCCTCGCATCGCTCCAGGCGCCATCTGGCTTTCATCTCACTTGCTCCTCCCCCACCACAGAGCGCGTCTCGCGGCCGCGCGTCTTGCTTGCATCGCGATCGTCTCCACACCTCTCCCTTCAGCGCTGCACCTCCTTTCACCTTCTGCACAGGGCTCCTCCTCTCACTGGCTGCACTACTCTCCGCCACTAAACGCCTGGACGCTGTTTTTCCCTCACTCGCCGTCTCCATGGTGATCCTGGCGCACTCGCTCTCTCCACAGTGCATCCCCCATTCAGTGACTGCTCAGTGCTCTCAAAGTTTGCTGCAGTGGCTGAAAGGCCAAGATACAATACGATTTGCCTGACTTCCCGGGGGCATAATCTAGGAATGCAGGTTGGCCTAATTTGCATGTGGTTGGATGTCTGATTGAGAGGTTAAGTAATTTGCCCAGAATCACAGAGAAGATAAGAAGCGCTCTTGTTTACATTGCCTGCGCTCATGTGCTTACAATGTTTGTTAGCTTTCTTCCAAAGCAGCCTTCACGCCTTTATTTATGAACGGCACCGCTTTCACTTTAAGCGCACCTTTATTTATTTGTGAACGGCGCAGCTTTCACTTTAAGCGCGCCTTTATTTATCTATAAAGTGTTTGTTAGCATCCCGCCAAAACCCCACCTCCCCGCATCTCCCGCTGGGCTGCTTCACGGAGAAGATAAGGAGCGCTCTTGACGGTATAGTCTCCAGGGTAATGGAAAGAAACCCGTCCATGATTGCAGAGTGGAACATGTTCTACGGCGTAAAACATTGACCGGTATTAAAAATACCAACCTTACCGTTGGTGTGCGGAGGGACCACAGCCTTTCTTTTGAACCCCATTTAATCTTTCCTTCTTTACGTGTACCAGCAGCCCACTCTGTATTTTTCTTGCTAGCATACCATAGTATTTGGTTATAATACACCTGGCTTTCTCAAAACACAGGTCTCTTACACCAAGGACGTCATGTGGGATTCCATTTCTCAATTTCCGGTGGTGCTTTCAGCAGCTAACGCTGTGCACAGTGGTGAGAATTCATTAATCGGCAATGCAGCTCTGTGCCAGTTCGTGACCTTGCTTTCTGCATACATTCCGTGAACTCCATCTCAATATTCAACCATGTAACAATGTGGGTGTTCCTTTTTACCCTTTTGTCCCACAACTCCTGAAGTTTTGGAAGTGCTATTGCGTAATCGTTTGATTGTGAAATGTTGCATAAATGCCACAAAAATTATATTTACTGTAATGTGCGTGCTTCTTTTATTTAAATAATGTTCTTTGCTGCTGACGCTTCTGATTGTGCCGCATGTTCTTATGTATCCCTGTGCATTTTGTTTTTACCTCACAGGATGCTTGTTGACAGCTTAGCATGTCAGAACACCCCTGCCCCCCAAATAGATTTTTTTAAATGTGCTTCAAAAAATATTTACATTTACAACGCCAGTAGATCACAGGTGGATATGTAATACTCCTTGGCGCCCAGGGGACTTGCTCTACTTTCTATTATTGCAAATAATGGTCTTCCCGCCATTTTGAAATACGGTCCCTGCTTCTCATGAAGTGTGAGAAAGAAAAACAGTGGGATTTGTGCACGGCAAACAAAAACACCCCAGAGAACAACACTTCATGGACCGCATTAACACACCACATACGGGGACAGCAAATTTCAAAAGCATGTTGGTAGCTGTGTTTCCTTACAGTTACTAGTCGAGAGACAGCGGTTCGTAACCCCACAATTGGACTGGGAGCGCTCGGTACAATAAAACATAGAGGGCCTAGCGACCCACCCCCTCCCCCTGCATGACTGGAGCGCCTCACTGCACCGGCTGCTCGGCGGCTACATTAAGGTTGTTACAGGCCGACGGCCACTGTGTGGGGTTACTTGCTGTGAGAGATTACAATTGATCCCATTAACCAACAATAAACTAACTATTAATAACCAAAATAAATCAGGATTAACCACTTACCTTGGGTACGGAGTAGCCCGCTACCTGCAGTAAAGCGCTTAAATGACTCTACAGATGTAGTAAGCGCTATATAAATGCAATTACAATACAATTTGAAAATTGTTCGGTTATGGTGATTTATTTAAAAAATACACTCTTGGTAGTAAGGTAGGATTAACTTTTATAATGACATGAAATGAGTATTTATAAAGCGCGAACTGTCACTCCCAATGGAGCCTCCTGGCGCTATCATATAACGAACATCAGTCGTGGGGTATTTCGTGATCAGATGAGAGCCAGGCAAGATTTGTCAGATGTTCCGTAGATCCATGTCTTGAGGGCCTTCCTAAGCATTCATTTTATTTCAAAAATAGATTTCAGAGCAGCAATTTCAGAAGCACAGTAGTTTTTAGCTCACCTTTCAAACAGTACAAAAGCAGAAACACAAAAAATTCCTGGCTGCACACCACCCAGGAAAATGTGCTGCATGGCTAAACACTTATAAGGTCCCAAAGGCGAGACCTATTGGCTATGCCAATGCTTGTTTAATTTGGTAAAGAAATAGGGGAGTACCAACACTAAGCATTCAGAACTGAAAAACACAGATTTAAAGAATTTTCTTAAATTCTTACATTTTCTTAAATAGCAACAATTTACATGCTGTCAAAAATGCTATTCTATGGGGAAAAACGGCGAGTTCCTATATTACTGATTTAAAAAAATAAAATAAAAATAGTTTCTTTTTTGACTGCATTTCAACACATCCAGGCCCATCATGGCTGGCTAATGGGTGTTCAGCCAACATGTGTTTCGCCCCCTTGAATGGCCTTTTCAAGGCTTGGATGTTGAATTCCAAAACAGGACCTCTGCTTTTGGAAGTATAAAAATTCAGGCAAGAATATCATCGGTGGGAAGAGGAATCCTTTAGGGGAAATTATTTGAAAATTGCAGGTTAAATTCAAGAAATGTGGTCCTGTGCGGTCTGGATACGACTTCTCGAGCAGCATGTCAAACTTTTTTCTAGTTGCGTCCCCCAGTCCTCTGGATATATGTCTCTTTTTGTGTCATCCTGTTATGTCTCTCCTAAGCCAGCTCATGCAATGTCTCTTGCAATGCATATTATTTGATGCCATCCACTACTTGCCATGAGCTGACTTCACTGGCACTCATTTGCTTGGTTCTGATTGGTCATCTGATGTAGGCTTTTCTTCTTTGTGTGTTTGTCCGTCACCTTGAGTATGGACGCATTATTTATGTTGTTTCACTGCCAGAGTGCTTGTTTTTTTTACATGTCTCCCTCGTGTGCTTCTACACCCTTCGTGTTCTGTTGTCAATGTTGCCCTACCCCCCTCACTCCCTCCATTGCCAGTGTTATATCATCCACCCACCCACTCCAATTTCCGTGTTGCCCCTGCACACATCTGCCCTCTGTTGTCCTTATTGGCCCATCCGTTGCCCGTGTTGCTTCATCTACCATCACTCCCTACATTGTCTATTTTGCCCCATCTGATGCCCGTGTTGCCCCATCTACCGCCATAACAAAACAAGCTTTGGCAAAACCAATAGGTCATGTTTATGCAAGAGCTATTTGCTTTGCCAACGTGTTTTAGCCATTTTGAACGCTAGCATGGCTAAAAGTTAGTGGCATAGAAGAGAGTGAAGTGGAATGGCAGGAGAGTGAAGTGGAATGGCAGGAGAGTGGAGTGGCGGAAAATGGTGTGGAGTGTTGTGAAGTAGAGTGGCCTATATTGGAGTGAAATGTAGAATAGATTTAAGTGCCATAGAGTTGTGTGGTGTATAGTGTCACAACATGTCGTGGAGTGGAGTAGAGCATCATGGAGCGTCATAGAGCATTGTGGAGTGTCATGGTGTTGAGTATAGTATTGTAGAGTAACACCACTGCACTCTACGCCAGTACACACTATGCCAATGCACTCTACTCTGTACAACTCCACTCTTTACAACTCCGATCTACGCCACTCTAATTTACTCTGTCACTGCACTCTACCCTACACCACTCCAGTCTATTCCACTTCACTCTTGTCTGAACCATTCTACTCCACTATGCACCACTCCACTCTCCGTCACTGCACTCTACGTTGTGCCACTGCACCCTACTCTGCAGTACTCAATGCCTCTACACTCTACGACACTACTCTAAACCACTGCACTCTACAGAAATGCACTCTACTCTGCACCACTGTACTCTGCACCACTGTACTCTGCACCACTGTACTCTGCACCACTCTACTCTGCACCACTCTGCTTCACTGCACTCTATGCCACTCTACTCTGCAACACTCTGCACGACTGCACGGTATGCCATTGCTCTCTGTCTCGCTCTACTCTGCACCACTGCACTCTACGCAAGGCACTCTACTCTGCGCCAATGCACTTTAAGCCACTACACTCTGCACCACTCTACTCTGCAACGCTCTTCATCACTGCACTCTATGCCAGTCTACTCTGCACCACAGCACTCTAGGCCACTGTACTCTGCATAACTCTATTCTATGCTGCTATATTATATGCCAGTGCACTCTGCACCACTCTCCTCTGCACCACTCTCCTCTACACCAGTGCACTTTGTGCCACTGTACACCACTGTAGTCTATGCCACTGCACTCGGCACCAGTTCAATCTACTCTATGCCACTCCACCCAACTTCACACAATGCGACTCAGCAGCACTCTGTGACCCTCTGCTCTACGCCACTTCACTGTATGCCACTCCAGTTTATGACACTCTGCGACCCTGTACTCCACTCCATGCTGTGACATTCCACTGACATTTTACTCCACTCCACTCTGCTATGCCACTCCTCTCTAGGCACTCCACTCTGACACTTCACTCTGTGACACTCCACTCTAGGTCACTCCAGTCTGTGACACACTACTCCACTTTATGACATGACACTCCACTCTATGCCACTCTACTCTGCGACTCTCCATGACCCTCCATGACATTCTACGTCCCTCCATGACACCCTACGGCCCTCCACGACACTCTACTCTATCACACTCTACTTTATACCATGCCACTTAACTGCACTCTCCACCGCTCCAATCCCCTCGATGCCACTCCACTCTGCGACACTTTACTTCATGCGAAGCCCCTCTTCTCCACTTATGCCCTTTTGCTCTACGCACGTCCTCTTTATGCCCCTCTACGACGCCCCACTCTACGACACCCTAACACTCCACTACGACATTCGATGTCATTCTCCTCTACTCCACAAACTTTTACCCATTCTGAACAGCAGCCACACTGGTGTACAAAATGACTAAAACACCTTGGTAAAGCCAATAGTTCTTGCATAGGCAAGATCTATTGGCTACACCAATGCTTGTTATACATTTCTGACCTGCAAAAAAATGTCCCCACCACATCTTTCTTTCCAGTTGCTTATGTCTGCATTGTAGTTTTGGTCTTACAGCTTCAGAAAACCATCTAACAGCCCACAGAAGCTTGACTGCAAGGTAGTAGAGCTCAAAGTACATGCTCCTAATTCAGCCTTCTGCTATGGTAATCGGACCTTGTGCAATGTCACACTGCACCAGCCAGAGCTCCATGCAGATCAGTTAGCACTGTGTCTAGCTTCTCAAACCGGGAAGCTGATAGTACCTTCAGGGTGATCAGGTAGTACAGAAATTGTGGCAGGGTTACCATTCTAGCTAAGGCAATCCTGCCCATTAATGACAATGCCAATGAGGCATTGCCTTTCAATGCTGCCAGGACAATTGCTACATTGCATTACAGTACGTCACCCTCCTTACGATAAATTTGGACATGTATGTATTGGAACATGGTGTTCGTCCCATTTTAAATCAAAGTTATGGCGTTCTCGGTTTATCCTTCCCGCCATGATGTGCTCCAGCTCACTATCAGACCAGACACTGCAGCTAGCACCTCCATTGTTGCATTGATTGTGTTTAGTCCTGTTCTTGCCTCCTTTAAATACACTAGCATGGCATCTGCATGTAGTGATAGTAGGTGGCTTGTGCCTGCGTGTACAAATGCTAATTCCCTACCCAGCCCATGAAGCCATCCTGCCAGGGGCTCAAGTGCCAAGCGAAAAGTAGAAAGTAGTGGTGATAGAAGACAGACCTGTTTGGGGGGTGGGGGGGTCACCCTTTCCACTTGTGTGCAGCGCTGCGATATAACTTGTCCATTTTGCGCTCTCGCCATAGAGGAGTCTTGCAGAAGAGTGATCCAAGCCATCATTTTGGTTCCAAAAGCCAGTTTCCTCACAATTGCCAATATTTATTGTCCTCCAAGCATATCAAATATTTTCTCTACATCAACCAAAATCGCTACTGGCAGTGAGTGTTGCCACGCATGCATCAGTCACCTGGAAAAGTTGGCGAATATTTGGTGCTGTGCAGTCGTCAGGTGTGAACTCCAGATGCTTTATCTTGCTGTGGAGCTCCACAGGGTTACCTCAGGTCATCCAAGCTCTTTAATTTATTATTGAAGCATGTACGACTTGTCGGTTGAACATGTGGGGTAGGGTTGTACATTTGTGCTGATGACATGCAGATGTTTGAGAGTGATGCCTGCTTTTCTGATCTTGTTGCAGAAATCCAAAAATTGATGGAGAGCTGGCTATCCATAAATCCTAGGAAACCTGAGCGGTTGCCAGTGGCTTCCATTGCCGTAGTGAAGAAACTCTTTGCCACCCATAAGACCATGTCAGTGGGAAGCTCTAAGAGCTCTGTGAGGCATTTTGATGATCAGCTTTGCATGGAGTAAACCCTCTTCCTAAACCTTGCGGCTGTTATATAGGCTTTTAAAAAAATCTGTTTATTAACGTTTTTCAATTTTAGACAGAATACAGGTGATCAACATCAATCATTAGAGCTGTGGAAATGTGCTTTTTAATGAGCACACTGGTGCAGGGGTCACCCTTCTCTTGTCCACGGGTCCATAGACCAACAAAATGGAGATTGGCACTGAAGCTGGAATTCAAAATAAAAAGTTTATTAATCACTCATGAGTGGGACTACGTCCACACAGCACTCTCGTGCTGCCTGAGGTAGTACACTGAAGTCACAGACCATGGTGCTTATATACAGAGTTTGCATGTAGTTACAAATAGAAGGTACAAGCATACACAGGAATAACTACCAACAAACATGGGCAGATGGGTGATCACTTAGTCAGCAGAGTGGGAGGGGGAACAGAACTGTTTACATCAGCAAAAAACAGTTGACAGTTATATCTTTAGCCAGGTGCATTCTAGCAGCTACAGGCCTTTGCTCAGCACATTGCTTTTAGCTCAGTACAGAAGGAGTTAACTAGAGTTGATAACACAAGCAGAATAGAAGGGCAAGCAACAGTGAAGGTGGAAGAATTACATAGCTAACAAAATGGATGCCACAAACAAGATGGCTTCAGCCTATGCTAACAGAAATTATTTCAGATTTCCACAGATGACCCTTTTAGCATATGCTGAAGACATCTTCTAGGCTTTATAAGGAGTACGGAAAATATCATATACATCTATCTGCATTAATTCATTCATTTCCTGATCACTTGCTAATCGGGCATTTACATTCTTAACATTTTGTTTAGTCGGTATACACGAGGTGCAAGTAGAAACACAAAGGGAACAAATTATTGGGCCGCATTGAATACATAGGCAACAAGTGAAAAGAATAGCAAGAAATATACATAAGGCTGACTATAGCTTCCAGCCCCATACAATAAACATGTTCCATAGCCATCCAGTCAAAGTCCAAGTTCCTGAATCCTGATGGATTTCAGTGGCTATTTTGTGCAACTTGGAAATTGCGTCAAAAACAGAAGGGGCGTGGTCAGGGATATAGACACAGCAGCTACTCCCGATGATGCGACATGCTACACCACGGTCGGCCAGGATGACATCAAGGACCATCCTATTTTGGAGCGCCACAATTCTCGCAATTTGTAGTTCTTCTGTGATATTTCCAAGCGCCATTGCTGTCTGATTGGTTACAGCCTCTACAACACGTGTCAAGCGCCTTATTTTTCTACTGTTTAAGGCCGCACCAACAAAGAAGAATAGTCCCAAGTTAAAGTCAATATACTGCTGTAGTGCAGTATCAGTTTGATCCATCTCATCATTGTTTATTGTCCTTTTGAATCTGTTCTTGGAAATGTCATTATACAGTTTATAGTCTTTATGGTAGGATGCAGGTGCCAAAAACACAGGTGAAAGCAAAAAGGACACGTAGCAGCTTCCCGACCAACCAATAGGTAGATGGTAATAACCTTTACTTCCGCAAATAAACTAGGTGTTGTGTGAGGACAAAAAGCTGCTATTGTTCATTCCAGTAATGTTCAACAGTAAAGTACAGTCACCTTTTCCCCCAGGAATACTGCCAATACTGCTCACGCAGAGATCCGCTCGAGCTCTAGTAACAGCAATAACAGGAGGCCCATTCCCCTTAGTTGTTCGAGTGTTCGGGAAAACAGTGTATGGAGGAATTTTTTCGGCGATACTCCTCCATTTCCCACACAATTCCTTTAGCTTGTGGATCTCCTTCCTCATCGGGGTAACAAACTTTATTCAACTGAGCGTTTAGTCCACCTACATCAGCATAAGTAATATTAGCAACTTCAGAAGCCCACAACAATGCAAACCAGGCTCTGCAGGAGCCATTATGTGAAAACGGCAAGGGAATAAAAGGCGTTCCTCCCTTTTTCTGATGAGCTGGCATCATTCCACATACCCAGCAATTGGTAACGTTCATGGCATTGTGGGTATGATGCAACATTTGAATGAAAGTGTTATTGAGGTAGGACATTCTATGCTTTTTCTCATGATACAGTAGAGTAAAATAATGATGTTCAATTGGGACAGGAGTAGTAGTAGTCAGTAGATTTCGGACAGGAGCTACTTCCTCTACAATCCATGTTATTATAGCAACAATAACAATAGTCAAAGTAAGTCCAGTAGCAATTATTGTTCTTTTGCTACAAACTCTTGCAGCAGTTGGTTTCTTCTCCTTAGACATTCATTTCGTCGACAAACAACAAAGCAGATGGTGCCCTAAGGTCCTGGGCAGGCGTTGATTTCTTCACTAACGTTGAGACGAGTAGTCACTAACAGAAGACCCCCCTTTGTAGTTAGGCTTTAACTACCCAGGACAGTGGCTCAAACAGTCTCTTTCAATGAAATGTCTTTCTTCCTGGGTCGAAGCTGATATCGGGATGTACCAGAAATCGTGTGGTCCGGGAAGACTTCCTCAGGTCCTTAAGGTGACACAGCTTGTCCTTTCTCGGTGACCAGGATATCGCGGTGATCTGCCAACACAGCTGGGCTCACTAGGTCTTGCAACACTTTTCGTCAGTGTGTTGCGTGGACCCAGTTCGTCCAGTTCGTCACTCGAACTGCAGTCCTGGTAACCAGTAGTACCTGCTCCAGTCCTTGCCACCTCGGTGCTAGGGAGCCGGTCCTCTGGAATGACTTTACGACCACAAAGTCACCAGGCCGTAAACAATGGCCCTCACCTTGCGACCTGTCTGGAAGAGTCTCCCTAACCTGTTGATAAATAGAAGACAAACTGTCAGTCAACTGAGACAAATAGTCATTCAACAATACATAGGGTACATCATGTATAGGGCGTGGCTTAGGAATCCCCCAAATATTCATTGGCCTTCCAAAAACCACCTCATACGGTGTGAGGCCAGATCGTGTATGTGGTATCGATCTAATGGATAGCAATGCCAAAGGCAGTGCATCAGGCCATTTCAAAGATGTGGAAGCCTGTATCTTAGCCAATTTTAATTTCAGAGTGGAGTTGTAACGTTCCACTAATCCTGCTGATTGTGGGTGGAAAGCAGCATGAAACTTCTGCTTAATTCCCAATCCTTTCATGAGATACTCAACAACTTGCCCAATAAAATGGGGTCCGTTGTCACTCCACAAAACTCGGCAAATGCCGAATCGGGAAAGAACTCCTTTAGGAGCACCTTTGCTGTCGTAAGAGCTGTATTATCCTTCGTAGTGTATGCTTCCACCCATTTACTGAAGGCGCAAACCACTACTAAGACATACTTTAGGTTGTTACAGCGCTCAAGCTGGATGTAATCCATTTGCAGGACCTCAAAAGGTGCAGTTGGTATTGCAAACCCTCCTGTTGGAGTTCGTGTTCCCTTTCCAGGATTATACTGGAGACAGATCAGACAGGACTGGACTATTTTCTTAGCCGTACCGGCAATATCTGGATGATCCCAAACTTGCATAAGTTGCTTTGCTATTAAGGATGCTCCAACATGTGCCGGCCCATGTGCCATGTGAATCATAGGATGTAAATAGGCTGCGGGTAACTTCCATTTTGTCATTTCTTTATTCCTCCAATAGCCCTCGTCATCCAATGTTCCCTCCTTGGACCATTGGTCTAATTCATCAACAGAAGCAGATTGCTGCATGTCCAGCACCTCTTGCCTGGCATCATGCCAACGTTCAGCCTGTGACTTAACTACATACATAGATGTGGTACTTCGCTGCATTGCAGTCTCACTAGCTGTGCAATCCGCAAAGGCATTGCCTGCTCCTATTTTATCAGTCACTTTCTTGTGTGCACTACATTTAACAATTGCCACTTTCTTAGGATAGGTCAAGGCAGTAAGGAGATTATGTACTAATTCCCCATGCACTATTTGTGTTCTATGTGAGGTGAGAAAGCCTCTTTCTTTCCAAAGTTGCCCGAAGTTATGAGCTGTGCCGAAGGCGTATTGGCTATCAGTGTAAATGTTAACAAGCTACTCTGTACTAAGCTCACATGCTCTGGTCCTTGCTATCAACTCAGCTGCTTGAGCTGACTTCTGTGGGATACGAGCTGTCTCAACTACTGTCTGAATTGTTGTAATTGCATAAGCAGCAGATGTAGTGCCATCAGGCAATTTCAGGCAGGATCCATCAACCCACAATTCCCCATCAACACTAGAAAGAGGTGTATCTTGTAGGTCAACACGACCCTTTGTTCGTTCTTCAGTAAAGGATATACAGTCATGTAACTCTTGTGACTGAGACTGAGTAGCTGGAAATGGCAAGAATGTAGCAGGGCTCAGAGTCAAACATCTTTTTAACGTGATATGAGGGGCCAAAAGTGTCAATTCATATCCTGTCAAGCGAGCACTAGTCAGATGCTGTGTTTTTGTTTGATTTAACAAGGCATCAACTGAATGGGGTACTAACACAAGCAATCTATGTGACCAGACTATTCCCTCGCTCTGACGTATGGACACAGCCGTTGCCGCCACCACTCGAAAACAACCAGGCAGCGCACGGGCAACTGGTTCAAGGACAGCTGAGAAATATGCACAAGGACGTTGTTTATCACCGTGTGTTTGTGTTAAAACTGAGAGCGCAACCTTCCCTCTCGTGTACATAGAGTGTGAAGGTCTTAGTGTAGTCTGGAGTTCCTAATACTGGTGCAGAACAAAGAGCTTGATGTAACTGTTGGAAGGCATCCTGGCACTCAGTAGTCCATGGGAGAGGCATCGGAGTGTCTTTAGTCAAAAGGGCCAACAAGGGTTTAATAATGTGAGAAAAGCTAGGGATCCACTGCCTACAAAAAGAAGTAAGGTCAATCAGTGCACGAACATCCTTCTGAGTACGGGGCACGGGAGTGTCTAAAATAGTTTGAATGCGATCTGGTGTGAGTGCATGTCCCTCCTTAGACAGGAGGTGACCTAAATCGGTAACCTGCTGTCTACAAAATTGCAGTTTCTTCCTAGAGACTTTGTGATGATGAGAGGCAAGAAATAACAATAATGACAGTGTTCCTTCTTTACACTGTTCAGGGGTATCAGCAGCCAACAAAATGTCGTCGACATATTGAATAAGAGCCACCCCTTTCGGTACAGGAAAAGAATCAAGCTGCCTTTTCAACGCCTGACTATAAATGCTAGGACTCTCTGTATACCCTTGTGGAGCTCTTCAGAACCTGAATGATCTATTATTCAAAGTGAAGCCAAACAAATAACGGCTGTCAGGGTGAATAGGTATTGAGAAAAATGCATTCTTTAAATCAATTACACTAAATGTAGTGGCAGTAGGAGGAACCATGGTGAGAAGTGTCGTGATATCAGAGACTACCGGGTATTGGGGCACCACGATTTTATTAACCTGTCGCAAATCAATAATAAATCTGTAAATTTTAGTATCAGTGTCTTTTTTCAAAATAGGAAGGATAGGACTATTACAAATGTTATAAGGGACTTCTTCCACAACCCCCACCTTGGTCAAATCCTGAACAATGAGTGTTAATGCTTCTTCGCCTTCCCGAGATATTTTATATTGGGGCAATCGAGGCAATGAAGCACCTTCCTTCACTTGAATATGTACTAGTGGAATAACCATGTGCCCCACATCGGTATCTGATGTAGCCCACAAAGTACTAGGTAAAGATGCCAAAGCGATATCTTCTTTGATGAGACAAGACCTCTCAACCATTGGATAGTTATCATTTAAGATAACACGCACACTTTCTGGGGAACAACGTATTGTAGCACAAAAATGTTTAAGCATATCAATGCCCACAATATTATCCGGCGTGTTAGGGAAAGCAGAAATGGACATGCTGCAGTACATTTATCAAGACTAAATGCAAGTGGCTGTGACAGTGGGCTAGGTGTAGGTGTCCCATCGAATCCTATCGATGTTATCATTGCGCCAGACAGGGGAGCCCTAGGAACCAATTTTTTAGACAGAGCACTACGAGTAGCTCCTGTATCAACCAGAAACCGATCAGTAGAACCCAAGACATTTGCATCAACATAAGGACCCTTCTGATCTACTGGGACCTCAACCGGTTCCTTACCCCAACCTAGGCATTCCAATGCATAATCAGAATCCGCAAGACCATCAGCCGAATAATCAGACATTTGATATTGATTTCGTCTATCAAAGGTATTAGAATAATTTGGTCCGTGTTCAACTTCCTCAAACCTGGGACGGGTTCCTATTCCTCCCCTATTTCCTGAATTCCCTGGGCGTCCTCTCATACTTCCTCTACCCCATTGATACTGCTGACCTCTCAAAAGGGGGCACTCAGAATGCCAATGTCCAATCTCTTTACAATAAGCACACTGATCAGAAGACAAAGTTGATCGAGAGAAAGGGGGTACACCAGGTGTGTATATACTGCACGTCCACCTCTACCACCACCTCTGAATGGTGGACCATGTACTTGAGCCAACATAACTTTTGTTTTTAAATCCTTAACCCTCTTATCCTCTTTGCCCTTTGCTTCCAATTCCTGACGCTCATAATACTGGGCCATAGTCAAAATGGAGACTGGGGAAGACGTAGTCCACGAACTCTCGCTGGCCTTAAGGCGACTAGCTATTTCTGGCAACATGTTAGCGACAAATTTGTTGACGAACAGATGCTTACCCGTGTCATCTGTCAAGGACTGCCCACTAAAGTCATGGAATGTCTCTTCAAATCGTGTAAAGAAATCAGAAACTGACTCATCTGCTTTCTGTTTACAAGACGCTAACTTAGTCCAATCTATTTTCTTAGGGGGTATAAGAGTTTTCAACTTAGTCACAATAGCTTTGGGAAGATCTAATATCTCCTGTTGTGGTTTCTGCGCAGGCTCTCTAGCCGCATCTATTTCTTCTAAATGCACCCAAGTATCACCATATGCTACATTATCATCTATTTTCCGAATTGTTCTCTACATATCAGGGGGCAAAATAAGTCCAAAAAACATATCAATATCTGGCAGAGTCATAGTACAGGAGCTAATGGCTCCTTCTACTTCCTCATAGAAAGCGGCAGGATTTTTCCGCGGATCGGGCAAAGCGGCTTTAAGAGCCATAACATCTGCTCTACTCCAAGGGGTATAAACCCAATTATAAATAAAATACCCTTTCGCATCATCTGAAGTCTTATCTTCATCTTTTCCCGTACCCTTTGGAGGAACATACAAAGGCGCAGCTTCGCGCATTGGTCGTATACTAACTTCAGCACTACTAGATCCATTATTTGTCTCTGAAGTTTCTACTATCTGCGCTGGGGTTTGGGCTACTTGTACAGTTTTAGTTTTACTAGCTTCTTTTTTCTCCGCTTTTAAGCGAAATGTTTCATCCCGTAATTTAACCACTCGCCTAATTAAATCAGGTATGTTTGAACAAAGGAAAGTTCCATCACTCAATTGTTTATAATCCGAATTTATATCAGTGGGCTCTAAGTTTTTAGAAAGGTCTCTAAAATTAAGTATAACTTACCAAGCAAACTTTTCTGCAAAATATAACTGTTCTAAATCATTCCACTGCTGAACCATTGCTACAAGATCTGAAGGAAGAGTTTTCTTACGGGCTTCTGAACGAACAGTGGATCTAATGGTGGCTTTTTCATCAGTAGTTAAAGTAGAGCGAGTCTGTCGCCCAACTTGCTTATCTGTATCTTCGGAAGAATGATGTTTTTCATCGGAAGGATCCTCCTCAGGGGCAGAGGGAAATTTATACGGGGGCGGAGGTCGATCTAATAAGATAGAATCATCTTGAGGTTTATTAAGCATGGGATAAAGGGGGTGCCAAATAGGGTACTGGACAGTTACCTCTAAACGACGCTCCCTCTCTTCTTTTTCGTTTATTTCCGTCATCTCATTTTTTAATTCTAGCGCTTTTTGATATATCGTTTTTCGTTGTTCTTTCTCTGCTATAGCTGCTTCTCTCTTCGCTCTTTCATTCACTTCTTTCTCCCACATTCGTACACAATCAAACATATCTTGTCGACTTTTTTTGTTAAACAAACACTGTTCTACATATTGAATCTTTTTAAAGTCAAATGACCCATTCACAGGCCATTGGAGATCAGGATCCTTCTTTGTATATTTGTTCCACAGTGTGCTATACATTATGGAAGAAATACCGTATTTAATATACATATGTCTATTAGGTGTTCCCTCTAAGGGAGCCGGCTGACTTCTTTCTAAATCCATTTTGGTACCATCAAGACAGCAACACAACCTACGGAGTGTGGTGGAAACAGGCATGCTACCAAGTTTTTGAAAAATATTACGTTTCCAAATTGTTCAAAAGTAGAGAAAAATCTCCACATTACCTGCCTTTATTTTCTGCAAAAAATAAATCAAACAAACAAAACCAGAATCTTGGTCAAGCAAACAAGAGTGCCGCTCCAGCGACCTTACCAAACAAAAGTCTCCAACCTCCAACTGCCAATCTCTTAATCGACCTAATGGTCACTGCAAGAAATAACGCCAAAGGATACCTCAGTCAGGACCGGCCGCCACCTGGAGGGTCAAATCAAAAAACCGGAAAAGTCACTTTGGCTGCAAAGACAAGGGTCTCCTCATGCAGGACGTCTCCTCAGTAATATTCCACTCTTCCGTCAAGACCACTCCTTCGGACGGCCGCGTCCTCGATGAGGCCCTACGTATTGGGCGCCAACTGTGGAAATGTGCTTTTTAATGAGCACACCGGTGCAGGGGTCACCCTTTTCCTGTCCACGGGTCCATAGACCAACAAAATAGAGATTGGCACTGAAGCTGGAATTCAAAATAACAAGTTTATTAATCACTCATGAGTTGGACTACGTCCACACAGCACTCTTAAGTGCTGCCTGAGGTAGTACACTGAAGTCACAGACCATGGTGCTTATATACAGAGTTTGCATGTAGTTACAAATAGAAGGTACAAGCATACACAGGAATAACTACCAACAAACATGGGCAGATGGGTGATCACTTAGTCAGCAGAGTGGGAGGGGGAACAGAACTGTTTACATCAGCAAAAAACAGTTGACAGTTATATCTTTAGCCAGGTGCATTCTAGCAGCTACAGGCCTTTGCTCCGCACATTGCTTTTAGCTCAGTACAGAAGGAGTTAACTAGAGTTGATGACACAAGCAGAATAGAAGGGCAAGCAACAGTGAAGACGGAAGAATTACATAGCTAACAAAATGGATGCCACAAACAAGATGGCTTCAGCCTATGCTAACAGAAATTATTTCAGATTTCCACAAAGATATAGTCAGCATAGCAATTGTCAGATAAAATGAGTTACATTCTTCAAGCACTAATAAAATTCCTGCTACTCCATATGTGGGTATATATGAGAGCCTAGAAGACAGGTCAAGCAGTGACATTTCCAAATTATCCATATACATATTTATGTTTTGTATGGTTCGGACTTTGACTACATTAAAAAAAAAAATAGGTTTAATCATTTCTGAGATGTATTTTTCACTGTAGAGATATGTATAAAACAGTAAGCTAAAGAGAAAATAATATAAACTTTCTTTGTAAGGTAGAGCCAAATAAGTACAGGGATTATGTGAAATACAGGTCGAAGTCACGTGTGAAAAAAATCCAATACATCACTCATTTAATGATGAAAAAAGAAACAATCATTCCCATTCTGTGGCAATAGATGTGGAAGAGTGTCAAGCTTTTTTACCATAAATAAGGTCTCCTCCCATAAAGTAGCTATTGGGTGTCTAGAGTGTGTTTTTTCTCCAAGTGCGTGCAATACAATGTAATTGCTACGCGCTCAAAGTGCATCATCTGTATGCCATTTATCCAGGGGAGGGGGAGACTGAGAGCTCCAGTGCATCATAATGCATCTTTTGGCCAAGACCAATGCTAATTCAAGAAACTTGTTGCCAACCTCTTCAGTGGGATGGGGGTAGCTTAAAATCTCCCTATGAACATGCCCCAGGAGTATGAAGTTCACCCTTTTGAGAAGACTTCCAAGACCGTCTGTTACTGCTTTCCAGAACAATTGTGCAGCTAGGCACAACCACACCATATGAAAAAAGTCCATGTCGACCACATTGCATCCAGGACAGAGTACATCTTGAGCACTCCTAAGGAGGTTTAAGTGTTTTGGGGTGATTTAGGTATTATGCAGGTAGTTGAATTGTGTTTATTTAAATCTCATCTTTTGAAAGATCAAGCTTGTATAGTTCAAAATCTTGTCCCAGCCTTTGTCAGTAAAGGGCTCTTCCAGCTCTGTTCCTACCTCTCCCTGAGGCGTCAGTGGAAACTCAATCATCCCCAGCATAGATTTGTATAGCCAGGAAATGGAGTGGTGGGTGTTACCCCCTGTAAAAAGTAATGGTGTGAAGAAAGTTTGGCAAGTCCCACTCACCATTTTTGTTGAAAAGAATAAACAAGGGATTCATATTTCATAAATTGTGTCACAGGTAAACTACCCTTTGCCTAACCCAGGGAGCAACACAGCCTTCCGTAGACGGGTCTTCCACCATAAACAGACCAATCTCAGTCCATCTAGCTTGAGCAGGGGTGGTATGTATTTCTGCCCCCTCCTGCAAACCAACTAAAGGTATGGTAGGGGTGTACAGAGTGGAGAGCGTGGTAAGTTGGGTGAGACTGGACCATGTCCTCTGGGTTGCAGTCAAAAAGATATTGTTTGCTGCAGCTTTTTGCTGCGGTTCAATAAGACAAGCGACCAGCTCTCCCCCCGTAACCCAAGGCTCCAACAAACACTATCAATGAAACCAATCAATCAAGCAGGTTCTTGTAGAGCATGGCTAATCACCCGTAAGGGCATCCAGGCGCTGAGAAATCCTGCTGCAAGAGAGGGATCAGTGAACAGCCAAGTCTTTATTCCTTTCCTGAATTCCAGCCGAGAGGGTGAGGTTCGGAGGTGAAGGGGGAGATCATTCCAGGACTTCGCCACTAGGTAGATGAAGGAGCGTCTGCCACTGTTGCTTTGGCAGATGCGGGGGTGTGAACAAGGGGAAGGAAGGCGGAGCGCAGGTGTCTGGTGGGTTGGTGAAAATTTAGGCAGTGGTTGATGTATGCTGGACCTTGGTTGTGCAGAGCTTTGTAGGTGTGGATCAGCATCTTGAATTAACATCTCTTCTAAACGGGGAGCCAGTGGAGCTTCTTGAGGGGCGGGGGGAATGTGGGCCCACTTAGGGAGATCGAGGATGAGTCTGGCAGCTGAGCTCTGTATGGCCTGCAGTCTTTTGAAGAGGTGTGAGGTGATTCCTACATAGAATGTGTTGCTGTACTTCAGCCAGTTGGTGGATTTGAGTAACGGTTCATCTGGTGTGGACCGGGAGCCATTTGAAGATCTTGCGGCGCATGCGAAGAGTGAGGAAGTAGGTGGAGAAGGCTGAATGATCTGGTTGCTCATTGAGAGCTTGCTGTCCAGGATAATGCCAAGGTTGCAGGCATGATCTGTGGGAGAAGGCGTCGCTCCACAGGGAGGTGTTGTTCCCGAAGAACCAGCACTTCCGTTTCAGTAGTCACCCGCTAACCCATTTGGAAAGCACTGCAACAGAGCCGTGTTGTATTCTATCTCAAAATAAGGACATCCCAAACACCCATCCCCCATAGGCTGCTGAAGAACCTTAAGGGATGCTGTATGTCTGTCAGGGGCCCATATAGAATCCTGCATTAACACCTCTAGTCGCCTAAACCATGCTACTGGTATCCACAAAGGCAAGTTCCTAAAGTAATGTAAAATTCTCATGAGTGCACCCATTTTAAGCAGTTGTCCCCATTATAGATAATCTCAGCGCCTGCAAGAATTCCATGACCGATTTTGGATTACCAATCACATAATCCAAATTACCATCAAAAAGGTCAGTAGAATCATGATATATTTGTACTCCTAAATAAAGCAGCACATTCCAGATCCATTAAAGTTTCACAGGGTTTTAGTAATGAGGCCTCCAGGTGTGACTCTTTGTCCACTGGGAAAACACGTTTTGTAAGAGCTGCATTCCAAAATTCCCAAGATATGGAATCAAATGCTTTTTCCAACTTCACAGCTAAAATAACTGTGAGAGGAAACTATGAGAAAGGGGAGGGGGGTGGGGGGTCTTGTTTAAGACCCGGAGCAGGCACCTGACATTAACATTAGTGTTCCACTTGGAGATAAAACCATTTTGATCATGATAAGTAAGGCAGGTCATATGCGGTTGAAGTCGCAGGGTGGGGGCCTTACTAAGGGTTTTGTAGTCCAAAGTTGTCATGGATAGAGGTCTATACAACCTTTTATAAACATGATCGTCCTGTTACCTGGGTATCAGAATAACCAGTAGCTCTCTAGTAGAGGGTGGGAGAGAACCTTTTTTCCAGTTCACATTGTAGATTTTAAGAAATTGAGTAATGAAGAGGTCAGCGTATTCAATATAAAATTTGACCAGCAGGCCATCTACACCTGGTATTTTGCCCCCAGGGAGAAGCTACATTGCTAGATGGATTTCTTCTGCAGAGAACCTCAGATTCATCACTCATTAAGCTAGGCAAATTCAATCGGCGTAAATACTCTTGCTAGTTCTTCAAGTGAAAGCACATCCGGAGCTCCATAAAGCTCCTGATAGTAATCGAGAGAAACCAAATTAGGCCCACTATGATTGTGAACCACATTCTGGACAGAAGTTTTCCGTTGGGCGGTAGGTTTGCATCTGGTTTCTGATTTGGCCAACCATGCCAGCAGGTGGCCTGCTCTATGTGCTTCAGAATGTACACGCGTGGCTTATGATCAAAGCAGTTTAAACACTCAACCAAAGTTGTTTATTTCCCCCTTAGCGACAATATGCGTTGCCTCTCAGAGGGAAAGTTTGCCACCACCCGCTCCAAAGCTACCGATGAAGAGTCCATTTCCTGGAGCACCTGGTTAATTCTTGTCTCTTCCCCACCACTGTCACGATGTAGTGACCCTGCACAGCCACGAGAAATTTGGCACAGTACCCTCGTTCATGTCAAAGTAGTTTATGATAACATACTTAAGAGATTCCCGAAATGCAGGATCCTCCAAAGCCGAGTCCTGGAGTCTCCATGTGGGAATCTGGGACAACCAACTTCCCCACTCTGTTATCAAAGTCAGGGGATTATAGTCGGACACAGTCCTACCCAGGTATTCCCCTTGATGGACCAGGGATGACATTACCCTGAAGCACATGAATCTGTCTGGTCGGGCATGAAGGCCATGAACAGGTGAATACAATTAATAGTCTCTAAGAGTACAATGATATTTTCTCCATGTGTTCACAAGTCCCCAGTTTTTAAGCCAGTTTCTCACCCACTGTGCTGTCCTGAACGAGGGTGCATCAGAGAGGGGAGGAAGAGACCTATCTAAGTTCACATCTAGAACTGAATTGGCGTCACCACCCAGTAGCAGAGGTACATGTGGCCACTGCTGTAGTCGGGTGGAGATGTGGTCATGAAAGGTAAGCTGCTCAGTGTTGGGGACATACAGGCTACCCACAACTGTATACTGACCATCCAGTCTAAAGTGTAATTCTTGCGTATCTGCCTTGTATATCAATGTCAATGTGGAGAGAAACAAAAGGAATGCCTGGCCAAACCCAAATGAAGGAGCCCCTAGCCATTGTAGAATACTGGGTAGCAAATATGTGACACCTCTATTTTCGCCTGGGGTGTATAACTTCTACAGGGGTTAAATATGTTTTTCAAAGAAATGCAACATCTGCCCCCCGTGTTTAAGGTAGTTATATATTTTCTTTAGCGTTTGGACATGTTCCTGATTCCTCTGACATTCCAGGTCAAAAAAGTGAATCTGTTTAATTTAGTCCTCCTTATAAAGCCAAGAGAATATTAAAGACAGTTGCACAGGTGCCCCGCATGATTCAAGCGTGAGCAACATTGAAGTAGGACCTGTATAGCAGTCATCATGCAAAGACAGCCTCAAATCTGTTTGTTGGCCCTTACATGCCTCGAAAAATCATAAAAATGTTACTACCCCTGCAGGTCTAGTGACTTAAATAATCTACTCAAACTAATTATAATACTCTTGACCCTTAAACTGGTTTCAAATTATGTGATCCTTTGCTGAGCCACCATTTTCTTCTTTATCACATATCACAGCACCTTCAAATACGCGAGTTCAGCATATCTACTGTACAAAAAAACTCTTTTGTTTGACTTAATAGACTAAACTTTTGCTCCATACATAATACAAATCTAGCCACACATAGGATACACATGACCACTGACTTGCCTCTTAGTTAATTAACCGCATTGTCATCAGGGTCGGGGCAGGAATGTTTCTCAAATCATGTTTAAAAACTATCACTTTTAATAAATACATACCTGAAGCATGAAGTGGTAGCACGCGTATTTGCAATCAGCAGATTTTCCATTGAAATGGCCACAACATTTCCCATTGACAGGTGGTTTTACTGATAAAACTCTATAGTGTACAATGTTTGGAAATCGATTTTCTGCAAATATTTGTCGTGTGCACAGCTCCAACTAAAGTGTTATGATTTGTTTTGCATTTATTTAAATCTTTGTTTGCATCACATTTCTGAATTACAAAATGTTTTTTTTTTTCGTGAATCCTGATATATTTTGAAATACTTGTACTACTCATTTACAAACTGTTTAAATGTTGTGTGTTAGGAAAACAAACCTGACGTCATATAGCGTTTTGTTTCACAATGATTGTCAGACAGCTCACGTAGCAAAACCTCTAACTGTAATAAGAGAAAGAAAAGTAGAACACCATTTTCCAGGATAAAATAGGCAACAATTAGTAAAAAGAGAAACTGACATTTGGCCTCTGTCTTTGAACAGACACTAAATGTCTCAAGATAAAAACAAGACTTAAAGGCGTCTTTATTGCTTATTAACTTTCTGATTGAAAGAAACACCTGTTCCTTCCAGCTTAAGTTTACTTGCCAGAACAGACCAGTAGGTGCCAAAAATAGCTCAACCTGATAAAATCTAACTCGCCATAGAGTAGATTTTTCGAGGCCTGCCTTAAGTTCACCAGGAGGAGCAGCAAACACCCCAACTCCAACTCTCCAGCACTGATTTACAATGAAGATCCTTCAAAATCATGCAATGTGACATAGGAACATCTTGTTGACCTTCTTCTTGCAACATGGCATAACAATAACAGCCCAACCCCGGCCAACCTTATTGCCCAATCTTGATTCAAACTTGCATAGATCCTATGATATGATGCTGAAATGAAATGCGTAAATAGGTGTCAGTAAAACCCCTCCCGATCCTGGCTAAAGGAAATAGTGTTGTTTGTGGGGGCTATTGAGTTTAAATCAGCTAAACAGTAAAACAAGTAAAAAGGATACGAGTTCAAATCAGAAGGTAATATTGTTTATAATTCATGTGCAAGACGGGGCGTCAAAGTAGGCAGTTCGGGGGTCACCCTGTCTGAGAGACCCACAGTGGATCTCACATGTGAGAGATCCTCCTCAGAGGAGTCTGCACTGCTCAATGCCCCCTCCTAACAAACTAACATTCAGCCTGTACATGTTGTTGGGATGGGTGCTTAGGGACACCACCACCCCTGCCTCTCCAGTGTATTCTCTGTCATTGCAGCTTTTGGCGTTGCCAAGTATCTCAGTCCTTTCCAGCTTGGAATTTGTTTGCGCCAGTCCCAGGCCTCCAAGGAATCTGTAAGAAATAGGATGTATTATTTAATAGTATTAATTTCACAGGAAAAAAGGGCATATAACAGATATCAGCTTCTCTGAGTGCCTTTTTAACTTCCAAAAAGAAACATGTTTAGACTGCACTGCCGCAGTGTAGTGCAGAAAGATTGATTTTGACGTATTTTCCTAGCTGATGGGGCCTTTCTGTCTGACCAGGCATAGAATTGTATCTCTAGCATGAAAGTGAAGTACTCTGGTCACTTTAGGGTGTGGAGGTCTTCTAGCAGGGGCTCTGTGTGCTCTCTCTAGGGCAAAGAATTTAAACAGTTCAGTAGGGGCAGATGTTGTAGTGATCCATGATTCCAGGAATGTTACAGCTTGATTCCCCTCCAGGCATTCCGGATGGCCCACTATCTATATATTACTCCTACAGTCATGCCCCTTGGAATCTTCGGCTCAATATTCCAATAAGCAGATCCTCTCAGTGAGGACTTACATATCACTGTGGAGAGTTTTGGTTATTGGGCGCAGCTCCTCAAAGGCTACTTCTGTATGTTTTACTCTGGCAGAAAGCTTATTTTGGTCCGCTTGCAGTAGGTTCAGGCCTATGGCTACCTTGTCAATCTTAGTCTGAAGGGTTTCTGAGGAGGATTGTATTGCCAGAAGTATTTCATCTAACTTGGCCGCCGGGACCAATTGTTGCTTGGGGAACTGTTGTTGGTTACCCTGTGGGGCATCCGCCGGCTCATGTCCCAAAGTCTGAGAGGAATCTAGGTTGGGGATGTCCTTTGTTCCTCTGGTGCGACCCATCTTGGTTCAGCTCTCATGCAGCCTGCAAAGGGCAATGAAATAGCAATTAAAGCAAGCCATGAAGTCACCATAAAGCAAAGCGAGGAGGAAGATAGTAGTCGGGTAGCCAGCAAGGCCTCTAGTAGGCACCAAGGGCAGTCCAAGGCATAAAGGGGTAGAAAGAAGGGCAGGGCCCCTGGAAATAAACAGTATAATGGGCACTGTTATCAGCTGCAGGTTCGTTAATGTGATCCAACCAGCTGCCTCAAGTCCCAGCATACAGTACTCCCCTAGGGATTTATGCTGGTCCCCCAGACTTAAGCTCCATGATAGGATGTCCATAAAACCATGTTCTGCTAAGCACCCCCTGGAACCAGTCTAGATGCTTTGCTAATATTGAACTCTCTGTATCCTATCGGGGCTCCTTTTATCTCCCCTCTTAAGTTACAGGAAAAATCAGGTGATTCTCAATCTGACAATCGGATCCACCAGGCAAAGCAACAGTTCTGCTTCTGAATCTGTTGTGGAGCACCAGCAACCTCCAGCCCTCCTACCCGGTCATGGCCAACACGCTATTTGCAACCCCCAAACTAAATGCCAGCAAGGCCAATTCTCTCGCTTTACGAGCGCTGACTCCATACACTCACCAGTAGTCCAGCACGGGTCATTCACTCGGGCTCCCGTCTACACCAGCGACCTTCATCCTGGTGCAGTGGTCCCTAGAGGTCCCTAGAGCCAGGCTTGCTTGAATCCAGTGGCAAAGTGAGCAAGGGACCCACGTCTGGGCATACCCCCGCCAACTTAGGGCGACCAAAGCGATACAAAAGGGGATGATGGACGGAACGTTTGAGCCAATCAAACACTCACCCCCAGTCAACTGATCTGGGTTTAATCCATCATCATTCTTTAGCTCACTCCACCACCCCAGTTCAGACATGGCCATATGCAAATCAGTCTGACCCTGTGCCTCATGGGAACAGTCCAGCCCGAACTGCCAAGCCATGTCTTCCCTGGACCGGAAACAAGCATCCTAGGACCGGTTTCTGGCATTTCAGCCGTCATCAGCCAGGCTTGCTTGAATCCAGTGGCAAAGTGAGCAAGGGACCCACGTCTGGGCATACCCCCGCCAACTTAGGGCGACCAAAGCGATACAAAGGGGATGATGGACGGAACGTTTGAGCCAATCAAACACTCACCCCCAGTCAACTGATCTGGGTTTAATCCATCATCATTCTTTAGCTCACTCCACCACCCCAGTTCAGACATGGCCATATGCAAATCAGTCTGACCCTGTGCCTCATGGGAACAGTCCAGCCCGAACTGCCAAGCCATGTCTTCCCTGGACCGGAAACAAGCATCCTAGGACCGGTTTCTGGCATTTCAGCCGTCATCAGCCAGGCTTGCTTGAATCCAGTGGCAAAGTGAGCAAGGGACCCACGTCTGGGCATACCCCGCCAACTTAGGGCGACCAAAGCGATACAAAAGGGGATGATGGACGGAACGTTTGAGCCAATCAAACACTCACCCCCAGTCAACTGATCTGGGTTTAATCCATCATCATTCTTTAGCTCACTCCACCACCCCAGTTCAGACATGGCCATATGCAAATCAGTCTGACCCTGTGCCTCATGGGAACAGTCCAGCCCGAACTGCCAAGCCATGTCTTCCCTGGACCGGAAACAAGCATCCTAAGACCGGTTTCTGGAATTTCAGCCGTCATCAGCCAGGCTTGCTTGAATCCAGTGGCAAAGTGAGCAAGGGACCCACGTCTGGGCATACCCCCGCCAACTTAGGGCGACCAAGCGATACAAAAGGGGATGATGGACGGAACGTTTGAGCCAATCAAACACTCACCCCCAGTCAACTGATCTGGGTTTAATCCATCATCATTATTTAGCTCACTCCACCACCCCAGTTCAGACATGGCCATATGCAAATCAGTCTGACCCTGTGCCTCATGGGAACAGTCCAGCCCGAACTGCCAAGCCATGTCTTCCCTGGACCGGAAACAAGCATCCTAGGACCGGTTTCTGGCATTTCAGCCGTCATCAGCCAGGTTTGCTTGAATCCAGTGGCAAAGTGAGCAAGGGACCCACGTCTGGGCATACCCCCGCCAACTTAGGGCGACCAAAGCGATACAAAAGGGGATGATGGACGGAACGTTTGAGCCAATCAAACACTCACCCCCAGTCAACTGATCTGGGTTTAAATCTTAGTTATAGCGGCACTGCTCCTAGGGCATCCCCAGATTAGTTACATTGCCTTGCATACAGACTGGGGCGGAGGATAACTGCTACTGGGTTTCAGCTGTACACCATGCACTGATCGAGGGTGCCTTAAGGATGGAAGCCTCCAGTAAGGATCAGTTAGTGGCGCTGGTTTGCCTGTAAAGCTCACAGGAGTATGTCTGAGTCCATTCATGGCTAACCACACCGCCCCGGCTATTATGTACATATACTGATTATGTTACTTCCTTAATAGAAAATAATAAAGTCACTCAGGCATTAGCTGTACATGTCTCAAGGTTGGATTATTGTTCTTTTTGTGGGGATGTCTCAGAAGGTGTTTAGATGAGCACAAAAAGTCCAAAATGCAGAAAGCGGGGATGCATGAGCTAGTCCATGGAAATATATGTCTCATTATAAGTACCTGCATTGGCTTCTGGTCGCTGATCAAGTGAGATATCGGGCCCTAATCATGATCTACAAAATCACCCATTTAATAGAAGCCAGTCCTTGGAATTTCAGGTTGAAAGACAAGAGGAACTTGTGTAGGGCCTTTGTCCTGATAGGCAAGCAGGAAAGAGACCATCCGCTGTCCTGGTGTCTGGATTACTAGACCTTGAAGATGCACTGTGCTCAAGCTTGTGATTATTGGAGCGGGTCTCCTACACAAGTACCTCCTCTCACCGTTCAGTGGTTTTGAGGGCGTATCCCTTCCTTGTTGTCCTGATGAAGACCCGACTCCAAAGCATATATGGGTCGAAACATCGACATTAAAATTAATTATGAGCTTGTAGGTGATTGACTGTTAAGGGGTAGAATAATGAGTTGATGACTTTCCCATTTAATTTTTTAACTAATAGTTCACAAGCTCCTATTGATGTCATAGATGTTGTACATTTGTGTTTTGTTGTGGCCTAACTTACATGAGCACTTTACCAATTTCACCTTGTGAAACAGGAGCAATGCCACCCCAGCTGACTCAACTCGAGGGCAGCTACTCTTAACCCTGGGAGTTCTTAGAAATCTATTGCCAGGACAATGTCTTGGGTCCTCTTGATTTGGCAGGAGGATAAATTGTTAAAAAATACCTTGAGGTATACCCAAAACCAACTTTAATACTGAGTACCCCTGGTATGGTTGAAAACAAGGACGTTGGGTCATTACGTGAAAAGCAATCGATCATTTGACCCCCCCAAAAATTCAACTGTTACCCACATGTTTTGATCCCTATGCTAGCCTAATCAGGTCTTGGGTCTTCTTCAGGGTAAAATAAACCTATAAATAGTATATAAACACAGAATGCATGCAGGGTAAATACTAAAACCCTACCGGTCCCCTCGTGCTATTAGCACAACCTAAACAAACAAAAAATTGGAAACAAAGAGGGGGAAATCTTAACAAGCGATGGTCCACTCCTTCAATTACATAACAGAAAGCGAGGGAAAAATATAATTTGATCTCAAAGACTTACAATGCAGTTAATAAAAAGCCAAAAAAAATCAACAAAATGATGTCACCCCAAATTAGTACCCTCGTTCGTGATAACACCCCATTCTGATATACTGCCATCACAAGTGGTAGCATTTTTTTTACAACAAGCATCTCTTGACAACCAAACTCACTTTGTTGTTAAATTCGTAGCGAGAAATGTCAATTTATTTAGAGGGTTAATCAATGTAGTACACCTTATCCCAAATGGGAATCAATATCAGTTTTTCCGGTCACATAAGCCTTACCCCATGCAGAAGTATATGGTTTTTCACTTATCCGACGTATACTATACTACAGGCTCAATGGCAAAACGAGGGGGGCGCCGCCTTCGTAGTCACACACTGATGATACAGCGACAATTAGCACAGAGAGGCGAACAAGCGCAATATCTCCAATGACAATGTAGCATTCCTTTTGTGACATTCACATGCATTTAGTGAAAAAATAACCCAGTCATGCCGGTCTAATAGTCAATCACCTTACTCCGGATTCTATTTGTGTACGAACCGTGTGTCATGATCATACCTACTGTATATATCCCAAACATGCTGGGCACCTACGTATTTGCTCACTTCTAACTGCCCAGTGCTACCATCATGATGTCGGTATTGTTGCAAAAATATTGTGTAATGCGCACACCTCATTCTGACTATTGCTCAAACTCGTTCTGTCGGTGTTGAAGCAAAGAAATTGTGTAACTCGGACACAACACCCCGTAGTGACCTACTTGTGGGACTCTTTACATTAAAATGCTGCAAGCATACTTGTATACAGTCATTAGTAAACTCCTTCCTAGTTTTACATCCCTTGTGGCCCGAGATAGACAATGATTCCTTATGTGTAAATGCACTCACCCTCGGTGGCCTTAGTGTGGGATTTGTAAGTTTCAAGAACACTATGGGCTCACTAAAGCACATCATGACACGTGTTATTTTTAGTTTTACTCCTCTGTCCTACTGTGGCAGACAATATTATAAAAGGTTTGGGCACCCAGACAGTTTCGTACGCCCTCTTATGTTTCCAACCGGGGCACGTTGTAAAAGCTCAAGGCCCCTCGGACAACTGATTCTGTAGTCTGCTGTCTCATTCAACCCTATAATGGTGTTGTAAACTGATACCGTATGCGTGCTAGTTAAAATGAGCCATTGTAAGCGTGCAAAGCTCAAGTGGGCCTTAGATATTTCTGCCCACTGTCACTTACTTCGTCAGAAGGTCGGCACTTCCTATGCACTTACAGGTACCCCCTCCACTGCCGCATACCTGGAAGTGGGCCGTGGAGGGCGAGTACTATTTAAGTGCTACATGTCCGGTGTCTGATGTGTACATAGTAGCGTCAACCTTGCCGGCACGGGAATCCTCAGGCTCAAAGGATTCGGAGAGTGTTAGTTCCAGATTATTGCTACTTGTACTAACGGTTTGAAAATCAGTTACGTAGACAACCACAAGTCATTTCTCTAGTCATTATATCTGGAGAGCAGACTTTAGATTATCAAATCTGCTAACAGTCATAAAATTAATTGAACCCTGTCGGTCTATCTTATAGTGTTGTTCTGCTACCACGATATACAATCATACAGTTGCTACAGACACCTATTAGTATAGGGTGGAAAATTCTCATTCATAGTTGCCATAATTATTCTACGATCATACTGGGAATCGGGCATTCATTCAAATATCTTTATACCTTGCTGCCCAGGAACTCCACCTAATCATTCAGGGGGCCTTGTAGTCCTGATCATGGGAAGTTAGTGCCTTCATCTGGTCATCTAAACATGTTGGATCGACTGTAAATACAGCCATTCATAGTACATGCTCAGTGTGACTACCCCACCACAGAGGTTAGGGGACCCTCTGTGATCTCAGGGGGTAAAAAAGAGGGGTGGGGGGCGTTGTTTTTTTCCAAAAGGCTGTTCCTCCCCTACTATAGTGGACTATGCTTTGATACATGGTATTGTCGCATCTTGACCAACAACGCACAGTGACTATGTTGTTGAGTCTCTGGTATGCCATAACAAAGACTAGATCCTATATTTGTGACCACTGGACCTCAACGTTTAGCCCCCTACTTGATGTGCCCAAGCGGTAGATCCATCTTTGTTCTGCTCTGAACAGGATGTTTTTATTACTATCAAATGATGAAGCATGCCTTGATAAGTTAAGGATGAGACGACCCTCTCCAAAAGAAGTCTGAACTGCGAACGGATAGCAGTGACTTTAAGTAACCTCAAGTAGTTTTGTGTGTTATAGGTTTCTTTAGGGGGATATACTTGACGTTGTACCGCCTACACTTTGTGTGGGAAGATACCTTGTGGAACACCCATATATTTTCCTTTTTTTTCTTAAATTTTTCTAAATATAGTGTGCTTTTGCTAAGTGGTGTGGTGTTGTAAGTCACTACATAACCTGTTAAGGGGCTTTTTCAATCACTTACCAAAAGCAAAAACTCTTTGTTGTTAATATATTTTTCCTGCAAAATCATTTTTCAATTATATATGTAATAGACCCTGATACTGAGGGTTACCGGGTCTATCTCACAGTGGGTTTATCGCGTGTATATTTAACTGTCTAGCTCAACAAGAGACTGCATTTGATTCGCTATTTCAGTGTGCACGGAACGGCTGAAAAAACTTTAAAAAGAAAAAAAGTTTAACCATGCCCTGCAAGTAACTTTAAGAAAATGGGATGCTTTTGGTTTAATCTTAGGGGTATTTTTTTTATAGTAAGTGTTTAATGCCGATGCTCGGGAAATCACAATTCTCGTGATTTTAGAGGTCGGTAACACTTCTTATTATCTTGAGGTAAGTACACGATTCTCCCGTGCAGTTCTATAGCTATGCAGCAGAATAAAAAATCACGTGACTGCTATAGTATACTTTTCTGTTTTATGATTTAAATCTTTTTATTGAAATTTTCAACATTCAATATGTTCGGCAATACACGAACCATTCCTGTGCTGCAAGGACATATGCAACATATGGTTCAATCGAGTGATCAAATCTTTGAGAACACATCTCATAATATAAAACATAACATTACATACCAAGAAAGAAAGCTTATCAAACCCCTTCCCTCCCCCCCTCCCATCCCCCTCCCCGTTCCCTGTCCACCAAATGAGCTATCTACGATGTACCGGGGCCTGCCTGATGAATAGGTGTCTTACGTACTTGTGGGTTGTGTGTCAGAGAGCCGCAGTAAACGGAGATACCTGGGGCAAGTGATTTCCCTAAATTCAGAGGAGAGAAGGGACAGAAATGGTTGCCAGAGCTCTCTAAACAACGACCCCCTCCCTGCCATTGTCAGGGGCAGCTTCTCCATTCCCAGGACATGCCACAGACGGTATAGCCAACCTGTAAAGGTGGGTGCTTGAGGGGAACGCCAATGTGTAAGTATGGTTTGCACTGCAGAGCCTAGTGCTATAGCTATTAAGCGGCCCCTGCGGGAGCGAAGCGGGTAAGTCAAAGGGTTCGGGAGGCCTAGAAGGACGTACGCTGGGAAGCGCGGTATGTCTGTGTCTAGGTGTTTGTCCACTTCCTCTAGGATCTGGTCCCAGTATGTCTGGAGATATGTGCATTCCCACAGCAGGTGTACCAGTGTGCCCACCTTCCCGCATCCCCGCCAGCAATGCACCCCCTGGGTGGGGTCCATCGCATGTAGACGCTCCGGTGTATAATACCAGTATGTGACTAGCTTAGTAAGGGTCTCAGTGAGTCCCATATGATATGCAGAGTGGCGGGCCCTGTAATACACCCCCTCCCATTCTTTATGACTGAGTGTTCTGCCGAGTTCCCTTTCCCATCTCGTGCGCCCGGCGTTATACGTATGTGTGTGTCTGTCTAATAGCATTTTATATAGATCTGAAATGAGTTTTTGTCCGATGTGCGGGTAATAAGCCATCTCTCGTAAGTGGAAAGGTGTCTGTCCGCAGTTGGTTTAACCTGAGTATGTAACGCCCAATGCCTAATTTGAAGGTATCGTAGCCTTTCAGTTTCCGGTAGCCCATATTCCAATTTGAGCCGTTGGAATGGAATTATCCCGTCGACGTCAAATAGGTGGCCAAGCGAGCGGCACCCTGATGCTCTCCACCGCCCGAAAGCGGCGGTGTCCATACCAGGCTGAAAATCAGGATTGTTCAGCAGCGGGGTGAGAGGCGAGGGGAAGGTGGTGAGGTTGTGTTTGACATTGGTGTGATCCCATGTGTCAAGGATAGCTCGCGTAATGTGAGACGCGTATAAATTGGGCGGTCTGTGCCTCTTTCGGAGGAAGGGAATGTCTTGCAGAGGTCTGGCGGCAACCGCCTGGTCCTGGAACAGCCAGTGCTTCTCTGACTCCAACCGATTCCATTCCACCAAGTGGCGTAATTGGGCAGCTCGAAAATAGAGGTGGAGATCGGGAATGCCAAGGCCCCCTCTCTCTGGTGGAAGCATCGCAAGTGGCTGCTTCATCCGTGGCTTACGGCCATTCCATATGAATTGTGCCAGATCCGATTGGGTCTGTTGTATCCACCCCTTTGGAGGTCGGAGAGGCAAAGTCCGGAACAAATATAGAATCTGAGGTAAGATGGTCATTTTGACTGCAGCTATTTTACCGAGCCAAGAGAGAGGGTGGTGCTTCCAGTGGCTCAATTCCGTACGTATCCTCTGCCTTAACCGTGTGTAGTTGGTGGTAACCGTGTCCGACAGGGAGGGAGCCAGTTGAATTCCTAAATATGGGATCGTGTCCACTGCCCACTGAAGGGGAAGTAGGCCCTGAAGCTGTGCACGGGTAGGGGACGCCAGAGAGAGGTCAATCGCTATCGACTTATCCATATTCACCTTGAACCCCAAAACTCGTGCGAAGGACTCTAACTCTGCGAGGCACGCAGGTAATGCGAGGGCGGGGTTTGACAATGAGATGAGGACATCATCAGCGTACAGACTAACCGTATGGGTGTAGCCTCCGAATTTAATCCCGGTGATCGCAGGGGTGTGTCGGAGACGATGAGCCAGAGGCTCCATATAAAACGCGAAAAGAAGGGGAGACAAGGGGCACCCCTGCCTCGTCCCTCTCTCTATGGGGAAGCGAGAAGATACATGACCGTTAACACGAACTGTGGCCATTGGGAACTTATAGCAGTTCAGGATGTATGTGCGAAATTTCTCCCCCAGTCCTGCCCGCTCGAGGACCCGCTCCAGGAATGGCCAGTGGACCCGGTCGAATGCCTTCTCGGCATCAATAGTGAGCATCATGTATTCCCCTTGTGTTCGCGAGGCTTTCTCAATGAGGTGGAGGGCCTGGTGGGTATTATCGCTGGTTTGGCGCTGGGGAATAAATCCCGCTTGGTCAGGATCAATGAGGCCGGGCATATGCGGCGCGAGGCGCCCTGCCAGTATCCCAGTGTATAATTTAAGATCTATGTTGAGGAGGGATATGGGACGATAGGCTCCGCACTTGGTCTTATCCTTCCCTGGTTTTGGAATAACCGCTTTAGAAGCCTCGAGCATATCCCCCGGGATCGCTCCAGGTTCGGCGAATGAGTTAAAGAGTTTCGTGAGAAGCGGGGCCACCAGTGCACAAAAGATCTTGTAAAATATGGCAGAAAAGCCATCCGGCCCAGGGGCTTTAGCAAGTTTAAGGCATGAGATGGCCGCTATTACCTCCTCTAATCGAATGTCCCCATCTAAATGATCAGCCTGGGCCTTGGTCAACACTGGCAAGTCAACGGATTCGAAAAAGGCAGCACTCTCCGCGGTAGACAATGGCGAATAGGCATAGAGACAAGCATAAAAATCCCGAAACGTTTCAGCAATCTCTGCGTCCTCAGTGATTCGCCCGCCATCCCCCCGCTGAAGCTCCCGGACCCCCTGTTTCTGCCGAGACTCACGCAATTTATGGGCGAGGAGGCGGCCACATTTGTCTCCTCCAGTGTAGTAAGAGTGTCGCAGCCGAAGGGCCGCAAACTCTGCCCTGTCTTGATCTAGCGCAGCGAGTTGCTGCCGAGTAGCCCTCAGCTGGCGCCAAACCCGTGGTGCCCCAGTCCGCCGGTGCATCTGCTCTAGCTCTTTGGTTTTTTGGGCAAGATCCTCTCTTTTGCGTCTACGCTCCGCATTCTCCGCCGCCGAGATGGCTATCAATTCCCCTCTTATCACTGCCTTCAGTGCTGCCCATTGCGTGGCCAGAGTGGTATCATCGTTAGCGTTGTGAGAGAGGAAATCTTTGATGGCGCCCTGTACTTGGTCCACCACGGCGGTGCGGTGCAAGAGTGTATCCCGGAGGCGCCACACACGAGATGGACGTTGCATTGGGGGAAGCGCGAAGGTTACTGTGACGGGTGCGTGATCGGAAAGGGAGGCAACCCCTATCTCCACTCCCGTGGTTAATGTGCGTAGGGATGCGGTCGCCAACAGGTAGTCTAATCTAGCATATGTCTTGTGCGCATTAGAATAATAAGAGTATTCACGACTTTGGGGATGAAAGCATCGCCACAAGTCTGTGAGGCCTAGGTCGTGGAGGCGCTCCAAACCTTCTGCCGACAGTGCTCCCGTCTGAGTAAAGCGCTGACATGACCTGTCTGCGACATTTTCGAAAACCAAATTCAGATCGCCTCCCAGGAGGATCTTGCGGTCCGTGGTGGCCGTTGCTTCAGTAAGAACTGTGTGTAGAAACTTTTCCTGTCTCTCGTTGGGGGCGTAAACTGAACCTATAGTGAGTGTGAAGCCTCCGAGTGCAAACCGGTAAATCAAGAGTCTGCCCTTAATTTCAGCTTCCTTATGAAGGACCTCCCCTTTGAACCTCTGGGCAACTAATATGGCCACTCCGGCTGATTTGGTGGGGCCTGATGAAAACAATTGGGTCGGGAACCTGCGAGATTTGAGGCGATGGCAGTCCCTGTCTAACAGGTGTGTTTCCTGAAGCAAGCATATGTCTGCTTCGGTATGCTCTAAGCACGATAGAACGGCTTTGCGCTTCACAGGGTTATTAAGACCCCTCACATTTAGGGTGAGTATTTTAAGCGTGGTGGGACCCATTCCAGTAGGTAAAAAGAACCAGGAGCTTGAATGAGATCTGGGGACTGAAGCCGTGAGAGCAATAAACCAGCGAGGGCCCCCTGACTACTTGTCGGCGTGAACCCCTGCTACCAAGGAAAAAGGGTGGACAAGGAACCCCATACCCCCCAAAAAATAGCCCCAAATATACATCTATAAAAAATCTGCTAACGAAAAACAAAAATAAAATTGAAAAAAGGAAAAAACATGAAGTGTAACTTAGTCCGTCATCCATGGATGATCAGAAAAATGTTTCAGTGGGGAATGAGTTGTGGCCGATCGCGTCTCCCCGCCAACCGCGCTCATATTAGGTGGACATATCAAAAGAGTTGATAGCAAACGTGGTCTCAGTTAGGCTGTGTTTGGCTAGTACTGCAGACAAGTTCTCAAGGGCGGCCTTCTACCCCTCGAGGATCTCAGTAGGTTGTGGCCAGTTAGGTTGGCGTCTCCGGCTCTGGCGTCTCCATCTTGGTTTCCTGACTTCTGTGCCGGGTGTCAGGCCGTCGTCGGTGGTCTCCTCCGTCGGTTGATCGATTCCTAGCAGGCGACAGGCCTCGGTGAGGGAGCGGAGCTGGAAGAGTTTCCCATCCTTGCGAAAGACTAAGCGGAACGGGTGGCCCCAGCTATAGGAAATATCTTTCTGGCGGAGGTACGAAGTGACAGGCCGGAAGGTTCTTCGTTTTTGTAGTGTGAGCGCCGCCAAGTCTTGGAACAGGGCTGGAGTCTGCCCGCAGAATGTCAGGGGGTGCAACTGGCGGGCCTTCTGCAGTATCTCTTCCTTGGTTTGAAAATCCTGCACACAGACCAGTATATCAGATGGTGGAGCCGCGGCTGGGCGGGGGGGACCCACTCTGTGCGCCCTATCTAATTGGAGAGCAGAGTCCAAGGGTCTGCCAAGAACGTGATTAAAAGGTCCCTGGCATATTTAAAGATGTCACCTGCTTCTTCGTCAGTCCTCACCCCTCGGATCCTAATGTTGTGACGACGGGAGCGGTTTTCCAAATCCTCGAGATGCGACTGTAGGTCTACCTGTTGGTCATGTATCCGGATAACCTCTTGTTGCAGCATCGATAGTTCCGTATCTCGCCCGTCGCTCTTCTCCTCCAGCTCAGCTACCCTCTCGCCTACGCAGTCCACGTCTCTGCGGACCTCTTTGATTTCCGTCGTGAGGTCTCTCTTAAGTGTCTGTAAATCTTCACGCAGGGCTACAAAAAGGGACTCGAGGAAGGCTTTTGTGATCGGCTCTCCCCCGTCACCCCCCCTCTGGCCAGCCAGCTTGGTGCTTGCCGGGGTCTCGCTCGGTTGCTGACTGTTTTGAGCTCTGGCAAAGAGGTCCTTAAGAGACTTGTACTTCCGACCCCGGGAGGAGGACATACCGCGTACTGACGCGTGTCAGAGATGTATTCCGGCAAGCTGGGTATGTGGTAGTACAGGCCGCGGT
The DNA here is from genome assembly GCA_963921515.1 of Calotriton arnoldi. Taxonomy (NCBI): domain Eukaryota; kingdom Metazoa; phylum Chordata; class Amphibia; order Caudata; family Salamandridae; genus Calotriton; species Calotriton arnoldi. Next base: position 24,630 of record CAWUFW010010220.1, on the reverse strand, counting down.
ACTCCGGGATCCCCCAAAGCCCGTCTAGGAGCCTCGCACCGGGCCGTGTGGTACTGCAAATGGCGCTGGTCTGCCTTCCAGGTTCCCCCTCTGGGTCTGTGCGTCTCTGGGGGTGGATGCCTCCGGTTCGACAAGGGGTCCACGAGCCCGCTTCCCCCGATCCACTCTGGTAGGCCCCGGGCAGCGTCACAAGTCTCTCCTGGGGCAGGCCCTAACTTTGTGCAGTATGCAAGGTTTCCACTCGCGGTTGTCAGGGCCCCCAGTCGTATCGTCGGGATGCCCCACCAGCTCACCCAGGCGAATCGTTATGACCTTGTCGGCCACTCGCACTCCACACCAGGCCTCACACTGCTCAGCTGGGTCTCGGTGGGTCTCGGAGCCACCCCCTCTGCCCGCCGTCTCGCTCTGCACTCCCCGCTCTGCACTCTCCCAGTGTCGACAGCACACTGCGACTTTCCCCAGCTTGATGGACACTTGCCTGTCGTTCCGTGAAGGGCAGCGGCTCCCAGTCTCTCAGCAGCGCCGTCTGTCCCCGGAGGCTCTCCCGCTCAGCCGGACTCCGCCCAAGATGGCGGGCCCACCACAGTTCCGCCGCGCGATCTCTCCGACGGGGCGAGCCAGCCCCCTCCACAGGATCGTGCGCACGCCGGTCTCAGTCTGTCGATCTCCGCTCGGCGGCGTCCTCGCCCGCTGTCTCTCTCCGCTCAGTCTCCGCAGGCTCAGCCTCTCCGGGTCTCGTGACTCGGCTGCAGCCGCTCCAGCGCCGGGATTCCTCTAGGCCAGGCCGCGCCCCTTCTGCGCCAAGTACCGCAACTCGGTCGTTGAGGCCCCTGTGGTGATAAAACAGCTCCAAATCACCCCGCCGTGGTGGCCGCTGTGTCCGCGGAGATGTTTGGCTACGGTTATGCGGGTGTCCGACTGCTAATGACGGCCAGAACCGGTGCTTTGTCAAGCGGCCAGCGGGAGAGCTCGATCGGCACGTCCTATCAAGCCGCCATCTTGGCCACGCCCCCCTACTTTTCTGTTTTAAAATATGATTTGTGTTTTTGCATCGTGTGATGTGATTTCCGCTATCTTTGTACACTCTTCTTTAATAGAGCACAATTTCTTCTAAATAGGCTTTTGATGGTCAGGGTGCTGACCAGATGAGAGAGAGCTCATTTTACCCACCTGCCATAGAGAGCAGGTTGTAGAGGTCCATGCCAAGATTCTTACTTGGGAGACTGGAAGCCCCTGGGCTTTAGTCTTAGCCTGACTCCTCATCATCGAAGCCCTGTAACTTGGAAAACCACTAACACAGTGCTCCACTTTACCATTTGGCCTAATGTATGGGTCAGACACCCTTTAAACACAGGACCGTCAACACCGCTACAAGGCAATGGCATATACTTGCCATACAACAGGGGCGGCCGGCATGGCTAGCCGGTGGGGGAGCGGGTGCGGGGGTGTTGCGGGTGGGTTGCAGAGGGTGTCGCACGGGGGGAACGGGGTTTAGAATTTTTTTTAAAAACTTACCTCGAGGCCGGGTCCCGCTTCTTCTGTGCTCCTGCTCTCCTGAGTCTGCTTCCAGGAACAACAAGCAGGCAGCCAGGCTCCGTCCCCTAAGCCAATCACAACGCTGCTATTCAGCGTTGTTATTGGTCTGAGCACCGTGACACGGCGCTCAGCCAGGGGCTGTAGGGGTGGGCATGTTCTCCATGCAGGCTGTAATGCAGCCTGCATGGAGAAGAGGGAAGTGCGCATGATTGCTTTGGGCTGCCCGAGAGGGCCGACCAAACAGTCATTGCGCACTTGAGTGGGCAAACCACTCCGCCCCTGCCCTGCTCCGTGAGCAAAGCAGCCCCGCCCACCCTCCCGCCCACAAAGGAAACTTAACATGATAATAACTGAAAGCTATAATCATGTTATGTTTCCTCTTCTCGCACTGCTTGAAAGCAGTGGGGCGACGCTCCTCTGCCAGAGTGGAGGAGCTGCCACTGCTATATAAGCGCAAAGTAATGTAACAAAGTAAGAAAAGAACTATGCAAAATAATATATCCGAGCATTCAGTGCCACAAGTACCAGAGTAGCACTTATGGTTACAATACTTAAGTGATCCTCCTTGTTTTTGGAATATATGCAATTGTATACATTGTCCTTCTGAACGGATCCTTCTATTAGGGAACTACTATTTTCTTGTTATTTCAGCACTCCAGGGAAGTGCATGTGTTTTTTTGTTTTTTGCTCTCACTCGTGTGCTTCTTCCCTCAATCCTTCACCTTTTTCACGGTCTCTTTGTTGGTGTTCCCCAGCTTGTCGTATTGCTTCCCCTGCCCATCCTGTTTTGTGTGTGCTTTTTTTCCTATGCCCCCCTCTCCTCCATTCCATCCAAGCCCTACTTCCCATTGCTCATGGTGCTTGGCAGCGTTGACTTAATCCCACTCCCCACCCCCAATCTGACCCACTCCTGCGTTGGTTCCATGACCCTCCCCATGGTATTCTTTTTTTTTCTTTTCTTTTTTTGGAGGGCCCGGTAGCTGCGATTTGCGACCTGTCTGTCCCTTTCTTTTTGGTGCACTATAATTAATATTTTTTTAAGTTATCACTCCAAGATTGGTGTCTGTCACCTTAGAACCATAACAAAATGGCAACCGTATCATGACGCATTTGTTTGAAGGCATGGTGATCCGTGCACATGTAAATGTTATCCTGCTGTGGCGATCATTTTTTTGTTTTTTTTCAATGTTGCTCAGCTTTGGCAAAGAACTAAGGGTGGGCGGCAAATTCCGTTCCGCTCGCGGAACTTGCGAAAATTCGGCATTTCCGCGTTCCGCACGGAACGCGGAAATGTCGAAACTTCCGCGATCCGCGGCGGAACGGAATTCGGGTGCAAGAGAAAGCACTGAAGCAGGTGCCCGAGTTGAAGCTCAAATTCTGTAACGCATTAATCAGCACAAAAAATTCGTGAGCAAGGTCGAGGCTAAACAGGAGTGCTTTCTGCCCATATCTACCGTCAAACATTAGCTGTAATCCCCGATGGAGGTCTTTGCATCCTTGATTTTCCCGAGCGCAATCCCCGTGTAGGTCCAGTGACGAGGAGGTTCTTCCTCCTCATCTGCTGCTCAGATCCTGCTCTGACCCTTTATAAACAAGAGGCATGTGAACAGGCCTAGAAGCCCCGCCCGTTTGCCCCCGCCCCACATACACTAGTGGTATGCACCGTCTTCCCGCCCTTTCCCCAGAATGATGGACAGCTTATTCAAAGGACCCCGGCGCTTTCGGCGCGGTGGCAAAGTTACAGACACACAGGTCACTAGGGTCAATTCTTCTGGACCTTTACGCAGCTGTAGTGTAGGAAAGGCACTATACATTTACCCAACGAGGTAGCACTTACCGATTAGCCAGTAGAAAGTACTCCAGTTGAGTAGAGGTATTGCACAAAACGGAGGCATCTTCGTGGATAAATATGCAGGGCAGGTGTGCAGAATTCGTGAGCGTGGTTAAGCAGATGTGCCTTCTCTCCATTTCCAACGTGAAAAGTTAGCTGTAATCCCCGATGGAGGTCTTTGCATCCTTGATTTTCCTGAGCACAATCCTCGTGCAGAATTCGTGAGCGTGGTTAAGCAGATGTGCCTTCTCTCCATTTCCAACGTGAAAAGTTAGCTGTAATCCTCGAAGGAGGTCTTTGCATCCTTGATTTTGCCGAGCGCAATCCTCGGGCAGAATTCGTGAGCGTGGTTAAGCAGGTGTGCCTTCTCTCCATCTCTTCCATAGTGTAGGAAAGGCACTATACATTTACCCAACGAGGTAGCACTTACCGATTAGCCAGTAGAAAGTACTCCAGGTGACTAGAGGTATTGCACAAAACGGTGGCATCTTCGTGGATAAATATGCAGGGCAGGATTCAACGGGCGCAGCAAAATCTCCGCGAGCACGCGAAATTCCGCGTGCTCGCGGAGATTTCTTGCCGTTTCACGGAATTTTACGGAACGCAACTCCGCAAATTCCGCCCACCCTTACAAAGAACCCCTTTTTCATTTTTAGGTCTCGCCTAGCGTTGCAGCGCGCATGCGCTGCTCGCTCTGCGAGACATATTGTGGATGAGGAGATTTGAGAAGGGGACTTGAAGCCCCGCCCCTCATTTTCATTGGCCGTGGTCATCGTTTATGGAAAACTCTGGCCTTTGATTGAGACAGAGCCTTTTTGGTTGCCGCCCTTTCTCCTTTTCGTCCGGCCCCTCCGGACTGGATCGCTTGCTTCACGGCTGTCGTGAAGGTATTTCTTATCTGAAGGAGGCGTGTAGTGACGATCATGTTTCCTTTTATTACTTGATGCTTGTGTTTACTTTGTTTACTCCGGGCAGGCACGGAGCTCAGAGGCGCAGGGGGTCACGGGGAGGACATGAGGATCCCGGCAGACTCTGGGTGCTTTTCCGCCGAGGCAGCAGCTTGTTCATTTTTGCATCGCGCTTTCACTTAAAGTGAAAGCGCGATGCAAAAATAAACACGCTGCTGTTTGCGTAATGGCGACAGCTTGTTTAAAAAGTGGCCAGAGGGAAGGAGGTAAGAAGCATCTGTTGGCACCATCTGTGTACACTTAGGTGTGCGGGCTTGAATCACTGCATGGTCCCTCCAGCCATTCAATCAACTCAGGAAGTTAGAAAGAGTATTGAATGTAGCTGGGCAGAACCAATGTCTGTAAAGAGCTTTGAGGTCTCGTAAATGAAAGGGCTAAATGGGAGTGCCCGACGACGAGCGCAGAAACAGACCATGCGCCATTTTCTTTCTGCCAATATATGCCTCAGGACGCCGGTTAAGTTCGCTCCATTAAGGGGGGGGGCCTTCAATACGTATCGATTTTGGCATCAGTATCAGTGGAGTGAAAGGGAAGTGGTATAACTTGCACTTACTGCGTGCCGTGGCTGCATGTCAGCTGAATTTAAACTCGCTGTCAGAACTTCATTTTCTAATAACACGCATTTCTGATAAACAGTGAGGAGAGATTATTGAGATACAGCGGGTTTGTTTGCTAAGGAGTTCGCATTTCCTGGGTCCTGCTACAACACAGCCCTCCAAACTAAATATGGCTAAATCGGGAAATCTGGTCATTTCGCAGTATAGAGCGCTCAGGCAGTCAGCATTCAATGCTATGCAGGGCTTTAAGGGGAATGAAAAAACTAGCGGTAAGTCACACCTGTATTGTAGTGTAGTTCCTATTTCCCTAATAGGCTCTGCGCATTGGAATAATATACCCTATAGGTTTGGCATGGGACTGAGGTCAGTATGCCCCTATCAAGTATATTAAACTTAATTACTTTGTGCCAGCTAACTCAGAGGCCACTAGAAACTCCTTGTAAGCAAGAATGGAGTAGTTTCTGGCAACCGCATAAACATGACAACTTTGTTTCCCTTTAGAATCGGAACGCTCTCCGAATCGTGGAAACAACAGATAACAGTTTCACTCAGCTAATCGTGCATGCTTAGTTTCTTCAGTTACACAGAAAGAATAGACGGGCGTTTCAATAAAAGGATTTATTGAACAGTCTTGTTTCTCGTGTAAGAGATATGAGCTGTTACAATCATAAGACAGTAGACGAGATATATTATGTACAGCGTAAGCAGTAGAAAGAAATAATACTGCGCTAGCATTATCTTTTAGCTATGACACATATATTCATATACATAAATAACATAAGCTAAAAATGCGAGTACTCATAAGATGCTTCTCTAACTAGTTCTACCCCAGTGTACCTAACCTAAGTGTAGTGCAAGGTAAGAAGTAGGTGATGTATTCTATAGTATGGTATGCTATAGTATGCCAAGTCTGGTATGCCAAGAGTCCCTCTAGGTTCTAGTCAGCTCCATACCTTGAGAATGAGAGAGGTGGGAATCTCTTTCCGGGTCTCGAACTCTAACACCCCGCGAAGGGAGTCAGAACACTGGAAGCTGGATTCTCTGCGAGCAGGGATGACAGCGTCTCTTGTCAGTGCGTCAGGCCGGGACACGGGCTCCTCTAAAGTAGAGGTCTCCTCCTACTTGCTTGGGCAAGGGAAGGTATATTTATACCCGGTAGGTGCCTTGGAATGTTAGCATTGATGTAAAGTCGGGCAGAGGAAGACGTCAGGAATGAACCCTTAAGGAATAGCGGTTCATGCATAATAAATGAGTTCCTGGAGAAATCAATAATCCTGTGCTAGGGGAACTCCCAAGAGCTTAAGGGTCTGGTTTCTAAGAACTCGTTGTGACGTTGGGGTGGACGGATGTAGGTGACCATGCCTGTATTTGGATAGCATGGCTAATGCCTAAATAAGGACTGGGATCTTATGCCTATATAAGGGCAATGCGAATTGTGCCTATATAAGGACATGTATCAGGAAAACCTATATACGGACACCTAAAGCGGAATACAATAGTATCTACAGTGATAGTATCTCACACCTATCTAAACTAATCATGATCACACACCTATATCTGCAGTAATACTGATCTCACACCTATATATGCAGTAATAGTGATCTCACCCCTATATCTGCAGTGATAATGATCTCACACCTATCCAGAAGTAATGGTAACATCCCACCTATAGCTGCAGTGACAGTAATCTCACACCTATAACTGCAATAATAGTGATCTCACACCTGTATCTGCATTGATTGTAATCTCACACCTATCTAAACAAATAATTATCACACATCTATATCTGCAGGAATACTGATATCACACCTATATATGCAGTAATAGTAATATCACACCTATATCTGCAGTGATAGTGATCTCACACCTGTAACTGCAATCAAAATAACAATACATGGGTATATGTAATATCCACTCAGAGTCCTTATTCCAAAATGAGTGGGTATTAACATTTTTAATGCATTAGATTAATGTGATAAAAAAAGAAATCATTAATAAAAGCCAGTACCATTTAAAATACAAAACTCACACTAGTACAAATGCAATGCAATTAATTTCGCAATTACAACAAACTGAGCTATTGCCATTTTGCATTACACCATTTGATTAATGCTTCAGAAAGGGAAAAAAAATAAACAATGACATTTACAATGCCAATAGCTCAAAATAATGTCAGTGCGAGACCTATTGCATTGTAAATGCTTGTTAGGTCGAGCATTCGAGACCTCTTGTATATACTTTAGTATATACTTATATGTGTATGTACTTTGTGAGCTCTGGAGATCAGCCCTAGGACTTGTCTGCTTCCGCTTAGGGACTTTTTTTTTCTGTTCAACTGCCTCTATTTAACTGTCTTAATAGAAAATGACCAGTAGAGGTCAGTAAAATACCAGAATTGCTTTCTGCTTGTTCAACTGCCTCTATTTAGCTGTCTTGATAGAAAACGACAAGCAGAGGTCAGTAAAATACCAGAATCACTTTAGCATTCTCTAGATTCCAGTCCATAGAAATTGTCTTTCACGAGCTCCCGTAGACAATAATATTTTTTTCAAATCTTGTATTTTCAGTGTTATGACAACAGAAGGCCCTGATTTTATATTATATATATTTATATTAAAAACAGAGCTTTGGATAATACCATTTTCCGCTGAAAGGCAATATTTCTCTCCATGTGTTCCCATACCTGGCGTGTCACGCAGTTTGATGCTTACTTTCCCTCCATGTTAAAGAACAGTAGATGTTTCAGCACCCAGGCTAATGTGCTGCATAGCAAAATACATATAAGGTCTCAAAGGCGAGACCGATTGCATTGCAAATGCTTGTTCTTTTTGCAGATGTGGAGCAACATCAGCCAAAAGCATTGGCAAAGCCAAGAGGTCTGGTATTGTCAGTGATAGGAGAGACCTATTGGCTTTATCAGCGCTTTTTGTGATAAGAGAACAAGATGGAACTAAGTTGCATTTTACTGATGTGTTAAAAGATGCTATGGCTATAGGTTAAAAGGTGAGGTGGTGCTAATTTGAATGTTGTCCGCTAAAGTTCAGAGCAGCTATTTGCTAAACAAGCATTGGTAAAGCCAGTAGGTGAAAGTGATTCTTTAATCAATTGGCAGGGTTGTGTGTGTGATTTTTGTGGATGGGAGAAAGATGAGTGTGATAATGAGTCACCGGTTGGAAGGTGAATATAGCTGTATGATGAATGGTTTAATTGGTGTGTGTATAATTGAATAAGTGAGTACATTAATGATTGACTTGATGAACTGGCGGGTGTACAAATGGATTCATGAGTGAATGTTTGTATGGATGACTGGATGCACCAATGTTACAGGCTGAGGTGCGAGACAGCAGTAAGTAGTGTTATAAAAATGTGAAGAATCAACAATATTATACCAATGCAAGCATTACACAAGGTTGGACACTGTTATGTCAAGAATGGCCTCAAAATGTATAAAGAATTACATTATTATGCCAGGGTGAATATCAGACCAAGAGTGGACATCAGTGCCTAAAATAGGTAAATAATTGCCACCAGTATGTCAGTGTAAGCAATACGCAGGAGCATGCCCCATTGCATCAAGAAGGCCTACAATATGTCAAAAATTTCCTGCATTATGCATGTTTTGATTTGCCCCATCTTTCAGCAGTCCTTATTGCATATTCATATTTGCACCATCAGTCAATAATCCTAACTATGTGTTAAGATTTGCCCCACTACTAGGTAATCCTTTATCCTGTTCAAATGTGTCACTCAGTAATCCATCGTACATTTTTAGATTTGCACGGTCACTCATTCATCTGGAATGCTTTTTCAGATTTGCTCTGAGAATCACTTGGTATTCTTCAGTACAAAAACGTATTTACAACATCATCCAGTAGTACTATCATAGTTTATTTCCTAACACATCAGCAAAAATACCTAATTTGCTCATATAATCAGTGCCATCTCAACGCATGGGCACGCTGGGCAGTTGCCCTGGGGTCCCACGAGCATAGGGGCCTCATGCTAATCTATGCATCGTCCAGAATTTAACCAGCAATTTTTTTTAATGTCAAAAACACTGATTTTGTTGGAGGTACCAATAAATATAAGTTTATTTTATCAATAATTTACATTTTTATTCCTGTGATTAGTAGGGTGACAAACTGGCATGGGTGCAAATTCAGGACGGCAAGTGTAAAAATTCAGGACAGGAAGTCAAAATTCAGGACAAAAGGTAAGTTGTACAGACACATCAGAAGAGGTCGCGCAATACTATATAAGTAAATAGACAACTACTTAAGTACAAGTGAAAAGAAGTTTATATTAGGTTGAGACAATTGTGCATGTCTTGGTTTTTCAGTATGCGTACAGCTTTGAGCAAATGTGCAGGTCTTTTTGTGGTAACAAAACCGTACCCCCCCCCACTCCCACCTTTCCAGCCTCCCAGAGAAACGCTTGAAACCCGGTCCGGCCAGTCCAGCCTGCTACCACCCTCCAATGGTGACCCTCCTCTTCACATAGACCCTCTCTCATGTGTATTTAATTTCTTTTATAGTGCTACTCATCCCATGTGAGTAGGACAGGGCGTCGGAGTGCGATACATCACACACATATTATATATAGACAATGACTCATATAAATGTGACAGTCAATCTATAGGAAATGTACTTAAGATAATGGGGGTTACAAGGTGTAATAATTCTTTTATCCATCATTCAGTCTTTCACCATTCATTCTGTCCTTCCATCTGTGTGCCCATCCATATCAATATTCATCCATTTGTAAACCTATCCATCATCTATCCTTCTATCCATCCATCATTCCACTCATCCATCCCTCCATCCACCCTTTCACTCATCCATCCCTCCATTCATCCTTTAACCTTATCCATCCATACACTCATCCATCCACTCTTCCACTCATCCATCCATTCACTCATCTATCCAGCCATCTACCCTTTCACGCATCCAGTCATCCTTTAACTTACTCATTCATCCACCCAGTCACTCATCCTTCCACCCATCCACCCTTTCAGTCATGCATCCATCAACCCCCCTTTCTCTCTCCATCCCTCTTTCATTTAGCCATCCATCCCCATCCATCTACTCATCCGTTCATGAATCCATCCATTGACCCTATCACTCATCCATCCTTTCTCTCATCCATCCACCCTTTCACTCCTTCACTCATCCATCCACCCTTTCACTCATTCACTCACCCATCCATCCTTTCTCTCAACCATCCACCCTTTCACTCCTTCATTCATCCATCCACCCTTCTGTCCATCCACCCTCCCTTTCACTCACTCATCCAGCCTTACATCCACCCTTTCACTCATCCATCCATTCACCCTTTCACTTATCAATTCATCAATCCATCCATCAGTTCACTCATCAATCCACCCATTCACTCACCTGTCATCCACCCTTTCACTCATCCATCCATTCACCCTTTCACTTATCAATTCATCAATCCATCCATCAGTTCACTCATCCATCCACCCATTCACTCACCTGTCATCCACCCTTTCACTCATCCATACATCCTTTCACTCATCCATCCATCCTTTTACCCGTCTATCTACCCTTCCACCCATACATCCATCTATTTACCTTTTCTCTCATCCATCCTTCCACTCACTCATCCGTCCATCCTTTCTCTCATTATCCATTCATTCACCCTTTCACTAATCCATCCAGCCATCCATCCATCCCTTCACTTACACACCTTTTCACATTAATTATGAGCTGAGCCTTTGTCTGCTGAGTTGCAGACAGAAGAGGTCCATCAAGGACTTCACCCCTGCTGTAGTTCCTAAAGCAAGGGGTGGGGCAGGGGAGGGCTCACTATGCCCCTGTACATAGACAATCCGAAAAAGTGGAAGTCATGATTCATGCATGATGCACAGTGCCACTGTGACATGGTGTTGTTTCCAGGGTTTTAAGTGGGATGAAAAAACTGGGGGGTCTCTCCAAAGGGGGTGTTCGATGTAATTAAGGGCTTGGCTTAAAACACCTAAGCTAAAAATCTGTGCTTAGCATAGTGTGCCGCCCGACTGGTAATTTGCTGCTTCTGTCATTGCATCCAGATATATAACACAACAAGTAGTGTTACACCTACATGCCAGAACTATTGGCTTTGTCAATGGTTGCTAGTTGCATAAAATAAAAAAAGCAGCTACCATGGCTTTGTTGAATATAACATTGAAAATGCGACAGTTTTAAAATGATGAGACAGTGAAAGACCCATTACCCTTTTTTTTAAACTTGTTTCACCACCTTTTCATAAACTGGATTCTCACCGAGCAGCATGGGTGTTTTTGTTAATTTCTTCCACCTGATTGAATGTCCTGCCCTAGACCGAGGCAGGAGGAGGCCCACCACATGCAGTAAGAGCACAGACTGGCCCATTGTCATTCTGTATGTGGCAATCAGCCGCAGACAGAATGACAATGGGTGGGGTGGGGCTGCTCTTGTGCTCAGAGGAGTGCGAGGCGGCCCCATCAGGGAGCTGAGGCTTCTGGCAGGGGAACAGTGATGTTCCCCAATGCCCAAAATTACAGACAAAAGGCGTCCGTAAAAGGGATCGTCACGGACAACGGACGTGAGATCCAAATTACGGATGGTCCATGAAATTTACGGACGGTTGGTCACCCTAGTGATTAGTTGTGTAGGTAGGGCCCAGTGCACTGCTTTGCCCGGGGGCCTATAATGCTCTTAAGACGGCCCTGAATATAATAAGCCTGTTTCATATATAAGTGTCATAGTCTTTATTCTGATTAAACTAATCCTTTCCCTGACAGTGATTTCTTTATCTTCTAACATGTGCTGGAAGCTGCACGAGTGCAGTGTTACGGTCCTTACTTGATGTCCATCTGAAGTGAACAGAAAGAGTGCAGTACCATAAGTCATTACTAGAGGTCCCTAAAGATAGGATGCATTGCCCAATTTCATTAGAGGGCCCACTAAAGCCAGCAGGTATGCTACAATACCTTATGTCATTATGATAGGTCCCTCTGAAGTCAGCAGAAAGGGTGCAGTACCTCATGTACTAGATGTCCCTCTAAAGTCATCAGAAGGGGGTAGTACCATACTCGAGCCAAACACTTAGTGCACCAAGAAGCCTCACCCCAATCTAACTCAGCAAAAATAACAATGCGCTTTCTTTTTGCCTCCCATTTTATAAAATTTTAATGGCAGGCTTGCACCAGGAAACCAATCTTTAATGGAAAATAAGCCCTGTTCTATAATCTATGGCCATTGCTTTCACAATTACATTAAATATAAGATCAGACTATGTCCCTACGCTGTGAAAGTGCCATCCAAAGTCACTAATAAGAAGAGCATCAAAGAGTTCCTGGGGCAGTAAGCCAAGGAAGTTGGACCTAATGGTCTGTTGGTTCATGTTAGGCTCTCGCATTAAGCTTTGTGTCATTTGCCCAAGGATGCACTCTTGTGCCCTTTACTGTATACCCATGTGCATGAAGGACACCTGCATGCGCACAGATGTCCACAAGAACCTGTGCCTGCAAGAACACTGGCTGAGTCACAGCAGGCAAGCCTTAGCTATATTTTTAATACTTTCTTTAGGATAACGTTTCCATTTAAAATATATAATGGGTAGCCCTGGTTGAGGGGCGTGGCTTGCAGGAGCAAGATGGCGGACATGATCTAGCATCACTCTGCTCTCCACCCACATTATTCGCAATTTATGCCTGAATCCAGACGCCATCTGAGTGCCTGGGGTGCTCCCACTGTCTCCCTGAGCTTTCCGGACTGTGTAGGTGCCTCGAGCGGAGCTGCTGGTTGTATCTGAAGAATCGGAGCGGTGCTGGCTGCTGAGGCCGGGAGGCGAAGGGCATTGGCCGCTGTGAGAAGGCGGTAGTGCCTGTCTGACGTGGTCGGAGGCCGTGGCAGAGGGCATCTTCCCGACTCGATCTTCGGGGGGGGAGGGGGGGAGGGCTGCGGCCACGCCTGAATCCATACTCGCCGAGACTGCATGCAGGGTGAGCCAGCCAGCGTGCGTGAGAGGCCTGGACAAGGCCGCCGTGTGATGGTAAGAGGCCATCCGGCCTGCATATACACTGGGCCTGTAGACCGGCCGAGCTCTCAAGCCTGATGTGACCTCCGTTTCTGCTGCAATGGAGCTGTGAGAGCGGCAGAGTAGTGGGCCACTTGGGTAGTGGCCTACCGAGCGCTATTTGCAACCCAGGAGGCGATCGAAGGAGGTGACTGGTGCGGCTTCCCGGGGTCACCAGCAGACCCTCTGATCTGTGCAAATATGCAACAAGCCGGGAGCAGGCACCTGAGGAAGTGGACGGGAGGCTGCCTGCTGTGGAGGTAGGGGGGAACGAAGGTATTGGCAGTGAGGCGGCCGGGCGTCTGGGGGCAGCTACACACGGCTGAGATACATAGCGGTGAGCTTCTGAGTGCTGATGAAGGAGGCTGCGGATGATTCTCCCCCCCTCTTGCTACTCTTGATGGCTGAGTGAACTCTGTGGGACCCATGCCAAGCGAGGAGAGTAGCTGTAAAAAACATACTGCTATACACCTCCCTGGTGGTTGCTAGAATGTCTAGCCTTTACTGACATGCGTGTCACAAGAGGCATGGACTTTCTGGAGTGAGCAAGATAACAGGAAAGCCTACTGTGTCGCATACAAGATCCAATCACACTATATATGCCACGCTGTCTGTCCATTATCATACGAGGGCTAAGATGCAACACGCTGGGGCGTAGAAGAAGGACCAGTCCTGTAATCATTTCGAACAGCGAGTCACTGTATTCATTGACCTCCACATAAAAGAGACCGATCAAACAGCTCAGCATAGAGAGCAGCCCCATTGCCACAAAACACACGGAAATGGGGAGATCCAGGGGAATTGATTCCAGGACCTCTTCGCGGGCCTCCTCTGTCGTGGAGATATACCAGCAAGGCTCCCAGACCTCACGATCTTCGCTGCCAGAAGACAGGTCAGATGCAATTCTTCAAGCTATTGAGTGGTCCAGAATATCCCTGGAATCCAAAATAGATAACGTGGCAGCTCAACTCCCTATTCTACATGCGGACCACAGGAAACTCGCTGACCGTGTTACCAATGTGGTGCATACTCTAGCGGAGGTACAACCTGTAACGGACCTTGTGGAGAAACAAATGAGGGTATTTGAAATGAGACTCCGCCATCTGGAACAAAGGATGGAAGATGCAGAAGGACGCTCGAGACGGAACAATGTCCGCCTGATAGGCCTGCCGGAGGGGGTAGAGGGCCAAGAAGCAGTGGAGTTCATTGAAAAATGGCTGAGGGTGCTGCTACTGAAAGAATCACTGTCTCCCTACTTCTCAGTCGAAAGAGCGCACCATTTACCCTTTTGGAGACCTGCAACAGGATTGAACCCCCATCCATTTCTCTTCAAAATGCTCATCTATGGGGACAGGGAATCAATTCTAAGGGAAACTCGGAAGATGCTAGACATACGAGTGGAAAATGTCAAGGTGATATTTTTCCCAGACTACACTGTGAGGGTTCAGCGTCAGCGAGGTTCATTTTTAGTGGTAAAGCGGCAACTTTGGCAGCTCGACATCCAATACTCTCTGTACTTCCCTGCGAGACTGCGAGTGGTGGCGGATGGAAAAACCCGATTTTTTGATGCTCCACAAGATGCGTGGGACTGGCTCGAGTCCTCTGGGAAATTCTAGGGCCCCAGGCCAACTGGAGGGAATAAAACACGAGGGGCTACTGTGGAAAATGCCAGGAGTCGTGGTCTCCTGAGGAGAAACCGGACACCACAGCTGACAGCGGTTCCCAACTTGGAGCAAATAATCAAAGAATGGCGACAGGCAGTCCAAGAAGCGGAAAGGATCTCGAACACGGGTAAAGACTGGGACAAAGAACTGATATCCGAGGATGGGGGCTCTTCGGTGGTTTGTCCATCTGACAACAACTCTCTGACAATGCCAGATGTCACACCGCAGACATCGGAAGGACTCATCTGAAGCTACTATATATCCTTTACTTTTATAGAGTATGGGGGTCCTAAGTGCTTAAATAGGACTTGATGAGAGTTGTCATGTTGCTGCTCTGTGGGGTGCTGTTGCTACCTGTTTGGGGGGGGGGCACTGGCTTCCTCAGTATAGGGGATGGTCTGGGCAGTTGGTGCAACAATGCGTAGAATAGGAGATTCTAAAAGGTACTTAATTTACTTGCTACTGTTGGGCTCCTGGAAGACACATACCCTCGCACCCACACACCTTTTAGGGACTGCTTTGCTCTAAGCCAATTTGGCTCTAGGTTTGGGCAGTCCTACATGGTTTCAGGATCCGCTCTTTTGGTAGTATACGTTAGTAAGTTTGATGTTATGTTTAGTGAAAAGTTTGAACAGGCGTTGCTGTGCTCGAATATGGCTATCCCAGAACGTTATCCTCCAATATGGCCACATGCTTGTACCTTCACCTTCCTGACTCACGTACATAGACATAATTGAGTCATGACTTCACAGCGCATCATGACATGGAATGTAAGAGGCCTCCACACTCCTTCCCGTAAATACGCGGTTTACGCATATCTTAAGAGGCATGATGTCCAAATAGCCCTTCTGCAGGAAACCCACTTAACACACATGGAGGCAACCAGATTGCAACACAGGTGGAGGGGTCACATCATTGGCACTAATTACTCGGCATTTTCCTGAGGGGTACTGTTATGAGTTCGACCGGGCACCTCCCTTCTAATAGAAGAGGAGGTGACGGATGTGGAGGGGAGATATATTTTTCTTGAAGGCAGACTGGATGGTAGATGTCTCCTACTAGGAAATCTGTATGCACCAAACACGGAACAGGGGCCCTTCTGGAACAGGCTGTCAGTAGTGCTCTCCAGATGGTGTGATATGCCCTGGGTGATAGGAGGGGACTTCAACAATGTACTGGATACGACCCTCGACTGGTTGTTCCCACCGCTGAGGGGCACAACAGCGGCTAATGGGGCTGCAATGTTAATGGGCTGGGCAGATAGTTGGGTATTAGTAGGCACTTGGAGACACCGCAATCCTACCACACAAGTGTACTCCTTGTATTCTGCGCCACATACTCTGCATGTCCGTATTGATAGGGTGCTATGCACACCCAACTTGCTACCATATGTGACACAGGTGGTATACATGGGACATACACACTCGGACCATAACCCATACTACATAACACTAGCATGGGATTCACAACACAACGTGATCACAGCATGGCGCCTGCAACCTACCATGCTGGAAGATCCACCCTTTCGGGAATCCCTTTACACCGCAGCTGAGGACTATTTTATATACAACACAGGCACGGTGACGTCGGCCTTGTTGGAATGGGATGCATTTAAGGTGACGCTTAGAGGTGACTGCATGGGTTTGGGTTGCGGCATGCGGAAACAAGTTGAACTTGAACACGCATTATTGTCACTAGAAACACGTCTGTCCTCGGACCCCTCTTGCTCCAAGGAGCTGTGGAGAGCAAGGGCTAAACACACTAAATTGATAGAAAGTAGCCAGGCTGAATCTGATGGCGTAGCAAGTTCGGGACCAACGTCTCGGCATACCCTTGGCAACTGGTTTCAAGCTAGCCTGGCTGATGAGTGGTGATACACCAAAACCGGTCCCAGGATGCTTGTTTTCCAGTCCAGCCTGAACTGCCAGGCCAGGTCCTGGCCTGGCAGTTCGGGCTGGACTGTTCCCATCGGGAGCAGGATCAAGGCTGATTTGCATATGGCTGGGTTAAACTGGGGTGGCGTGGCCAGCAAAATAACGATGGATTAAACCCAGATCTGTGACTGGGGATGAATGCTTGACAATGTTCAGCATTCGGTCCATCATCTTTTTGTGTGGCACCTTTTCCCTGTGTGCAGTGTGTTGAAGCTACCAGCCAAGAGCTTCCTGAGCTTAGTTTTATTTCTAGGAGTAGTGCATAATGCCTGCTGTATGGAAAGCAGTTATGCCGTAGTTCATTTGCATAACGCTAATGTCCTGAGATTGGATCTCATAGTAGTGCTATTTCTTGCCAGGAACCACCCTCACAAAATAAGTATTTCGAAGATGCGAGTGGACAGGGCAAAAGGCTTATTGTAAGTGTCACCGTTTGTTTGAAATATTCTGAGGCTGGAGATTTCAATACCAGGATGTTCATGTGCTGTCTAAATTCATTTTTCATCAGGCAGGGGGTCTTGAAGAGGGACCCCTTTCAAATAAACACTGCAAAACATATGCCTGCACAATCGCCCTCTGGGCTGGCAAAAAAGTGAAATGAACTTCAGATCAGTACTCGCTGAATAGGGCTGGCCGCAGGAGCACGGTCTGTGTATTTGGGTCTGTTAATGACATGAGTTCTGGCAGACAGCCTGCAGCCAGACTTAAAAATGATAGATATACAGATTTGTTCTATTGTACTTGCACTTTCCTTTGGTTTGCAAGAAGAAGGAAATGACAGAGAAATGCAGTTGGGATTCGTGGTAATAAACATTGTACTGTATATTGGTTTAACAAAAGGGGGAAGCGAGCCCATTGTGAGTGTTTTGTGTGTCCCAGTGCTTGGCAGATGGTGGAATGGCCGTGGGAGGAGGTGGGGAGGTTTTAAACTGGGGAGGGAGACAGGAATTCCCTGTCCTTTGTTTTAACCCGTTTTCCCTGCCCCAAAAGGCAATCATTTTTTATGCATCGGTTCTCCAGCTCCTCTGGATTAGTTGCTATTTGGGATGCTGCTCACTAGTGAAATGAAGCCTGCACAGACCCAATAAGTGCAGCATGCAGTGTCACTTATTTATGACTTATCAGCTTGCACGTCTCTAATGTTCAAATAGTAACAAACTATGTTTCTTTCAGCCATACAAATAATAGAATTATAAAATAAACAATTATAATTACATTGTCTAAAACAGTAACAAGGTTATAAACTATATTACTTTTTTTCATAAGAAGGGAGCTTTCGCAATAAGCACTGGCAAAGCCAACAGGTCTTGCCTTCTAGACTCTCTTTTCTCTATGCCATTGTTTCTTTGCCAATGCTGTATAGCATCGGCAAAAAAAAAACTAGGCATTATGACGCAACCTCTGTTGCAAGTCGCATTAATCTGTTTGCGAGTGCATGCAATATGACGTAGGCACATGCATGCATCATCACAAATGCATGTGCCCATTTCTTTTTTTATTGACTGATCTAAGATAGGGGATGCCACCTAGATTTGCAAATTAAAGTAAAATTCATTTTAATTGCACAAAATTGAAAATGTATGCACTCTCATGGAGTGCTGAAAGGAAAAGAAAAACAATAGTTCCTCAGATTTCAGCAGTGGAATGGTACAAGCCATCCAATCAAAAAGATGGTAAAGAGGCTATGTTCCAGGGGAGGGACTAACCAAAGAAGAAGAGGGCCAAACATAAGATGGACAAGGAAAGTTATCAAATAAGAAAAAAAAGGAACAAATGAGGCAGGCAACCAATGGTAAGTAATGGGCGGGACCAAAGCCCACTTTGAGTTTTTGATATATTCCACAATAGGCTTCCACCTACAGTGCAGCTAAAAGCATGTAAAACTATTCAGCCTCCATCTTCTCTCAATGTCATATACCTCTCACCTTCTCAACCCGCACCTCCCCCTATCCCTCGCTCCTCTAGCACTTACCCCTCACTCTTTCCTTAGGGCTGTTATCCCCTCACTCTTCCCTTAGGGCTGTTATCCCCACCCTACAGCTCATCTTCCCTTCAGGGGACTTTCCTCCTCCCTTTCCCACGCATCTATCTCCCCCACGTATCTAAGCACTAGCCTACCCTCTCTTGTAATACCTGGGGCTCTTACACCGGCCTAGCCTTCACATTCTCACCCCGAGGGCTCCATGCAGTCTGCCTCCATTGAAAAGAGTCTCCATGCACGTTCATGAGTCACGAATGACTTGGCCAGCTGATGGTTTTGACCTTGCTACCTTTGCAGAGGGAAGCCGTGTTCTCGGAAGAGCATTGAGGAAGTCTTTAATCTGATAAGGGTTTTGATTTGACATAGTAACGCTGGTGGGAAGCCCTGGGAATCGGCGCTTTGGGCGGGATGGCCAGAGCCACCTATTGTGTGTGTTCAGCGCCGAGGCTGTGGAGCAGGGCTCTAGGGAGGCGCCTTAGCAGAGAGCTCGGGGACTTTTACAGAGTGCCAGTGGTTTAGTGTAGTCGAATGGGTCCTCATAGGAGCAGTAGGGTGCAAGCTACGAGTGCTAGTGGGCTACCCAGGAGAGGTCTTGCAATGAGTTGTAGTAATCTAGTGAAAAGTGGTAACAGGCTTATTTTTTTTTTGTTGAGCCGACGCCGAGACTCAAACCTGGTTCCCCAGCTCCAAAGTCAGCAGCTCCGGCGTTAGGCCACATCCTCTCCCCGTACTAACTCGTACAGCCGCACAGATGCCAGCATTGGGGCGACGATGCTAAGGTACCAGTCTTAGAAGCGCTAAAGGCCAGTGGGTAGTGGGCTCCAATATCGTAGACAGAGTCTCAAGATGCTCGTGATAAGAGGGGTTCATAAATCAAAGTTAGGGGCCTCAGAGAGACTAGTGGTAGAGGTGCGGATGCTGGTGGCAGGGGCTCAAACGCTCTAGATGGAGGCTCAGTTGCCAGAAACAAGGTCCTGGTGCCCGCATATGAGCCCCTCCCCCCCCCACACACACACAATATGGGGCGCTCAGACCGATGAAATGGGGAGCTTGAACCCATTTAGTAAGGGGTGGGCTCATTGTAAGGGGTTTGCATCACAAATTGAAAAGCTAACAAGAAAAAACAAGCATTTGCAATACAATAGGTCTCCCATTTGTGAGAGTTAGAGGTATTGGCGTTGCAAATGACAATGTGTTTAACCCACATATTTTGGATTGGAGTGGAGTGATGTATGTGGTGTGGATTGGAATTATGTGGCTTGGATTCTAATTGTTAGTTGTGGAATTGTGTGTGGTGGAACTGTGTGGTGTGAAGTGGATTTGTGTAGTGAAATTATGTGGCATGCTGTGCAGTGGAAATATGTTGATAGTAATTATGTGGTATTGAGTGTACTAGAATTATGTAGAGTGGGATTGTGAGTCAGAGTGTAATTATGTGGAATGGCATTTTGTGTTGTGGAAGTATGTATCTGCAAAATGAAAAAAGTACTAATGTAAGAGCCAGTGAATTAACTATGCCACGAGGGTAACAGACATGTGGCAACGCGAACCGAAGTTACCGATGAAACGCAGTAACTCTGACTGAAACAGAGGGACGCTGAAGGACGATAACGTGCCACTGAAAACCAAATGCAGGTGATATAAGTTGACGGGCAATGGGGGTACTTTATCCCATATATCGCAATAGGTCTCGGCAATGTGAAAGCGATTGACTTTGTCAGTTTTTAGTGGTTATTGGCTAGTGCGTTGACATTGGTATGGGGGAGTGCACTAAAATAAATAACACAGGACTTGTAGAAAAAGAAAGCAACATATTAAAAAAAATTCAAGATGGAAGAGAAGATGAATAAAAGGAGAATAAAATAAGAATAGTTAGTAAAGTAAATGTTTTTAAAAAATGAGGGAGCACTAAAGGACAAAATCACACGAAAAACGATCACCATAGACAGAAAGGTTACAAAGTACACATTACAATACTATATGCTTGGTAGCCACATTTTGGTTGTTATGGCCATATTTTCACATATTCTATGCAGCCACAAATACCAACAACCACATGGGTATCCTTACACCTTATGTTCACAGTGTGTAGGGTGTTGGAAAAGTAGCATCTCAAGACAACCCGGTGAACTTATGTGTGTCATTAGCTCCTTAATAAGTGTTCGTGATACCTTTATGTGCGAGGAGTGAGAAGGTGGGATGTTTGGCGTCATGCACCAGCTTGGTGATGAAGACACCTTAAAAATGGACAGTGTTACTTAAAACGAGACACAATATTTCATTAAAGGGCGCTGAGTGATTGAGGGGGAAGGAAATGTAGGGCTGGACTGTACATTCCTGTATTTGGACATTTTATTGGCACAGTATAAAGTGCTAATAAATTGGAAGGTATTTTCTATAATTCATGTCTTCTGCTTACATTAAATGATTTTTGATAAGCGACTTTTTAAGGTTTGTCATATTTGCATCTGACCATTTTACGTGTAATGTAATTACATAGGCACTAAACATGTGCTTTCTGTATGAAAGTACTGGTACTATCGCATCTAAAATACAACAGTATTGCCGACAAGTGTTATAACTATTCATTATAAATATAGCAGTACAGCAGACATACAGGTACCGTCCCACTGAAATTATGGCAGCCCTGTTGGTAAGTACTGATACACCTGCATAAAAAAAATTCAGCAAGTTAGCCACAAGCTGCTGAAATCCGTGCAGTCTGCAAGTGCCGAGTTTTATTGTTAGCAATGCCATCTCAGCCTTTCATCCTTCCCATGTCACTAATTTCAGTACCATTGCATTGAATAGTAGCTGAAGTTTACAGCATTTTATGACAACAAAGATTGTGATATATTGTGCTATATTAAACCACGATATTATTGCGATGGTAGGAGCCATACTGGGAAGGGCTGCTGCTGCCCGCTACGAGTAGAGCAATATTTCTGAAAGGGGCTACCCTGGACATTATAATTACAGCGGTCCTGATGAAAAGTGATAGTACTACTACACTGACCGTGTAGGAGACAGTTCAGTAGCTGTTCCAGTATGAATATAGAACTGACATAATGGATTTAGGAAGAAAATTTCACTTATACAGTCAATTATTTGCCTGTCACAGTGAGTATGAGCCCTGCAGGTAGCTCTCCCCATGCCACCTTCTAGCCAACAGTGAGTTCCCAGGACCGTTGCCTTGTAATTCCAGCAAAGGGTGGACATATGAATTGTAAGTACCCCATTTGAAGTAAAAAATGTATGGTTTAAAACAAACATGCCTCTGAGCCATTTATAGGGATACCTATCAACACCGAGCGTTGTAGAGTCCAGCAAAGCGCCTTGACAGAAACACTGACTGACCATGTTGATCGTGCACTCTTTTAGTCACAAGCTGATATTATGTAAATGGGTTTCAGAAAGACTCCTGTCCCTATCCGGGGAACACCCAACAATATCACTCTTTAACTGACCGAACAACTTCCATGGAGCTGGTAACATCACAGAAGCCTCACCATCTAATCAAACCTTTTTTGTATTGTGCTCTATATCAGGTGCTGTCTTTTCTGTGTGCTCTGATGCACAAGTTTTTTTATTTCATCAAGTGTAATGATAATGATACATACTTTACCGACATCGGAAGGATGAAGGCAGTGCTGCATTTGTAAAACAGTATGTTCCGGGGCCCACCGTTTTGCTCAGAAGCCCGCGGCCGGCGCTATCAGAGGTCGGAGTGCCGAATACCAGGGCAGGGTAGCCTTGATCCCACCTCATGGCTCTTTCATCCACCACCTCCCTGTCTCTGTCTCATTCTGGAATACTCTTTTTCATCCCCCTTTCGGCCTTTGTCACTGTTTGTCCTTCTTTCTTTCCCCCTTTTGTGTTTTCCTCTCTCATGCGCTGGGTGAAAGCTTGATGAGGAAAATTAAGCGCGGGTCCCCACAAATGAGTGCTGATGGGCCCCACCTGCAACCGCCGGCTCAAATTAAGCATTGGATGAAGTCAGAGGATTAGAACGCGATCTGCAGTTCGCAGACCATAGCAGGTCAGTGTCTGCAAACGTTTAAACAATTAATTTACGGAGCCATTTTACCAGCTTGTAGATGAGCTTCAACAGGGTTCTTGCTCTGACTAATCTATAACTCCGCTATTTCCTTTTCTCTGGAGGGGCATTTCCATTGTCTGAGCTAACAAGGGACATCATTTCGGGGAGGCCCGTGGTTCACCACAATGATGACTGACGTTGCAGCCCGTACTTTACTATAAATTGTGAAATTAACTCTATTGTCTGTTCCTCTGCACCTGATGTGATCTACAACGTCTTCGTATATGGTGAAGAAATAAGACTCGCAGTGCCATTTAACCCCTTAACTGCTGGGCCTTTTCCCCCCCAGTGCTGAGCCCTTTTTTGGCTATTTGTAGTAGTTTGCGATTAGGCCTCTGTAACTTTTTGACCACATAAGGTATCCACGCCAAATTTGCGTCCTTTTCTTCCAACATCATGGGGATTCTAAAGGTACCCAGGGTTTGTGGATTCCCCTGGAGGGGTCCCAGATTTTAGCCAAAATACAGCTATATTTTGGTTTTTTGGGGAAAAATGGGAAAAAAGTCCCGCATATGAAAGTGTCTGGGGTTTTCCCTGCAAATGGTATCAAAAAAGTGTTTGTGGGGCTGAAATCTCCATTTTCCCAGCTTTTAGGGAATGACAGACTTTTGTCAGAAAACCAAAAAATTTTACACAGTTTTGGCATTTTTCTGGGACATAGCCTATTTTTGCTATTTTTTGTGCTTTCAACCTCCTTTCAGTTAATGGTAGAAATGGGTATGAAAGCAATAATGTATCCTGGAAATCTATACATTTTAGAAAAGTAGACAAAATGCTGAATTCAGCAAGGGGTCATTTGTGTAAATCCATCAAGGTTTCTTTATAGAAACTAACAGTTAAATATAGGAAAAATGGAAAATTAGTTGAAAAAAACAGCCTTTTGTGTCAACGTTTTCACCTGTAACTTCTTCTAATTATGACTGCTCTTTGAAAGCAATATACCGTTACATCCACTGGACCTCACTGGTTGTGGGGATATATAGGACTTGTAGGTTCACCAAGAACCCGACGAACCCAGAGCCAAAAACTGAGCAGCGTCTTGCAATGGTTTTTTTATTATGTACCGGGTATATAGCAATTATTCTGGGAAAATGTATACATGGAATATTCGGTATGAAAGACTCCCATGTATTTCTGAAATGGGAACACAATATAGAGTTTAGAAACAGTAGATATTTGCACATTTCTGAAATTGGTAATACTCATACTAGCATGAGAATTATAGGTCATTTTTCAAAATAACTTCTTTTTACACATTGTCTTTCATTTGGAAGGCAGAAATGCATCGAAAGTCAATAGGTAATAACAGTTGCTTTACAAATCTGAATTACCGTAAGTGTCCCGATAAAAATGGTACCTCACTTGTGCGGGTAGGCATAGTGCCCACGACAGGAAACGGCTCAAAACGCAACGTGAACACAACACATTTTCACAATGAAAAATTACCCTTTTTTTGCAAAGTGCCTAGCTGTAGTTTTTGAACCCTTGCTCTGCCGGCACCCAGGGAAACCTAGCAAACCTATACATTTTTGAAAACTAGACACCCAGGGAAATCCAGGTTGGGGTGACTTGACTGGCTTTCACCAGGTTCTGTTACCCAGAATCCCTTGCAAACCTAAAAATATGTCCAAAAAAACACATTTTCCTCATATTTCTGTGGTGGAAAGTTCTGGAATCTGCATGGATCCACAAATTTCCACCCACCCCGCGTTCCCCAAAGTCTTCCGAGTAAAATGGTACCTCACTTGTGTGGTGAGGCCTAGTGCCCACCACAGGAAATGGCACAAAACGCAACGTGGACACACCCCAATTTCACAGTGAAAAATGACCCTTTTTTGGCAAAGTGCCTAGCTGTAGTTTTTAACCCTAGCTCTGCCGGCATCTAGGGAAACCTAGCAAACCTATACGTTTTGAAAACTAGACACCCAGGGGAATCCAGGATGGGGTGACTTGACTGGCTCCCACCAGGTTCTGTTACCCAGAATCCCTTGCAAACCAAAAA